>ML685766.1:15402340-15479237 GCA_007922175.1 Pelusios castaneus
AGTCAATTTGAATCTTTTGCATAGGGCCTGTGGGTCGAGGCTGGTGCCTCATTGCTACTTTAAGCTTCTTGCCTTCATTGCATTTTGCACATACAAGACATCGTCGGCAGTAGTCGTGGACATCTGCTGTCATTTTTGGCCACCACCATTTTCCTTTTAGATGGTACAGCATAGCTTTTGGATTAGGGTGAGCTGGTAGGTAAAGATCGCAGAGGTGAATCACAATTGCTTTAGGGGCCACAAACTGTTGGTCTTGTGTGACCCAGGTGTGTGTACTATCCAGTTTACAGGCATTTTCGATCCATGTCCATTTCTCTTCTTTTGTGCATTGTTCTTGGATCTCAGATAGTGAGATCTGTTTTAAGCTTATAGATTGAGTGGCTGCTATCTGGTGGTTCTCCTGAGGAGTTATTGCAGCTTTTTTAGCAGCCTCATCTGCAGCTGAATTTGCAAGAGAAAGGGGGTCATTATTTTTGGTGTGGGCCTTGATTTTTACCACAGCCAACTTGGAGGGTTTTTGAATGGCTTCCAATAGATCTTTAACATATCCCCCATTTTTGAGAGGGGTACCGAACGATGTGAGGTATCCCCTATTAACCCAGGAATCAAGGTAGTCGTGGACCACTCCAAACGCATAGCGACTGTCTGTGTAAATAGTTACAGTCTGTCCTTCAGCCAGGAGACAGGCTTGTGTTAGGGCTACAAGTTCAGCTACTTGCGCTGAGCAGGAGGGCAGCAAGGAACCCGAATGAAGGCACGTACCTGACAGATCACAGACCGCCCAGCCGGTGTGGGGCTGCCCAGAGATGTAGTACCGGGATCCGTCAACGAATAACACAAGATCAGAGGTGGGGAGAGGCTGTTCGGCTACCACTTTATCTTGAGTTTTTGCGTCCTCAAACAGGGAGCACTGATGAGGCTCTCCTGAGGTGGGCATTAATGTGGCTGGGTTAAGAAGGTTAGAATGTGTAACCGTAACGTGTGGGCTTAGAAGAGTGCACTCCCACTTGGACCATCGGGCTGAGGTGACTTTTGAAAAACGCCCCCCATCCAAAATTTTGTGAACTGCATGTGGCACAAAAATCGTGAGGGGGGCTCCTGAGACTACGGGCGCTGAGATAACAACGGCCCAGGAAGCTGCCTCGACAGCCTGGAGGCAGTGATTGAGGGCGAGAGCCACTGTGTCTAAGCGAGTGGAATAATAAGCCACAGGGCGACGCCTGTCACCATGAAACTGGGTAAGGACGGCGACTGCATGCCCATCTTGGACATGAGTCCAAAGCTCAAAGGGGGTGGAAGGCCGGGGGAACCCAAGTGCCGGTGCTGATAAAAGAGCAATTTTAAGTTTAGACAGGCACTGGTCATGTTCTACTGACCATGGGATAGGGTCCAAGGAGGCCTGAGCTCCTTTAAGAAGATCATTAAGGGGTTGAGCGAGGGAGGAGAAAGAAGGGATGTATTGCCTGCAAAAATTAAGAAGCCCCATTAACTTACGCAGTTCCCGTACTGTCGTTGGTCGTGGTGCCCTGGCGATCGCAATTCGGCGATCCGAAGTTAGAGCCTTGGAGTCCTGTGAAACTGTATACCCTAAATATTGAACCTCTGGGAGGGCTATTTGAGCCTTTCGGGGATTAGCCTTTAAGCCCGCGTTTGCCAAGACTTGCAGCAGCCTTTGAAGGGCCTGTAGATGATCGGATACTGTCGAGGAAGCAAGTAACAAGTCATCAACATATTGTAAGCAGGATGAGTTGGCCGAGTCCCAATTCACCGAGGAGAGGGCTTTGGCCATGACCCGGTGAAATAGGGTGGGTGAGTTGCAGAAGCCCTGGGGCAGACGGGCCCAGGAAAGTTGGGTGGGGCCAAAAGTGAAAGCAAACCAGGGCTGAGAGTCGGGGTGCACAGGGAGGCTCCAGAAACCGTTGGCAATGTCTAATACAGTGAAGATACGGTAAGAGGGATCCAAGCCTGAAAGAGCCACCGATGGGTCCGCAACAATAGGTGCAAGCTTGTCAGCATACTGATTCACAACCCGATAGTCAATTGTGAGGCGCCAAGAGCCGTCCGGCTTTTTTACTGGCCATATGGGAGAGTTGGTGGGAGAGGAACAGGGAACAATTATACCTTTTTGAAGTAAGGAATGAATGATGTCACCTACTGCATTCACAGCTTCAGGCTTAAGGGGATATTGTTTGGTGGGTGGAGGAATTTGACCGGTAACCAGGATGGGTGGGCAGAGGTGATCGGGCACCAAACCGCAGGACAGTTTGTCAGTTGCCCAGATGTTGGGAGATTTAGAACATAATTCCTGAAAAGGATTAGAAAGATCCCAGGAGGTAGATGTAGATTTTGCAGTGGCAATAGAGGAAAAAGATTTGTTGCTGCGGAGGGGAATAGTGTGAGTCCGCATGAGCTTGTCAGTGAAGGTGGCTGTATTTCGGGCTAAATCAAGAGTGGCGGCAAGCTCGCGAAGGGCATCCATTCCTAGGATGGTGCCCTCTGCATTCGGGGCAACGTAAAAGGATTGAGTCCAAAAAAATGAATTGGACTCTATAAGGACAGGGTGGCTTTGGTATGCAGTTATATGCGCACCGCCCACACCTGCAATGGTAATATGCCACTTAGTAGTGGGGAGGGGGAGATCAGTAACGGAGATGGACGCTCCGGTGTCCACAAGGATTGTGCATGGCCGGCCCCTAATCCATGCCTGCATATGTGGCCTAGAGAGATTAATGTCCGTTCCCACAGTACTGGCTGAAATGGGGGCCGCTGGATCCTACCGGATCAGAGAATTTAAGAGCCGGGCCATTTCTTCCTGGCTTAAATGTGCGTACGGAGTGTCCGCGGGGGTTGGGGAATTATCGGTTGGAGTTGTCGCAGATGGTGCAGTGCTGCTTAGAATCGGATGTTTGGGGCAACGGGCTGCCCAGTGTCCGATACCCCCGCACACAAAGCACTGTGAGGAGAGAGGAGCGGAGGGCTCAGCCCTAGAGGGCTGTTGAAATGGCAGGGGAACATTACGAGGTTTTAACTGTCCCCGTCCCGAACCTGGACCCTTTTGCCAGCAAGTTCTTTGAGTGTGGCCGGCACCGCCGCAAATATGGCAAGTCCCGCTGCCCTTGTCCCTCACCACAGAAACGCGGACAGGTTTCTCCTTCCTTTCCTTAGCTTGAATTGCCTCGCATTCCACAGCCCACATGCAGATGGAGTCGTAATCCGAGCCGGGATTCACCCCTAGACTAAGGGCGGCTTGTAAATGGGAGTTAAAACCTTCTTTTAACATTTTTAAAAATGCTGGATCCGATTTATCCGGGTTTTGGGTTCCAGCATTGTTGAGGTATGTTTCCCATTTTCGCTCACAATATTGAGCCGCTGGTTCATCTTTGCCCTGCACGCATCCTACAATTAGTCCCCAGTTGCCAGACCCGCTTCCCAGTGCAGTTTGGATAGCGTCCTGGAAATCAGTGCAAGCTCTAGTCATCTCATCTTCTGTTTCAAATTTTACAGTAGCCCATCCACCACTTTTTGTTAAGTCCGAGGAGACTCTGGACCACAAAGTATCTGGACATTTGGCTCTGGTTAAGATGTGCAGGTCCTCTGGGTGCAAAGTGTAGGTTCTAATCATTTGATTTATTTTCCTCCAAAAAACTGTATTGGGGTTTTTAGGCTTTAAGTCAGGGAGGTCTTTTAAGAGTCCCCTCATTTCTTCCGTGTTTAAAGGGATATACTTGTAGGTATTGTGAGCCACTTTGTTGTCCCCTTGTCCTGTCCACCGCGTGGTTACTTGGAGTGGAGCAAGCGGGGCACTGGCAACCAAGTCAGTATTAAAGGGAGGATGATTAGGATTTTCCCTTGCATATGACCATTTCCAATTTTGAATTTGTTTTATAAGGTTTTCCCAATCAGTTTCACTTTGACTTTCAGGACCCTTGATGTCGGGCTCGATAGCCGTAGGACGCAGGATTGCTGCGATCTGGCGTGCCGCAGAATGCCCTTCCTCATCCTTAGTTGTCAGGGCTTTATTTTCTGTTTTTAGTTTACAGATTTCCTGGAGCAAGTCTGATTTTTGAAGTCGCTCCAGGGCTAGGGCACTTTGAAGTTCCGTAACGTCCTTCAGTTTCTTTTCATATTCATAACACAATATCACCACCCCTTTCTCTGTCTTTCCTTTCGTCTGACCAGACCACCACATCAAACTTTCTTTCACACTTGATTCAACATTCCAGCCTTCTTTCACCATAGCCTTCTGTACCTTACCATACTTTCCTTTCAAATGCTCAATGATTTTTCCTCCTGTTAAAGGCATCATTGAGGTACCCTGGGGCAAGTCACCAGGCATTGCTCCCAGCTTCCTGAAATTCTAATTCAGGGAAACCAAAAAAAATACCCGACTGAGACACACACTTGGGTGCTCAGTTTAAGGTTTCCTGGGGCAAGTCACCAGGCGTTGCTCCCAGCTTCCTGAAACTTAATTCAGGGAATCCAAAATACCCTACTGAGACACACATTCGGGTGCTCAGTATTCGGTGTTGCAGTTTCTGCCTTCGCAGCCTTTGCAACCCACAAACCTTGACCACAACACAATCCTATTCAGTCCGCTTACCTATGTGCCTTGCTTATTATTGTTTTGGAAAAAAAAAAAAAGAGAGGTGTGAAGGGGAGATCCTGGGGAGCCCCAGACCAAGGTGTGCACTAGAGGTGGTAAGTATAAAAAGTACTCACCTCTATCCTTGGTGGTGGAAGGCTCTCCAAAGGTTCCCGATCACACCCTGCTCGCTGCGCCAAATGTAAAGCTCGTAAAGATTCTTTCCCCAAGAACCAGGCAGTATAGGTAACACTGAAGAGGTTTTATTTCACGATACCGGGAAGACTGACCAAACAGCTTCAGAGTGATATCGGTACAGCACAGAATATATACTATTTCATTTCAATCAGGTTACATTTAACATTGATTAGCATACTAATACAAGTCATTGTTCTATTTAAAACGAAACTTATCACGCCCGTATGGAGTGGGGAGCAGCACGTCCCGTGGGCGGAGGCACTTTAATTATATCAAACTATGAATGCGGGGGGTGAGGTGGGTGGAGGGGCAGAGGGTATTATGAAAGAAGGGAGGGGGAGATGGGTGGAGGGGGCAGAGGGCATTATGAAAGAAGGGAGGGGGAGGTGGGTTTGTCGAGGGAGTTAAGGAGAGGGTGTTGGTTTTTATCAGGTCTGTTAGCCAAGTGGGGGGGGGGGAGGTAGGCTGACTGGGGATGTTTAGCTGGGCTTTTGCTTCAAGCCTAACACTGCCATGCAAGGCACAGTTCCCCCAGGTTGCCTTTATTCAACCACTACTCCTATCTCACTGCATACTCACTGCAACAGCTACTCCTATCTCACTGCATACTTCAGGCACAAAAGGCCCAATCATGCCCTGAACTTGTCAGAGTAGATGCAGAACTTGTCATGTTTATTGTTTAGTTTACAGAGCCAATAATACTATATTATTTCACCCCCTTAATTGTTTATTCTCTTCTTACATCTCTCCTCCTGGCTCTACTCACATTCCATTGATCACTTTGCCTTGTTCTCCTCCCCAGAATTCCAAATTCACCACTTTTCCTTCCCTGGCAAGTGAAACAACCCATCTGAAAAAAAAAAAAATCTCCATTTTCTAGACTACCAATTCTCCTGATCTCTCTTTGTGTGTGTGCAAATCCTGCTTCTTTAGCAACCTGGGACCAGACCCGTAGCCCCATTTCCACAGAGATGCTCTAACAGTCCAGCTGGCTTTATGCTTGCCCCTGTCCTACTCCTGTCCCCTGGCTCCTCTAACTTGTGCGGAGGTGTGCTTAAGAAAGACCTCTATCCCTTCTTCTTAAATATATCAAACAGAGCTTAGGTGTACCCAAAGATCTGGCTCTCATCTCAAAAATGGTTTTAAGAAACAGTTTTAACCAAATTCTGTTCGGTCCAGGATGGTGATATATCTGGTTAACCTCACAAATTATTTTTTAAAAGCACTTGCCTATTAGACAGCCCTTTTTGCAAAGTACATGGGGGTCTTCATAACCACTGCCTAGCAATTCAGTCTCATCAAATGCTAATGGTGATAACCAAACTCTAACCTTCCTGGCCATCCCGCCCCAGGCCTCTGAACAGAACACTTTGCTTGTGGAGTACCTGCCACTTCTGGTATCGTGTTGCCGCATGTTCTTAATAAAATGAATCTTCTTAAAATTCTTTGGTCTGGGTGAACCCGACAGAGTCCGACATCTGAAAAATAAATCAGTTAAAAAAATTAGTCAGCTCCCTGGTGGACAGCTGAGGAGGCTCAACACAAAGACAGGAAGGAAAGACTAGACAAATGATTTGAGTCATTCTATTTTAGGAGTCAGCAGGAATGATGAAGACAGCAAGTCTGAAAATGAAAAGACAAAATTAAAAAACACAAAACCCCGCAGACAACAGATTCTTGTACTTTGCTGAGGTATGTTTAACAGCTTTCTGAAATGATCAGTAATTAGAAATCTTGAGCTAGATTCTTTGAATTACTTAAGAGGCAATACACACATTTTTGTATCCTCCTCAACCATTTAAAAGTTTCCGCAAGAGTTAAAATTAAAAAAGAGGGTGTGACAATCTGTTATCTACCAGTTACTGGAGTGATTCTCATGTTTGTTTTGTTAACAAGGTCAGTTCTTTCTGTGATAAGTTATAAATCACTTGAAAAATACATAAATTGGTTAGGAAAAAAAATCTCAGAATGTATCAGTTCTAAAAAACATTCCTCATCTTAATGCATTTTTAAACGGTAATTTTTAAAATAAAGTGCAGCAGGATAAAAAATTAAAATACTCCTTTATAGATCAAAACAGCAGTATACATTGTGTAGATTTTTGTTTTAATTACCAATTGATTTTATTGTTAAATCTCACTCTCCTGAGTGTATACATTAAGGCACAAATCAAATTCAGTGCACACCTAGAGCAGCCAGGCTATGTTTTGGGATGTTCCTTAGGAGTTAAGGAGAAAGGACTCCTTTCCAGATGACGAAGCAACAGAAGCAGCGCCATTCTGCGACTGCAGGATGAAGCTGCCTCTATAGTGACTGTACCACCGCACAAGGAAAGCCACTGTCACCATGCAGTAGTAGCAGATCTCCAGCCCTGTGTCCAACTGATCCATTCCTAAGCCCAGCATTATGGAAGTGAGCAGAGAGGTCTGCTTCTCAGCAGGGAGAGGGATCCTGTTTGAGATCCAGAAATACTCCCTCCTGCCCTTTTGCTGTGGAATTGTGTTGGCTCCACTCCAGTAAGAGAGCGCCACTTAAAAGGCAGGTGGGTGGGATTTGCCCCACAGGTTCTAACTTCTCTTTTCTGCTAGATGGCCTGCACATATAGTATCTTGGAGAGCCAGCTAAGGTGCAACCATGCCCAAACGTGCTAGTGGATTTTCCAGAATAAGTGGGCAATGCCACACACAGAAGAGGCTAAGACTGAATTTTCAACAAAAGTTTCACATAGTATGCGGAATTAGCAGCCAAACCTACTGACACTGAATTTCTCATAGATCATTCCTTTGGTGGCCACGGTGGGAAGAGTTAGCTCCCCACCTGCAGGAAAGGCCACAGACACACTACACATCTTTGTAGAAGACCTGTGCCCTCGGTAATGCCTCTCCATCTGCCCCCTGGAAGCACAGTTTCAGAGACCTCTACCCTGTGCCCGTACCTCCCTAATTCCTCACTGAAAGGGAAACTCCCCATTGGTAAGGATCCCTTTGCAAAGATAATACAGCCCTTGGTGATATTTTGGATTAGCAAGTAAACAAAACAATAAAACATCACTTCACCAAATGTACTTTATTTCTTTGGCCAATTATGTTTCTGACAATCATTTATGAGGCCAATTCACAAGAGGCTAGGAAGCATTCTTTGTAAATAAATAAATAAATAAATAAATAAATAAATGTACTGATAGCAGGCCAGCTTGCTACAGCTTCTGCTATTAAAACTTTGCTGGCAGGTGAGGCAGACATCTTTTTTTGTGCAGATTAGCAAAATGTGGATTACAGAGATAATGTGGTAAAGACCAGTATATGCCATCTGAATTACTGGGTGCCAAGCTAACGAGAACTTTAAAATTAAGCTTTAGGCTCCCTGAACAGCTGACCCGGAAGCTTAACTCACTGGTTGGATTTCTATGCATACATTTACTTTTTAAACCGAGCACTGCAAATGGCATCATTCTGACAACTGCCCAGTGCATAGGCATACAGTAACATGCAATTCTCCAGAAAGAAGCTGTCTCCTCTTGGCTGCAGTATTAACTGCAATGAGGCTGAGTATACAAAAGGGGTGGGAGCAGATTCCTTACATGGGAAAGCTAGTGTCCTGGATAACAGAAGAGCATAATTGAGCACTTCCACCTAAGAACAACTAGTATCATACACATCAACCTCAAAACAACAACAAAACCTCAAACACACATGCACAAATAAAAGGAACAATTAAAAAAACAAAAGTGAAAAAAGCTTAAACTCAATTGTGTAAAAATAAAGTGTCTATTAAATAATTATGATTTCATTATTTTTAAGGCTCCAATGAATCCTAGAATTGACAATCTAAGTGCCCTTCCATTCTTCACTCAGCTAATTTACAGCCATTTTTTATTGTCTAAACCAGGCAATTTCTGAGTATGATTTTATCTACCACAGCTCCTATGTACTACAAAAGAGGATAAACAGTATGGACTGGAGTCTGATAATGTTCATCCTGCTTAATGGTGTTGTATTCCTTCAGCCTGGTACCACTCAATATGAGTAAAGGTGGCATAATCTGCCCCTCTTACACACAACAGGCAAATGGACAATCAGACAATCAGGCAAATGGATAATACCTCCGTAGTGGAGCATTTTCCTCAATGTCCTCCAAAGTCTCCAAAGAAGACCGCTGTGAGATCAACCGACGCCTGAGGAGAAAAGAAACAGCCACCACTGATTAAAACCAAGTTAAAATAAAACTCGTTTCGTACGGGCAACATGCTATACAGCCGAACTGAATTGAGCCGCACGTTTTTTTATTAGTTTCATCCTGTTTAGTCCTGCTTATCTTGGGAACTCACACTGATTCGTTACCATAAGTAAGCCTTTTCATAGAAGCTTCTCTAGCAAAACAAAAACTGAATCTTTGTTTCCCACAACTGATTTCATGCTACGGTACTCTCCCTAGTTTACTCCCAAACTTGCTTTTTGCTTTCCAGTTTCCATTCTTCAATCAGTTCACATACCTACATAAGGATAGCATTTCATTTATTTTGTTGCAGATAGTGTGGATCTATATCCACATAATTGTGCACCAAAACTGACTTGCTGTCATTCACATTTATATCAGGAATGCACTTCATTGTACTTCCTTCTCTCCACACTCCACTCCCCACCAAATACTTTTCTTCCAGTTTTCACACATGTATGGACAATTCTTGTTCCTGCTGTCTATATAGCTCAAAGCTTGTAAAGTAATTAATTGCCAGTATTTGGTGAGAATAGCTGTTTTAAACATGAGCTCTGATTAATCTATCCTCTTCTGGAATTAATTTTATGGTGTCCTATACTAAGGTTCTCTCTATTGAGCCAGACACCTCTTTGCTGAAATGATATTATTTCCTTTACTCTCAGGTTTTAACATGGTATTTTTACCATGGGAAAATATCATGACCCAATGATTAATAGGACAGGATTTAGTCCACAGCACAGGGTATTGTTTTTAATCACAAAGAAAATAAGAGGAGGACACAGAGTGCAGAAGAACCTCAGAATGGGCTGCTGCACAGCCGTTAAGTATTAGGGCCAAAGAGGGCAGCTCTCTTCCCTATGATGCGGTAGTCATTGGCATAGGTCTGATGGATTGAGGTGGTATGGAAAAGATGCCAGAGTAGTGCAGGGACAGAAATAATGGGGGGTGGATGGAGTCTGAGCTAAAGCACCCACTGCACAGCTCTGCCCCCTTCCTTTCCTCCCTGCAATTCTCTGACCTCTCTCTTTTCTCTAGCACATGGACAGAGGAGAATTCTGGGTCCTTTCCTTGAACAGGGAGCTCTTCTCTTCACCTTGCAAAGTTACCATGGGGAGGAACTGTTGAAGGATGGAGGCAACAGTGGAGGAGGGCCCAGATGGCACCACTTCTCTTCTCTCCCAAGGACACTGGAAGGCAAGGTGCTCAACATATTCCCCTCCCGTTCCCTCATCCCCATCTCCATGATGGTTCCGCTCTCTCACCACTTCTGAGCTTCCAAAGAGCAAAGATCCCTTTGATGACAATCCCTTATTCATCAATGGATCACTGAAAACCCAGTTTCTGGAAACCTGTTCTTTGTGACAATGTAGTCCTTCAACTGGATTTTCAAACACCATTCATTCCCTCACCCCCAGTGTTTGGATGATCCCATATGCTAACAATGGTCATCTCCTAGGATGACTTGGCTCCTCAGTGGTGTGGCAGAGCACAGATCTAAGGGGTAAAAGGTTGGCAATGTGACAGAGCCCCACACCTTATACCCTCCTAATAGCCACACCATCTACCCTATCCCAACACCTGCAACATTCGCCCCTGCTCTGACCCCATCCTGAATATTCCCTAGCTTTGCACTCCCAAAAAAATCTGAAAATTATGAGTAGCCCAGGGTAGTAGAGACTATCAGGAGGCCCCTTGACTAAATGATGCAGTGACTTATTTTCCGTTGAGTGCACTTCATCTCAGTGTTCAGGCAAACGCTTGCATGAGTCATGATTATATCACTAACAGCTTACTAGAATCTTTCATCTTCCCTCTGTTTAATTCATGCTGACTTCCTTGATAATACTTTTAAATTAAAGCCACAGTCCGAGCGAGTGGATGTCAGGGCACTCTAAAAGATTGCTTTGAAATTCCAAAAGGAAACCCAGCACAATTGATGCCGAAAACAAGGAATATGCGCAATACACATCAGTAAAAGCGGCCTAGGATAAGGCTGGAACTCAGTGCATGAGTGCAGCTCAGGTTCAATGGCCACAACACATCAAATTGAGGCAGCCAATTACTGGGCCAGCAGACCACCAGCAAATCATCTGGCTTGCAACAGATCACTAGTCTTGCTGCCGATTCTCATTTTACTCCTTTCATGGTGGAATAATCAGCTCTACCCTCAACAACTTTTAAAATATTGCTTCCCCAAAGGGGCAGTGGGTACTGTTCACTAGCGTAAACAAATGCCAAGTGGGTGAGGATCAGAACAACAGCCTGAGCCTTGTATGTGGGCACCCTTCCCCCCTCCCCAACCCACCTCTAAGACCCAGGTGACTTGTAAATGTATGGTTTTTAGGTCATCTGTATTTTGGGAATGTGTAGCTCAAATGACTCCAAATATGGACCACTAATCTTACCCTGCCCCCCCTGAGGTACAGAAAGCTTCAAGACAATCTGAATCAGTATGTGATACTAGGTAGATGTATGAGTACTGAGCATATTTCTCTTTTAAACTAGTCCCCTTAGGCTTTGTCTTGAGTAGATGTTAAAGGTGTGATACTAGATCATTACATCTTCCCTGCTTGAATTATCACCTTCTAAAATGCTAGTAAAGACAGAAAAAATTGCACTCTCGCAAGTGCTGAATGATTTGGGTTAAAGCCTCATCTACTCCTTAAATTTAGGCTACATCTATATTATAGTCAGTACAGTGGTGTAGTTATGGCATAGGAGCTATGCTGGCATAACCCCTTAGGCCTTGCCTAGACTCAAAAATTACTGTCCTGGGAGATGTCCATATTACCCTCTGGGAGTGCAGCACCAAGAACACTTCCACTGACCTAAGAGGGGCAGTGTGTGGATTTGAGATACTGGACTCCATTCTAGGACCCCCACAGGCTCCTGCACTCCTGGTGGGCTGTCCCCTCACTCTATGTTCCCCACCAGGAACCAGATCTGGCCTTCTTTCCTTCCTGTTTCCGGCTAGGGAATGAGGTCCTCAGCTTCTCCAGCTTCTCGCACCCCCACTGCCTGCTCCCTGCCAGGAATCAGGCAGCCATGTCAATTTCTCAGCTCTGCCAGGCTTCCGCCAGGGAGCGGGTGGAGAAGCTGTCCAGTGCTTCCCCCCCCCCCCTTCTGGGAGCTGGTGTTCAGTTACCCACCGCTTCTCCTGTTCCTGCTCAGAGCCAGGGTCCAGCTGCCTGCGGCTTCTCCCATCCCATCCCAGCTCCTAACCTGAAGCTGAAGTCCAGCCAACCAGGGCTTTTTATCCCATTTTTATTCCTAGTCACTTGAATCCCTGAAATTGACAAGGGATATAAGGGAACTCAGAGTCTACATAGATACCGTGTCCCCCTCTCTATGCCGATATGAGCTCTGCACCTCTGGCTGAGATGGTTTTATTATGTTGGCATATCAAAGGAGTTACATCAGTGAAAGGAGCCTTTAAATGTGTCCATCTTCACTGTTTTGCCAACACAGGCTGACTTTTGTTGACAAAACTCTCTAATGCACACCAGCCCTTAGTGTAGACGCAGCCTACAGAGACAGAAGGGTTTTCCATTGCTGGAGGAACACAGCCTCTCCAAGCAACAGTAACTAGGCTGACAGAAGAATTCATTTGTCAGCTAGCTTTGTCTACATGAGGGTTCTGATTTTTCACACCCATCAGCACGATAGTTATGTTGACCCAAATTATAAATTGTAGACCAGGCCTTAAACTCAACCAGTTTAGTACCTGCTAAAGTACAGTTTGCCTAGTATTTTTATAAGTTACCTGGCTCAAGCCGATATCAGGATTTAACACTAACTTTAAATCCTACTCAAAACAAAGTCATAGACATGACCATTTTGTTCCCATCTCTAGTCTTTTTTCACTTTGGTCTCCTGAGAATAAAATGTTTACAACTGAATTTTGTCTAGTGTGGAGGACTATTCCTTGTACTTTACCCTACTTGTGCAAACATGTAGCCTCTGTTCATACTTGCTCTGGAATGCAGATCCCTACTTCATGCAGTGCAGGACCAAGGTTTAATGTGTCATTTGCAGAGTACTTTGAGAGATTAAAAGAAGTGAGCCAAACTATGAGCTACAGCAGCAACGTTCTTCCCATTTACAGTGGAGTATTATGTATAACAAATGCTCAAGCAATAAATTCCAAGGATTACGGGTTACCTAGCAGAATACTCAAGAATGTGAGCTTTCACAGAAGAAACAGTCAGTCAGTCTGGAAGTGAGGGCAGTCTTGAGACTATATGCTGCTTTGAGTCTGCAACCAGACAGTGAAGCACTAGTAATGAGTGAATTTCCTGCACTTCATCTTGGAGGAGAGAGGTACTTTTGAATCCTAATTAGGATCACTTAAATGCCAACATGATAAGCCGTTTCACAGCTGAATGTCATACTAGAAACACCAACGAATGAACATATTTCCTCTGAATGAACCCACATCCTGTGTTGCACAAACACTAAAAAGAATTTTTTTAAAGGAATATAAAACGGTAAGCCATAGAAATAATGCTGCAAGTGGGGCAAATAAAGTCAGTTTGGGAAAACATTTCTAATCACCTGTAATTATTTTTTTTTAATGTTGATTTCTAATATTAGTGCTTTTCTCCTTTAGTTGAGCCCTCACACTTAGAACTTCTACAAACTAAAAAGGTATATTTTTAAAACTAAACTAATGTGTTTTGGGGCTGTTTTACACACAAACATGCACGGAAAATAATTTTTTTTTAAATCATTCATTTTGGTGCAAGATTATGTATACATTTGTTTTGGAATAAAAATGTTCTCTGTCAAGAAAAATTTTAATAGGACACTTTTATTCTGAAGAGTGGACAATAGACTTTCTCAAAATGACAAGAGTTTGTGAATTAAATGAATTTAGTTATTCGAGTGAAAGTTTGTGTGTAGACCAGTTTTTAGTTAACATGGTTTAAAATTAGCATAGGTTCACTTCTACCGGCTAACATGTTAAAATGTGACTTGCCCTTACACTAATATTTTAAAACACATTGGTTAAAATGCTAAAGGGTTTCTTGCCAAGGAAAATTGGTCAAGTTTAGTTGTGCTTTAGCTAAGGTATGCTAAGCCTGACCTAAACAAGTCATTTTTGCTAGTGTAGGTGCACGGTAACACCTTTCCTTGATTTAGCTGGCCAAATTTCTCCCCATAGTAATATGCTGCTATGTATATGGAGCCTAAATAAATATTGCTATTTGTCGCTCAGTAGACTATTCACTTGCCTGCAATTAAGAGTTTCAAATTCATTTTTGGGAAAGGATAACTTCATAGTTCTGTTAAGTTCCAAAGGGGTAGCTGTGTTAGTCTATTTCAGCAAAACAAGAGGAGTCTTGTTGCACTTTAAAGTGTAACAAATTTATTTTTCACTATGCCCCTGGATCAATTACATCAATCAGATGTACAAATAAATTGTAAGAAGCAACACTAGAGATGCCATTGAGCAATGAAATTCAGATCTGAACTTTATGAGCACTTGGGATGTAGCAAGCTAAGAAGAAAGAAGAAACAAAAGAGGAAACAAGATAAACTAAGATACAAGGATGACAATGCTGCTCTAATGAAGGAAAATTCCATTCTCTCGGTTTCTAGGCTAGCTATCAAACAGAATTAGTGTCTGTGGGGATTTAATACAAGCATAGATCTGCACAAGCTGGTGGTGCATTAAAGATGTCAACTTGCACTTGCTAAAGTTAATGGTGCAGCTCCCACTGACTTCCATGGCCTATGACTGACCAGACACTAAGACAATGAAATTTATTTAAGAATGTATCAAAAGGGACTTACAAAAGATCCAGGTAACAGTCCTCCACAATACATCATTAAAACATTTTAAACCAAACCAGCAGCTCTATGTGAATTGAGGGCCAGACTTCTTATGAATATATATTATATATATATATATATATATATATATATATATATATATATATATATATATAAAATTTATCGTTATTCATAAAATTATACTTGGCTACGGTGTTCAAATTGTTAACTATGATGAAAAATAGTATCCGGTGAAGAAATCACATCAATCTGAGATTGTCATTGTTGAGATGAACCTATTGGCTATCTGTTTTCTGCAGCAACCAGCACAAATACAAGAGAACAAGTGCCAGGGAAGCAGTGGGGTTTGATTTCAGAACTGTTAACTACTGTTTATACAGGAGTTTAAAATACTGTATCTTGGGAGCATTAGAGGGACTAAAATAGCCCTATTTCCTGGGAGACATGGTAGGTTTAACTGTACCCTCTGCTGTGAACACTCAAAAAGTCACTGAACAAGTGTTCTGAATTAAAAAAGGCTGACTTGGACATTACACTATTAGCTCCTAGAATTTTGAGGAATGAAAGAAAAGACATTAAACAACACTCTCAACATGCAAGAATGTTTTCCAAAATCCAGGTAATTGCATAAGTATGTAGTAGAAACTACTTTTTGGTCTCTACTCATCTGATATTACAGAAAAGAAATACAGGAAAATATATCCTGAATCAGCTCCTGAAAAAATAGGAGAATTGTCAGGGGTACTCAAAGTGACAGAAATGAACAGGACAAGCTGATGCAAGAGCTGTAATTAATTATATGTAATAAAAACATAACTTCCCCCTGCATACGTATAGCTATTAAACTGTTATTTTTCAGTGCATCCTTTATTACATTCCATGGTTTGAATTACAACGTCTCAATTAACAAAACAATTGATGTATTTTTCAAAATATGCTGAATGGATGTTTTTAGGGCTCAACTGCAGCTGCATTCCAAAAATGCTAAACAGTTCTACTCTAAATCATGCCTTGGATTTCTTTCTAGGTTTTACAGAGAAGACAGCCCACTGTACATTTGTGAGCATGACTTTTTGGACAGCACATTAAGCAGGACTCACTGATATTCTGATTCAAGAGAAAGTAGTTATCCAATTATGGTGGTGAATACCTGGTATTGACTGCACAACCTGTTCCTATTGAGGCATGCATTGTGAAATTAGGTTAGCCTTATTAAACTGGCTGTAAACTAAAGTCTGGAGATGATTTCAGCTATGCCATTTCCTGTTTGGTCTCCACCTGCAGGACAAGTTTTTAGACTTTCCATTTTAAAAGAAAAGGGTGGGAAAGAGTTGAGAAAGAACTAACCTCAGCCCCCATTATAAGAATGCTTCTCCTTGCTGGAACCTTCCCAAACGTCTGCTTGAGCATGGCACTCCACCTACTTTGCAATTCAAATCATCATCTACTTCTCTTACCCTCATCCTCGCCCAGTGCTGAACTACTAGACACAAGCTTTGAAGTAGCTCACAAAATGCAGCTGGATCCATTGACGTATAACATGAGCATAATACACATATATATTAGACAGAGATTCTGATAAACTGAGGGAAGACCTATTAAAATGTTGTGGCTACATCAAGAGATAATCTGACATAGATAGAAAATAAATACACACATACAGTGTAAGGAAAGAAGTATTGAAATGAAGTAAAAAACTCCACAAGTCAAAAACCAAAATAAAAAGCCATCCTTCTCCCCCCCCCCCCCACACTTAAAAAAAGCCCCCTAATCAAAAAAAACCAAAAAAAGACACTATTAAATAAAACACTGGATGAATATATGTGAAATGTCAAAATAGTATAATAATTAAATAACTTTTATTTTATACAAAACCCATTATACACACACGCACGCGCTCTAGAAAATTGTATCACAAGTCTCCCCAGTTTACCAGAATCATCTTGTGTCAGACAGATGGATCAGAGGCTGCATCTCGACTATGGAAATTACTACATTGGCCTAGACCCGTAGCGTAGGCACAGCTACGAAGTTCTGTCCGTGTAGGAACACCAGCTCTCTGAATGAAGTTAGTTTTGCTGACAGAAGTACTCTTGCCAACATAGCTATGTCTAGGAGACAGGGGTTTGGTTGACAGCTATCATCAATCAGGGGCATGGTTTTTTCAGACCCCTGGATGAAGAACCGATGTCAACCTAACAAGTGTAAATCAACCCTGATTCTCCTCCAACTTGCATCCAGAGTAATCATGAGCAACTCCACTGAAGTCTGTGAATTTAAAAAAAAAAATCATATCTAGATTATATTTCTTGCCAAATTAGAACAATTTTTAAAATGTTAAACTGAGGACTAAACTATTAGTATAAATTTTTTCCTCAAGAACCCGGATACTTCCCTTTTGCTCTCAAATGCTCCATGTTGTTACAAACACTCTTTAGACTAGAGCAAAGGAGGCCATCTGTGAATGGGTCCCTTTTACAGTTTGGAGGCATTTGCTACAGCATCATGTATGGTTTTCTTTCTTCCCACTCTGGAATTTCTTGCACAGCATCTTGGATCAGTTTAATGCAATTGATTTTGTTGACTGGGCTCACTGTCCTTGGGAAGTCAGTTACCCCTTTCCAATGGGACAACTGAGGCATACCTAGGGTTACCAGATACCAGGCATGGAAAGGAGGACAGGGAAGTACGAAAAGGAGGACATGGAGAAAATGTAGTATTAATATCTGCCTGCCCCCGTGGCCCCTTCCACGATCCTCTGCTCCCCCGCAGCCCCTTCCCAGCTCCCCTGGACACCCTGCAGCCCCTTCCCAGCTCCTCTGCCCCCCCCCTCGTGGCCCCTTCCCAGCACTTCTTACCTGGCCAGAGGTCCGGAGCTGCAGCAGTGGCCGGCAGAGCCAATCCTGGGCCATGCCCCTTCCGCCCTAAGCACGCTCTGTTTGAGCATGCTAAGAGCGGGAGGTTTGAAACTCCCCAGCCTGGCCGCAGCACGGCAGAGCAGAACAAGCGTTCTGCCTGAGTCTGCGGCTTTGCTGGGCCCCTGGGCAGAACACACCAGAATGCAGTGTTCTGCCCCGGTTTTGGCTGTGATCCGCGGATTAGCCAAACCCAGCTTTTCAAGCATATTTTGGACCCTAATATTCTTGGCTTATACACGAGCATATATGGTAGCATCATATAAAAAACGGAAATTTGTCCTCCTTTTGCCAGATGTCTGGAAACCCTGGGCATACTGAGATTGTTTTATTATTGCTTTCGCTTAATAAAATATAGAAAGAGTTCTTCATTTTAAGAGGTTGCATTTCAATGTTCTACCCAGTTTTAGATCAAGTAGTAAGCTTGATGTAGTAGCTGGGGAATTAAATTTTAAAAGGTGTGGTAGATTAATAAACTGGCAAAAGGATATATGTTGTGACTGCTGAAGAGTGTCCCTCTGCTTGTACCTGCAAAATAAAGCAGGGGTTGGCAACCTAGGGCATGCATGCCAACCCCAGCATGTGCACCCATTCAGAGTGGCACGCGGGGTCC
This sequence comes from Pelusios castaneus, assembly GCA_007922175.1. NCBI lineage: Eukaryota > Metazoa > Chordata > Testudines > Pelomedusidae > Pelusios > Pelusios castaneus. The sequence goes on from ML685766.1 coordinate 15,420,663, forward strand.
GAGGTGGCAAGAACGACGCGTGTGCAGCGGCGCCACTGGGGAGGCGGCAGCACAGGAGCTGGCGCAGGCCCAGCTGGGGGGGGGGGGGGGAGTTCAGGGCCAAGAGAAGCCATCACATACATTGCTCTTGCTGCCCCAGGCCCTGCCCTGGCACCCGCTGGCTCTGCCCCCAGCACCTGCTGAGGGTGTGGCGGGTGGCACCGGGGCCAGCAAAGGTTGCCAACCCTTGATATAAAAAGGTGAGATTAATCACTCCTTGGGAACGCTAATGAATTAGGATGTCACTACTAATTTAATTAGACTCAAGAATTTAAATTAGGTCAGACCTCGTCTACATTCCCACTTATGTTGATAACATTTTTTGTCATTTAGGGGTGTAAAAAAATACCCACCTGAGCTACATAAATATTGCTGGTGTAAGTACTTGTGCGGACAGTGCTATATTGGCAGGAGAGCTATAGCCACTCATGTATGTGGTTTTATTATGTTGGCAGGAGAGCTCTCCTGTCCACATACTGCGGCTACACAATCGCTTATGCTGGCAAAATTTACACAGCCCTGAGCAACAAGAGCTCTGTGGGCATAAAGTGCTAGTTTCGACAAGGACTTGATCGCCTACAACTTCTTTGCTTAACTTTGAGTCTGGCATCGTTCAGAACACTCAGTTGTGGTTCATATATTTTTGTTTTATTTATTTTTTTTTTTTTAAATACTGTAAATGTTTATCTGATAGAGTGAATGTTTATTGAAAAAAGAGTTCCACTAGATGTGTATCATTTTATATACATTATTACAAGCTGTTTTTCAATTTTGAAGGTTCTGTGTTTTTTTTTTTTTTTAATATCTAAAAACCAAAGATGAGACGATGCCTAGATACAACCCAAATCAAATCAGGTGAATAAAACAGATAACTATCATTCTTCTTTCCAATCTCCTTGTGCTGCAGCCAGCAAGTTCTAATCTTTAATTTGCAGAACCAAGTGTTGTGAAGTAAAAAGATCAAAAAGCATGAGGAAAAAAAATCGGTGTAATACTTCAATTTGTTCTCTAGTGTGTGCCTATTGGGGCACCTTTCAAATAGACAGCTATAATCCAGGCTTCGGAATTCACACCCTCTCCTATATTTCAATACGTCAAGCGATGCAAATAAATCCAGACAATTATCAGATGTAACTTACCCTGTTAATGTTACCGCTGCCAGCATCTGAAGGAGTGATTTGCTTCTTTTATAGCTCGTTTGGAATCTTCAGAGGATATGTTATTAGTACATCTTCCCTACTGTAAACAGAGTTTTCATCCAGAATTCTAATTACCATGCTGAAAATCCACAGATCCTGCTTTAGATCTGCAGATATCCACATCCACTGACCCATTTTTGCAGATCATAGATCAGAAGCGGGTACAAATTTTGTATTTGTCCAGAGCTCTATTGACAGCAGTCCTGAGGTTTCTCTGCCTAGAACAGCTGATTTGCATTCCCCACTTCCCAGAGCCAGCCCCAGGCAAGGGAACAGCTGATCAGGGCCAGCCAGGGCTCTGAACATCTGATAGGTGGCTAGTGGCCGTTCTCCCTGATGGCTGTTCCATGGCCATCAGCAGTGCCCTCTCCCATCCCCATGCAGCCGACCAGCTGATCCTCTGCCAGCCACTACCTCCTTGCAAACTGCCAGACAGTTGATGAGGGACAGCCCCTTCCCCGCCAAATAGTTGATGAGGGGGCCACCAAACAACTGATCAACAGTCAGCCCCTTGGCTGCTCAAGTGCCCAACCCATTCAGCAACAGTTGGCTTGAGTCAACCCCCAGAGGCTGGAACAGCCCTATCATCGCTAACATGCACCCCATATATGCTAATACAGGTGAAGGTTCATTTTTAAATCGCTTTGTCAATTTGAACTGATGTCAGCACTGTATCACCTTCTCTGTACTTCCTTGCCAGCTGCCACCAGAAAAGTTTCCAAACTCTGTATTTGAAAAGCCAATGGATTGGTCAATGAAGAAGGAAACTGAAAAGAAATTCAGTGCTGGTGCATATGATTTGACTAGGAATGAAAAAGGCAAACCACCAATCTGGAATACATTCAGATTTCATATTGATGGAAAGGGAGATTCTATGGCTGGATATGTGGCATATGTCAACTGCAAAAAAGACTGTACGTCTAGTAGTCATAAAACTGGTACTTCAAACTTAAACGTAAATGTAGGCCAGGATCAGGATCCAGTTTACTGAAGATACTCACTAAGAAATGTGTCACTGTCACATGAGACATGAAGACAACTGTGATTCAGGATTTACTGAAGTTTGTAGCAACAAAAATAAGACCTTTTGAGGTAGTCAGCGTTGAGGGATTCTTTGCATATTCTCACTGTTTGATTAACATGGGTGCCAAATGTGATGAAATGGATGCACATATACTTATTCGCTTGGCATGCTGCATTTGTGACCAAGGCTGGGCTTAGGGATTGCAGGGCCCTGGGAAAAAGTCAAGGATGGAGCTCCCTCGCCGGGGCTGTCCCCACTGGGAAATTTTAAAACAGCCATGGCAGCGGGGGCCCCAGTCTCCCCCTCTCCCCAGCCACTTACTGAGCCCAGGGAAAATGGCCAGCCTGTTCCCACCCCCCTGCTAAGACCACCTATGCTTGTGGCAGAAGAAAAAAAAAATCTCCACAGAGCTGAAACCCATTCCTGGCACGGTAGCTGGAAGGGTTACCCTCAGTTTGTGGATGGATGATTACTGAAAGTTGGCCTATTTGGGAGTAACTCTTCATTACACAGAGCTACAGCAGTTCAGAATGGTGGAGGGGGTACTTTGTGACTCAGTTTGACATCAGGAAACCAAAACCTGCAGAGAACATTCGTTTGGCTGTTATTCAAAGGTATTCAGAAATTTGATATACACAGCATTACTGACCAGATGGTTTTTATTATAGACTGGGGAGCAAATGTGGTGCCAGTCCTCAAGTTCCATGTGTCAATAAGCTGCTCAGTGAACATTATAAATACTATACTTGAGCACACTACAAAACCTAGAAACGAGGAGGAGAAAGCAGTAACCAAACTGATCCAGGCATGCTGAAATCTCGTTACTTACTTCAGGAGATCGGGACTTCAAAGCAGACTACAAAAAGTCTCTGAACGGACATGTAGAAACATGGTGGAATAGCGAACTACTCACATTTAAGACAATCAGGAGCAGAGGGACAGAATATATGAAATTTTAACAGAAAAGTGGAATACTCAGCTCATTGACAGCATTGACTACAAGACCTTGAGCATCTTAATAGAGTTGAGTTCCTGCAGTTCTTCTGGGAAGCATCAGAGAGCTAGAGCGGTCATCACAGCCCATCCTCCACTTGGTGCCCATCTAGTACAAAAGGCTGAAAAAAATATCTCCCATCCTTCTACCACGGATGTAGTCTAAGACAGTAGTTCTCCACACTTTGCAGGAAGCAACACACTTGACAGCATATCGCAACCCTATAGGGCACACCAGTTCCTTCTTCCCCTCCCCGCCACAGCTGATTCCAGGGGTTTAAGTAAGGGGGAACATACCTGAATGCAGTTTCTGGGGCCCCCAAATTTGAGGGGCCAGAGTTCCAGGGCCCCTAAAAATAGAAAAAAAATCCAGCAGAATACATGTTCCGCCCTGCGCTGGCTGCTGGCAGGTCCTGCACCCCACCGTTGTTAATCACAATACTTATTGTGTGACAATAATTGCTATAGACAACAATGCCATATAAAATTATAAATATTTTTATGGAATGATAACTGATGCATGTGGTACTGAGAAGTGGTTGCAAATGCCTACCTGGGCTCGGGCCCACACATGCATGAAGGGGGCCCAAACAATACAGAAAGGGGGCCCAGAGATTAGGAGGGTTCTGGGGCCCGTCAAATTATGCTTTAACCACTGGCTAAATACAGCCATTTCCTCAGCTCTCCGTGACACATTTACCACAGCATGGTAACACAGTAATGTGTCCCGACACAGTGGTTGAGAACCGCTGGTCTAAGACATCTCAAATCCAAAACCTTGTGATGTCTCATCGAAGAGTTTGAAAACAAGCCAATGTACAGAGCAGTGGTTCTCATGCACCCAAAAATGAAGGGGATGAACATTTTCATCAGCTCCAGCACAAATTAAGCACTGGCTGGACAGCTGGGGAGCACCTTCACTTCATCCTGTGCCCCTCAGCCCTACATTCTCCTCTCCCCCACCGCTGCAGCCACATGAAGAAACTTGACCTAGAGTCAGGGAGCCTTGCTGTGGTTGCTCTCCCCCCGACCCTTGGAGAAACACTGCGTACACCATTATGGTATGATTGTGCATCATTCACATTCACCCTTACAGAGTAATTATGTACTCTTTAATGCAAAGTGTGTCATGTAAGTTTTTTGGAATGTTCAAGGCACACTGAACATTATTGTAAAACAAACAAGGAGTCTAGTGCCACTTTTAAAGAATTTCTTTATCGCATTAGCTTTCGTGGGAGAAAATCCCTCTTTATCAGATGCTTGAAGATGGAGAACTACAGATGAATGGGAAGAAAATAAATGCAGGGAAGTGTAAGTTATAGAATCAGGTCAGACTGTTACAGCAAATAATGTAGTTTTTTCTATTCAAAAACAGTGGAGAACAGCATATTAGAGAAAGGTGAAGGGAAAAGGAAAGTAAAATTACCTGTTGTAATGGGAAAAAACCCATAGTCCCTATTTAACCCCAAATTGATGGTGTCAAATCTGCATATGAATTCCAATTCTGCAGTTTCTTTTTGAAGCTTTGCTTTGTAATAGATGTACTTAGGCACATGGATTAACAGGTCATCAATGGAGTGATCAGGAAGATTGAAGTGTTCCCCTATTAGTTTTTTAATGTTCTTATTTCTGATGTCAGACTTGTGTCTATTTATTCTTTTGCGCAGAGACTGAACTGTTTGTCCAATGTATAAGGCAGAGGGGTATTTCTGGCACATGATGGCATAAATCACATTGGTAGATGAGCAGGTGAATGAGCCCTTGATGGAATAGCTGGCTTGATTAGGTCCTATAATGGTGTCTTTTGTGTAGATGTGGGCAAAGTTGGCAATGGGGTTTGTTGCAGGGATATCTGCCTGCTCTCTCTGGAGCTTCAACAGAAGAGGCTAAAGTAGCCCCACATTAGCATATTCCATAGTGCAGTGGTTAACTCACTCTTCCAAGAAGTGGAAGACTTGTTCAATCTCATCCCCCACTTTGGCAGGCTAAGGGAATTGAACCTGGGTCTGCCCGCATCCCAGGCAAGTTCTCTGATCTCTGGGCTAAAACATCTTCTCTTCCTTTCCTGGATGGATTTGGAATGGGACTCACTGGTAGCTGTTGTACTCATTGACTCCTACCAGATGGGGTCCCCCAGGTCATTTAAGCAACTGAATATTTATCTTCCCCAGCTTGTGAATCACTCTGGGGCTTAGGTGGGAGATAGACGTCCAGATGCCCAGAGGGAAGCAACAATGAGTGTGCCATGGGGTGAAAAATTTAGGCACCTAGAGAACTTTCACAGTTGAAAGTTAGGCACTGAGTAAGTTGAGGTACCTGTAGGGATAGGCAGCAGCCAATCAGGAACTTTGTAGATCTCAGGGGTGCTGCTCACAGTGACTTGCGTACAAGTTGCTTTGTGCATCGCAGACTCAGTTCCTAATTTAAGGTCCAATTCGACAATCTTTACTCACCCTAGCAATCCTCCTGAAGTCAGCAGAACTATTCACTCAAGTGCTATTTAAAGGGAACAAGGATTACAGAACTGGGACCCGGATGCTGAGCCTCTGGGCTGTGCTCCAGTGCACCACTACTATTCATAAACGTGCATGCTCCAGCCCCCAAAGGAGTTTGCTCCAGATTTCATTTCTGTTAGAAAAAACCCCAAACTAAAGGTCCTCAGTGGCTGGAGGGGCACAATGGAGAGAAATGAACACTGGTACTTATGCTAAACTGCTCCAAAAACCTAAGACCACTCTACACTGGCCCATCTTACAGTGGCAGAAGTGATGGATTTTGCCTACCCTGCAGGAAACATTATGGGCTCAATTGCTCACTAGCTCGTACCTCTGCAGGGTGAAACAGTACCCTGCTCATTTCAGCCAGCACCACAGAACTCTTTGGCTATGTCTACACTTGCAAATTAGTTCGAATTAAGGAAGCTTAATTCGAACTAACTTAAGCCTCGGCCACACTAGGCTTTCATTAGTTCGAATTAAGGGCTTCCTTAATTCGAACTAATAAATCCGATTGCTTAGTTCGAACTAACCATTAATTCAAAATACTTAGTTCAAATTAAGTCAATGTGGCCATATTAGTTCGAACTAACAATCTTGACCTTCATGCAACTGACTAATTGACCTTCATGCAACTGACTAATTCGAACTAAGCAAGTGCCCTGCATGGACATGGCTAGTTTGAACTAGCTTTTGTAAGTGTAGACATAACCTTTGATAGCCCAGAGGATTTTTCTTGAGAAAAATTAAAGAGATATTAAATTAAGTTCTGCATAACACTCAGCTGCTGTAGACATCTCCCTTCAAACAAAGAGCAATGCATTATTAAAAGAGAAAAGTTTTAAATATCTATAAATAAACTACCAGAAATGTCCAGATTAGTAAAACCTAGTCCATCTTGATCCACATACAACCAACATAAAATTTACTATGGTGTTGGCTGGGTTCATTTAAAAGGAAGTCATAATAAATTATCCGCCTATTATGCCCACAATAAAGGACACTATTTCCATTAAAATGCTCTTTAAAGTTTTTTTTTTTCCAAATTACAATTTTTGTAGAGTAAATTTAATTAAATTGCCTTAGTGTCATAATACAATGAGATTAAAAAGGATTGCATAATCTGAATTACTGGAAAATTGGAAATGCAAATTGATTTTCACAGAGATTGGTCTAACTGTAATTAATGACAGATTTAATTAATATTCACTTATCTTATTTGCTCTTTTGTGCTTATGTCCCAGTATTATGAGGACACAAAGAGCTAATCACACTCCTTTACTTTTAAAAAAGTGTTTTGTTCATACATATGGGACAACATCTGGACTATACACAGTCCATATCTATCAATTTAATAAGATTTTCTGGATGAGGCTCTTTCAAGTACCAACTAGGAGCTACAAACTTTGAGGAAAAGGCTCCCATCACAAATACAACATTTTACTGCAGGCATAAACTAAAAACTATTGTGCAATCTAGAGAAAGTCAATTTTTTATATTTTTCAAACTGGTTCAATGATTTTAAATGTAAACAAATCTCTGTCCTCTTGATCATTTGAGCATCATCAGGTACTAAGAGGACACTGATTCCAGGGGATGGAAGACATGGCTACTACCAGAAGGAGGTACTGGAGTCTGCAGGACACAGTTTTGTTTCTGCTGATCAAAGGACGTAAGTGTAAGGTTAAGATGGGAAGGGGAGATAGAAATTTCTATGACATAACCTGCCCTCACCACAAAAAGCAACCAGAAGTCCGAAGTAACCCCTGTTCTGTGGTGGAAGAAATGAGGAGATTCCCCCAAAACTGGAGTTACCAAGGAGAGACAGGAGTAGACAAAATTGATTTTGACTGGCCTTAAGAACAGTCAGAGAAGAGCTTTGACTTTGTCCCCTTGTTGGGTTTGTGCTTCACAGGGCACTTTCTCACTCAAGAGGGGCCTGCTCTTTCTGGGAGATGATGTGGAAGGTCCCTGGAGATGATGAAGATGAGCAGGGAACTTGCACCATGGCAAGAGGCGCTCTTTGTTGGAGTAAGGAGGGGTAATGTGTAATGACCCCCTAAACAGGGAATACAAGGAGGCCACAAATACTCAGCGGATGCAGGCCATCATCACTGGGTGGAGAAATTGCCTGGCTGAAAGAGCAGAGGAACCAGGGTATCTACTTCTGGAAGGCTCTCTAGGACTCCTCTCTGAATCTGTCTCACCAAGTCTTTGGGGATAAACTGATCCTCTAGGAGCTGCCCCCTACATATGATAGCTGAAGCAAGCAGCCAACTCAGAGCTGGTCTCTGGTCCCAGCCGCTCATGGCTCAGACGACTTTCTGAAAATATTTTTCAGCAACCACTCAATTTCCAAGTACACACAGAGCTGTAAAGGGCAATATGAGTGCACAGACTTCATTCCATCCAGTCACACCCAATGGCACACCCATACATTAATCAGTACATTACAGTGTATTCCCATTTATCCCTGCTCCTCTTTGGAAAAGTTACTTTGAATCCAATTCCCTTAGTTATTTTCCACAAGCAAATGAAAAAAAGAAAGAATGAACCCAGCCTGACGTACAACTTTCTCAGTCAGTCTTATACATGGAGTCTGTTTCTCACACCAGAAATTCCTGTTTCCTCACACAATGATTCCCATTTTCTGGGAAAAAAAAGCAGGGTTTCAGTTATATTTGCTACAAGGAGCATCAATCTCCTACCCAACCCCTAAATAAACAATAACATTCCCAAAATAATTCTTTACAAAAATCAGAAAAAGTATAGAAGGTTTCTGTTGTATTATGTAATAAGTTAGTTAATACTCTGACAAGCCTCGAATAAGAGCCATTTTCTAGAGCAGTCATGGTGATAACAGCTGTTACACTGTACTTAACATTGAGAAAACAAATTCCATTAAAATTCCCTGATGTTTTCAGGTGCTCACAACTTACACCCTCACCTGCACATCTGAAATGTTCTATACTTAGTCTTTACCAAAAGTGATTTTTTTTTTTTTTTAAATGAGAAAAATTTCCTAGAGCAATTTTTGAGATACTGGAAATAAATAATAAAAACATAAAAAGAAAAGAAAACTTACACTTCCCCTCCTTACTTTATCTTCTCTGAAAGTTCTTTCCAAATCAGTCTATTTTTGTTTTTAAACAACAAGGAATGAAAGCTTTTCCATACCCCCTCCCTTCCCTCACCCCCTCTGGAATCTCTCGCTTTATTTACATTTTTAATGTAATTTCTTGTCTTTCCTGGTGCTGCTGACTAGAACTAGAGAATCTGAGGAGCAGCTTTCTCACCCTTCATCTGGCCTGCTGAATCTCTGACAGAGTAATCTTTCATTCTAAGACCTTGTCTACACTAGAAAAGTGTCGCCCGAACATAGGTCAACTTACAACCACCAAAGCAATTACTGTAGCTGATGTCCACACTGCCTGCCCTCTTTGGGTAAGTGCAGTGCATACTCATCAGGAGCACTTTCACAGACCTCAGAGGGGCAGTGTGGGTTCTGCCAGGACTTCAACAGGCTCTTGACCAGGGCAGCCCCCCATCACCAGGGCTTTCCCCCTCCCTGTTCCCAGGGGGTGGCTGCTCTGGCTTCTTGTCCACTCTTCCCTATCCGCTCCCCTCTGGCTGCACTGCACTGATCCTGCACTGGCTCCTGGCAGGGAACACATGGAAAAACCAATTCTCTGTTCCCTGCTGGAAACCAGGGAGCCAAGTCAGTTTAATGGCTCAGAGAGCAGAGAACAGCTGCTCATCTCTCTTGGGGGGGATCCAAGGGAGCAGCGCAATTGACAAGAATGACAACCCCTTAGCCAATGTAAGGGACGCAGAGTCTACATTGACACTGTGTCACCCTAAGCTAACAAACCCTATGCCTCTTGTTGAGGTGGTTATATTATGGCAGCATAAAGGGCAAGTTAGGTCAGTGGAAGGAGCATTTTAGTCTGTACACCTCCACTATTTTGTCAGAAGCTGAATTGTGTTGACAAAAACTCTCTAGTGTAGGCCAGCTTTAAGTGTTCCGTTTTTAACATGTATTTCACAGATCATTGGGCTACTCCTAAATAACTAAATATGCCTTATGTTTTTGCTGGGCCAAGCCCTTAATTACCAGAATAAATATTTATTCTGATATCTAAAATTTACCTATTCTATGCTCTGGCTGCACGTACAAATAATTTTATAAAAAAGGCATACAAGAAATGCAAAACGGGCCTGAAATCAATAATAAATTCTCACTATCCCATTAGAGTGAGTAACTTCCCCCATACCTCCCTATTCTGCAAAAACTGGAGTAACAAAGCTAACACTTGGATGGTTAGGGCCTTAATTCTAAGATACTTGACCACAACACTGACTGAAAAAAAATCAGTGGCTAGTCATGAGTAGCTGATGGCAGAATTAGATCCTAAATATATTTTAAAAAAATACTGCAACAAAAGTAAGTTTTTAGCTCTCATGGCTGCAGAGAATCAAGCTGGAAAATATGAAGTGAATGCAATCGAGAGGCTCAAAAACCCAATGGTGAAAAGAGAACCCAAAATGTATTATTTGTAAAAATTAAGACTTTTATAAATAACTGTTGAGTGCTTTATATTTGCTGTCTAGTACCCAAGCCTTTAGCAGTTTGTGTTTTTCAGGGGTTTTTTCCCCTGTAAAACATGAAGGCTAGAAACTTACTTTTGTGTTAAAAAAATGAAAACAGAGTCTCACATAGTCATGCGACTCTTGGAAAAGAGGATTTAAGAAATACACCAAATATCGCAAGACTTGTAAAAGTTGGTGTAATGGGATGTCTCCCCTCACACAAGACTGGAAGGTGTTCAGATAGCCAGGCAGGCTAATTAACTCCACAGACTATACCTGCAGAAAGAGTCAAGGAACAGTGGTTGATTCGAAACAGGCTCAGCTGAGCAAGAACAGGCAGCATTTCCACAAAGCTAGGTAGCAGACAGCAGAAGAAAACTGCAGAAAGGTAGTCCACAGTCACTCTTTGGCAGGAGGGAGCTAAAAGACTGGCAAACCCAAGGATTGTGGGTGAAGAGGTAGGAGAATGCTCAAGAGACTAGTAGCAAGGAAGAATGGTGCAGGCATTGGCTGTTAACGGGAGTGCCCCTGAACTGGGACCCGAGTCTAGTCAAAGGTGGGTATGGGTTCCCCTGCCAGGCTGAGAACAGCAAACTGCCTGAGACGGTGTGTCCAGGAAAGACTTTGTTTGTTCCTATTCCAGGGTGATGCAAGGTGTATGGTAACCTGGCTGGAGGGCTAAGTCATGAAGAGGAAGCTGCACATCTTGAAACAAGAAGGGTCTTCAGGGTAAAGGTCTTCCGTGGTGAGTGCACTCCATGACAGCTGGCAATGCTGCATTAGACACTTTCCTTTTGCAAATGGTTTGAGCAGCAGTCCCTGTCCCTGCACCATCCCCTGACCAGCCAGACCAGGGGATGTGAAAAATTTGTCCCATGATGTCAAAGGGCATGGGGCTTCAAAAAGTTCTAAAATCTTGGATGCCCACTGAGCATGCTCAGAAGTCACTTTTCCAATGTTTATTCTTTATTTTTATTCCTTTTTTTTTAAAAAAAAATTTCCTTCCAAGACCCCCAACGAAGACTGTGTTTATGCCAAATTTCGATAAGCATTTTTTCTGTAGGCTTCTGTGTGTATTCACAGGGGTGCAATTAGAAATTAAAAGTAGGGGGGGGGGGGAAAAAAACTCATTTCATTGCCTCAAAAACACTGCATGGAGTTTACTCTAATTCCACTAAGACTAAAAGGCGGATTTTCAAACATTATGAAAATGTGAAGGTGGGATTATAATAGAAACTGCTTTGCAACCTTAACTAGCAAGCGCATTCCATGCAACTATTGCAATGAAAACAGATATTTATAAAAAAAGGAAATCTGATGCACACAGACAAGCTACATATTGAACAATTTTGTTACTTGCAGATGAATAGCAAAGAGTGCAAAGTAGTAACATAGCGCTGCAAACTATCTTTTGCATGCTGCAAAGCAAGAACGCTGTTGTGTATGCAAGGGAGAAAGGGACGTTTACCTATCAGTGGCCTAATTCTACAACCCTTACCCAAAACAGTAATCCTACAGACAGGGCCGGATTAAGACATGCAGAGGCCCTATGTCAAGATTCAGAGGCCCCATACCATAAAAAATAAAGAGAAAAAAAGCATATTACATTATAATAGACATTTAGAGGCCCCGCCCCACTAATGTGGGGCCCTAAACCATGGCCTACTTGAATCCAGCACTGCCTAAAGATGCAACAGGACTGCTTGCTCAGGTAAGGATTATTCTATGAGAAAGGGTTTCAGAACTAACTAGGCCTCAAAAGACTAACAATAACTTCATTAACTACTCCACACACCCCTCCAAAATTTGAGATAGCACTCTCATACCTTTGTGAATAGGACATAGAAGAGCCTCTTTTAAATAGGTAGCAGCACATGGACAAACACACACCTGAACCAAATGTATCCTTTAGCATAGCAATTTCTTGGATTAGTTTCAAGTGTTAGAAACACATTAGTAAGACGACAAAACAAGATTTATTTTATTTCTCCCTTCTTTACCATGTCTCTCAAGAACGTCAATCCTGCTCCTACATCAAATAAAGGGAACTTCTGTCATGACTTCCATGGGAACAAGATAATGTCCAATATTGTGATAATTTCCTAACAACAGTGCTTTTTTGTAAATAAAAATAGGTGCCGGTACTCAGCCAGGGACCCGGGGCTGCCAGCAGCAGCGGGAGGGGCCGGGACCACATCGCTTTGAAAAAAAAAGAGGAGGTGCTAGCACTCAGTACCCCTGAGTACCATCACAAAAAAAGCAATGCCTAATAACATAGTATAATCTATTCTCTTTAATGTTAGATATTCATGTAATATTAAAGGAAATTGGCTCTATTCAGTGTTGGTTATTATTCATTCTAACTGCTATAGATATCCTCTCTTTTTGAAAGCTCAGCAGAATGATTTCTCTTGAGCTCTCAAAGTAGCCACTGGGGTGGTGTCACTCCAGCCTCTCAGGTTTTAAAGCATTTCAGAAGTCAGTATAAAAGCTGTTGTTTTGGCTTGGTCTTGAACTGACTTAAGTATGCGAGTATCTTCAACTCTGAAGTCTAGGGCATATTCTCACAAGTCATGGTACTCATGTGCTTAAAATTTTAGTGAGTTGGGCCTTAACCCAAAAACAGTTAGCCATATGTTTAACTGTAAGCCCCTGCATTAATCATACTGACTTAAAAGGTAATGTCAATGGACTGACACAAGGAAACTGTTTGCAGGAGTTGATTTTTGCACAATTGTCTTATAAAGTATTTTTAAAGAAACAATAACTTACCATAGTAAGCAAATAAAACGAATACCTCCCTCCCCCAAGCACAAGTACATTAATGAGTACCCAACAGAACGCTTTTAAACAGGTTTTAAAAATAAATTTTAAAAGTATGCCTGCTTATTACATTCAATTAATACTCAAAACTTGATGTTGAAACTACTCAATAGAGTAAGAGTTCTGCTACATCTTAAGTTATTTATGATGTGTGTTTTTATTTATTTATTTTTCTTGGTGACATATCTATATAACTAAACCACAGTTGTATATATGCACGGCGGGACGTGGACGCAGCTCCTGCGCGCGCATATAACTGATACAGCTATGCGCACGCAGCAGCTGAATCCACGTCCATGCCGTGCATAAGCCTGTGGATTAGATAGCTCGCGCGCACGGCTGCCCTCCCGCCCACCCAGCAGCTCTCTTACACGAATTCCTGCCCAGAGGCTATAAGGAAATTTTTGATTAAATCTTTTCAATTCACCATTTCATGATTTTGTGGTTTTTAATTTGCATAATTTTACCCTTTGAACTCCAATGTTTTTCTTACTTATGAGTGCAGAAACTCAGGACACTCCACCCTCCATCATTTCTCATCCCTGAAAAGTTTGGAGTAAACACTAAGTGATTACCATTCTTCAATTGGCGATTCTTTAGAGAACCGGGGGTTTACTGGTCTTTTATAACTCCACACAGCTTAGATCATCTGACTTGTATACAGTGTAGTCTGCTTCACAGACTCAAGCTGAATAAACACAGGCAGAGAAGAAAGGGATACTTGTTTGCTAGTGAAAAACATTATAAAAACTGCACACAGAGCACACGGGTCTTAAAATGTGTCACAAAACTAACTACCACCAACCATATGGAGCTTTGTTGTAAGGAAGAAAGATTTTGAACAAAGATATTGTTTAAAGGGATTATGCACACAATCCATAGTTTCCTATTTGTAATGCCATACCATTGAGTCAAACAAGATGGAGCTTATCTATGCCAGCACTGATGACACAATTTCATGACAAACTTTGAACAGTAACAAAAAGCACCACTATAGGTCAAACTCTTGATGTAAAAACACTATCCACACAGAAGGATGTCAAGTCACCAAATAATACTCTTTCCAAAACATCATTTGTTCTTTTGCAGTCTGTAAAATATCCCTCTTCATCACTTCTTGCCCATAAATATAAACTCCAGAGAGCTATATGACTGTAGCATAGATTTTTGGTTATTCTGATCTTTCAGTTATTTAGGAAATGATACAATCTAGGTGAGAAATTTTTTTTAAAGTAAATGGTCAAAAGGCATATTCTGTGGACATACTACACTGTATACAAGATTGTGTTCAGTAATGTATTGAACTTCATTCACCTCTCACCCACTCTTAACTTCAACAGTTACTCCTGATTTATACCAAAGCGAGGGTAAAAGTCAGTTTTATTACATGGATTATTTTGCTAAAAAATAATTTATTTTGTGTGTGTTTATATAGAGAAAAACAAAAAGAGTCCTGTGGCACTTTTAAAGACTAACAAATTTATTAAATTGCATGAGCTTTCATGGGAGAAATACCACTTTGTCAGATGCTTTGAAAAGCTTTGCTTCAAAGCGTTGACAAAGTGGGATTTTCTCCTCGTGCGATAAATAAATCTGTTAGTCTTTAAAAGTGCCACAGGACTCTTGTTTGTTTTTCTGCAATAGACTAACATGGCTACCCCTTTGAACTATATAGAGAAAGTCAGTCACTTTTAAGAACTTTTTCCCAGTTTTTCCTGAAATATTTTTAATTGGATATACATATATCCACACACGTGCCACTTTTTTATAAGATTATTACAGGGTAGTTCATTAGAAGAATTACTTGGAATCAGCTAGGCTTTATAATGTTCCAGCACACTCCTGGTAAAAAATGATTTTTTAGCACCTAGCAAACCTTATCTGCTGTGCCTAGTTAGATACTAATGTAGTAGAAATATCCCTGCTTGTAATATTCACACAACATTTGACCTTAAACATGCAGTGCTGTTTGAAGTTAAATAATTAAAAGTCTTACAGTGATAACTGTGGGCCTGCCACCCTGCCCCAAGAAATTTGGCAGAGCTGTTCAAACTCCAGTAGAGTAGGTAAGAATCAGGAAAGTGTCAAGAAGGAAAATCTGATGGCAAATATACCATGTGCCAGCAATCAGGAATCTGATTGAGAACAAGTATCAACAAGAAGGGTAAAGACAGGACAAAGAATTTGTATACTGATCCCTGGATTTTACCACCTGTTGTCCACAGGCCAAATGCATTCACATAGCAATGAATAGCTCTTCTTGCTGCACTCAGCACTGAAGCTGAAAGGAAAATGGTAATTAGGCAACTTGGTCCTGACACTAGTATAATGGGCTGTACAAGGTCAACCAAATAAATGGGAGATGATAATGCTACCAGAATGTCTTCTCAATTATCTTTGCCATGATTATAAAAAGAAATTGGAGATTTCCTCCCTCTTGGGCGTTTTCTGTTAATTGCTATTTATAAAAAGTTCTGATTGTCTATGTCTGTAATAGCCTTTATTTTCCCTTTAAAACAAAACAGTAGTTTGTAAGAGGAATCAGCCTAACGAGAAAAAGGAAAACAATTTTTCCAATAGCATTTTCTTTTCAGATTTTAATTCTTTGCAATCTGATGGGGAAGTTCTTTCTAAACTTATCATTGTTTCAAATTAAAGGAGAAGCGCAAGATATTTTACCTACAATGCACAGTGAAATTCAATTAACCTGCTCTTTTATTTACACAAAGTGAGGCCTAAATAGTGAACTTGTCTGGCTCTGATAGGAGCAAATTTATTTTAGGATGCCTTAGCTCTCAGTCTATATTTTAAAAGTAACAAGTTTGATGCTGTGATGCTGTATATTAAAATGTGATACGATATGATTAAAATATAACCATGCATATCATTTTTGCAACCACTACTTTATAATTGCAACAAATCTTGAACAAAGTACGTCATGTAAAGTATTACTGGAAAAGTTATGATTTGCTAAGTACGATTATCCTGTTTTTATAGACACATGTACAATCTTTGTATCTGAAGTTATAAATATGACTTTCCATCTGGATTTCAAATTTGTTTGCCCCTGGGCTAACACTTCTTTGTATCCAGTCTAGCAATTTTATGAACTAGAATGTCAGCTGATGGCCCATCAAAGGGGTACTTAGCTTTCACCTGGGCCATAAGAGGAGTTGGCTCCTGACTGATGAGCATTCTTGCTGACACTTTGGCCAATTAATAAGCAATGCCTGCTCCTATGACTCACAAAGCATGCAAGGATATGTGAGCTGCTCATGTGACTCTGGACTCCATCTTGTTTCTTTGACTTTCCACAAGCATAGCTAAAACAAAGATGGCGTTACTATAAGGTGGGCGGATAACTAGTTGCGACACTGTTCCCAGACAGTAGTTATCAGTGGCATGCTGGAAGGGCATGTTAAGTGGGATACCTCAGGGATCAGTTCTAGATCTGGTTCTGTTCAACATCATCATCAAATATTTAAATAATGGCAGAGAGGGCATACTTACAAAGCGGGTGGACAATACCAAGCTTGGATGGGTTACAAGTGCTTCAGAGGACATTCAAAATACTAAATATCAGCTAACAAGATCTGGACAAAGTGGAGAAATGGTCTGAAGAAAATAAGGTGAAATTCAATAAGGGCTACTGCAAAGTGCTCCACCTGGGAAGGAACAGTCAGCTGCACATACAGAATGGGAAATGGCTCCCTAGGAAGGAATACTGCTTAAAGGGATCTGGGTGTCACAGTGGATCACAAGCTAAATATGAGTCAACAGTGTAACATTACTGTGGAATGGGAAAAAACCAACCAAACAAAAAAACCACCCACCACCACCACCACCACCACATCACGCTGGGAAGTATTACCAGGCATATTATAAATAAGCAAGATATAATCAGTAATTCTGCCACTCTACTCTGTGCTGATCAGACTTCAACTAGACTACTCTGTCCCATTCTGGGTGCCAAATTTCAGGAAAGATGTGGGCAAATTAGAGAAAGCTCAGAGAAAATTAAACAATTAAAGGTCTAGAAAACATGATCTATTAAGAATAGAAGAGTGAAAAAAATTGGCTTTGTTTAATCTGGAGAAGGAAAGACTGCAGGGGGACACGATAATTTTCAAGTATAGAATCATAGAATCATAGGGTTGGAAGGGACCTCACGAGGTCATCTAGTCCAACCCCCTGCTAAAAAGCAGGACCACTCCCCCTAAATTATCCCAGCCAGAGTTTTGTCTAACCGAGCCTTAAAAATCTCCAAAGATGAAGATTCTACCACCTCCCTAGATAGCCCATTCCAATGCTTCACCACCCTCCTAGTGAGAAAGTTTTTCCTAATATCCAACCTTGACCTCCCCAGCTGTAATTTGAAACCATTGCTCCTTGTTCTGTCCTCTGTTACCCTCGAGAACAGCCTAGCTCCCTCCTCTTTGGAGCAACCCTTCAAGTAGTTGAAGGTCGCTATCAAATCTCCCCTCAGTCTTCTCTTCTGTAGACTAAATAAGCCTAGTTCCTTCAGTCTCTCCTCATAAGTCATGTGCCCCAGCCCCCTAATCATTTTTGTTGCCCTCCGCTGGACTCTTTCTAATTTGTCCACATCCTTTCTGTAGTGGGGAGCCCAAAACTGGACACAGTACTCCAGATGCGGCCTGACCAGTGTCGAATAGAGGGGAATTATCACATCCCTCGATCTGCTGGCAATACTCCTACTGATGCAGCCTAATATGCCATTGGCCTTTTTGGCAACAAGGGCACACTGTTGGCTCATATTCATCTTCCCGTCCACCATAACTCCCAGGTCCTTTTCTACAGCACTGCTACTTAGCTGATCGGTCCCCAGCCTGTAGCAGTGCATGGGATTTTTCCGTCCTAAAGGTCCGTACATAAAAGGTTGTTATAAGTGGGGGGGTGGGGAGGGAGAAAAAATTGCTTTCACCTTTGTATACAGGACAAAAAAAATCAATGGGCTTAAATTGCAGCAAGAGAGGCTTAAATTGGACATTAGGAAAAATTTTCCTAACAGCCAGGGAAGTTAAGCACTGGAATAAATTGCCTAGTGAGGTTGTGGAATCTCCATCATTGTCTAACCTGATCTTAAAAAATCTCTAAACACCAGTCAAGGGTGGCACAAAGACTTTAATATCCAAGCCTGCCATAAGTGCAGGGGACTGGACTAAAAGACCTATCAAGGTCTCTTCCAGTCCTACAATTCTATAGTTTAGTTGCTTTAATCCCTCTAATTTGTCTCCTTTTCTTAGCTAGCAAACCTTTAGTTAGTTTACTACAGAACTGGCTGTCAGTGTGGTTTTTGGTGTAAAGATCTGGACTGCTCTCTTGGGACTGGTAACAACCTGATGTGGTATGATTTTGTTTTGTGTGTGAGAATCTAAGGGGAGTGTCTGTGACTCCATGGTAAGACGGGTATAATGAGTGATCCAGGCGCTTACATTTGTCACTGGCTTGGTGAAATCCAATTACAGAAGATACTGCCAAGCTGATGGTATCTGCTCCGTTTCCTGACAGTCGGCACTGAGGAAAGCGCTCACAGTTGTGAGCCACTAGCGTGACCTTATTTTTAAAATATGGTATGGGTTCCTCCCTGATCACTGGCTTGTGCCAGCAAGTTGAACAGTAGCACTTTGAACCCTGCAGGAAGAATCATTCTTCTAAGTGTCAGTATATTGTATGTAATAACAGCACTCACAAGGAAAAGTGTTTGTCCAGCCATATCATGTTTACAATCTTAATTCAAAGCAGAAGGCTAGTAAATGACAATTTTGTCTTACCAGCCTTCACAGTGTCCATTTAAAGGGCCAGGGAAAATAATATTTTTATTTTTAAAGACTTACATAAACTCTTCCCTCAGTTATACCACAGCAATACCTTTGCTATATTATACTTTTACATTCCTAAGGAAACAAGTCATAAATGATGATAAAATTCAGTCCCCTACTTATGATTATTCCTAAACAAAAAACCTTAACACTGAAGTATACACCTTTATCAAAATTTCTCCTTGAACCAGCTGTATGCATACAATTGGTTTGTTAGCTTGCTCATGAGTTCTGTGGTGCTGGGAATGGCATTTTTAAAACATGAAATCACTTCATTCAAATGTGAGGTCACAAAGAATTACATGGACTTTTAAAACTAATCTGTGTGTGAAAAAGGTCACCTTTTTATGAGTGAAAAAGCCACGGCTGCTTTTAACAATACCCAATTCTATATCAGCTTGTTAATCGTTCATTCATCTCTCCTAGAATAAGACAGGGGTGTGGTTTAAATACAAACCTAGTTTTTGCTTTTTGTGAGAGTAAATCTGGTAGAATTTTGGTGGATACAAAGCCTACAAAGGAAGACAGACCATCAATAGTAATCAGAACTATATTTTTAAAATGCAAGTATGCCTTTGTTAGGAATTTTAGCATAAGCTCTTCCTAGGTTATTAACGGCAAACTGTAAGCCTCCCGTATCTTTAATATGCAATTTGTTAGACCCCATTTTAGTCTATGTAGTTATTTATCCCGTATTCATCATTGCAATGTCTGAAGAATATTCTTCTTTTCTCTCCCTTATCTATTTGGAAAGTAATTAATTTCAGTACTTCAAGGGAAAATGAATTTTTTTAACTGCCAGTTCAGCAAACTTAACCTGATCTCTGAAAGTCAAACTTTCCATGCATCAATACTAGTAAAAAGAGATTCTGCAAACCAAACAAGCACTTAGATACACCTGTGTGTGCCCACAGTCACCACACTTCACTCTCAATGACACATGAACACCTCTGTTGCTCTGAGTGGGTTTGCAAAGGTGTAACTGATTTAAAATAATTTTGCAAGAGATGCATCTGGAGGAATCAAATGCAGCTTATTCTCCCTTATCCATGCCAGGTTTGCAGGATTTACGTATGTGAAAAGAGGTAAATTCTTTTTGGCATTCAAGTAAGCAGATGTGACTAAAAACGCACAGGAAGGAAAGCTGATGAGTAAAATGACACCTTTTGAGTAGCTTTTCAGAACAGAACTGCAATTTAGCTTTTGTTCATTATGTTCCTTATCACACCTCCATAGAAGCCTGAGCTGTGTATTGTAGGCTGGGTAACAACACTTAAAATTGGTATGGATTAGCATTCACATCACACATTCCATCAGTGCCCAGCCCAACACAAGGAAGCTAATAATCCAGACAGTGGGCCAAATTTGGTGATGAATCCTGGTCCAATACCACCTGAAGCACATTGCGCATACACTATGATGACCATGGTGAGCAGATAGACCAATATGAAAATACTAATGAAATGCCTGATTAACCAGTTACCAGAGAGCATACTAAGGGAAGGATGTTCTGGAGTTCTCATATCCCATACTGACATGACCACAACTTGCCTATAAAAATTGAAGAATGGCTGGAAGCAACTTCTGGTCACAGGCAGATGACATAAATGGAGTTGTACAGTTAAGTATAATAAAACTTCTAGTGTTCTATGTCCTGTCTTCAATTTAATGAAGGAGAAAGGACAGCTAAATAACTTTGTCCTTCTCAATTTTTCCAAGTATCTTATGTCATGACCCAGTGACAGGCAAGGCAACAGAAATCAGTAAGATGTCTTCCTATAGATTCTCCTCGTGTAAAACCTAAACTTTTACTTATTAAGAAAATGTTCCTAGCCCTTTGGTGTA
The DNA here is from genome assembly GCA_007922175.1 of Pelusios castaneus. Taxonomy (NCBI): domain Eukaryota; kingdom Metazoa; phylum Chordata; order Testudines; family Pelomedusidae; genus Pelusios; species Pelusios castaneus. The sequence continues at coordinate 15,441,511 of ML685766.1, forward strand.
TGAAAACAGCCTTTGAACTGTAAAGCTAGACACTACTGATTTGGCCGTTTTCCTTATTTATCACAAGTGTTCATCTGAAAGCCTACCCTTTGAATAGTCTTATTTAGGAAGTCTAAGGAGTTTTACAAACCACTAACCTACAACCACCAAAAATGCAATATTAACAGTTGCAAAAATGATTATCGTTCTTTGTTTACAGACCTAACTTGCAACAATACAGGCACCAGGTTTTTCTATTTGTCAGGTTATTCTCAAGAAAGGCCCAATCCTACAAAGACTTACCTGTATGCTGAACTCTACAAACATGGCAGTGCTCCCTTGTGTACCATTAAGCACGTATATGGGTGTTTGGATGTGTGCCTTAAGAGATGAACCTTCTTACATCACCCAAGGCATTTGAGGAAAGTCTATTTTTAAGCTGTTTGAGGGTGAATCTAGGGTGGGAACCTGAAATCCATTTAAATAATTACACAGTGATTAAAATGCTGATCCAAAGTGCAAGTTCTGGCATCTGATGAAGTGGAACTTCACCCATGAAAGCTCATGTGAAAAACAAATTTGTTAGTCTTTAAAAGTGCCACAGGACTTGTTTGTTTCACAAAATTAGGTGGCCAATCTTGTAACTACAGGATGGAAGAGGAAAATGTAAAACATGCAGTCTTGAGTCATAAATGCTAGCATTACCTGTTTACACGCAGACCTCTGATTTTCTTTAACTGCACCTGTTTGTATAACTAGATCTGATCTCATGGAACCCCCGCTCATTTTAGCAGGAGCTCTATGCAAAGGGCACTTGTAAGCCTATTTACATACAGTGGGACAAATGATGCACTCAGTTACACTGATGTCACAGGAGTTAATCCATGAATATTATTGATGTTTCTGGGTGTGCAATTTAGTCCCAGCATTGCATCTCTGCGTTGAAAGATGAGATCATGATTTAGTCTCTACTTAGCTCTTACTCAGGCAATTCCCATTGATTTCCAGCTGAATTCAGGGAAATCAAGACTTGACTCCAACTTGTTAAAATCTTAGTTTTAAATACTTCATCTCTTTCACTCCAACTACCTATAGCCAAATTTCTCATTGTGTTCTGGAAAAAAGATCAGCTATAATCCAGTTTGAGTATTATTTCCTAGAAACAAGGCACTCATGGATTATTGAGGACTATTAATATTTTTAGAAAAGGAAAACTCTGAATTTCATATAGGGTGGTGGTTGGGTTTTTTAAGCAAAAAGTGAAATATTAGGATATATTTTCATCTAGAATTATCAAGTTTTAGAAATCACACTAAAATTTTTGATGTTAGCTTAACACAACCATTCTCGAACTGTAGTCCATGGAGCTGTTGCTGATCTCATGGCACTATCCATTCTTCCATTTCCAGCTGTTTATACCAAGTTCCAGGCTTGTCATTGCAAAGAAGGATCTGGAAACAAGGAGAGCCAGCCTAGATGCTGCTAGTAAGGGAAGGGCAAACAGGAACTTCCTAGTGTGGCTAACCCTTGATATGCTAAAGAATTGTATGGAAAAGATATCCACAAACTTTCAGAGAGTTGAGGCTGGAAGTTAAAGGTTTCCAGCTACCTGAGAATGTAGGTACACAACAATATAAACCCAGCTTCTGACATGTCCCTTCTGTCACTTTTGTCAGCAAATGAGTCCAGACTTGAGTAGTTTACCAAGATAGCTTGATCGCTGAAGGTTCCATCGGATTCCTATGTATTCTAAATGATCTAGAAATCAATTAATATAAATTCCCTTGATTCTTCTGTAAGTAATGGCTAAATAAAGAAATCCATCTGATTTACAATGGCTGCATATACTAAAATCTGTTCCAGTTCCCCTACTGACTTGACAGTAACTGAGCATTGTATGTTTTTCCTGTTTTTTGTCAAATTCTTTTGTTGGACAACTGAGCCTTCCTAAGTACTATTAAAAAGTCCTGGAATTTGGTGGAGTGGAGCATTTTCTACAGGATGTAATTATTTCCCTTGATGTCCAGTCTTTTTTGTTTTATTACCATTTGTGAAGATACAGTACGTTAACCCTGTGGTGTAGATTAGGTAGGGCATCATAGTTATTATACTAAAATAAACTTTGCTGCTCATTATTATAATGACTTGATAGCAAAAGTTTTGCATAATAAAATAAAATGGGAGACCTTCGTCTAACTTTTCCCTATCAATTCCCAGTGCACTCCCCATAAGCATGGTGGGGAAAGGAAGTTACAAAATGTATGTTATAGATGGACTGTTACTTTCATTTCTCCTAGACTACTGGATGAATCTCAAATTTACAGACAGCTTTTTTGACTGCTACTATATCAGAAGAGAATTAAGGTTATGTATACACGAGAGCTATAATGAAAAAATAGTTATAATTGACCTCATTTGCCATCTTCAGTCATTTTACACACCATTACTGCCTTCTCATATGCTTCTCTAGCAAAGGAAGTCCTTAAGACTAACCTTGGTAGAGAGCAGCACCCCTACAGAATGTTTTTCTAGTCCAGCGGTTCTCGACCACCGTGTTGGGACACATTACTGTCACCACACAGTGGTAAGTGTGTTGTGGAGAGCCGGGGAGATGGCTGGATTTGGCCTGGGGGGGCAGAGGATGGGGAAGGCTGGTGTGTCCTGTAAGGTCACAATATGCCACAACCTGCAAAAGGTTGAAAACCAGTTCTAGTCTATAGTCCAGCACCTTCCACGGTTATCGTCAAACACTTCAGAGCGGTTCTCTAGCACCAATTTATTATATGGCTTAACTTCCTATATTTAATTATATGGGACTTTCAGGGATACGATACCTGTTCCAGGCCTTAGTGTTATAACTGCTACAGAGGGACAGAAGTGTTCTCATGCTTATGGAGACAAGGGAGTGATGGGACACCTCCCTGAAAACCCCAGGGTAGTTTGAGGGGATGGGGTAATGCATGTATCCCCAAAATGTATAAATTATTTATTTGTTGCTTATATAAACACACTTCATCCAAGAGTCGCAAAGCACTTTTCAAATATTAAGTTAATCAAACAACCACCCTGTGAAATACATGACTATGATCACCATCTAACAGATGAAAAAACTGAAATAAAGGGCTGAGTGCGCTCTACTTCAGCTGAAGTCAGTAATATGTATTAAGGTTCAGCACTACTGCAAATCAGTCTCACATAGCTTAGCCAAAGAATCACAGCAGCTACACAGCAGACCCAGGAACAGAATCCAAATTTCCTGCATTCAGGTCTATTCTTTAACTCCACTGTTCCTTTGAGATCGAGGAGGAAGGCCATTCATCCTGCGGAAATGGAACCTACAAGAATGTTCACATTCCCTCAACAGCAGTATTGATAAATAGGCTGTACCATGGAGCCATGAGATTCCTTAAAGTTTAAGTTCACTGACTTCAAACCTTCAAGCAAACATGACAGGTTTGATTCACTTCCAACTCTCCACAAAGTGGCTATCTAAAATGTTAAGGATGTTACCCATCTTTATTAAAGAACTATTACTTCGCAGAAATTCAAAACTTACGTTCTGTAAAGTAACAACTACCAACACCATTATTAATAAACATTTTCATGTTTTAAACTGTTCTTGTTTGGTTTTTAAAATATTCCTTCCTCATGAGTTTGCTACCCAAAACATCAGAGCACTGTGCTACGCCATGAGAACCAGAGTGTGAAAGTGACTCCTATCAGCTTTGTCCAAACTGAGTGAGCTGGAAGACAAACAGTAATGGTTAACTTCAAATAGTAAAAAGTAAACTAGATTTTTAATGTTAAACTAATAATCTGAATAGCTACTAAAACATGTAAAGAAATGTGATTTTATTTTAAATTTTTGTGTGTTTTGTTTAGTTGAGCGATATACCTTTTTAAAGTAAATTAAATTTCAGGCCAGAACTACCTGAATGTCCCTTTTAAAAGTACAATGTTCAATTACTTGGATTTTGTTCCTTTTCCAGTTATCAGCTGTTCCAAGAAGTGATTCCCTACTCTTAGCCTGCTGTGATGAAAAAGACACGCAATGAAAAGTGAAGTTTAAATACCAAATTTGGTCATTAATGTCAGCAAATCAATTCTTTGTCCTCCAAGAAAACTAAATTTTATAGGCTAGTCTCTTACAATTTCAGCCCCCCAAAACAGTTGGGACCTTCTCTCTGGCCTGCTTACTCTGTTGAAGTTAACACAGCAGAGGGAAACAGTCACCTAAAAAAATACAAACAACCACCACCACCACCACCGAACAAGGACTCTAGTGGCACCTTTAAAAACTAAAATTTATTTATCGCATGAACTTTTGTGGAAGAAAATCCCACGTTGTCAGACACTTGAAGATGGAGAAGTACAGATGAATGGGAGGAAAATAAATGCAGGGAAGTACAAGTAATAGGATCAGGTCAGACTGTTACAGCAAATCACTTCCCTGCATTTATTTTCCTCTCATTCACCTTTACTTCTCTATCTTTAAGTGTCTGATGAAGTGGGATTTTCTCCCACAAAAGCTCATATGATAAATAAATGTGTTAGTCTTTAAAAAGTGCCACTAGACTCTTTGGCTATGTCTACACTTGAAAAGTTAGACAAAAGAGTCTTGTGGCACTTTTAAAGACTAACAGATTTATTAATCGCATGAGCTTTTTTCCTCTATATGCTGTTCCCCAGTGTTTTGAATCCTAACACCTACTTTGATTTGCTGTTACAGCCTGACCTGATGCTATGTCATACACTCCCCTGCATTTAATTTCCTCCCACTCTGTAACTTTCCTATCTTCAAAGCGTCTGACGAAGTGGGATTTTCTCCCACGAAAGCTCATGCGATTAATAAATCTGTTAGTCTTTAAAAGTGCCACAAGACTCTTTTGTCTTTCTACAATAGACTAACACGGCTACCCCTTTGGAACTTGAAAAGTTAAGTCGATTCTGTAAAGGCAACTTAACTTTTCAAATATAGACAGGGCCTTGGCTCCCCGTTAAGAAGGGAGCCCTGCTGAGAAGGGAGCCGCAGCTCCTTTCTTGACGGGACCCGGAGAAGGGAGCAGGGCTCCCTTCTTCCCAGGACCCGCACGGGTACCAATGAAGACAGCCGCTGGCACTCCATAGACAGGGGAACCACTAGGGATCCCCTGTCTGTGGAGCACTGGCAGCCATCTTCCCCAGCACGCTGCGGACAGGACAGCCACTGTCGGCTCCCAGGACAGGGGAGCTCCTGGAGCTCCCGTGTCCCCAAGCTGTGTCTCCCTTCCCCCAGCCCTAGGTCAACTTAAGTAATTAAGTCAACCTAGGGCATCCACACCGGTGTTAGGTTGACTTAATAAGGTTGACTTAGACCTTAAGTCAACCTAACAGGGAGTAGTTATTAAGTCGACTTAAGGACGCCCTTAAGTCGACTTAATGAAAGCCTAGTGTGGACATGGAGTAATTTAGGTCAACTTCAGCATTCTTAAATTGACCTAAATTGCTAGTGTAGACATAGCCTTTGTTTGTTTTGCTGAACTAGACTAACACGGCTACACTTTGGGAACTTATCACCTAACAAAATATCTAATTTATCATAAATGTTTATTTTTTCATAAATAACTATGGAGGTAAATGCTCTAGTCTCTGTGAAAAGTAATCATGGGGATAGACTCTACCACCTTTATTCGTATTTACTCCAGAACAGGACCACAAGGGCTGCTAGAAGAATGAAGTGCACCTCAACATGACTCAGGGTGGCAGTATCTGTCTCTATCTTCCTGAGCTATTTAACATTTTTAGCCATCAGTTCAACAGTTCATTTAAAATTAAAAAAAAACAAAACACCACAGGCACCAGACAAGTTAATTGGAATTTCAGCATCGAGTGCCAACTGTAAAATCAGGGTTAAAGGTTTTTTTTACCTTGTATACACATAATTCTATACCAGTTTCCAAACTGCAAGCAGCCCCACATTCCTATGCAGTTTGTTTTTTGTAAATACACATACAGCACAAACCCAAACCACATTAATGATAACCTTGTTAAATATAAACCAGTATGCAATTATCAAAACTGCTAACACACACAAAAAAGCCAAGGAACTTGGATTATATGTTCACAATGGCTTCTGAAAACTAAGTGAAAACAAAAACATAATACAACATAACCTAAAAGAAAATGATTTCATGTTACTATATAATATAAAGTCAATGTTTCAAATGATAGACCAAACTTAAGCCTGCCACAAGGGGAAAGGGAGAAAGCAACTGCAAAGAAATTATCTGAACACTTTTACTATACTATCCACTCCTTTCTAATCCCTATATACTCATCACTGATAACTACTGCCTAATGACCCACCTTCAAGTGAACTAATGACTGTCTCAGGACAACTTCAGCGGTTCCTCCGCCCCCCCGCTTCCCCCCCCCGTCATCATCCTCAGAGTGAAAGGATGCAGAGCACTTGGCTCTTTCCTCACAATTAAGTGAATAGTAGAAGGTCTAACTCCATTGTTGGGCTTATGCCAGCAATGTACAAGCTTATGATTTATCTGGTATGTAGCTCTCTTATAAGACTAGAAGCTAGTGGATAATTTGTAAGTAGGGATAGTCTAAAGGCTGTTAATTGTACATAACTTATACTATAGCCCTTCAAAGGCTAGTGTAAGGCCTTTGAAATGACACTGCATGCATTGTGTGGAAGCTAGAATGCTCACACTGCACTGGTGCTTCTTTACCATTACATCTGTTCATCTGACATTTTTAAAGGTGTCATGTGCATTTCATATTGGCAATATTTCAGTGTAGGCCAAGTTCTGCCCTAGATTACATCCAAGCAGTCACACTGTAGTAAGAAAAGTTGCACAGGTGTAACTGAAGGGAAAACTTGCCACTAAAAAGCACACAAGTTATACAAAGCTCAGGGTCAAACTTAGACAAGGAACTCCACTTATACCGGAGCTCAGCTCTAGAAGAAGCAACTGCATGAGAAAACACTTCTAACTTCAAATCTATAAACCTGGCTGCACTGCCAGCACCACCTAAGCACATGGAGAAGTCAGAGAGGGCCAATGCATGACTGGTATTTTATACTGGATGAGCTGTTACTCAGATCTCTCAGCTCTGATTTGTTCCAATAATCCACTATTCTGCATACAAAAGAGCAAAGTGAAAACCACAAGATGCCTTATAATGGGTGTGTTTGAAGCATTTAGTTAATGAGTTGTGGGGATTCTGCCTAGTGCAAGAAATCTTGATTACCTGTTACATTAAATAGTCTAAGTCAGAAGTGAGTATGTGGCCAATAGACAATTTTCATTTGACGCATCTCAAATTTTTCCAGGCAAGTTAATAGAAAAAAGCAGTAGACGCTAGGGAGGGGGAAAAAAAACAATCAAGTAGACACAGAAACGAGAAGGGAACTATTGCAGAACAAAAGACGTAAGTGAGTGGCAGTAACTCCAGTTAAGGAGTGACATTTGAAGAAATCTCATCTAGATCTCTTCATCTGGGTGGAAGATGTCTTACAAGGCCCAACATCTGCAAGCAAATTAAAATAAGAAGGATCTTTGAGATTACAAGAAGCCTATACAGGAGCATTACAGATGAATACAACTTTTATTCAATCAGGGGGTGAATGGGAGTGGAGGGAAAATCTTTTGAAGAATAACAGAGACCTTATCTGAGCATACCTTCTTCAGAAAAAAAAAAAAAAAAAAAAAAAAAGAAAAAAAGAAATTTTTACCAAAGGAGGAACTATAGGTGAGGCCTAGAACTAGACTGGACCTTGGATTTTATAGGGTAAATCCCCAGCAGCCATTTTACTCTGGGGTTTTCCCAGCATCAACATCTGTAAAGGGGCCTAAGAAAGCTATGGCTATAATTCAGATCAAATCAAGGATAGGGAGCATGCAGTAGTGAGACAGCTTTCATTTGGTCAAGCTAACTCTTTAAAAGGCTGTTTCTACAGCAGCAGATGGTACTTTTATGACCAATTACCCTTATAAGCTGGCAAAACATGAGTGTCAAACTCTACCTATCTGTGTTTATGGAAGAAACAGAAAGAGGTGAGAGTGGCAAATGAGGAAAGCAAGAGTGGCAAACTGATGCTGCTCTGGAGCATGCAGTCACTGCCTCCATTTCTTTCCTACCCCAACTTTGACACTGACACATATTAAGCAAATTAAGATTAATGTGTAACTAATACATTTAGTCCATAAGGCACATATACACTTGTACATGACTGAGTGTTCTTAGTAGAAGACTTTATTATTTAGCAAGTGATATTCTTCTCCATGGGAGAATCAATTAAAAGGGCAAACAAAAACAGTGTCACAAGGTTTTAAGCCACTGGCCATAAGAAAAAGTGGTGCCTGCAGATAAAAGGCCTGCTTAAGGGATTAGCAAGTCTTTTTTCTTTCCTGTATTTTTGGACTTCATCCAATGTCCATTGAAGTTAAAGGAAAGTAGACTCTGGATCAGGGCCTTTCAACAGTATATTTGTCTGTCTAGAAAGCAGCCAGAAAAGATAGGTTCAGTTCATTCCATTCACACAAATGAGAGAACGGTGGGGTAAAACTTGAAATTTAGTAATAAGAAAGCCAATGCTGAACTAAAAATATAGAAAAAGGATATCTGACAAAAAAAATACATACAAGTTTCCATCAGAACCACATTTAGGGAGGAATTTATCTGCTAATTTACCAGTGAAAGTGAGAGGGAGAGAGAGTGTGTGTGTCTCCCCACAGTCACACTACTTACCGTATATCAATCTGTCTGTCACTATCCATCACCTTTTTGATTCCGACACATTATCAAAAGATATCTAAACTGCTGAGCATCTGCTCAGTGCACACTCTGAAAGAAAATGCTTCAACTCTGATAATGTTCATGGACGTTAACAGAGCTCTCAGACCTACCAATTATGACTCTATTTATTTATCCATGTTACTACAAGACTTCAATTCTTAAGCTTTTTAACAGGTAAACAGCATCTTACACCAGAGCTGGAGGAGGGAAACATACTGATCAGTATCTCAAAATCCAGAACTGTGACTAAACCTTACAAAATAACACTGCTAGCTGCTTTCATATATAAAAATGCCAGATCAATGTTAAGAATAGACAAATGCGTGCTACCTATCAACAGAAAAAGGAGAAGGAATAATGTCCTAGAGGACAGGTCCCTGTCAAAGACCCAATGACACGCTACTGGATTAACATAAGGAATCAACAGCTATTTTTAACCCTTTATTTGATCTGCTCTCTAACTTGGCTCCTGCGCAGATGTTCACTTGCCACGAAATGTGCACAAAACAAGCATTAAGAGCACATTTTAATGGGTAGCAGGCTGAAATTCAGCAGGGAAAGGGGACTTCAGAGCCAAGATGATCTTGGTCCAACTGAAACCAGAAATAGTGGGGCTGCCTAGATATTTTCCTGGGCGAAGTTCAAAAGCACATGCCCAGGCACCCCCTGCCAGGAGTTGCTAAACCAGCTGTGTGTGTCTCCCCTCCGTTCCCAGGGCCGTGGCCCGAGGGCAAGGCAAGGCAAGGCGGGCTGGCTGTTGCTCAGCCCAGGAGACATGGCCCCGCGCACCTTTAGGGATCAGTATCTCCCACTTTCAAGTGGCCCCGGCTGTGGTGCCCGGCGCTGCACGCCGGCCGGGGAGGGAGCCTGGGCTCGTGGCGGCGGCTGGAGAAGGCTGCACGGGGCTTGCTTACCGGGACCTCTGCTCCAAGGTGCTGAGGGGGCCGCCCTGCTCCAGGCAGCAGTAGCCCTGCGGAATGGGTCTGGAGAAGGAGACGGGCAGGATTCCCTGAGTGAAGGAGTTGAGGCGGCCCCGGCTACCGCCCCCTGCCGATGGGGTCCCCGCCGAGCCCAGGAAGGCGGCTGCCGGCACCTGCACGCTGGCAAAGGCATCCTCCTCCTCGTCCTCCGGCGGCTCCCCGGCTGCTCCCAGGGGGCTCGGCTGCCGCGCGCTGCCGTAGTGGGCCGGCGGCTGGAAGGCGCCCAGGCTGTGCCGAGCCCTCGCACTGCCGCCGCCGGCCGCCGCCTTGGCGGCGCCCCGGCTCGGCTCTGCCCCGCTCTCCTCGTGCGGCGGCGGCGGGCGGCCGTCCAGCGAGATGTTGGTGAGGAAGGCGAGCGCTGCCTGCCTGCTCCGCGGGTCCATGCGCGGCGGCGGCTTCCTGGAGCAGGGCTCCAGCGGCGGCGGCTGCTGCAACGTGCTGCTGGCGCCGGCACCCGAGCTGCTGGTGGCCGCCGCCGCCATTGTCTGCCTCGGCTAGCGCAAGAGCGAGCGACTCTCCGGCCGGCGGCTGCAGAGGGGAAGGGTTAGCAGCAGGCAGGGCGAGGGAGCAGCGGCATGCTTCCCTGCCTCCCGCCCGCCGGCGGCGGCGGCGGGGTGTGCATGGACGGCTTCCCCCCCGCCAATCCCCCCTTGCCTTGGGCAGTGTTAGCAGCCAGTCGTTATAGGTGCCTGTGCCACAATACACAGCAATCACGTGCGGGGAATCGAGAGCTGGGAAGAAAACAAAAGTCCCAGCCAGCAGCAGCCCGGAGGAGGAGGCTGGATCTAAGTCGCCTCCCTCCTTTCCACCCTTTTTTCCCTCCTCCTTGTGGGAGAGCAGGCAGCCGCAGAAGGTGGAGTCTGGGTGTAGTGCCCGGCACGTGGTCCTGAGATGGTTACATAAGGGCGATGAGGGCCCCTCCCTCTTCTTCCCCATTAAGGGTGTGTGACCCTCCTCGGCTGGGCCATGTGGGTCCTGAGGAAGTCGGGCGAGCTAACAGGCGGCTGGTGTTCTGGGTGCTGGGCTGGAGTGGGACTAGGTACTGGGGATTCTACAGCTCTGGTCCCGATTTAGTCAGCGGGTGGCTGGGTGGTCTGGCTCTAATCTCTTAACCCTTGTGCGTTTCATTTCCACATCTGTTGTCTGTGTCTAGAGCACATTCCTCCCAAAGACTTCAAAGGACGTTACAAACATCTGTTTCTGGTACCTGTGCAGTATTGCCAACCCCGAATGTTGGAGAATGAGGAGCCGGGCTCACCAGAAATCATGAGATTGTGTAAAAATAATAGATCGGGTGTTCTTTTTATTGGGCTTCTGCTTGTCTAGTCTTTAGGTTGCATTGGAATCACATTTTGAAGCTTTTTCCACAGCCATTAGGGCTAGAAACTTACTGTCTTTAAGAATGAAGGCTGAAATTACCACATATCTACTTGAGTCCAGGAGCTAGGGCTTTAAGGGGAACAATAATTATCAAGAGACTCATGATAAAATCATGAGAGTTTGCAACGCTGAAGGCTAAAAAGCCCCCAAGATTGTAGTATTGGAACACATCACAATCTTCAATGTGCTTTTCTGCGCAGCACCTCCTCAATGAAGGAGTGCTATTAACCTCATTTTATAGATGGGGAGGTGGCACAGAGAGAGTCTGGTAGGTCTACACTACACGCAGCCTGGGCTCTGACTCAGTTTTGAGCCCAAGCCCACTTCTGTCCACACACAAATCAGGCTGACACAGGTCAGCATGTGCTCACAGCTGGGGTCCTAGAACCTTTTGAAGGTGATGGATCAGAGCCCAAGTCCCACTGTTAGTTTGTGGTGTGGTGCAAGTCAAGCTGCACACCCAAATCAGAAGGTCTTTGTAGTGCGGTATGGACATGTTAGCACAGCTGTGAGACCCAGGTCCAGCAATGGTAAATTTAGGTTTACAATGTAGTGTGGACACTCAAACATGGGCTTGAAAACATGAAGTCTATAATCCCAAGTCCCACAGACCAAGGCTCAGGATGCAGCGTAGATCTACAGTGATTTACTCAGTATTGGGCAGGACATTGGTGGTACAGCTAAGTGTAAAAACCAGACCTCCTGACTCCCAGTCTTGTTCTGAATCACAAACCATCCTCTTGCTATCATTTCCTAAATGAGGATACTGGTTCCAAGGGGACAGCTAATTTCAAAATTTTCTTGAAACATGGAAACAACATGATTTTTAAAGTATTTCTTGTAGAAGTCATCTATGACACAGGGGTGGTAGTGTGTGAATTATTTATTTGGGTTTACAGTCTTTTTACCCCACACTGAGAAATGTGTTCTTTCTATATTATCATCTTCCATGGAGTTTTATGTCTTCATGCTTTCCATCTCTGCAGCAGTCTGCAATGAGCACAGTTAGTGACATTGAATCCCAACAAAAAATTGTCTGAAGAGCTGCCTTGAATCTCATTTATTTCTATAAACACAACCTGTTAAAAGTGTTTGTCTTCTGGTGATAATTTCATCAATGGCTTATGAAAGAGTTGGATCTCTCTCTCTCTCTCTGACACACACACACACACACACACAAACAAGGAGTCCGGTGGCACTTATAAAGACTAACAAATTTATTTATTGCATGAGCTTTCATGGGAGAAAACCCCACTTCGTCAGATGCTTTGAAGATGGGGAATTTACAGAATGGGAACAAAATAAATGCAGGGATGTGTAAATCTGACCTAATCCAATGATTTAAGCTTCCCTGCATTTATTTTGCTCCCATTCTGTAAGTTCCTCATCTTCAAAGCATCTGACAAAGTGGGATTTGCTCCCACAAAAGCTCATGCAATAAATAAATGTGTTAGTCTTTAAGGGTGCGTCTACACTTAGAAATTAAGTCGAATTAAGCTGGTTTAAATCGACTTAATTTAACCTGCGTCCACACTACATTTTCCTTAAATCGACTTAAGCAGCTGCTTAAGTCGATTTAAGGAAAATTAAAGTCGACTTCCTTAAACCTCCTTTTAAGTCGACTTTTCTGGTACAATGGGGCAAAGGCTGAGCCCCCTGGCACTTGGCAAGGGGTGCCTCCCCTGCCACCATGGACCTGTCCCAGGTTCACCTAGCCCCTACAAGTTGACCTAGGCGTCCAGTGTGGACACTGTAGGTTGATTTGGCAGGGTTCCCTGTAAGTCGACTTAATTTTTGAATGTGGACATGCTAAGTCGACTTACTTAAATTAAAAGTGTAGACATAGCCTAAAAGTGCCACAGGACTGGTTTTGCTGAACCAGTCTAACATGGCTCCCCCTTTGGAGCGCGCGCGCACACACACAGACAGAGACAGAGACAGGTGCATAGTTGTGAGATAGTCATAAGCCTTAGGCTGCATACTGAGATAACTTTAAGGGTCTGCAACCTCTGTTGACCCCTGTGCTGGCCCCTCCTCCCTGACTCTCAGCCATTGCTGGCAGCACCCTCTGCCGGAAAAAAAGCAGCGGCTGCCTGAAAATTTGGCAGCGGCCACGGTTAGAGTTGGTGGGAGGGAGGGGGCACTTCCCAGTCATGGAGCTAAAAGGAGCCACTCACAGAAAAAAGACACCCGGACCAGCTCCTCTCGGTGGTCCCCACTTACGCCGTGGAAAGAAGCTGCTCAGAGTGGCTCCTTTTGGTGGCTCCATGAAGTAGAGAGGAACCGCTCCACGCAGCTTCTTTCTGCAGCATGCCTAGGGTATGCGCATGGTGGGGAACCCCCCACTCCCAGCCATCCCAGAAAGAAGCTGCCTGGAGTGGCTTTTGGTGGCAGAAGCAGCAATTTCTGTGGCACCACATGCCGCTCCAAATGGGCTCGCGTGCCACTGTTGGCACGTGGGCTGTGGGTTGCCTACTGTCGTATAATGCGACCTGTGTTACTTTCAAGTTATATTTTCTTATGAAAAACGTGATATTTCCAAGTTCCGGAGGGGTAGCCGTGATATTTCCAACTGCAAACCACAGGCACATTTTTAAGGGTTATGAATCAAATATGAGACACTTCTGCTTTACAATGTTTATCAATATTTTCTCATACAACTTGTGACAAATGCCAAAAACAAACAAGTTTAAACCTTGCCTATGGGAGGGACTCATAGACTCTAGCCTCAGTTCCTTGTAAAATTGGAGTTTTGGACACCCAAACAATTCAAGATTGGGCTCCTTAATGTAACAGTGACTCAGTCTGGATTTCCTTTATTCATCTTCCCCTTTTGACATAAAATAGAAGATGATGACAATGTCAAGGATAAGAAGCAGCTGCAAACTCAGCAGTTATAGTTGCCTGAACAGTTCTTTGTTGACAACCGGCTGGAAGGTCTTTGCTCTAGCGTTCCTCACAACTAGAGCTCAGAATGATGAGCCTAGGGGTTTGTGTAGATTATTTGCACCAGGGCAAATGTAGTTATACTTGTGCAAATTTCCCTAATCTAGACAAGCCCTTAGTAAGGTAAAACACATTGGTACAAGCATCATTTTGCATGGATTCAGTGTGTCTATGTTAGAGGCTTGCCTCAGAATAATTACATCAATGTAGTTAAACTGGTGCAAATTGTTGCTAACCTAGACAAGTCACCTGTCTATGTAAATATTCTCTCTGTACAGGCCTGCCTTCAACAATGACTGCAGGGTGATCTGATAACATTTCTCCTGTTGCATACAGGAATAAACTCCTTTAAGAAAGCAGCATAAAACAAAAGAGAGTGCAGTTCTTTTCAGATGGCAATGATATTCCTCTTAATTAAGGCACCATATTATTAAGATGATGGGTGTGTTAGGAATACATAAGTGTCAAGCATGCTATATATATTAGCTGCCAAATTAAGATCTCAGTGTCTGCGTTTGCATCTAAAGTATCTCTCAGTCTGTTCCCGATAGGGTTATAAATACAGAAGAAATCAGGGAGCTGGATGCAAAGTATAACTTATGTCCGTTCAGCCAATGGTCTTGCTAAATACATAAGATTACTTGGATGATGTCCGTTCTGTTTTCCAGAGTCTGAAAAAGATAAACTGAGTTCAGTGTGTGAAACTTGAAAGATTGGTCTTTCATGTAGTATTATACTGCAGTCAATAAGGTTATTAGTCTATAAGGATTGCAAAATGCCACACTATAGAGCCACTTAGAACATTCTAATGAAAAATGAGGGGGAGGGGGAAAATGGTCTTATTCTTCATGACATTCTTACCTGCTCCTTCTGCCTCTCTCTCTTTCTGTCTGAGTGGGGAAATTTCAAAATTTAAATGAAAAACAAGGGAGAGAAGAAATTCTGATAACTTCTGTGACTCTTTTACATTTTCTCTCTTCATTTTTCAACCAACTAGGGCTGTTCACCTGGATTAAAAAGTGTGACTAACAGAGGCCAAAAGCAAATAAAAGTGATGTGGTAAGTTCAAGAAGCTGCTCTGGGAGGTCTGTCTTGTTCAACCTGAATATAATGAGCTGGAGGAGGCATTGGACAGCCATTAGCATGTTTGCAGAGAACCTGAAATGTGGTGGGCCAAGTAACTTCTCTCAAATTAGCCAACTTTGGGTGATCGATTGGTAACACTGCAAAAATAACACTTCAGCTATACAGAATGTTTCTTTTAGCCACTGACAAATTGTGCTAATGTGAGCTAGAGCCTGTAATATCCGCTGACTGGCTAGCAAATTTCATTAAAATAACTACCATCGCCCAGGAGTCAAGGGTTTGTGCATGGATGGGATTCAAGTGATGGGCAACCCGCACATAATGACTCAAGCAGCCTTGTAGTGAGGGCAAGCCTAGAGTCACCAATCAAGTCCCAAATCTGCTTCCTGAGTGCAGTCAGTATGACATCTACTGTCTTCGGGTGCATTTACACTGGCAACTTAAGGACGCTTAAGTTGACCTACACAAAGCCGCGTCCACGCTGAGCTTTTATTAAGTTGACTTAAGTGCTTCCTTAAGTCGACTTAATAACAGCTTAAGTCGACTTAATAACACCACCTCTGAAGATCGACTTAAGTCGACTTCTTAAGTCAACTTAAGCCAGTGTGGACAGGGAATAGCGCTAAGTCGACCTTATTAAGTCAACTTAAAGCCAGTGTGGACGGCTATGTCTGCCGTTAAGTTGACTTAACTTTACAAGTGTAGATATAGCCTTAGTGATGAAAATAAGGCCAGGTCTATGCTATAAGGTTTTGTTGCAATAGCTACAGCAGTAGGGTGTGAAAAAAACACTCCTCTAGTTAGAGTGACTAGATAGCAAGTGTAAAAATTTGGGACAGGAGTGAGAGGGTAATAGGTGCCTATATAAGACAAAGCCCCAAATATCAGGACTGTCCCTATGAAATCAGGACATCTGGTCAGCCTACCTCTAGTCAACATAGCCAGCGAAACCTCCAGTGTAAATGCAGCTCCAACAGATTCTGTTGGTATAGCTAATATCATATGACAGAAGAACTCCTTTTGTTAGTGTACAGCTTGATTGGCAGAGCATGTCTGCTGTAGACAAGGTCTGAGTTTTTAGGCTTGTTAGACCTGCAGAGCCACCACAGCTAGGAGAGAGTGAAATGGATTCTGTTCTCTTTGTGTAATGGTAACAGGATTGTTTATTAAATTCCAGAGATCAGACCAGTCAGACAATGAGATTAATAATGGGGTTGTGCTGATGTCAGTGAAGGAGCAATGTGATGACAATATTTCTGCATAGGTCTAATTGAAAGAATAACTGATTATTATTGATATATCACAGGAGCTAATATACCCAGCTTGAGTCTCAGAGATGAGGTTGAGTTGGCAGTTACACAAAACTTTTCCTGAGTACCCTTAATATGCAAATGTCTTCAGAGACAAATATACAAACCTACAATGCCTATTTTTAAAAGTCACTTTCCGAAGCACAACTGGTCTTTAAAAGGAGAAAAGAAGTAGCAATGAAGGTAGTCATAGAAAATTGCATATAAAATTTTGCTGCTTAGGAAAATTTTGCTGGGGTGGACGTGGAGAGAAACTTAAAATATAATCTCAAAAATATGTAGCAATACTTAAAAATGAAAACAGAAGAATGAAATGCATAGTTCAGTTATTTTAGCAAAAACGTTCAAGCTTGGATTAATGTTTCTTAAAGTGATCTGATCCTCAGACGTGCTGGACCACTGCACACACACTGCCACATTAACATCCCTTCTTGAGTGTTTAAATTTCAAGGGCATTTTTATTTTGCTTGTTGAAATATAAAGTGTTGGCGCTAAAATTTGCCACCACATTTGACAGGCTATCTATCTCATAGATACAAGTGTGCTGATATATATTTTCTTCTAAGCTTTTTTTAATAAAGAATGATACTTAGCTCTTTATATAATTTAAGAATGTGTACAAACATTAACTACTATATTTTCAAAACAACCTAGTAATGTGTAAGTTACGCGGGGTGTTATCCCTTCTGTCTTCATATGTGAAATTTCAGGTTTTCTGGAATGGGGCCAGAGATGGAAGGGGTTTTTTGAAGGCGTTCTTCTCCCTTTTTCCTGATCCTGCAGAACTTGCTTTGGGGATGTGCAGAGAGATTAATTTTAAAATGTACTGCAAGATTCTTAAGCACCTTTTAAAACCTATGGACAGCCTCAGGAAATAAAATTCTTCAGTTCATAGGACACAGAGCATTGGGGAGGTGTATTAGCATGAAAATATTATTGACACCTTTTGGGATTCCATCTTCAGTTATTCTAAAAAAATTAAAGAAATAAAAATGTGGACTTCAGAGTGGGATTTGATGGGTCTTCTGGTAAAATATTTCATTTCTGAACCCTGGTATTAATTCAATCTGACTAAAAATCCACATAAGAGGACCTTAAAGGTTAGTTTACTTTTTTGGAAACATTAAGTGTAGGTAATGAGAGTCCAAGGGGCATGAACTGGGCAGATAGAAAACTTTTGGCAAAGCAAAGCTAAGTCTTAGACTCATTTCTACTGCACTTCTGTCTGTCCTGTTGTAATGTGATAACTTCTGACTGCTGGATCCAGTCAATTCCAAAATTTCCAGGAATGTTCTAGGCATCAATGGGCAGAACCCTGTTGATTTTGGGGAAATCTGGAATGTGGCAGTGGGGATACATGGCACCTCTTGTATTGGATTAGCAGACTCTACAGTGTCAACCACCAATGGAATTGTGTGTAAATGAAAGAACGCTTGATGGCAGCCATGAATCCCTTCCAGCATAAGATTGTCCCTTCGTCTCTGTTCTGCTCATACTCCCAATACAGTTTAATTATCTTGACAACTGTTGATAAATTGTATTCAATTGCTTGACCACAGTTTGATTTGTTATCAAATATACTCAAAAGACCAAATAACCAGTGTTGGTCAGGTTCATTTCATAACACAATAACATAGTACAGGAAAAAGCTTCTACATGATACCAGTCCCCCGGCCCCAGGAAGCAATCTTGTGCTCTGATGTTACATTCAACTTGCACAGAGAATGTGCTCCCAAAGTTACATATGCCATAAATACATAGTATTTATATGAGGATTTTAATAGTTACACATCTCTTTACATGCCACTAAAACACAACAAATATGTTCCAGGTCCCTAACTTATTGTTCTGTTCCTTATCTTTGTTTTGGGTACTAGCATTTCAGGTACTGGTCTGTGACAGTTCTTCCCTGGCTTGTTCAAAGATATAGAACAAATGTATCTTGATTTTGACAACTTTCCTATGTGCTTATGCCAAAGCTTGCTTCAGCTAATGCAAAATGTTATGAGATACTTAGCACAAGAGAACAGGAGTATAGTAAAGATATAGGTTAATTTGCTCTAACTAAATGCTATATTAATTGTGCTTAATGCATACTAACATATACAGGGTGCAGAGATAGTATGTGTTATTATCATATGCAAGCCAGCATATATCGGTCAGCACACTCTGACTAACCCATTTCCCAGACAGAAAGGAAATACATAAGAATTGGGGTGGGGAACAGGGATGCACACAGAGTTGAACACATGCACAACCAGGGTCCCTGCCCTCTAAAGCTGACAGACTAATTCGAATCTATTTATGTGTGCCTGATGGGTAAGATGCAGGGAGGAGATCATGCAGTTTCTTAGGCTGGCACGGCAGTTACACAGCTTGATGGTTCCAGATCATTGAACGGTTTATTTTTCTCTTTTAATATATACATTAAAATGGGGTATCCCTGATTGGCATCATTGATTGGCTGGCTTCTGGTAGGCCCCAGAGCAAAACTGGCTGGAGGAAAGGGGTAATTGCCTTAAAGATTAATTCAGAGGCTATTTAATGCCTAAAATAAAGCATGAGTGGAGATTATTTGTTTCAGAAGCAAAAATTTGAGTGCTGTGGCTGACCCTATTGGTTGAACAAAGGGGGCAGAGGAAAAAAGGTAAGAGTGAATAAATAGGGAGCAATAAATTTGTGAAGAGTCCATGTGGTGAAGACAAGAAACTTCTGATCTGATGCAGTGGGAAATAGGCAACCTGTGGGGATTCAAATAGCAGGGGTAAGTGGTCAGTGGGGTAAGATGATTTCTTTAGCAGTTCGTACTGGAAAGGGTTTGGAGTTGGGGAAACTGATTGCATACTGATGACCAGGAAAAAAAAGTTTATTTAGAACTAATCTGATAAAATGAAGGTGGTTAAATATTGTTTTAAATTAAATGCTTTTCCCCACTGGTGTTTCACTAAAGAAAAGATTCTACTTGGGTGACTGTAAGCAGCTAATGGAATCAAAATACATGTAAAACAGGAAGAGATAATAGAAAAATGGACCAATTATGTTTAAATAATTGAAGCATTTAAATGTTAAAGAAGAAAAGTTCATTTGCCATACATTTTCTTTTGATTTTCAACTTTGAGGCCACAAGGAAATCAAAAGGGCACCCTCTTCAAGCTCCAAAAACAAGACAGATCCAATAAAACTAGTGGAAGTAAATGTTGGTAGAATTCTGCTGAATCCCTTCTAATGAATTTCAAAATAGAAGATTGTCAAGGGCCAGCAAAGAACTGAACAACAAAACAAAGAATTGACAATAGGAAGGGAAATAGCTCTTTTAAAAACTTCTTTCTAAATATTTCTCAAATAGAAGTTTTCTATCTGAAAGTTTGATAGACTGATGCATTCTTAGCAATATGAAAGAAAACCAGTTTGCTTTTATTCTGCTGCAGTTTCCTTGGTGGTTGTTGCCACATGTGGTTGTCTGAAAGGGGAGAGAGGAACATACCATGAGAATATGCTGACATTTTATTTTCTCTAGCTTTGGGAAGTCATCTCAGCTAGTTCTGACAGCATGTGAAGTAAACGTATTTCCCATAATTTGAGAAAACAGAATGAAGATTTACCAGAATTTTTCTGTCAGGGTATGTTCAAAATATTTTAACCACTCGAGTTTCGTGGAAGTTGTAACTGTTAGAAATGCTCAACTGAACACAAGCTTCCCCATAAAAAGAGGCCTCTTATAGCAATGGATAGATGAATTCTGATTAAAGACTTACCCACACTAGCACTAAGTTGAAGCAGTTTTGCAAACATTCTTAGAGTGTTAAGTGAACTGCTTTTCAGAGCACACTCTACTGCACAGTGAACACTGCTAGATGCCCTTAGATATGTGAGTCTCAATTATGGTTCTAACATATCTGTAGTGCTAGCAGCTTGCTTCTGCACTGCTGGTAACCATGCAAGTCCATGCTTTCCACTGGCCAGGTTCTGATGTCCTCACTCAAGCAGAGTAGCTTGTTACTGTGTAACTGCTTTTCACTGATGTCCGTGGGGCAGTTAGTCGGTAAAGGTTCTAATCAACCTGAGTAAGGGTATCAGAATTGGCTTTATATTAGTATCGATAGTTTGGTGTCTGATCTTTATGTGTTCTTCTGGAAGACAAGCTCCGCATTTCTTGTGCCCTTTGTAATTATTTATGTTAGAAGCAACACTTGCAGAAGAAAACCCTGGAACTTTACGAGAACTGCATTGAACGAGCATGCAGAGACATGATTCTAGACTGAGAAGAACGAAACAAATGATGAGAATATTGGGCAATCAGTCAGGGTATGTCTACACTAGAAAAGCTAAGTTGGCTCTGTTAAGTTGATTTACAGCGTCTACACTAAAACCTTAAGTTGCCTGCCTGCGTCCACACACGTAAGTGCTAAGTTGACAGAAAGCAGTTTGGGGAAGGGAGCCGCGGCTCCAGGCAAGAAGGGAGCCATGCTCCCCGGCAAAAGGCCCCCTTGGCCCACAGATTAGAGTTAACCCTTGGCGAATCAGTGTGGGGCAAGTGTGTCCTGTCACAATGACACAGGGGATGCTACAGAGGATGGAACTGGAACTTCAATAGGCAAGTTTAGTATTCAGTAATGATCCAGTCTGAACTATAATGAGGACAGATGTGCTGCACATCTAGAACATGGATGTGAATAACACCTGATGGGTAATCATTCCGTACTCACACGCCACATATTTGTGGGCTCCCCATAGATCTTGAAGGATGATTGTGACTGCATGATAATTCTCAGAGCTACTTTGTAGACAGACTGTACTGTGCATTTTAAAAAATAACTGCTATTAAATATGTGTCCTGCTATCAGTCAGTACACATTTTAAATGGACTTGTGTGTATCATTCTCAAGGGCACCATAGTTTTTCTAGGAAACCAGACGTAGTTCAAGCAGCCAAAGCACTTAGGGACAAGCAGAGGGCTCCACTAATTCTGCCAGCTGTTCTGACAATGAAGTTGCTGAAATATGGTTTTATAATGGAGTTTATAAAAACGGCAGCGGTAGAGCTTTATTTGAGAGCTAAGGACTCATACAAAGTACTTGCCTCACTTCAATCTGGGTGGCCAGGGAGCAGCAACTCCCACTGACTTCAGCAATCATTTTTGGTGCTCAGCACCTCTCAGTTTTGATCCCTGGGTGCTGTCCAATTGGACATCTTGTATTGTCATTGTTTATATTAGAGTAACACCTAGAGGTCCCACCCAGCAGTGACCCCCATTGCGCCGGCTGCTGTATTAATCTGTAGCAATAGAAAGTCCCTGCCTCAAAGAATTTCTAAGCTGCATTTAAAACCAGATGCAATAAGTAGGTGTAACAAACAATCAAGGTGGATGGGAGGGCAGGAGGAAATGTATTCATTTGTTTGCTGTAATTATTCATGGGTCAGATCATGAACGGTCTATTCAGTTGTTGCTTAGTTTATTCTCTTTCAGGATTCAAACAAACTTTCCTGGAAGTGGTGTGGGTGGGATTCTGGTTTTTATTGGTGTACTGTCATGAAAACCTGGTTTGAGCAGGTTAGAGTGATAGGATGCTGGAAGCTCCTGGGTTCTGTCTACACTGGTGTCACTGCTGGCAGGTTCATATTCTGCTCTGCTTCTGAAAGGTGGGTACAGAACCATGCAGCGTACTGCAGAAGCAATTGACACCTTCTCTACACTGGCGATGGTCTAGGTTTTCCCCACTGCTGCTCTAGCATCAGTGGGCGTCTGCTATTGCTTGCATTGGTGGGAGCAATAGCTAGCCACAACAAGGTGGTAGCCCAGGGCCCTGGCGTCTGTGGTGCACTAGTACTTCTACCATTCCTGGCCCACAGGGCGGTACACTGGTAATGGCGTAGTAGTGCGAGAATCTTCAGTATAGACATAGTGTTAGAACTAGAGCAGCTGAGCTTTGTAAATGCAAATTGTGAAAAAACCGGGGGGAGAAAAGAAACTTCCAACCCAGGGCTGGAGCCATGAGCTTGGGCCCCTACTCAATACTTGCCCAAGATGTTGAGCTCACTGTATGCACATCCTTCTAGATTCTCTGTCCCACTCCCCAGTGATGCGTTCCTTGCTGATTTATACTGTACTGATGCAGAGAGATCATCTCTGCAATCTACAGCAAAAGCACAAGTGCTTTACTGCCACAGGCCACCCCTTTGCACAACCCCACACCCAGGTTTAAGTGGAGGCAATCACTTTGTGTGAGCTTGATTCTTGACTGAAAAAGAAAACCACAGAGGGCAATGGGGAAGGGGAGAACAGGCTCTACAAAACCTGCTTTCAGAAACGCAGAACTTTACAAAAATATTTTTGCTGCTGTTATCCATATTCAAATCCTTCTTTGAATTCCCCAGAAGTTTCCTGGTTTAAACTTCCTACAGCCGGTGAACTGGTGGCATCTTGTCACTTCTCACCTTAGTGTTTTGTTCTGTCATCTTAGACCTTGTACACACGATCACTTTATTGCGCATTAACAATCATTACCACGCGATACCAGCAACAGCGTACACACGTGCAATAGGGCTGTTGCGCGTTAACTGCCTTTTTGTAGCGCAATACAAAAACCACCTCCATGAGGGTGGTAGCAATTAACGCGGAACAGCTGTTGCGCCTTTCCACTCGTGTGTATGCTTACCGCGCAATGATTGGCCTCCGGAAGTGTCCCAGCATTCCAAAGTCGTCCTCTCTGGTCTTCCCCCCACCCGCTCTGTGGCCGTGACGAAACAGTCCCCGCCCTGCTCAGATTCCCGGGATTTTCAAATTTCTCATCTGTTTCACTTCCTGTTCTCTTCCTCGTGGAGTGGAGTGCAGCTCCGATCATCAGTAGCAATGGTGGCCCGTTGTGGAAGACGCGCACCCCTTTGGAGCACGGCAGAGGTGCTGGACCTGATCAGCTTCTGGGGAGAGTCCGCTGTGCAGGCGCAGCTACGCGGCAGCAGGTGAAATTATGATACATTTGGCATAATTTCTCGGGCCATGTCAGAGAGAGGTTATGATAGAGACACTGTGCAGTGCAGATCAAAGATGAAGGAGCTAAGAATAACCTATCACCGAGCGAAGGAGGCAAACCGCTGTTCGGGATCAGCACCTGCTACATGCAGGTACTATAAGGAGATAGAAGCCATCCTCAGTGGGGACCCCACAACCACTGCAAAGAGTCCCGTGGACACATCGGCCCCCCCTCATCCAGTGAATGCCAGACCCGAGCAGGATGAGGACGTGATCGATGAGGAGGAGGAGATGGAGGATGACCTGGCGGAAAGCGCAACAGCGTGTAGCCAGGAGCTCTTCTGCACCCCCGCTGAGACGTCCACCCAAGACATGAATTGCAGCGTGTCCTCTGAGGCAGCAGAGGGGGGTTCCGGTAAGTTTCTCTTTCGTGCAGCTATGGCTCCTGCTAAAATATCATTGTCCGGGGTGGGGGTGCTTGCTGTCTCGGTCCCCGCTGTGCACGCTCTTTACTCTGCATTCATTAGAAGTGCATCAACACAAGCAGTGATTGTCAAAAAATCATCTGTATTTAGGTCAGTAAAGGTTTCCTCGACGTACCTCCAGAGCCTACTACTCAGGTTAGATGGGAGAGCGTTTGTGTCTACGCTCCCAAAGACGGATACTTTGCCTCGCCAGCTGCAAAGCACAGCCCTGGGAACCATGGCAGCACACAGTGCAGCAGCATACGGTCCTGGCTTGCAACCGGTGGATATGTATTCTAGCTGGCAGGGGCACTCTGAGGAGAGAGATATCGGGTTCCATCTGTGTGCCCTGTGCAGAATGTTAGCCCCCAGTAAGGTTTCTATTAGGATGTACCTTGTCCGCTTCGGCGAAGCATAGGATGTTGACTGCCCTGCACCTTCCAGTGGAATGTGCTACTGGAAGGTTACATTGGTTATCTAGGCTCTGTGTTAACAACAGCTTTATTGTTATTATTTTTTTTAGATTCGACCTTCACAAGGCCGGTGTCTACCCCAGCTGACCGCATGAGAAACATTCAACGGCGTGCTCGAAGAAACAGGGAGGATATGTTTCAGGACCTGCTGAAAACAGCACAGGAATCTGCGAGGGAGAATCGAGCCTGGAGAGAGGACTCCCAACAGAGGAGGCAGAAACACAGGGACGAACTGATAAGCGTCATGAAGGAGCAAACAGAACTGCTCAAGAGCATGATTGCTTTGCAGACCCAGGCGATTAATGTACGGGCTCCACTCCATACAGTTCAGCCGTGTCTGCCTCCCACACCCCGTAGTCCTTCAAAGAATTTCTTTGAAGGCCACCCGTCCCCCTGGTACACTGCAACATCCAGTCCCCCCCAGAGCTACTTTTTAGAGACCCGCAGCTACACCCACCTGTAACCCCCTCCCCTTTAGGTTTTAATAAAAACAGTGACAAATAATTTGAAGAGTGGCTTTATTTGTACACATTGAAAATCTCATAAGGTGCACCTGATGCGTCCTGGAAGTTAACTAGGGGAGGGCATCATTGAAATGGTCCCTGAGTGCCTCCCTTATGTGAGCAGCTTCTCCTTGGGCCCCCCTAATACTCCTGGTGGCTGGCTGTTCGTATGCTTCCTCGAGGCGCTGTGCCTCCATAGCCCACCCCGGGGAAAACTTTTCTCCCCTACTTTCACAAATGTTATGAAGGACACAGCACGATGCAATCACAGCAGGGATGTTGTCCTCTGCCAAGTCCAGCCTCCCATACAAACATCACCAGCGCCCTTTTAAATGGCCGAAGGCACACTCCACAGTCATTCTGCAGCGGCTCAATCTGTAATTGAACCGCTCCTTGCTGCGATCTAGTTTACCGGTGTACTGCTTCATGAGCCATGGCATCAGTGGGTATGCTGGGTCTCCGAGGATGACTATGGGCATCTCCACATCCCCCACTGTAATTTTTTGATCAGGGAAGAAGGTGCCCCCTTGCAGCTTCCGGTACAGACCAGTGTTCCTGAAAATGTGGGCATCATGCACCTTTCCCGACCACCCAGCATTGATATCCATAAAACGCCCCTTGTGATCCACGAGTGCTTGCAGCACCATGGAGAAGTAGCCCTTCCTGTTGATGTACTCGGTCGCAAGATGGTCTGGAGCCAAAATAGGGATGTGTGTGCCGTCTATGGCTCCCCCGCAGTTAGGGAATCCCATGGCAGCAAAGCCGTCCACAATCTCACGAACATTGCCCAACATCACCGTCCTCTGTAGCAGAACGCGATTGATGGCTCGGCAGACTTGTGAGAGGGCTAATCTGACGGTGAACCTCCCGACTCCAAACTGGTTTGCAACCGACCGGTAGCAGTCAGGAGTCGCCATCTTCCAGACTGCAATCGCAACACGCTTCTCCACGGTTAGGGCTGACCTCATGTTGGTGTCTTTATGTCACAGGGCAGGGGCCAACTCTGAACACAGTTCCAGAAAGGTTGCTTTCCGCATTCGAAAGTTCTGTACCCACTGCTCGTCATCCCACAGCTGCATAACAATGCGATCCCACCACTCGGTGCTCGTCTCTCGTGACCAGAAACGGCGTTGCACCGTGTGCAGATGATCTGTGAAGGGGCTGAGCAATGTGGTGCTGTTGCTCTGCATGGCATCGATCAGCCTCTGCTCCTCAGCGTCCTCGTCTGACTCGGAGCTCATTGCGTACTGAGCAACCAGCCGAGATGTATTTAGAATGCTGAAGGCGACAGTGGAGATCAGAGCAGGATCCATGCTGTCGCTGTTGTGATTGCTCGCAAGTAGTGCGTCACTGCACTATTGAAAATAGGCGCGAGTTGCTATTGGCAACGAGGAAGATGCAAGGGGAACACAGTGCACCACGGGAAACTGAGATTTTACCCATGGCGCTTTGCGTTCCTTTCCTTCATCCCAGGATTCCAAGCGCAGATTGAGGGAAAATTGAACTGTGGGATAGGTGCCAAGAATTCATTGCGCTACACCGCGATATTGCAAAGAATTCTGTTGCATTACAAGGAGCGACGTGTGTACGCGCTATCCTGCAATAAAGGTCACGTGTTTTTTATAGCGCGATTGCCATGTTGCGCTTTAATCTGATCGTGTGTACATAGCCTTAGTTGATCAATTTAAAATCCTTCTAGCCAGCATCTTGGCAGAGATGTTAACTCTACTGCTAGCATATTATGGAGTTTACTGAACCCTTAAATAATTATAGGGAGTTGGTAGCTGCACTCTTCAGAACAATTCTTACAGCGCCCAAGAGAATAATACAAAGTGTAAACATGGGTGTGTTAATTCTTTGCATTTTATCAAGCGTGTGTTTGTTTGAATAGCAGTGTGCTCTTGAAATGTGATCTGAACACTTTCCGAACTTCCCTGAGAACTAGAATGAGGTAGTCAGGAAGGATTTTTCTCCTAAAGAGAGACAAGACCACAAAAGCAATGAGGATGACAAATGCCGTCACGGTCAATGAAATTCACAGAACAAACTTTCTATAATCAGAATCTCTGCTGTTTTTAAGTGATTGTTTTTAAAGGCAAACTGGATAACTAATCCTAGGCCCAAAATGTAGATTTTAGAGGGGCTTTGTTACAAAACACTGAGTATGAATTTCACTTTCCTGTGCAGCAAACCTACACACGGTTTCAACACTATTTTAGCAAGTGTGGACTTGCGGCCTGCACCCATTGGCTATGTCTACACTTATCAAAGTTAGTTCGAATTAGTTAATTTGAACTAACTAATTTGAACTAATTTTAGTTAGTTCAAATTAACTTAATTTGAACTAACATGGCCCCACTGGAATTTTAGTTCGAACTAAGCAAGTGCCATGCATGGCACTTGCTTAGTTCGAATTAGTCAGTTGCATTAAGCTCAATGTGCCGGTTAGTTCGAACTAACCAGTTAGTTCGAACTAACATGGCCACATTGACTTAATTCAAACTAACTAGCTCGAATTAAGGGTTAGTTTGAAAGGTATAATTGAATTTATTAGTTTGAATTAAGGAAGCCCTTAATTTGAACTAATGAAAGCCTAGTGTGGCCAAGGCTTAAATTAGTTCGAATTAAGGAAACTTAATTCGAACTAACTTGCCAATGTAGACATAGCCATTGACTTCAATGATGTGGGATTGAACCCTTCAGTATGACTCAAGTGGCATACAGGTCTTATGCTGGACTTCTGCAGTGGAGTGAATGGGACTCCAAAATGAAGAGAAATGTTTTCAGGGGATTTTTTTGTTTACAGTGTGAATATTCCCTTCCAGGGTTGTGAAACTAAATGCAACAGCATTGTGCTAACGAAATCCAGAACATAAAGTGCACTAGAAACTGGCTAGCAGCAAAAGTGAAACTTGCCAGCCTCATTGAAATTTCCTGGATGAAGGCTGTATTAAGCGGGGGCCCCATGATGTCCTCTCTGTTAAAGGAGGCCCCCACAGGGAGACAGGACATGCCACCTCAATCTTGATGTAAGAGTCCTACAGAATTGAATGTTGATGAAATCTACAGAATCCTATTACACGTCCATAGAATCCTATTACAGTTACTGTAAAACCCTACATTTTATAATAAAGAATAAAGTCCTTTTTATAGATTATTTTTAAATCATCCTATGTGATACTATTCTATAGTAAGGATACCATTCTCCATATCAGACAGTAAAAACACCTATGGAAAGGATTTCTGTGAAAATCTGTAGGCTTTGAAATAATTGGTAATGTCTACACTTGTAAAGTTAAGTCGACTCTGTTAAATGGACTTTAAATGGACTCTGTTAAAGTTGACTTTGTTAAGTTGACTTAACAGAGTGGCTACACTTTAAGTCAACTTAAGTCGATCTTGTTAAGTCGACTTAACAGTAGACATAGTCATCCACACTGGCTTTAAGTCGACTTAAGGCTTATGTCGACCTTCAGAGGTGGTGTTATTAAGTCGACTTAAGCTGTTATTAAGTCAACTTAAGGAAGCACTTAAGTCGACTTAATAAAAGCGCAGTGTGGACCCAGCTTTGTGTAGGTTGACTTAAGTGTCCTTAGGTTGACCTAAGTTGCCATGTAGATGCACCTGTAATCTGTAAAGTCCGGCCCCATTTCTGTGGAACCCTACTAGCTTCAGCCTCATTAAATTCTAGAGAGCTCTTCCATAAGAATATGGAACCTCCCACATTGCCCCTCATTACCACATGATGCTCTTCTGTGGATGTATTGTGAGAAGGAGCTCTGTGGAATTTTTTGGTATGGCTAAGGGGGTTAGACCAAGTTCTGCTCTGGCCCACTCCTACATTCAATAAATAGTGCATTTGGCTTTATTGCATCATAGTGGCTTGCATACGCAAAGAATTCAATGAACTAATGATAAAGAAGTATATTGATTGTGCTCCGGTTGCTTGATGCTGCTCCACCAATGGAAAGTATTCATAAAGCCAAAGGATCTAGCACCTTGAGGATTGGATTATCCCTGCTGAAGTGAATCTTCAGACAGCAAAGAACTTCATTTACTGTGGCTCTAGACATCGGGGATAGGGAATGTAGCTAAGGGGTGAGAGCAAAGCATTGATAAATCCCAGAGATTCCAAGGTTCCAGAATGGCATTAGAGTTTACAGCACATTTGCCCACCCTTCCAGTCATGTACTGAGAACATCTGGGCCTGTAGTATGATAAATGGATTTGGACGGTTAGATTTGAGGAGGAACCTAGTTTGGTGTGGCACCAGGGGCTCAGGAATGTAAACTGGGGCAAGTCTGATAATATACCAACTCCAGAGTCTCAGTATGTAACTCTGGCCTTTCCACAGGCATAATAAAGACCTCATTCCTAGCACTCTGAGTGCTAGCCATGTGTTTCCCAACACAAATAATGGAAAACCAGCATTGGCCTTTGCTAAAATATAATTTCATATGTCTTCAGAATTTGAGGGTATGTAGCGTGGAAATGGGGTGTTGGAATAGTGGATGATTTTGATAATCTGCAAAGAAAATAAACTCCAAATTTAAGCTTGGCTGTGTATATAATGTTGAAGTTGATAGATGTGGGAGGATGATGTACCCAAAAATGACCATAAAGATGGGAACTTGAGACAGTTTTAAGTGGCTTCCAGGGGGGTGAGAATGTTTATTGTTTCTCTAAAACTGGCTTCCTATTCCAGGAGGAGGAACTGGGAGTTATGAGTTGGAAAACACAGAGAGAGAGGGCATGTGCAACTTTAGGCATAACATTTTATTTTTTGTTTTGTTCTTTATTCCAATAAAGTTCCTTGTTCAGTGCTAGAAGAAAATGATTCTTTCTGTGACTCTTTTATTGCCACATGATAAGGGATTTGTGAAGTGTATGCTTTCATTCTCTATGGAGTTTGCTTCAATCAGAGCATTATAGGCCAAGAGGAGAAGCAGATAACTCCATGGTACTGAAAAATTGACATGTGCCTTTATTTCCCTACCTATTAGCATCTGTAAGGGAGATGGCATGGCTGGTGATAACTTTTAGAAAATTAATCAAGTTCTTTCCTATCCTGACTGGTTTTCTTCACCACGTAAGTAGCTAATGGTTGTACAGTACCCTGAAGATATAGGGCACCTAGATAGGTGCCAAGTATTATTATTGTCACTGTAAGATGTTCGACGCTGGTCCAAGCATTACAGGCCGGTCCACTGGCCAAATTAAGCCGCACCAGTCCACAAAGAAGCGGCCGTGGCCCCAGCCACCAGGCAGGGCAGGCTGGTACAGGAGTCAGTTGACCCTGGCCCCCAGGCTGGGCGGGGCAGGCACGAGCCACAAACCTCACGGCAGGGTTGGCAGGGGTTTGAGTGCTCCGAGTGGTTAAGGAAAGAGGTGAGGGAGGGGGACGCAAGCCCACCCGTCTCCACTGCATTCCAGCCCAGGGCCCTATCCAGTGGCAGAGTGGTCTGCCACTGCGGTCAGCGGGGCTCCAGCCGAAACACGCTGACCCCAGGCGGCTCCGCCACCCACTATGTGGCAGCCAGCCACACCTGGGCTACTTCCTCCCACCCCAGGGTTTGGGTACCTGGGCCCACTGAGTCTTCAGGCCCTCCGTGTCCATAGGAGGCAGATCTGGTAGCTCCTCAGTCTCCTCCGCTGAGGGGAGTTCCTCAAGGTCATAAGGGCCGAACACCACCAGTTGTTTCTCCTGGGGACTGAGGTCCTCGGCTGAGGGGAGCTCCTCAACATCGCAGGGGCCCAGCGGTTCCTCAGGGTCCTCCGCAGGGAGCGTCACTGCGTCTGGAGAGTGGTGCACCCGGGGCCAATTCCCCTGTCCCTTGCCTCAGGGACCCCTTCCCAGTCACTGGGCCCAGGTAAACAGGGTAGGCCCTCCTGCCATCTAGCCAGAGGGGTTGGGGGTGGCCACCTCGGTGGGGCCCGGCTTTCTCCAGCTTGCCACCAGCAGGAAGCCACATCCTTCCCCTGAGGCAGCTCTCCCCTTACTGAGCTGTCTGGCTGGGCTTTTATAGTTCCCTTTCCTGTTTGGGCTCCACCCCTCTGCTTCCGGGGCTGGAGCCCTGCAGTTCCTAAGTTTGTCCAGGGGGTGTCTCCAGGTCCTTCCTCAGTCCCAGGCTCCGAGGGAGACCACAGCTCTTCTCTACAGTCACTATACTGTGGAGTTGGCATCAAGTAACTCTTTTTAGTGGGCAGGGGTATTATTTCTGGCTCATGCACAAACGGCCTGCATATTGTTGCTCTTCACAGGAGCTAAACTGTGTTTGGGAGCACTGCATTTGGACTTTTCCTCCGAAATTGAGAACTGAGTTTAGTGGACAATTATTTGCCTTCCCCACCCAAGGTGGCTCCTAGACCAAACTTGGATGGCAGTTAATGCAGACTTTGAGGTAATCCCTGTCTGCACAAAAGCTTGTGAAAGTGGATTGGGTGGTGCTGTCATCTGCAGTCCCTCATCTCTTGAGACCACAGTGATCCTCCTTTCAACCTCTGCATGGTTTAGACACCTTGGATTTGGGAAGAGTAGCTACTCTATGTGGCATGTTCCTCTCAACTGCTAGGATGGCTTCTATGTAGTAGTAAGTTCCAGACGAAGTGGGTTGGAAACCACGAAAGCTTATGACGGAAGAAATTTGTTAGTCTTTAAGGTACCACAGGACTCTCGTTTTTTATGTAGTAGTAATACCCCTCAAATCTGCATTAACTCCTCTGCACCTTCTACACCTCCTCTTAAAGCAGGAAAGGCTGCAGATGCAGGAGGGAGATGGCTCTTGAGGGACAGGAGATTCAGAGAGCATAATAGAGGTAGTGTTTCTCCCCATGGAGGCCCCAGAATCTGTGGTGTTGGATTTTGAACCATTGGGTTTGCTATTTATGTCTCCATTAGGCTATAAATCCTTTGCCGTGAGGGGAACATGAAGCACTAACTCCATGACTTCGAACCTGGAAAAACTTTGAGTGCTTTCACCTGCTCATGGATTTTAATGTGAAGGTAGACACTGGGCCCTGGTCTCTGATATGGGAGTTCAGTGGACTCAAATCCATCATTATGATGTTTGCTGTGTGTTCTGACTGAAGAAAAGGTATTTTTGCCTTGGTGGGCATTTCTCATTGATAGTACATGGTGCAATGCGCAGCACACAAAGCTGCCTAATGCAGTCGTGTGCCTTTGTTCTGGAATGTAGATGTGCTGGCAGGATAGATGCCTCCAGAGGGTACAGCATCTCCACTCTTGCTGGTCCTGGAGAGGTTTGATAGAACTGTCAGGACTGGTTTTCCAGTGACTTTTCAACTAACCAATTAACAAAAGCAGTGTCTCCATAAGAACTTTCAACTCAGAGAAAACTCCCCCCTTTTTAAGAGGGTGGTGGCTATCTACGCTCTCTGGAGTGAGTCTCTCTCTCTTTTTTTCTGTAGTAAGATAATGTTATTGTTGACCCTTCTGTGCTACTCTTCATAGGGCTGCCCCCTCTCCAAGGCCTTCCATTTTCCATCACATGGACGATATTCACCTCTGTGCAGAAGGCCAGCACACAGCTCATTTTCCACTTAAATCTCACTTGAGCCTCATTTGAAAGACTTAGTGGGGCATCAGCATGTACTGGCCTTCTGCACAGAAGTGACTTTCACACAGTGTGATATGTTCAGGCGATGACCTGATACGAACAGGTTGGTATTCATATGTGGCTGGCTGAATGTAGTTATATAATTGGTTCTTTCATGTGTGTGTATCTGTGAGAGTTTAATTTGCTATTCTTTTTTTTACCAAATCCATAAACCTGTACTTTGAGTTCTCCTAGGACAAATTAAATTCCTATTGACTTTGATGGAGTAAAACTGAGGTAAGATGTGCACAATTTGACCATAAAATAATATATTTGTTGTATAGAAATGACAAGGAAAAGTCTGATGGTTCAAGGCAATGGGCTAGGAGTAGCTTCAGTTTTAGGTCATCAATTCCTGGTCTCCAAATATCTTAGCTCAGTTCCTAATGGTCAGAGGTCTACATACTGGCACTACTGAAAGGGATGCTAATTGGAACTCTCAATATTAGTTACAACAGGGTGGCCAAGCTTGTCTTTTTGACCATCAGAAGTTGGTTTGATAAAATTTATTACCTCATCCACCTTGTCTCTGACATTTCACATGATATTTTAGGATTATCAAATTCCATTTTTAGCTATGCTTGTTATTTCTAACGCTTGATCTTTTTGTAAAACTGTCCTCTAATACTTCAAAATTATGACATTCTGACGTGTAGGGCACAACATGATGTCATTCCACTAGTCTTACATCCTTTAAAAAAATCAAGTTATACAGCATTATTACAGTGATTTTCACTGTTAGTAGGCCCAGTCACACCTGAGAAGCTAGCCTGGTGTGAAGGGAGAAAGCTTGGGAATAAGTCCCATAAAAGAGACATCCTTTTCTACCCCACACAGTTCATCCAATCTTAAAAAAATAATCAAAGCTTTGGTTAGCAGAGCTTCTTCAGGTATGTCCACCTCCTTGGAACTACAGATGAACAAGAACACTGTCCCTGAGGATTCCCCACTCAGAGTCAAAGAGAATACATAAATGTATTACTAACTCAGTGACCGAAAAGACAAATCCTCAAACCCTTAATATTGTTAATATATTCAATGGAGGGAAGAATACCCCATCTTAGAATCTCTGAATAGCTAATAAATAAATGCTGACACTGTCACCTCTCAAAATACATCACTTCGGCCTGATTCTGCAGACTCGCTCACTCATTTGAATAGGATCATTGGCTTCAAAGTACTACTTAATGGGCGTAACTCATCCCAGAGAAAAAGGTCTGCATAAGGGTTATACAACTTACACAAGTTTATGTGCGACTTAGTATTGCATAGGCCTGTGCTGCACCTCTGCCCTGGATGAATTTCACCCCCTAAAAGGAAGAATGGCTGACGCAGGTCTGCCATACACAGAGTTCACTATTTCAAAAGCTGAAAATTGAAAATTCCTTTAATACCAACTCAAAATTTAAATATTGATAGAAACACAAAGGTAGATTCTGACTGAAAATATGAGACATCAGGAGGGAAGGCTGGGCCTTCTCAATACACACTCTTTGAAGGGGAGCAGGGAAAGTCCCATGTCTTATGCCATAAAATATTGGCTCTTTGTGTTTTAAACCTCAATTCAAAGTCAGTTTCTCTTGAAGACAACTTGCTACTAGGGTGGTCTCTTCTGTCAGTAGATTTGGTTGAAGTTTTTCACATTAAATATTTTTCCATCAGAAAACGTGGTTTCATATCAATTGAAATTTTGCTTGGAAAAAGGTTTTGATGACATTTTTCACTTTCTAGATTGGGAGAATCAAAATGAAAGGTATTATTTCAACCTGTTGAATCATTTAGTTTTGAGTAGAAATGCCAATTTTTGGTTCAATATTTCATATTCAAAATTTTCAGAATTTTTTATTCTGTGAAACTCTTCATGTTGTGACTTTCTGTGCTGAGTCAGAATGGAAACTATTTGAAATGTCAAACTTTCTTATGGAATGAAATTTATTTCTTACATAGCTCTACTAGTCAACTCTTCTATTTGTGTAATTTTTGATGTGCATAGCGGGTTTTATAATGTTCTGAGATGATACAATCTGCTTCAAGCCTCTTGGGCTTTTTTAATTGTGTCATCACCTTGCTGATGTCAAAAACTTAAGATGTCAGAGGAAGTTTATATCAAAGGAAATTGTTCAGGGAGAGAACAGATTGTATAATATCCTCCCGTCTTCAGCTGAGGTTCCTTCCAATCACAGGGACTGGAGGTGTGACAGATCTTGAAGCTTTGGGGTTAGCTCTGTCAAGGAGGCTCACACCTTCCCATGCAGAAGCCACTCTTTTACTAGTTGATCTTTGGCATGGCACTACATGGAGGAGCAGCATTGTGAAGGAGTTGTAGGGAAGGCAAGAAGTAGGGGCCTCTGGGCAGGTGCAGAACCACAGAGTCTCTGCCATGATAGCCCTGTGCCTCAGATGGCTCCTCTGAATTGTACATAGCTCTCAAGGCATCCATGGCTTATGTGAGTGAAATAATTTGCTTGCTCCATGGAGGAGCAAACACTACCTGTCAATAGATGATCTAAGTCAGCCATTCTCAACCTTTTTCTTTATGCGGACCACTACGTCGTCATCAAAAGCTTTTGAGAACTACCACATAAACAAGCCATTTTAAACATTTTTAACAGAGCCTGTGGCTGATGGGATCAAACTTATATATTAAGGGATATTTAAAACGCAGCTATTATACAAGGCTGTTTGTGAAG
Organism: Pelusios castaneus; assembly: GCA_007922175.1. Classification (NCBI taxonomy): domain Eukaryota; kingdom Metazoa; phylum Chordata; order Testudines; family Pelomedusidae; genus Pelusios; species Pelusios castaneus. Next base: position 15,476,701 of record ML685766.1, read on the forward strand.
CAAATTATGTTGTGAATAATAATGCAACAATGGATATGATACATAAGAGGAGCATGGGATTATATTATTATTTCATTATCTTTTTTTTCCCACGGATCACCTACAGTAACCTGGTCCACAGGTTGGGGACCATTGATCTAAGTAAACCTACAAGGAGTAATCTCCAGCTTTCCAGCCCCATTTCCCATCTGTGTGGGTTTTACTCAAAGAACTGGCTCATAGTTTGCTTTTATTGCTTAAATGTTAGCTCACATATACTTCAGTAAGCACCATTCAAGTTTAAGTGGTTAAAAGACAGAATTTTTTAGCATCAATGGGAAGTTGTTACCATTCTGAAAAGACTCCTGTTGTTACAACTTTTTAATCTTGTTGAAACCTAAAAGAGGTGCAACTATCAAATGTGAAGGCACAAAGCAAATTGCACATGTAATGGTATCCTCCTGGTAGCTATGCACCAGCTAACATATTAGAAAATGAAAATCCCAGTGCCATGAAGCATGCAATTAGCCATGAAAACATACAGAGAGAGCTGTTTGCCTGAAGTATGATGATATCATTCTACTGAAACTGAGCTTTGCTTTTGCTCAATCAAACTTGTAAATCTCTGGAACATCAAAAACTCAGCTGAAGATCCAAAGAAATTAAGCTTGATGAAAACTAAGGAAGATTTTGTAAATCAAAAGGCTCTCCATGCATGAGTTTATTATGTACTATCCTATATTCCCACTTGATATAAGCCTAAATTAGTAAGGTTTTCCTGTCAACAAGAACTGCTGAAAACATTATCTCCACCTCAGAATTAATGAGAAACAACTGTGTTTACCTTGCTGACTTTATCCCTCCATCTCACTCCCTCACCTTTTCTGCCTTGTTGTCTGGGAATGTGTCACAGGAGTGCTCCATAAAAGAAATATATATATATATATATATATATATATATATATATATATATATATAAAAGAAGCCAGGAGATAGTGCTCAAGAATTATGTAGCATAGTTCCCAGAAAGTACTTGTTGTGTGTTGCAAATAGCTTCTTGTGTGCAGCTCTTAAAAAATTTTCTCTCCTTCAGGAAGTGGAGGTGTGATCCTAGGGGCCAAATTCTTGTATCTGGATGGCTGACCTTGACTCTGAGATGCATGGAATTCTCAGGGAAGTGTCTTCCAGCTATTGCTGCCAGGGAATTCTCATCAATGATCCATATTTATCTAACATAATATTTTGCCATAGGGCAGTAACTATTGGAAAGGGTTCTGCTTATACCTAGTAACCAATCTGCATGTTTTCAGATACTAAACTGTCTTGCAGTGATCACCCAGTATTTCAGCACATGCCTCCCTCTGAATTTTATTCCCCAAGCACTATAAAATCAATCTCAGACCGACTCATTGGATAGATGAGGCTTCAATTTAATCCTGCATTAAAACAGTTCTATAATGCTTATTACAATTATATTTAAAAATAAATACTTTGAAATGCATATGTGAGTTTACTGTGTTGTTTGTGCAAAAATTACATTGCATCCTGAAGGTCTGAATTTGCTATTTGCAGTTTGTCCTGAGTTACAATGCTTCCTATTTATCCTTCAGCACATTTAGAAAACTGCTGTTTCAAAAACCCAGTTTTAAACCTTGATCAAGAATGTGCCCAAAAGAAAAATATTCAGAGTACATTACTTCTGCAGTGCCTATGGCAATGGGGTTTATGACCTTTCCTTGTATTTGCTTTTCAGCTGTTGCAAATATGATTGGGAGGGCTAGTCTCTAGTACAGCATTAGCCATGTAAACCCAACATGGGATTCGAGCCAAAGCACACTGAGGTCAAAGCGAGTCTCTCCTTCTGGTAAGGTAACCAGCTGTCCTCATTTTATAGGGACAGTCCCAATATTTGGAGCTTTTTCTTATGTAGGCGCCTGTTACTCCCTATGCCCTGTCCTGATTTTTCACACTTGCTAATTGATCATCCTACTTTCTGGGCTTTGGGTCAAGCTTCTAACCAGTGTTTTCACCCACTTCCACTCTCATTTGGTGGTTCCAGGTAAAACATGCTTTATTTTTTTGCTCTGTATAGACCCCGGGAATCTCTGTCTGATTAGCTCTCATACCATCGTCCTCCACCGTGGCAATGGGAAATAGCACACTGTGGACAAACAATGGTCCCCATAGGTAATCTGAGGCTGTGTCTACACTATGAGCTAGGGGTGTGATTTGCCTGGTCGTATAAACATACTGGCCCCAGCTCTCCTCAAGCTAGCGTGTTTATAAATAGCAACATAGCTGCAGTAACACAGGCAGCAGCAGTGGAGGTGTGATTTAGCCATGCCAGATACAGACCCACCTGAAACCGGTGAATACATACTTGGCTTAGCAAAACATACTCTCTTGATGACAGCTGGTGGAAGCGGGTGTACACGAATGGGGGAATCACACCCCTACTTCATAGTGCAGATGTAACCCGAGAGATTGCTTCATGATGCATGATTCCAGACTTTTCTTTCTTTCTTTCTTTCTTTCTTTCTTTCTTTCTTTCTTTCTTT
>ML685766.1:15480047-15566770 GCA_007922175.1 Pelusios castaneus
GCAAAGAAGAGAAAAGGAAGGAAAGAAAAGGGAAGGCAAAGAAGAGAGAAGGAAGGAAAGAGAAAGGAAGGCGAAGAAGAGAAAGAAGAGGAAAAAAAAAAAATAAAGAAAGAAAGAAGCCACGGCCGCTGGCAGCGGGGACCCGATCGCGGCCCCGGCAGAGCAAAGCAGACCCCGGCCCCGGAGGCTGATCCTGGCCCAGTGCCAGGAGGCCGAGGCTGTGCCGGAGCAGAGCCGACCCCGGCCCTGGGCCGGGAAATCGAGGCGGCCGGCGGGTGGGAGCCCGGCAGCCTGCCCCAGCTGCGGCCGCCCTGCTGCCCCCGCTGCCTGGAGCAGGCAGGCAGGAAGACCCGCATGCCCCGGCCCTGAGCCTGCCTGCTCCACCCTGGGGGCGGGGAGGGCCAGCTCAGAGGCCGGGCTCAGGGCAGGTCTGCCGCAGCAATGCTGCGGCAAAGCCGCAGCCCAGGGGGTTTGCAGGGAGTGGTGGGGGCTGCCGGCCTGCGCGGGGGTCCGTCAATGCTGTGTGGGGGTTGCGATGGCCGCTGTGCGGCCGCGCGCCCGTGCAGCTTAGAGGGAACACTGCTTGCTGGACAGCATTTGGACTATAAGACGCACCCTCATTTTCCCCCCACTTTTGGGGAAAAAGAAGTGCGTCTTATGGTCCGAAAAATACGGTAATTTGTCTCTAGTGTAATCAGTTCATTGGTTTATATAGTCAGAATCCGGGTCTGCTCTGCAAAACCTTCAGTATGACTGACAAATTGATGAGATGTTACCAAGTGCTGGATTTTGCTTTTGAGTCATTGTAAAATAGAAGAGAGACAGACAACTCTCTCTATTGACTGCTCATATGAGGAGACACGTGCGCGTTTATTTCACCAGCATGTACTGAATAACTCCTACTCAAGAAAGGTATAGCTGAACTGCCTGTTTGAGATGGCAGGATGAGAATAGCTGGGGGTGAGAGAAAAGACCTCCTTCCCTTCTTTTGCTAAGCTAAACCATTCCTGATGCGCATTCTCGCTGCCCAGGTGTGCAACATACGTTGTGTACAGGTCTTAACGCTCACATTTCAGGGTGCTGAGATCCCATACATAGCATAGAGGGATCAGAACTTAAGCTCAGACACTTAGAAACAGTTCTTCCCCAGTGAACGGAATGGGAAAGCCTCCATCTAGGGCTGCAGAACTGGAACTGAGCAAATACCCGTCTGTGACTCCTGCATCCCTTACTTTGGGGGGGGGGGGGCGGGAGAATGAGACTAGGGGTTGTGTCCATTAGATCCATTCAATGGCAAACCTACTGGTCCTGTGTCTTGATTCTTCCCCTCAACCCTCTTTCTTCTACAAAGGCCTGCACCCATGATCAGTGTCAAAAGTTGGCTTGACTTTAGGATCAGGTCCCAAAGGAGCCTCCATAGTCCATCAGTGAGGTAAACCATAGCCATAACAAGCTGCTTATTCAGGTGGCCATTTTAAAGCAGTATTTATCTAATTAGTGTTTTGTATGTGACGTTTTGAATGCTGTACATCTCACTGTATTATGAGTGTTTTTAGGTTTGATTCTGAAAGGACAGGCTGGTCTTTCACCGGCTGCAAGGCAATTGAGTCCAATCAAATGTTGGTCAGCCTGAAAGTCGCATAATGCCAGTGTAATTTGTAAGTGGTCTCATTTTAGAGATTTGCATTTTGTAGTTGGCTGTTATTTATTACTGATTAGAAGGGAATGCTGCTCAGATACTATGGGAGTGAGGGCTGAAGCATACCTGGACAGATAGCTATAATGGCACGCACTGTAGAGTGCAGATGAAGTTGTACTCTGCGCACAATCCCCGGGTTCTGCATAGAGGCAGGCTTCTTCTGCCCTTGCAGGGTCTGGGCCTTGGTTAGGAACAAACACATGGAGATGACAACACACACTGGGTGCGTCTACACTTACAACTTAGGTCGACTTATGGAGGCTTAAGTCGACCTAAACTACTCCGCGTCCACACTGGGCTTTCCTTAAATCGACTTAATAACACCTCAATTTAGGTCGACTTAAGCCGGTGTGGATGGGGATTAGCGCCTAAGTCCACTTTATTAAATCGACTTAAAGTGTTAAGTCGACTTAATAAGATCGAAAAGGGGCTATGTCTACACTAGAAAAGTTGTCGACTTTTGTTAAGTTATTTAATAGTCAACTGAACTTTTCTAGTGTAGACATAGCCACTGAGACAAAGAGGGGACACGTGGTTGTCAGCTGTCCAGTTGTGGCTGCTCTTTGTTTTAAAACCAAACAAATCCTTCCAAAAGTGAACAGACACGTTTGCAAAGCAACTCCTTGGCACTGCACTCCCAAATGTGCCTCGGTTGTCATGGCGTCTAGACCATGTAAATGAACTGGTCCTGTCCTGTAGAAAGCAATGCAGTATACAATATTTCCTCCTTCTTACTCAGCACTGAAAATGGAGTTAGTGCAGGAATAGCATTAATGCCACAGGCATATCAGTGAGCAACTTTACGTGGGACACAACTGTACCACTCTGCAGTGCCCGTGTAAATCAGGAAAAGGATCTAGTACTGCCTTGTAGAGGGGAGAAAAGAGTTAACCAATTGTTCTTTTTTTCCACACCCCAGAACCAGGGCATGGGTTCATCTGAAAGAAATGGCCAGGGGGTGAGTGATGTGAATTAGATAGTGTGATTTCTCTGTCTGCATTGCCTTCCAAATAAGATTGTGAGACTGTGATGTGGGCAGACCAGGTGACAGTTCATGCCAATGCCCTGGGCCTCACTGAACACAGATGAATACAGAGCTGGAAGACAATTCTGGCTCACCTGTGTGTTAACACTGTTAAAATAGGTATTAGCTTTATGTTTAGTGTTTGCACTTTATGAAATGACTGGGAGTTGCTTAGTGTGTCTGTACCCATGTTATACAGTCATATTTCCTTTGTGACTATAGAAGTATTTGCTATGAAACTGGACACCGCTACAGTCAGGAGAGAAGCATTACCACATATGAAATACTAGGCTGCCACAAGAGGTATCATCTCCTGCCCAACTGAAGAAGGCCTTTAGACCCCAGATGAATCACTGCAGAGTATTGATGGGCAAAAGAGTTCCCCCACACCCATGAAGAGGGGGTGTGCACAAACCTTCAGCACATCACAGTTTAAACTCTGGGGAAAGGAATAAAAATCCCTACCCAGAAGGAACTGTATCGCTACACTACCTGGAATTTGGAGAGGGCAATCTTTCTAAGATTGAGCAAGGGATCCCCCCCGAAAGCTGCTTAGTTTGGGTTCGTGCTAATGGACACATGGAGCGTGCATGTTACAGCAGCCTCTATTAATTTTTTGAAACCTAAAGCTGTAACTCGTGTGTTTTAATCATGAAAATAATTATTCTTTCTTTTTCCTAGTTAATAAATCTTTCGTTAGTTTATTACAGGATTTGCCACAAGCATCTTGGGTGAGATTTTAGAGATTTAAAGTACAATTGAGTTGAGGTAAGTGACTGGTCCTTTGGGACTGGAAGTAACCTGAACAATGTTGTGATGTTTGCTGTAAGGGATCATCTATCACAAAGGCAGAGTGGCCTGAGTGGCAAGCTAGACTGCAGTGCCCCAGGGGATTATCTGAGACTCCATGGCAAAGCTGTTCTAGTGCTTGAGGAGTTCACACTTGATACTTCGTGAAATCTAATTATAGAACACAGCTGGGCTGGGTTTGTGACCTGGTTTGTAGCGGTCGGCCCTGAGGTTAGCACCCAAGTTCATGAGCCACTTCAGACAGCTTGACAGAGACTATCACCTCTGTAATGCCAACAGTTTCCACTCACAGTTGTCCCAAATATTGGCAGTGTGTTACAGTTCTTTATGCATGGTTTCAGGAAATTAAGATGCACATTTGCTAGTTTGAGGTAAATACCTTCCTTTTTTTTTTGTGCCTTTCAGACAAGATTCTCTTGAGCTTTTTATTCTTTAATATTAATGAACGTACGCTCATTAGAAACAATCTAGTGTCACAAACTTACATAAAAATAGACAGAGATCAGAATGATCTTCCTCTACCACAATGACAGTAATATTCAGCCCCACATGGCCTCATTCACAGTTTTTTTCATCCATTCTATTTGTAAAGGAGTTTGGTTACAGACTGCCCACCTATGGCTTTAGATTGAGAAATGACATTATAGTGAAATCTAGGTCTAGGTTTTTAGCAGCTGGCCTCCTCCTTTCCCCAGTTAGATTATTTCGATTTATGCAGTTACTATAGATGCTTATCTGGACATAGTAGATGCCACTAACATTTGCTTTAAAAATGCATCCAATCATGCAAACTGCACCACCCTAATGGTACTCGAGAACCTGTCGGCACAAGAAGGAATCCAAGTTTCCTAAATTATATTAAACAGCCCCCAACCACCATTTCTTCAGCAGCTCTTCTAAGGCCTACACTGGTGGTGAAATGTAGCAGTAGCAGTCGGCAAGACTTCCTATCTCCCCTTCAGCGCAGCGTCTTCATGCGCTGTGCCAACAGGGAATGCGTTCCTGTTGATCCAGCACTATGTCACTTGAGGGGGTGGTTTTAGTAAATCAATCAAAGTAGTGGGTCTTAAATGACAACTAAGTCGAGCCAGAGAGATCAAGCTGATGGCAGTAATTTGCCACTGTCAGTGGAGATGTGGTCTAAGGATTTGCCCATAACTGTGCCCAGGTGTAACCCATGCCTGCTCGGTGTGGCACTATGTCCCCCTCTAGTGGTTGCTACACCTGTTAGCGCAGTGGTTCCCGAACGGTAGGGCGGTAGGGAGGGAACGCCACCCAGCCCTTCTCTACACCTAGCTCTTCTCTGGCCCAACCCCGAATCCCAGCTGCAGTTCTGATGGTGGCCCTGCTCCCAGCTGTGTCCCACAGCCACCGCTCTATCCAAAGCTCTGACTGTGGCCACGCTTCCAGCTATGGACCTCAGTTCCTGTCTCTGATCCTCGCCTCCAGCTCTACCCATGGCCTGCTCCTGGCCATGGCCCCCCAGCTTGCAGCCCTGCTCCCAGCTCCGGCCGTGACCTCAACCTTGGCTGCAACTCTGCACCCAGTTTCAGCCCCACCCCTGGTCTTCCTTCCAACCATGGTCCCACTCTTGGCTCTGCTCCCAGCCCCAGCTCTGACTGCAATTCCTGGGAGGCATGGATCAGGTAAGTGGCAGGTGTGATGGAAATAGACTGGGGGGGACCAGTGTGTGAGAGACTGATGAGTCTGCCATAGGCTTAGCTAATAGAGCTGTGCCTTTTAGCTCTAGCAGCAGAGGCATTAGTATTACACTCCAGAAGTCTCATGTTTGATCCTGGCCACCGTTGCCTGGGGTCTGTTGGCATTACACCTGCATGTCACATGTGCCAACTCCTGCCCCTCAGTTCTCTCCCCAGCTGCACTTTTTAGTTGGCCACCTGTGTACATACAAGGATTTTGCAGGTGCAAAAACTATCACATATGCGCTGCCACTGGATTGGTTAAAGGCAGGAGTGTCAAACATGTGGCCCACAGGCCGAATGCAGCCCATGAACCTCTTCCAGCCAACTCCTGATTGCACTTCTGGGGACTACACTCTCTCCCTAACAGACAGAGAGCGAGTGTTGTCTCGCATACCCCACACTCCACAATGCTGTCTTGTGACATGACAGAGCGCTGGATATGCAAGACTGTGCTCTATGAGACCCTGCCCTCTCCCTAACAGAGAGAGAGAGAAAGCTTGCGGAGCATACACAGCACTCTGCACTGCCCGAAAGTGCCGTAGTGTTTCAATTTATGAGCTGTACGGCCCAGTTGAAGTACATTTAAGTTAAATCTCGCCCGCCATTGCAAATGAGTTTGCCATCCCTGCTTTAAGGGGTACACGCCGGAGCTGGACTGCCTACAGTACAAATACAAGTGTTACGCAGCCAATTTTGTGTGTATCCATATGGAGATTGAGGTGAGGCCTCACTAACAAGAAAAGGTGGAACATTCGAGTGTCGCAGTTATGTAGTTTGTGGTTTTGGACTGTGAGTTACCACCACATTGCAGGTGAAAGGCCCTTCTGCGCAGAGGGTCCAGCATCCGCCGCACTTGAATTGGACTAGAGCCCTGTGTTGAAGGCGGAAACAATGCATAGACCTTTACTGGGTCATCTGCGAAAGGGTGAATCTGTGAACATAGTGAGCACTGAGTAATTGAGCCCAACAGCCCCCATTTCAAGCACCTGTTCCCAACTGCTTGCAACCTTTTTATTTTAAAAAAGGAAAATCTAAACAAACCCTGCTTAACCCCCCAAGTTTTAAATTAAGTGTGTCAAGTTCTCAGCGCCTCCTGTATAATGCGCACTCACTCCAATTGCTCCTGGCACAGCAGAAACCCTGAGTGAAGGCAACTACACTTCAGCTCACATGAAATTACTTTACACCTGGCATATGCCACAGGAAACATTTAAAATGAAAGCAAAGATGCTCATGTAATCATTTGACTCTAGGATGGGTGCTTTAAGAAACACAGTAAACAGGATGTTTGTTGAAGTTGACAACACTGTAATAATGACAATGAGAGAGTGACTAAATACAGCAAACTTAACACCCACACAAAGACATTAAAGAGCTGGCAGGAGGCCAGGAGAAGTCTCAGAATTGTCTTATGTGAAAGGAATTTCTCAGCATACACAAGCTGCTTTTAAATAATGAATGACTGTCCTCTCTACAGCAAAACTTTAAAAGTGAAGCAGGTTATTCAGTGGGCTCTTCTACTGGTGTAATTCACAGAAACCTCTCTTTGGGATCACTTGTAATGCAGCTTAAGATTTTTCCCAGTAAATCATCTTGCTGTTTGAAAGACTGACATATCTGAAGCCACGTGTAGTGCCATGCCAAGGGCGTTCCAAGTTTGGTTAAAGACTCAAATTCCCACATCTCTCCTTCCCTTCTGACCACGCAACCTCCCACAATCATCTTGTAGATGTAAGTACATTTACAAGGGACCTTCCAAGCTGTCTCTGAAACAATATTATTAATTAGATCATCCCTGTCTAACCACCTGGCTTCTGAATTCGCTATAGAAATGACTGCCAGACAGTTAACTTTTCTTGCCCCATAGCTGTTCTTAGCTAAGTCTTGATTAGGGTTATCAAACAATTAAAAACTTAATTGCAATTAATTGCGAGAGTAAAAAAAATAATGTGGTGAATTGTGATTTTAATCACACTGTTAACCAATAATAGAATGCCACTTATTTTATTTTTTGGATGTTTTCTACATTGTTCAAATATATTGCTTTCAATTACAGTACAGAATACAAAGTGTACAGTGTTTTATTTTATATTTTTATTACAAATATGAAAAAGGTAAAAAAATAGTATTTTTCAATTCACCTCATACATGTGTTGTAGTGCAATCTCTTTATTATGCAAGTGCAATTTATAAATGTAATTTTTTTTTTTTTTTGGTTACACAACCGCACTCAAAAATAAAACAATGTAAAACTTCAGTGCCTACCTGTCCACTTCTTGTTCAGCCAATTGCTAAGACAAACAAGTGTGTTTACATTTACGGGAGATAATGCTGCCCACTTCTTCTTTACAATGTCACCAGAAGAAAAGGTGTTTGCATTGCACTTTTTTAGCCAATATTGCGAGGTATGTATGTGCCAGATATAATAACATTTATATTTCCCTTCATGCCTCAGCCACCATTACAGAGGACATCCTGACGACAGGTTCTGCTCAATAATTATGCAAGGCAGAGTGGACTGCCACAGGTTCCTTTGCATCAGCTGTGTCAAATGCCACCATCAGAAGGTTGATTTTTTTATTTTTTTGGTGGTCTGGAGTTTTGCATCAAACTGTTGCTCTTTCAAAACTTCTGACAGTATGTTCCATGCCATGTCCCTCTCAGAAGCTGGAAGTAAATGCTACATGCTGGAAACATTTATATTTTATTCCTGAAAAATATCCTCAGTATAGCAACCTAGGATCGTAAGGAATAGTTAGTTACCTCTTGTAACTGTTGTTCTTAGTGATGGTTGCATATGTTTGTAACACTAGCTATGGGTGCATCTTGTTCTTTGGTGCCACAGGGTTTCCCTACTTGTCCCCATGGGGCAGCCACATGTGTACCTGGCAGTCCTCGAAGCAAAGGGTAAAACGGGGGTGAAGCTGCCCAAGTTCCTTCATACTTGACTCTTAAATGACAGACTCCAGTGCCTTGGGGAAGGCGGATGGGTCATGTAACTGCTCCATGCACCACATCTTGAAGAAAAGTTATGAGAGGTGAGGAACTGTTTTTTTCTTCTTCATGTGTTTGCATACGTTCATTATGCTGGCTGACTCCCAAGCAGTTTCCAATGGAGATGAGGCTAGGAGGCTCATCAGGTGAGGGACTACTTTCTTCACATTTACATCTGCTTTCAGTGGTGTGAGTAATTGCATAACGATTAGCAAAACCGGGGACTGCTGCTCTGCCGATTGCTAGGGACTTGTCCCATATTTGTTCTGGCTGAATGCGCAGAGTGAGCTTTTCTGGCGGTGCAATGCAATTGCTGCTGGAGCACGTAACACAGCTGATGATTCATCCAGAAAAGTCCCTGTACTGGTAAAGGGTACCCTTTTGTTCATCCTTTGTAGGAGATAAATAGCTGGGGGAAAAAACCACAAAGGGCTTTGCTCTAGCCAGATCAGACAGGTGGGCAAACTGCAGACTGCAGGTTGGATGTGGCCTGCAGGAGCCTTTCATCAGGCCCTCCAGCTGGGCCTAGCCAGAGGCCCAGAGCACAGCAGCCCCATCCCCTCCCACTACATGGGCCAAGCAGTACCCTGGCAGGAGTGGGTTCACTGCTCCCTCCCCCCACTCTCCTGGCCCCATTGCTTCCCCTCGCCTCTCTCCCACTGCACGTGCATGATGGCCATACGTAACAACCCCTACAGTTAGGAAGTTTTCCCTAATATCTGACGTAGGTCACACTGCCAATTACTACTTGTCTCGGCCTGTAGGCTGGATGCAGCCTGCGGGAGCCTTTCATCAGGCACTCCAGCTGCTCCTCCACTCCCAGCTCTACCCCACCCTGTCCCCTCTCTTGTGGGCCCAGTGGCAGACATCAGCACCCTGGCTGGACTGTGGGGGCTGCCCCTCTCCCACTGCATGGACCCAGCAGCGGCACCCTGGCTGGAGCAAAGCAACCGCTCTCCCCTCCCCCCACTTAAGCTGTCTACACGTGTAATTTTAAGTCGACTTTAAGTCGATTTAGTTAAGTCGACAGTGTGTCTACACTTAAAAATAAAGTCGACTTAAAGGGGAACTTAAAAAGTTGACTTAGAGCATCCACACTGGATGCCTAGGTCGACTTCTAGGGGCTTAGGGGGACCTAAGGGAGGTTCACAGGGGCAGGGGAGCACCCCTTGCCCAATGTCAGGGGGCTCAGCCTTTGCCCCATTGTACATGGGTACAATGGGGCAAAGGGGGACAGGGACCCTGGCAGGGCATAGGGGCAGGGTGGGCAGGGATGCCAGGCTCCCTGTGTGCCCCTCTACCCCTCCTCCCCCCGGCAGGGAAGGCACCGGTGTAGCCCTGGGGTAGCCCTAAGTCGACTTAGGGCTACCCCACGTCTACACTGGCTTAAGTCAACTCTAGGGAGTCGACTTAAGCCTTAGGTCTACTAGGAAGGTGGTGTTATAAAGTCAACTTAATTTTCATTGTCGACTTTATTTTCCTTAAATCGACCTAAGCAAGCTGCTTAAGTTGACTTAAGGAAACTATAGTGTAGACGCAGGGTAAATTAAGTCGACTTAATTTACCAGTGTAGAGACAAATGGGACCCTCTGGCCAAAAAGTTTGCCCACTTTTTCCTTAACACACTTGAAGATATGTCAGGTTTCCCTCCATAGTCTTTTTTTCTCCAAAGTAGTCTAAATTGGCCCAGTTTTTTTTTTAACCTTTTTAACCTCACAGGTCAGGTTTTCTAAACCTTTTATAATTTCTGCGGCTCTCCTCTAGATTCTCTCCACTTTGTCCCTATCTGTGGTGCCCAAAACTGGACATGTTGCCAAGCTGAGGCTTCACTGCTGCGAAGTAGAGCAGAATAGTTATCTACCTTGTGTTACATACAACATTCCTGTTAATACACCCCAAAACATTAGCCTTTTTTGCAACTGCATCAGTGTTGGCTCATTCAATTTGTGATTCACTATAGCCCCCTATCTTTTTTAGGAATACCAGTGGAGTGAGTACTCTGTACTTATCTTTTTACTGAATTTCATCTTTCAGACATTCTCCAAATTGTCAGGAATTCTGATCCTGTCTGCTGAAGTGCTTGCAGCCCCCCTCAGTTTGATGTCATCTGAAAATTTTATTAGCATGCTCTCTACTCAATTATCCAAGTCATTAATGAAAATGTTAACTAGTAACAAAGCCAGGACAGACTCCCTGCTGGATTCCACTAGATGTATTCGCCCAGTTGCACAGTGAACCATTAGTAATTATCTTTAAGTATGGATTTTCAACCAGTTGTGCATCTACATTACAGTCTTTCATCTTTCCCTCACAGAACACGAAGAGGATTTAAACATGTGAACGTAGCAGATGTACAACAGTACCAGAATTTAAGCATAGGTTTTTTCCCCCCTCTTTGGCAGGGAAGTTTTCTACTGAGACCATAAATGCCTTGCAGAGATAACTAACAGAAAGACCCATTGGGGGGGGGGGGGGGGGGAAACATGGGTAATTTAAATATTCCTGCCCTTTTACTGTTTTCGCATCTTAAATTCTGTCAGCTCAGTATTTTAGATCGTATGAGCTATCAAAACATTGTACTTCTGCTTAATGTCAAATACCCATATCCAGGAATGAAATGGAGCGTTTTAACATGTGCAATGTGCTTTGTTTACAACAGCATTAACTTTCACCCATGCTCATTGGTTAGGAAAGCTTTGATAAGATGACATAGCTAAGCTCCCTTTTCTATTTTTGTCAACAAAGTTTTAAAAAACAAATCTCTAAATAATTGTCTAGAGTTCACTACAATCTAAAAGATTTGGTTAACTAGTGATCCCATGGCAGCTTCTTGTCTATATTTTAACAGAGAGCAGATCCTTGCTGTCCTCTGGTGGAGTAATAACATCCTCATAGAAATTAACTGCCTTTTAAAGCAAACTGCAATATTAGAGTCCTTGGTTTGTGCTGCAGAAGACATTTATATATTGAAGAATTGTGCAAAGCGCCTCCTCTTCTACTGTTTAAGGAACTTTAGAAACACTGGATGTACTAGTGATCTTAAAGTAAGCAGAAATTACAATTAAAATGGCATATAATCAAATAATCAAAAACGGACAGTTCAACATTACATATAATACTAGCTAAAGATTCAAGGGGCAGAGAGTCATTGAATATGCAGCAAACCCTAACTCTAGCTGTGTAATATGTTTCTGCGTTGGTATACAAACAGACCAAGATACCCCAGTACCTCATATGCACGTTCAGAAATCTTCCAAAGATAGGATTGCTATTTCTAACTTAAATGACCTAGCGAGAGACCTGCCTCCGGCGTCATGTTGGCACGGTCACCATTTGACGGACATAGTATTAACAGATATGAACATTCTCAAGATGAGGAAATGAGAAATAGTTTTGGGAGGGAACAGGGTCAGTGAGAGTTAATCCCAATCCCTTTCCTGCTTCTTTTTGCTAAAAAAAAACAAACATATTATTTCTATGCATGGTGGTTGAAGTGGAAAATAAAGCACCCAGATACCATCTTCACACTTTTTCCTGTTTTCTAGTTAATCGACAGACATCAGTCACTACAGGTTAATACAGAATCAGCACAGAATGGTGGACAATAGACTCCTGCGGAAGTACAGGCACTGCTTGTATGGAAAGGAGAAGCCAAACTCTTTAGAACCCAGTCTTGAAAGCTTTGCTAAGTAAAGACGACAAGATGAAGTCCTAAATGAGCTATTCTTATCATTGTTTCTGAACAGCATTTATAGTTTACAAATTCAATTATTCTCTTCCCTCCTTCTTTGTTACTAATAGCTTCCTTAAGAAAACAAATATTTGCTTACAACTTCAAGTGTTGCCAATCCCTATTTTCTGAACCAAACTCATTTTAAATTATTAATGTTTGACACCTCAACTAGAGTGTTGTGGAGGTGACTGTCAGAGGACTAATTTGGCTGTAAAGAAAACACCCTAAAGTAATTTAGTAAACACAAATACATTAGCGAGTAGTATACAAGTGTGGTTGTAAGAAATCATTATAGTGGAATGGCAACAATTGTATAAAAGCTTTGCCACAATATTTCACAGCTATAATGATCTGAGGAGGAATAACTAGAACAGTTAGCTACAAAATAATTATTTAGTTTCAAGTTTTTGAAAGTTCATAAAGTTCCTAAAAATGAAAAAAAGTATTACAAAAGCAACTTTACAGATGTAGGCAATAGTACTCAAATTAAAGGAGGTATAACATGCCCCAAATTTTGATGAAAATGAGTGGAAAAACTAAAGTACATCCTGTATGTCCTACAAATACCAAATTCAAGCATTACATATTTAGGATTCCCCCCCCCCCCCCCCACACTCCTCTGTTCAAGTGCAATAATTTGTGTGTTAATTTTTATAAACCTGCTATTTTATAATTTTATGGGTATTTCAAGTTATTTATACTGCAAGATTTTCAAAGCAGGGACTGTCTTCCTATCTACATTGTCAGTGACTACTACAATGGGCATCTAATGTAATTTCTATCCATCCAAGAGCGTTTCTGAAACGAATTATAAATATACTCTACACTTCCAGCTTCTGCCATGCAAAGATCTGAAAGCATTTTGCCAACACTGAAAAAACGTCTTCAGAAAACTTTTTGTGAGGTAGGTGTTAACTTTCTTTTGTAAAATAGAGGTAAGTGATATGACCAAGGAATAATACAGTACACGCAAAACAGAAAAAAGTCTTTTCAATTTATAAAGATGGTTCTGATTAGGGGTCATAAATAAAAGCTGTTTTATTAATTATGTAAAAAAATACTATTGAGTTTATATTTTTTTGCCTTTGTTATTCACACAAATCTTTTTGATTGAAAGGAATATTCCTGTATAGTGCTATTTATAGGAGGAATTTTTGATCTAGAAAAATCTCTCACTTTGGTATGGTACACACACCCAATTGAGGTTTAAATATTGCAGCTCTCTCATCTTAACAATGTCTCACAAAGACTACATTCCATCTTTTAATTTAGTACAGTACTGAGACATCTGGATTATATGGGGAGGTATCAACTTGCACGCTTTGTTATGTGACACAAAAATTTACAAGACTACGTCATAAGAGACCATTCAGTCTAGTAGAGAGTGCTGAAGACCTTTCAGAAGAGTCTGAGCACAATAAATTCCAAATGGTATTGACCCTCTATCCTCAATTCAGACACCCCTAGTGATATGCGAGACACTATAACTTTAGGTACTATGAACGAAGGCTTACAGATGACAAGTAAAATTTAAAAACAGCCATACATGATAAGCTACAGCAAAAATTTTAAGATTCCAACTTAAACTATTGACATTGTGAAGAAGAATGAACCATTCTGGTATGCATCAGTAGGACAAGAAATTATGATTGGGGATCTCTGCCAGAGAAATAGTTTTGAAGTGATGAAATCATTAATAAATACTACTTTTCTTGTTTATTACAATTAGATACATCACAATTATTACAAAAAAAAGGGAAGGTGATAAATCCTTTAAGTTATCCAGTGCAAAATGGAAGGCACCCTGCCAGGTCCAGTCCTGTTCCCATTGAAGATCATAAGCAACGATTAGGCATAAAATGAGCAAGTACATCTCCACTGAGTTCAAAGAAATCAATCCACTTTACTTAAAGTTTGGATATGGTCTAATGGACATTTAGCCATTGACTTCAATGGGTGGAAACAGGAGCAGTCTTAAGACCCACTGTCTTTAACGGTGCAAAATCAAGACAAAACATATAACACAAAATGAAACAAAAACATACGTTAAATAGTAGTATTTCCTGATATATACTTCAGATTTTTAAATGAACTTTCTAAGGGGGAAATGATTTACATACCCAATGAAATGATTTATCACTTTGGAAAAACCCCACAATATTTTTATTTCAAGTTTATATTAACTATAAATATCTAATAACAGGAAAGTTTATTCCCACATTTTCTTGTTTTGCTTCCTCATCATTTATGTCTTTTGCTCTTTGCCTTTTGGAGAAAACATCACATTGTAAGGCTGCCTTCTTTTTGGACGGTGACAGGGTGCAAAATCCTCTTTAATATAGCCTTAAAAGAAGAAGAAGAAAATCAGGGTAAAGATTTCAAAACAATCTGATTGAGAGATGGTACAGCATAAAAGTAATATGCATCTAACAGATCACTACACCTTGCATACCACAAAGGGAACATTCAGAATGCCCTCACCCAGTGAAAAACAGTATCCACTAAAATATTCAACTATTTTCAAACTCACTACACATCTCATTGTCCTCCCTAATAGATGCTTTTATATTTTACTGTAGTAAGTTATTTCTGTAAGATAAATAACTCAGATGTTTCAGTATTTCTATATAACACAAGAAATCTGTTCCTGTAAATAGTCTCCATGCTCTCATGTATCAACTGCATGCAATACAACTTCTCTAGACATATGCACCATACTTAACATAACACAGGCCTCCAGTAAAAGGCTGCTGTCTCTGCTGTATTTTTCTGTGGATAAATATATGACTTTGGCTTTCATGTTTGTCAACTTTGCTCTGTTCACAGTACTAAATTCATTAAAATTAAGTTTATTGATAGATTTCTTTTTTGCAGAAGATGAAATGCTTTGTGTGACCCACGATTAAAAAACAAACAAACCAGAATCACTTAAAGGAATTGCCAAGGAATAGCCATAACACACCACCAATTTATATAATGGCATTTTGTTTTGAACAATAACTGCAAATATCATGTTACATATAGTTAGTGTTCCACTAAGAAAATGCAGCAGTGACTTATGACCACTAATAGGATCACTGGTCAGAACCTAAAATTTGAAATTCCTTAGAACTACAGGGTTGATTTTACGTGAGACTGACTTAGTCCTTTATCCTTTTAAGTAGCTTAATTAGCTTTACTGTTCATTTTTGATGATTTATTGCATAAAGACCTTACATCTCAAAACCCCATCTTCTTCTGAGAGAGTGCTGAAGATCCCACAGCACTTTTTGACTAGGTATAGTCAGTTGCTTGACTACACTTGTGGTTTGGTATTGAAAATAGTCTAGCGACAATTAATTAGTCAAAGGCAGAATAGTACAATATGAAAACAAGACAGACATACATATCACTCCTTTCAGGAAGCAATCAGTCTTGCAGCATTCATCTTACAGAGAAGGTCTGCTTTAAACGTATGCATTTATGACTATCTATATTCATGCTACTGTTGTTTACAAACTAAAGGCTCTCTGCAGAACATTCAGGATTCAGCCCACTACTCTGTACCAGTTTTTCGTCTCGTTTTTCTGCATTGTCCTCCACCATACTTATCTTTGTGCTGGAAACGACATTCAAGGCACCAGGAGGTACCTCCATAGCCTACTAACTGTATCAGAACACACTATTCATCCGTCTTGTCTCTGACAGGCTTTGTATTTGCCTGTGCCAAGAACGGAATTGTGCTGTTGTTAAGTGTTATGGGGTATACTTTTGCATGAGTGAACAGAACTGAGAAAAGCCTAATATAACTGACAGTGGTGCAGCTTAGCAGAAACTACCCAATGTTCATATATGATACAATGTGTAACACATATTAATGTGATGTGCAGTATGCATAATATGTGTTGGCTAACGTTTTACTTGGAAAAGATGGGGATTCAATCCATGTCCCTTGTTAAGTTTTCCTGTGATCCACCTTTAAAACTTGGGGAACAGATAGTTCTGCAAAACCCTATAATTATAATTTATTAAAATTAAAAATGTATATTAGCTAATTACTACACAACACAAAGAGCTCAGAAATTATTGGGGCTATTAATTCAGAATTTCAGTTCCTTTGAAGAGATATGTGCAACCCTCAAATGTACACCTTTTAAAGCCATTATCCCATTCAAGGAGATGGTTGTATTGTTTGGTATAATCAACGTGAAAACTCTAGCACATTATCATCTTTTCAAAAAAAAATCTCTGAACTACCTTAGTGTTTCCCACTCAAAATATCATAAAGAGTTGGCTACTTATAAAGGCTAGCTAGCTGCAAAATCTGATTTTAAGTCTAGGGCTTGCTAGAAAAGCATTTGAAACGTGAAATATTTTGAAGCACTGTAACTCTAAAACAACACAATAAAAAACCCCACACATTTTTAATCCAAACAGTAGACCCCTGTGTTAGTAACTTAGATTCTTGTGCCAATCTAATATGGCTTCTGAAAAGCTATTTATACAAAGAAAGAATAATCTTCTGTGTAAGGAAAGTCTAAAGAGCAGTTTGTGTTTTTGCAATAAACCAGGATATCTGCATAAGAAAGAACAAACCACAGTGTTCAGAAAGCAACCACAAACAACTGTCCATAATGCAGCCATTTATCACACATCCCCATTCACTGTGGTACCTAATAGAGTTATGAAGACTAATCAATTCATCTTGTTATTTAAAGCCCTAGCTGCTACAATGAACCAGACTGTCACCTCTGTTAGAAATAAATATGATCTTAATTTAGTTCTCTGGGAATTCTTCCTATACCCTCCCACTCCATCCCACTTAGGAATTCTCTTCACATTCCCTCTTCCCAATATCCAAGAGGCATTGAACAAATGGCAGCATTTATTCAGGAACTAAGCAGCTGCTGGTCAAATGGAATCTGACAGCTGTGTAGGGAAGGCTTCATTATGAAATGAGCATATTGGTGTTTTTACTACTTCAGTTTTCTCAGCACCAAATTTAAAAACAAAAGCATACAAACTTTCCAACACAACAATTTCATGTACTAACCTCTTTCTACACATGTTTGAGTGGAAGGAAATCCAACCTCCCAGAAGTTTTCTGGTGTATTAGGAGGAATGTAGCGGAATCGATGTCTTGAACAAGCAGCTAACTTCTTTTCTCTCTCCTCTTCTGGAATGTCTGCATAATACTAAAAATAGAAATTGGAAAATATGTAAGAGGTCATAAAGAATGAACAATGGTGTATAAGAGGGGATTACATTACTTGTAACACACTTTCACTAATAATCATTGTGCTTAAATATGTAGACATTGTGGATGCTAGCCAAAATAACAGATATAGGTCTGCATGGCTATGTCTACACTGGCAAGTTAGTTCGAATTAAGGAAGCTTAATTCGAACTAACTTAAGCCATGGCCACACTAGGCTTTCATTAGTTCGAATTAAGGGCTTCCTTAATTCAAACTAATAAATTCGAATACGCTATTCAAACTAAGAGTTAATTCGAACTAGTTAGTTTGAACTAATTGCTTAGTTCGAAGTAACTGGCCCATTGAACTCAATGCAATTCGCTAATTGGAACTAAGCAAGTGCCATGAATGGCACTTGCTTAGTTCGAACTAAATTTTGGGAGTTCGAATTAAGTTAATTCGAACTAACTTTAATAAGTGCAGACATAGCCCATGACACTATCCTCAAGTGTTAGTTTGTTAAACTTGACTTATATTTTTCATCTTCATTACTATAACTTTAAAAATGCACTCTGAACTGGCAACTATGTTAGTTTTATACCTTATAATATGAAACAAAATAAGACTCAGGCACATATGTAACTACTTGTGGGAGTAGTGCTATTGACCGATCTCATGTGTAAAGTTAAGCATGAATTGGGGCCTAAAACAGAACATCATCTGAGAACAATAGAGTGAACAAATAAAAGTAGCTGTATTCAGATGAAAATAACTGAGTTTCCAGGTATAAATGAAATACAAATAGACCAGATTCTCTGTGGTGTCTAGCATATGGCTGTTACATATGGGATAAGCCATAGGGACACCTCATTTACCAGCCAAACACAAGGCGCAGGTTAGCTGTTCTAAGAAGCTGGTCTACCCTATGCCAACTGACTATGATCCTTGATCTGGAGTGCACAGCAATCTGGTTTCCTCATCTCACCTCCCTAGTAGGTGTGTGGGGAGTGATAGGGAGATAGGCATAGCAACTAATTCTATATCAGCTGGGAACTCCCCCACTCACAGGGAGAACCCGTTCAGGAAAGTATGGTGAGTTTCTATTCCCTTTATATGTTGCCTGAGCATCTCAAAAGAATTAGATGAGAGTGAAATTCTGCCTTCACTGACGTTAAGTGCAATGCAACATCACTGATTTCAATAAGAACATAATATATTCCAGGGTAGCCCAGGTAATACGACAGTTAAAAATAACTTTTAAAAAAGAGTCTGATTTCCATGGCCAGTCATTTATTAGAGTGGCTACAGTGTGCATCATGAAAGAGAATAATTTTCATCTTTCCTGCAGTCTTCTTGTTTTATAGACCAGGATTCTGTCCAGAAGCTCCTATTAGTACCAGTCTGCAATGTAGACGTTATAGAGCACTGCGGTATTTATGCATCCAGTTCTGTCCTTCCCAAGGCTAAATACATGATTTAACTCAACTGGCAATCCAACAGTCTTGTGCTATCCAAACTTTTATAGATGGATCTCATCAAAACAGCTAAAGTAAGTCTGCCAAAACACTACAATATTGTGACCAGAAGAAACAAAAATCACATTAAAATCTTACTCCAGCCACGAGAAAGTAATAGGGAGTAAGAGGCAGGAAAGAAAGGGAATGCTCAGCCAGTAAAGGATTGCTTTTATTAATGGAGTGACTCAAAGCTTTTTTTCACCCCCATCTCGATCTAATGGAATAAGATGCCATACAAGGTCTGCATACTGGAAATGTTAAAGAATACTAGCAAACTAATTCTCTTAGTGTTTGGTGGGGAAACATAAAACAGTCAAAAACTGGAAAGGGAAGGATGTCAGTAGTGTTGGTGATGTGGACAGCAACACAACCACAGCACTGAGAGAGAGCTAGTAATGAGACAACATACAGTAAGATGAATTGGGGACTGGTTCAGTTGTACTGTTTTTATAGTATGGGGTAAGTGCAAGCCTGCCTGAAACTGAAGTACCGGTACTTTTTTTTCAAAAAGATATCTGCTACAGCTACAAAAGGCTGAATTGGTGTTATCCAACACAGATCTGACAGTGGAACAAAAATCTGTTCTAAATGTCAGTTAGTACATGATTCTCACCAGATGGCATGCTGGCTTTCTGGGTCATAAAAAGAAGCAAGGAATTTTATAGAGATTCAGGCCTTTAATAGGCCATTCCCAAGATTGTCAGAATTCCCATTCTCAATTCTGGAAGATTCCTGTTTGCAGATTAGACAGAAGAGCTAGATTTGCAAATGCGATTAATTTAAAATTACTTTTTGCTTTGAACAGAGGTTTTGGTAGAAAGTCTGCCAAGAGAGAAATCCTGAGCACTTAAACATCAGGAATCTACTTGTGTCTTTATCGTTCTAACGATGTAAAAAATGTTTATCCCTCCCCTTTACATCCAGGCATAATACGGAAAGATGGTTGAAGCCCTATATGTCCTATAAAACTGGTTTTGTTAACTGGTGTAATGGTATGTAAATGAGACATTGTTGATTTCTATCTGGACAATAGGTGAACATACTATTGAAACTACAATATTATACTTAGAAAACTAGATTAAAATGCCTTCCTCACCACACAAAGTCACAAAACAACTTTAATAATATGTGTTTGAGATTATATATAGGGTGATGAAAAGCAGAACAGCAAACAGGTATTGATTATTTCTCCATCAGTTTTGTTGTAATACAAATTTTAGGCCTAAACTACTAAATTGAACTGGTGGGAATGCAGTGAAGTGGGATTAAAACAACATAGAAGCTAAATTCTATTTTCTGGGGAAATTAAAGACAAATTAACGAGAACAAACAACTGTCATCATTTTGCAAGGATCAGAAAGTAAGGCTTTTAATTTTAGTTTAATTAGAAACATTAGGGATGGGTTGATTTGCCAAACAACAAAAGAAAAGAAAAATTAGCTTCTGATGTGACATTACAGATAAAGGATAGAAAAAGTAAAAACAAGTAGTCGGTATCCTATTGAATAAACTATTTCAAACACAAAACATGTACTCTCATTAAAAACTGTCTAAGTCATCATGACTGAGAATGTTGTGTCATCAGAAAAAATATAATAGGCGTTGTCACTAATTTGTAAAAATTCTGTTTGGGTGCAGTCCTGTTGGGTGCAGTCCTCTTACAAATATCTACATACTGAATGAAGATGAGAGCCAATGTCTGATGTTAACACATTGTGTTAGGTGCCTGAAACAGGTATGGAAGTGGCTTCTTATCTAATGAGCACTATGTTTTAAATACTGTTTATCCTTTGGAACTATGAATGGACCAAATATGCAGAACTTTGCAGATAATAAATCAAGTGGTAGCTTCAGTTAAGAACTGTTTTAAATCTAATCATTTTACTGCAGTGTTGTTGCCAAGGATTCCATAACATTTTGTGAAGACATTGATCTTGGATGGCTTACACTAAAAATTTTTTTTCCTCAAAAATAATTAGACTCAAAATAGAATTCTAACACTCGTATATTCTGAAATAAAATCTACAAATGTTTTCATGATGTTATTTCTCAAAATATAATGAGAATTGGGTTCACTTGGAGGAAAAATCCTGTAACATGAAGAGACAGGAAATTAAAATTGTTGAAGCATGGCTCTTGGCATAAGAAATAGAAGAGAGTTGCTTAAAAACATAAAAAATTAAATGCCCTGTTTTCATTCAAACCCTGTAGATTTCACATATTTTGGAAGCGAATTTACTTTTACAGTCAGCTGTAAATAAAATTATTTGCATTAAAGCAGCATTTTAGTGAAGGTTTTAATCTAAGGGATTTTTCATTAACTTATTTGTTCAAAAACATATTAATAAGCCACATTACTCAGATGAGGAAATTTAGCTATCAAGTAGACAGAATAGAATGTTAAGAAAAATACTGGTTCTAAATAAGAATGGAAATTAAGCAATATGACTCAACAGGGACTCTTATTAGCTCATTAATCTACACCACACGCATGTTTTGAAATATGAGATTGTAGCTCAGAAACTCCAGCAGATTGAAAAGTATATTAATGAGCAAATGAAGTATAAAATAAGAGTAACATATATAATGTGTCTGAAAGCATTTCAATGACTTGAAAAGGAGAAAAAGAAACTTAAAAATGTCCTAACATTTTTTTCCTCTACACTTTACATCACTGGTGCACAAACTTTTCCAGTCACCTTCCCCCACCCCCTTACCATTAATGGAACTCTCCACGCCCCCACTTCATTAATGTATAGCCAAAGCTTCCTCAACAGCAGCTTTTGGGCGGAAGGCAGAGCTGAGGGGAAATGGGGACTGGGGATGGGGGAGGAGCTGGGGCTAGAGGCAGAGCTCGTTCAGGGGTGGAGAGGGAATGCGGATGGAGTGGACTGGGGGTAGAACCAGGTTGGTGTGAAGTGAAAATGGGGATGGATTTGGCGTGGAGGCTGGAAGCTTGGCACTTCCTGTCCCCTCCACCCATGGGAGTAGGGGACAGGAGGGGACCTGTCCAGAGCCCTATCACACTCTCCTGCGAACATTCCTCTCTGCCCCACTAGGGTTCCCCCAGTTTGAAGGCTATTGCTTTTCATTATATACCAGATAAACTTGTTACTTAGTCTAATAAATTGGTGAGTTATACAACATTACACCCATAAGTTTTGGGCACTGCAAATATGAAAGAGACATCCCCAAGAGACAGATGGCTGCTTTGACAGTCAGTGTGCAAAACGATACTATAACAGTTGGTAATGGAAAACGTTCATTGCTTTCAAAAAGACAAAAAGCAATTGCTGTGGGCTAAACCTTCCACCTGGTTTATAAATGTACCTGCAGGTTTTCACGCATTTGTACATACACACCCACGTGCAGGTGTACTTCTGTTTGAGTATTTGGTCCTGACTATATATTCAGAAAGAAAAACAAAACATGGAGTGCAGCTTAACATTATACTTCTATTTTGGACCCGATTCTGGATCTCTCTGCTTTAGCAGAAGTAGTGCTATCAATCTCTTCTGCAGAAGTAGTGCTATCAATCTCTTGTGAAGTTACTACTGAGCAACCATTGGCTAGTTTGTTTATTTTTGTTAATTGAGACCTCACTGACCTGAGGGTTTGCAACGCCTACTCCTTTTAGCAAATACAGGAAAAATGCGTAAGTAAATGCCAATGCTATCATTCCAAGATACTATTTTATCTACTTATTTTCCATTGCTGCAGTACCTAATTTTTGTTATAGATCCCTACCTGGGCCAACAGCTTTAGTACAATTGACTCCTTGGCCACGTGATTTACCAATACCCATGCTTCTACATTTTTAATCTGAGAAGCATTTCAGGCCTCAGGTA
Organism: Pelusios castaneus; assembly: GCA_007922175.1. NCBI lineage: Eukaryota > Metazoa > Chordata > Testudines > Pelomedusidae > Pelusios > Pelusios castaneus. The sequence goes on from ML685766.1 coordinate 15,502,552, forward strand.
TCAAGCAAGTTAAAAGAATTCAAGACTGACCAAAACTTAAGAGTTTTACGTACTATTTCACATTCCTTACAGGTATGGCCCAGCAATTTTCTTCTCTCTTCTTTCTTCCGAACAACCTCAATATGAGGAAAACCTAACACAGTGTTCTTTCTGAAAAACAAAGGGAAAAGTCATTAGGGCCATGTCTATACTCAAACGCATGCAGACTACAGGCACATGTTAATTGCAGAGTGCACCAAAATGCTGTTCTCTAACTGCTCCACTCAATTCTTTCAAATGAGACTATGTTAACACAAACCAGTTATCTTTTAGTTTGTGCCAGCAGCATCCACGTGGAGCAGATAGGGGCATGCAACATTCTGGTGCGCTCTGTGATTCACACCAACAGTCTACACTATAGCACAGAACAGACATAGCCTTGGTTTTCACTTGATAAGGCATTTCTATCTTGAGACTTTATGGTGTTTATTAACAATGTGCAGATTGCCTGTTTATTCCAATCCTCCCCACCTTCCAGTCTCTTCACCACAGTGTCACTCCACACATGCCACTCCTTACCTTCTTCTCCCCTCCCCCGTCCCCCTTGCATTCCTTTCCATTTCCTTCAGTTTAGCCGATTCTAAGTACTACTCTCCCAGTCCCCCCAAAAAAGGCAAGTCATGGAACATATTTGATGTTTACTACCATCACATTGTTTATTCTCCTTGTATGCCCCACTCCCCCACCCTGTGTCCATTCTCATCTGACTCTTAGGCACTATCATAATAAACATGATAATACATAATCTGAGCTCACAGGGAGTCTTAGCAGGGTGGGTAGTGCTAAGACCGCCCCGGCTTGAGCTACTGTGTGTTTTGGAGAAACATCACAGATTACAGCATGCCTTTAGTAAAAGAGTAACATTTCCTTCTCTCTATCAAAAAGTGACAAGCACTCCTGTCTTACAATGTTCAGTAGTTTTTCTTTAGCTTCATTTTCATTCTTTGTGAGGCTACCCAAAATTCATCAAGAGATTTTTCCAGTTGTACACCTTCAATTTCTTTGTATGGAATGATTTAGCAGTTTGATTTTATGAAAGGATAAGGTCTCTTCAAGGGACAAAACCCAAACTTCTTAAATTAATTAAAAAAAAGTTGCATTACCTCTCATCACTTTTAAAATATGGCTCTACAAAAGCTTTCTGCTTGGTTTTATCTTGTTTATCCTCATGCTCTGTAAATAAATAAAAACATGCCATAAGTCTACTACTGAACAGCCTAGACAAAATGAACATAAGATGATTGAGCTAGACATACTGAATAAATTGCAAGAGTCCATTTTAAAAATGTACCATAAAATTTTAGTTAAACGTTACCTATCTGAACCAAAATAAACTTTAGATTTCTCTATTTTAATATTTTGCAACTCTCTTTGTCCTCTAATATGCTGAATGAGAGCAGAGAGATGCTTGACAAACATAATCAGCTTTGAGGCAATAGATACAGTATATTTACAGAAAGACGCATGGAATGGGGTGAGCAAGAGGATTAAAATGGTGTTTAAGTAAAAAGTAAAAGAGATGGTAGTACAAGATGTAAAGTTGAATGCAGAGAAGCAAGCAAAAAGACACCGCAAAGAAGAGAAAGATGTTGCTTGGATGCAAAATATTCAGAAAGTCTTAGAAAGAGCTTGGGAATCCCTCTCTCCTCACACACGTTAAACTGAGTTAGTAATTGTAACCAAATAAACCCATTAACATCAAGAATCGGTGTTTCCTATAACAGACATCTTAGGCCAAGGCTACACTGACGGTGACATATTCAGCACCATTAGTTCAATCTTTCCAGTTCAATTGAGTGGTCAGCGAAAACCCGCTCAATTGATCCAGAATTCAACTTAGTAAGTCCACCTCCTCAAGAAGAATAGTGCTGAGTCGAAGGCAGAGCATGTCCCTTTGACTCAGCAGAGTTGAGACATGTAGGTAAGTGGGCGTTAGAAAGTCGAAGGGAGATACACAAGCTATATAAAATAATTTGCGTATTTCTCGTTGACTGCCACTGAAAATGTCAGGAAGCATAAGCCAGGCCTTACTGTAACTCCTGTTAATTTTTGTGATACTTCCCTTCTTTTTTATGACTGCTAAATGAGTCATTTATTGCAGTAGTTTCTAAATGGTTCTCTATACTTTTAAAATCCTGGAACAGTGAATGAGTCCTTTGAGTTGCTGATAAACAGACTAATAATTTCTGTTTCTAGTGGGATTGTGTCCCACTTAAGAAGAGTCTCCTTTAGTTTGACCCATCAAATTAACAACACAATTAAAGAGAAAACACACGTACTACTTACTCCTTAGTTTGCTTGCTGATGACACTTCCTCATTTTCCTCCTCTTCCTCAGGAGAGTTTTCTTTTTCATCACATGCTGAAGGATTATCATCTTCTGGACAAGATTCATATTCTTCATATGCTGTCCGATCAAACATTTCTGCTAAGCTGTCATTCATTTTTCGTTCTCCCTCTATAAAAAATGATCAGAAAGAACATACAAATTGGTCTCTCAAACCACTGTTTTGTAGATGTTTTTGATTCAGCATGAGTCAAAAGAGCAGCATCAGCTCTGTCACTGACTCGCTGCAACAACTTGGTCAATTCACTTAATTTTTATGTGCCTTGTTCTCCATCGTTTAAATATGGATTATGCTTTCCTACCTCAGAAAAAGACATCTTGATAGATAAAAATGTATATGTGCAAAGTAATACTGCCATTAGCTGCTACTGTGGTGTTACCTCCATACCACTTAGGTAAGTTAAATATGGCCAAACGGATTTATACATGGTATGAAATAATTATATATAAGAATATATATATTTCACACACATTATAATTGTATATATTTAGCATATTAAAAATGTGATCTTTCTATAGATAAAGGAAATTTGATAGGGTCAGTAAAGGAAGGTTGCTCACCTTGGTGTAGTAACTGGAGTTCTCCAAGATGTGTGTCCCTGGGGGTGCGCCACGGACAGTTTGGCGCCCTTCAACGGCCGCATGACCCGAGCCTCCCTCAGTTCCTCTGTAACCGTGAGCGAGTACATTTGCCCGAAGAAGAAAGGGGAGGAGGGAGGGTAGTGGAACACCCACGGGGACACACATCTCGGAGAACTCCAGTTACTACACCAAGGTGAGCAACCTTCCTTTCTCCTCCGAGTAGTGTCCCCGTGGGTGCTCCACTGTTGGTGAGTCTCCAAGCATTGTCCTTAATTGGACGGAGGGACTTCTGAGGATGCATTTCGTATTGAGGAGAGTACTGATATGCCTACTGAGGCATCATATTTTGCTGCTGTGTCAAGTGCATAGTGTTTTATGAAGGTGTGGGACGTGGACCAGATAGCCGCCCTGCATATTTCGTTTATAGGTACATTCCAAAGGAAGGCTGTATTTGTAGCCACTGCTCTGGTAGAGTGGGCTCTGATTTGTTCTGGTAGTTCTGTGCCAGATATTTGGTAGCATGTTCTTATGCAATTAACTACGATTGTTGATAGTCTGCGCTTTGAAATAGGTGTGCCCTTATTTCTCTCTGCTATAGAGACAAATAGTCTATTTGTGTTTCTAAAAGATTTTGTTCTTTCCAGGTAGAAAGCGAGTGCACGGCGGACGTCGAGGGTGTGCAGGATGGTATCTTCTCGGTTCGAGTGAGGTTTCGGACAGAATACAGGTAAGTGTATAGTTTGATTTGAGTGAAAAGGAGTGGACCTCTTTGGTAGAAACTTTGGATGTGGACGTAAGCAGACCTTATCTTTGTGGAAAATTGTATACAGTGGATCCGCCATAAGGGCCGCTATTTCACTTACTCTTCTAGCAGATGTGATCGTGATTAAGAATACTACTTTCATTGTCAGGTAATTTAAGGAGACATTAGCCAAGGCTTCGAATCGCGGCTTTGTAAGGGTCTTGAGTACTAGAGGTAGATCCCATGCCAGGTTGGGAGGGCGGATCTCCGGGTATAGATTTTTAAATTCCTGTTAGGAATCTCTTTATGATTGGGCTGGAAAATACTGAAGTGTCTTGTACATGGTTGTGAAAAGTGGCAATGGCTGCTAAATGTACCTTTATTGAACTGAGTGCGAGTCCTTCCTGTTTCAGGTGTAATAGGTAGTCCAGTATATCCTGAAGTGAGGCCGAGAATGGAGAAGTTTGTGATCTGCTGTACCATCTGGAAAACCTGTCTCATTTGTGAAGGTAACTCTTGCGCGTAGACAGTTTTCTACTATTCAAGAGTATGTGTCTAACTGGGTCCGAACAGAGTAGTTCCTGATCCTGGAACCACATATCAGCCACGCTTTCAGATGGAGACGTTCTGGATTTGGATGTGGGATTGTGCCTTTGTCTTGTGACAGGAGGAGTGGATGCCTGAGTAGGGAAATTGGAGTTGTACACAGCCTCTGTGTTAATAGGGTGTACCATGGTTGTCTGGGCCATGCCGGTGCAATAAGGATCATTTTGGTGCGCTCGTGCTTCACTTTGAGCAGAGTTTTTAGGATTAACGGAAAAGGTGGGAATGCATATGCGAATGTTTGGGTTCATGGGATCAGGAATGCATCTCCTTTGGAACCCTTTCCGATGCCAGCTCTCGAGCAATATATGTAGCATTTGCGATTTTGGTAAGTAGCAAAGAGATCTATTGATGGGTGACCCCAGTACATGAAAATGTCGTTGAATGGGAGTATGAATCTCCCATTCGTGGTTGTGGCTGAAGAGTCTGCTGAGAGAGTCTGAGGTTGTGTTTAGTACTCCTGGTAGGTATGCCGCTGATATGAGTATGTCGTTCTTGATGCACCAATGCCAAAGTTTTATGGCTTCTGTGCACAGGGAGTTTGATCTGGCACCTCCCTGTCTGTTCACGTAGAACATGCAAGCCGTATTGTCTGTCATTACCTTTGTATGTTTGTGTTTTAAATGGTCTATGAAGTGAGCACATGCATTGCGGATTGCATGCAGCTCTAGCAAGCTTATGTGTAGGGAAGACTCTAGGTTGTTCCATCGTCCCTGTGTGGTCAGATTTAGAGTTGGTATGTGAGCTCCCCAACCCGCAAGGGAGGCATCTGTACACATAAGGATCGTTGGGGGTTGTTGTGTGAATAGTATGGCCCTGTTGAGATTGTGTGGCGTTATCCACCATTGTAATGATTGCTTGATCTGGAAGGGTAGTGCTATTTGTCGGTTGGGATTGGCTTTGTGTGGTTTGTATATTCTGCGGCTATAGAGCTGTAATGGTCTCATATGTAGGCGTGCATTCTGCACAACGATTGTTGTTGAGGCCATGTGACCTAGGAGTTGTATGCAGGTCAAAATTGTTGTTACTGGAGAGGCTTGTATAGTTCTCACTAGGCTCTCGATGTTTTGAGCTCTTTGTTGTGGTCAGAAGGCCTTCCCCAGTGTAGAGTCTATGTGAGCTCCAATAAATTCTACTATTTGGGTAGGTGTGAAGGTAGACTTCTTTTCGTTTATCTGGAGACCGAGGTTCTTGAATAGCTGTCTTGTGATTTGGACTGCCCGTGCTGTCTGTTCTTGGGATGGTGACTTTATCAGGCAATCATTGAGATATGGAAAAATTGATATTCCTTGTGTGTGAAGGTAGGCGGTAACCACTGCCAGAATTTTCAAAAAGACTCTGGGAGCTGTTGAGAGTCCGAACGGAAGAACTGCATACTGGAAGTGATCGGAGGCTATGATGAATCTTAGATATTTTCGATGTGCAGGGTGTATCATGACGTGAAAATATGCGTCCTGGAGATCGAGGGCTGCAAACCAGTCGTTTATGTCTAGTGATGGAATTATAGTGGCTAGGGTTACCATTTTGAATTTTTGCTGCTTGACGAATATGTTTAGGTTTCTTAGGTCTAAGATTGGTCTCCACCCCCCCCCCGTCTTCTTTTCTGTTAGGAAGTAAGGTGAGTATACTCCCTTCCCTTTGTACTCTAATGGGACCCTCTCTATGGCTCCAACGTGGAGTAAGTGTGTTGCCTCCTGTTGGAGAGTTGGTTTGTGAGAGGTGTCCCTGAAGAGGGATGGGGAGGGGTAAAGGGATGTGGGTTTTGTGATAAAAGGGATGGTGTATCCTGATTTGATAATCTGTAGGACCCATTTGTCTGTTGTTATGTTGGTCCAGTGCGTATAGAAATTTCAAAGGCAAAATTGGTAACCCTGTGCTGCATTTGGTAGTAGATGGAGTGTACTGGTTAGATGCGAGCCCTCGGCCTGATCGTCAAAACTGGGGCTTATTTTGTGCGTTATGTGGTGCTGGAGGTTGATTTGGTGGCTGCCTCCTACGCTGAGGACGTTGTTGATTCCTGTAGTTATGTGAGTCTTGTCTCCTATATTGGTACTGCGTCTGATAGTATGATGGGTAGCGTGGGCTGGAATCTTTGTGACCTCCTTCTTTGTGGTTGTGGATATATACCAAAGGTCCTAAGGGTGGCACGTGAATCTTTCGACGTGTGCATCATGTCATCAGTGTTTTCTGCAAAGAGTTTCTTTTTATCGAATGGTAAATCTTCTATTGTTGTTTGCAGAGGCTTCGGGAGATCTGCAGAGTGAAGCCATTATTCCCTGCGCATGACGATGCCCGTTGCCATTATTCTGGCCGACGTATCTGCAACATCAAGTGCTGCCTGGAGAGCGGTCCTAGAAATCAGCTGTCCTTTTATGATTGCGTGGAATTGTGGTTGTTTGTCCTTCGGTATAAATTCAATAAAGTCCGCCAACTTTAAGTAATTGTCATGGTCATAATTTGCTAGTAAAGCTGCATAATTAGAAATTCTCATTAGTAAAGATGATGATGTATATGTTTTCTTTCCCAGGAGATCTAACCTCATGTCGTCCTTGTCATGGGGCGCTGATTTATTAAAGGGCTGCCTGCCCCTATGGTTAGCTGCTTCCACCACTAGGGAGTTGGGTGGGGGGTGTGTAAATAAGAATTCTGATGATTTACTGTGAATGTAGTACTTCTTGTCAACCCTTCTTGAGGTTGGGGGAATTGATGCAGGTGTTTGCCAGATATTGTTCGCTGGCTCCATTATCCCATCATCCATAGGAAGTGCCATACGTGGTGATGGTGTTGATTGAAGAATTCTGAAAAGCCTGTGGTGTGAGTCAGATGTTTCTTGAGTGTATATTTCTTGCGATTCAGCTACTCTTCTGAAAAGGTCCTGGAACTGCTTAAGTTCGTTATGTGAAGCCGATGGTGACGGAGGTAAGTTTTCGTCTGGTAGTAGGGTGCAGCTTCCTTTGGGGGAGGCTGTCCCTGTTTGTTGCAATTCTCTTGGGTCATGCGGCGAGTCACCTCCTTGGGAGTGCTCATATTGAGGTGAGAAAATGGGTGAGTGTGACTGGGGACTCATTCCTGAGTATCTGAACCATGATTCCCAATGTGAAGGGTAATCGTAGGGTGGTCCGTACCATGGATAATGATGTCTCCGGTGGCTGCGGTCTTGTGTTCCCTGGATGTGGTGTTGTGTCATATGAGTGGGAAAAGGAGGATGGTAAAGGTCCTCTGAATGATCCCGAATGCGGTAAACAGGCAGTGAGGCTTCTGGGTTAGGGGAAGCCACATAGCTATCCCTTTGAAGCTGTGGAGAAAGAGGGATCTCAGATTCAATATGTTTTCTTTTCTCCCTCTACTTCCTCGGTGCCGAGGAGGGTAGTTCTGACACTGCTAAGGTGCCTGTGTCCTGGGTAGCGCAGGAAGAAGAGTGCGGTGCCGACGTGTTAAATTGGCTCGGGGCCGCTGTCAAAATCAGCTGTGGAGCGGCTGCTTCCTGTACTGCCGGTGCTGAGCTAGAGGCTGTTGCCGGCATCGGCGCCATTGCTGAGTCTGGGTGTCTCGGCGCCAGTGATCTTTCAGGCTATGCCGGTGCCGAGTTGTCCCTTTGAGGGGGGTCAGAATCTTGCGGACGGGACTGTTTCTACGTCCTTTTTGGTGGCGTGTTGGAGGGACCTTTAGCCTCCGTTTCACGCAGTTGTCTCGGCGACGGGGAAGGTGCCTGAGGCTTCCCTTTCTTTTGCAGCCCTGGTGGCGGTGTCAAATGTCTTTTAGTCAGCCTAGCAGTTGACGAGGCTTTTTCCTGCCCTGGGTCGGAGGCAGATCTTAAAGACTTTTCCATGAGCAGGAGTTTGAGACGCAGGTCGCGGTCTCGTCTCGCTCTCGTGCTTAGGTTTCGGCAATGTGAACATTTGCTGCTGTTGTGCTCCTCTCCAAGGCATTTAATACAGTTCGGGTGCCCGTCTGAGGCAGGCATTGCCTCCCGACATAATTCACAGCGTTTGAATCCCGGAGAGCCCGGCATTTTGCCGGCTCTCGGGATTATCCTTGTCCGTTTCTCTCTTTTTTTTAAGCCGGTAAGTATTCGTTTAAAATAAGAACGAAGAAAAGAACTAGAAAGAAAAAAGGGGGGGGGGGGAATAAAGAGAAGGCGAGTGGGTTTGTGAGGAGAGTTCCCTAACTCCGTCAGTGGTTCGCGAGCGGTAAAAGAGGAACTGAGGGAGGCTCGGGTCGCGCGGCCGTTGAAGGGCGCCAAACTGTCTGCGAGACAGTCCCCTCCGATTGCGCGACCCTGGCGAGTTCTAGCTAGGTAAATCTCTGATCCATGGTGTGGCGCGCGCGCACACACCAACAGTGGAGCACCCACGGGGACACTACTCGGAGGAGAATGGGGTATTTTTTTAGGTCATAATCATAGAAACTGGAAGGGACCATGAGAGGTCATCGAGTCCAATCCCCTGCACTCATGTCGATATAGACTTAAATATTTAGCATGTTATTTCAGGTTAGGCTACAAGTACTATATGATGTATATTTAATTTGTTTATAGAAATGTAGAAAGGAAGTAATATCTCAGCCATAAATTATGGACCTTATCAAAGCCTTTGACCTGAGTATAAAGTCTTCTCTTGAACTCAGCAGGAAATTATCAAGCCGTATGATAAACCTATAGTGGTTCTTGCAATAGTACAGTAATGCTACATAACAGACTACAGTGTATCATCAACCAATTGTCGATCTATTTGTAAAGAGGAGAAAAACATACTTGAACTGCTTCCTCCTTTTTGCTCTTGGGTTTTCATTTTCAATAGCATGCTTTCACTAACATATGTATAGTCCATGTCAGTCTCTCCTTCTACTCTTGATTGAGAGTCTTCCTGAATAAATGAAACATAATAATGACAATCACACTTAAAAGTTACAACTAATTAACATATTTCAGTCTCACATGTGGTACCTAAAGTTTCTTTAGAGACAATTCAGACAAAGTTTCCCAAAGAAATCTGATAAGTTCTCCACTACTGGAACTAAGTATCTATTAAGTTTTTCACTGTATCTTCAGAGAGTAATAGCTGAGATATAGAAAATTGTAGATGCCAGATTTATACAACTAGATTTGAAACTGGAATTATCCAGTGAACATCACTAGTCACACTTGGATCACCTTCTACAGTTTCCATCTCTAAAGTTCTTATGAAAAGAAAATTTATTTATGGATGTACATAGCAATTCATCAAAACTCTTAGAAACATCACATGCAATTATATGAAGAATCAATACACTTTTAAAAGGTTAATTTGTTTACGAAAAGCAATGACAAAACCAATTATCATTCAGGAAAACTCTCAGCAAGGCTATGCTTCCTTACTGACCAAGTGTCGTGCTCCAAATAAAGTTAATACAGACAAGTCTTGTAAGTCTTCAACTACTTACAATAGCAATCACAATGAACACTTACAAAAGACAAATTATGTAATTAAGAACTTTCTTCTATTTTTTAACAAAACATTTTAGTAATTACAATGACTGTTTCCTTTACCTCTGCTAGAGGGAAAACACTCAAAAGAACATGGGACTAACTTGAAAATGGAAAGCTATGGGAGATAAGTTGAGGTCTGCTTTACAAAGTATTGTTTTTTAAAACATATTTGTAATGTTTACATTCTACTCTTGCTATTATTTTAATTTCTTCTAAACCTTGTTTTAGATGTGCAGTCTATTACCAAGTTAACTCTTTAAAAAAAAGTTACTTGGGCTAAGCTTATAATTTATTTTAAGGGATATGAAGGTGTGACTTAAATTTCTGCTTACCTTGGTGTCAATAACAGTAATATCCATTTTATACTGGGAAAGGTCTGCTCCTGGATCTATACTCCACTGCATGTTTTCTAAGGATGGTTTATCTTAGAGGTGGGAATACAGGAAGCAAGAGAAATCAGAATCAAACTAGTGACAACATCTAATGAGAAACCTTAGGTCTGTTTTCTTTTCTGCTATTCATTTTTCTTGTAGGCTTCATTTTTCTCATAACAAGGTTGAAATAGTGTAGAGTAAATACACTAATTTCATAGGATTTAGTTCAGATATAAAAAAATTTAAAATGATAATTCTTTAGATTTTTTTGTATATTCACTGTTTACACTGTTACTGTAATGAGGTGTTCCCTCTTTTGTATGGCATATATAAATGTGATGATCTTAAATTAAGATATTACAATAACAAATTTCACATAGTCTGTCAGATTGAACTATTTTACCTCACCCTATCTATTCAGTGCGGATAATGACCAGAAATTAAGGTACTGCTAAACAAATGGCTATGTTATTGGTCTGAGTTCTTTTGTTTCAGAGTTGGCTCCAAAAGAATGCTGGAGTGTGAGCAGTTATTCCAAAGATCCCAATTAGAAGAGTGAAAATATAGATAATATAATTTCTGTAAACAGGGGTATTTGGTGGTAATACTCTCCATTGACATCTAACCTCATTAGTAAAGGACAGGAATTACTTAGAAAGGACAACATGAATGCAAACAGACATTAAGAAAGATTTATAGCCACTTATTAATTTTAAATTTTTAACTATATAGTCAGTTATTAATTTTACAATTTTAACTATGAAGTTTTTATAAGATACAGTTGGTGTACAGTAAAACAAACTTATTTTGTTTCAACATCTTATTCATATACTGCAGCAAAGTGCTGTTTGCAAATATTATAATGTAAAGTAAGCTAGATAAAAAAATTCTTTTCTGTCCTGTTGAGTTAACAATCTAAAGCCATGGATGAATATTGTCTAGTAAACAGAAAATGGCACAGGAACATTATTGATGAAAGCTCCATGAAATGGATACGTTTTTCAAAAGTGATTTGAGGCAAATGGAGATGGAGCTACTTAATGTAAAGATGATTCGTCAAATAAGGGATGGCATGTAAAAGGACATGAAGTTGGCAGCAGGATTAGACGAAGGGAACAATAGGAGAGCAAGAATGAAAATGTGAACATTCCACTCCTTTAAATGACAGTCATGAGCTAAAGAATTAACAAAAATGTTCTGTTACCTTGTTCATTTTGCAGTGTTTTATTTTTTATTATTCTACAAGGGTTTGGTTGAAGCACAGATGCCGGCTCACAGTCTCCATGTCCTGTTCTAGTTTTCTTTCTAGTTGGTTCATGGCCACTGGCAACCTAATAACATACTACAATTTTAACATTTCCCAGACTTTGAACACAGGATTTTGAAGGGAAAAACATAAATTACACATTTCCCGCAGCAAAGAAGTATACCTTCATGTCATCAAAAAGGAATTCTGTCTCCACTGTGTTTGGCAATGGTGGGATTTTGAAAGCAGTGATTTCTTCTTTTATTTGCATCTGAGGTTTTTTATCTGAGCACATTTTGCCAAAGGACTGGAAAATTATCTCCTGTACATAAGGATCTTCTTGTGACTCTTTGCCTAACAAATAGCTTCCATTGTTAGCATTATGGATGGACGAAGAACCCTTGGGAATGGGTTTCACCAGCTGTGAAAAATCATGCAGAGTCACCTGTCTTCGTCTATTTTTACAGGTCTCATTACTTCCTGAGCTTTTTTCCTGGCAGCGAATAGCAGAAAAACGATCAGACAGGTCCAGGGGCTTATCAATTATATGATCTCCATTAACAGATTGAACACCTGCTTGAAAAGGTAAAGAGTTTTCTTTGTTGAAAGATGTTTTTTCACAGCTAGTCACGTGGTCACCTTCTGTTTTCTTTCTTTTAGCACATCTGTCTGCCACTTGTTTATGGGGTGAAAGGAGGAAGTCATTCTTGATCACCTCCTCTTTACCTGAACAAGTGTTGACCACACAAGTTATGGGCTCATTTGCATCCCTCTTCACAATCATTTGCCTACTGGCTGAGGCCTGGCTGATAACAGAGTTTACTTCAGTCCCAAGATTAAGTGGTGCAACAAGAGCAACATCTTCAGATTTTGATCTAACTTTATGAGATCTAGAATTGAAAGTATTGAAAGGGTTACTTTTAGCACTGGACTTCAGTTCTGTTTCTAAAACAAAAGGGGAAAGACTTGGATTCAGGCTGTTCTTCACATTGTTAGATGCTCCAAAAACAGGAGAAGCTACTTGAGAATCCCAGCTGACATCTGGTGGAGTGTTCTGAGATGGATCTGAAAGTCTGAACATATTGAGAGGTGAAAGACATTCCTTAAGCCAGGGGTTTTCAAACTTTTCCCTCAGGCATAAATGATTCTTTTTACCTGGGTCCTGTGACCCCAACAATTACATCTTTCAGCAATGCTTTCCAGTCTTTTGGTGGGAGCAGCAGGGGGCCCCGTGACCCAGTGCCTGAGGGTCTGCGACCCAGTACTGGATCCTGGCCCATAGTTTGAAAACCACTACCGTAAGCTACTGGGGGAAATTAATTTTTAAAAAATTCAGTCCTCTAAATAAAATATAAACATTATTAAGCAACTGTCAAGAACCAACTGTATAAACTGAGAGGGAAATTATGTACACTTATCAGCATGTACTCTAGCTGAACAGAAAATTAAAAAGTTGTAATGGCTTTAGTATTTTAATATAGTACTGTCTACAATTTTAGAAGTTAGTATTCAAAAACTGCTATCCCTTGAAAAGCTGTAATACAACCCTATTCCTGGCTGTATTTCTTTTTGAATACAAAAGAAAGAAGAAAAATCAATGTTGTTGTGTGCATATGATTATCTGGTCAATGATCACAGTTAAAACCAGAGGACCCAAACTAGGCAAAAACAGATCTGGTTTTCTGTTTCAATACGAAACTGAGTCCTCCCTGACTTCTCTCAAATCTGGAAGAGTCTACCTGACATAGAAATCTCACTGCCCAACTGGCCTTGGCTTTCTATCTATTTAAAGGGTGGAAGGTGTAGAAGGTCTGGCAGAGTGGTCTGTCTAGGTACTTATATGAACCCTATCACTGTAGTAACAGACTGTTTCGACAGCATGAAATTTATAATCTACACAATGTTTGTGGGGCGGTTAACTGCTCCCCCTTGGGATCTTCAGGTGGCAGCCAGTCCAGTCAGACTATCACTCCTATTCATGCCATCCTAAAACAAGGAAGGGGAATGCCCAGCTGGCTGTCTCTTTTCAGCAAAAGTGAGTTCCTGATGCCACTCCACTATCTTACCAGAATGTGAGGTTCAAGGTGCCCCAGAATCAACCACATATTATCCAAGGAAATCTCAGAAGTGGGGATTCACTGATTCACTGCCTTGGGACACTTTCCCCTCAAACGTTTTATTCCATCAGGGTAAGAGAGAAGTAAAAATCAACAGTTTTGTAAATCTCTCCAATTCATAAGGAATTTCGTTTGATTTTCATAACATTCACCTGTTCAGGTTCGTGCAGCTGATGTAGACTGAAACTGGTTGATTTTTCACCGTCCTACCTTGAACGTAAGAGGCCATATTTTATCAAAACTAAGACTTGATATAAAAGCCAATTTACCTGCATTCATTTCTGTTTGCTATAAATGAAAAAGAAGCTCACCCCAAGTTGTCATCATTTCTTGATGATTCAGGAGCTAGCTGTTTTCTGGAATCTTCCTGTTGTGTGCTCTGGGGCACCTGGGTCATCGGAATGTTACTTCTCAGAGCATTCAGTACGCTCTGGGACTCCTTAAATGTAGTAAAAATAATATACATTTGTATGAAAGAGTAGAAAAGAACTAAATTTATCATTCCAAAGGGGTAGCCGTGTTAGTCTATTGTAGAAAGACAACAGAGTCCTGTGGCACTTTTTAGTCTTTAAAAGTGCCACAGGACTCTGTTGTCTAAATTTATCATGTTAGACTTGCAAATTATAAATTCCCAAATCCTATTTAAACAAAATAATTCAATTTTGAAAACTTTGTAGCTAAATTTTACCAGCTAGCTAGTATACTACTTTAACAATTTGCTTTTTAAATAAGTCCTAGAAAATCCCAAAACAAAAAGAAACCCTTAAAAACTCTTTTAAAGACACAGTTAGCTACCGTATTTCAGACATGCAAACCAGTAAAGGACTTTTAACTTTGTCCTCCTAAGAAAAAGATACTAATCTATACAGATTCGTACTGACCTCTTCACTGTGAAATCTGAGTGTCTGTTTACACTTTAATCATGGGTTAGTGGGACTTGTGTCAGGGGACCTTTGATAAGAGAATCTATAGCTTGAACGTCTTAACACTGATTGTCAATCCTAAACCCAAACTCAGGGCTCCAGCATCCACACTGCAGCATGGAAATAGTTTGTTAGACTTGGATATCCTAGACTTCCTAGCACTCTTCTGAAATGTGATCATTCTAACCCTTTTTCTGTGGTGCAATGTGGGAAAACTTGGTGACCCACCCTGTACATTACAGAAAGTTTGGACAGCCCACCAACATGTCCTGCCAAGCAGTCATTTAGGTCTCCATAATCCCAGTAACATAGGGACAATGCCATTTGAAGATCTTTTCTCATATGCACTTTCACTCCTGTTTCAGCAAACAGGCAGAGGTTCCATGAGATGCTGGTGGACATTTCTGCTGCATTTTCTAACCTGCTGAAGGCATCTGAAAGAGCTAATGATGGAGAAGGAGCTCACAGACATGGCAGACTTGAACTGGCTGATGTTGCTCATGACACTTGGTATAGCTGCTGCAAACCCCTGGCACTTCAGGAGCAGAGCCACAAGCACAAACTGGTGGGAGCCCATTGTCTTGCAGACTTAGGATGACCAGCAGCGAGCCCAGAATTTTCACAGCAAGTCCAAAAACCTGTATTTTGCAGCTTTGTAAGCAACCAGCTCCATCTTTTAAGAACAGACACATGCATGAGGGTGGCCATGCTGAGCCAAAAGTGAGTTGCTATAATCATCTGGAAGCTGGCTACCCCAGATTACTGCACATCTGTTGTCAACCAGTTTGATGTTGGAAAGTCAACAGGGGCAAAGTGGTAAGAAGTTTTTTGAGGCAGTCACGCATGTGCTATACTTCAAAGTGGTAGGCATAAAAGATATTCCAAAAGTAACTGCTGGATTTGAGAGAATGGTGTTTCCAAGCTGGGCTGGGGCTATTGATGGGACTCACGTGCCCATAGTTTGCCCTCCTCAAAGAGCACAAGCACATAAACTGCAAAGGGAACGTCTCTATTATTAAGCAAACACTTGTTGGCCTGGAAGGCCAATTTATGAACGTCCATGTGAGACGCACAGAAAAAAATTCATGATGCCAGACTCCGTGTGCCCCTGTTGGCCTTGGCTTGTGAAACTGTACCCCGAAATCAGAGGTCTTGGCAAAAGAAGGTTCAGTTACACTCTTAGCAGGTGTAGAGTGGTTGCTGAATGTGCATTTGGTGGACAGAAATCCCACTGGAGATGTCTACAGACACATTTGGATTCCAATGTCATGAATGTTGTGCTCATTACTGTGGCTTACTGGGCTTTTCACAATTTTAGTGAAGCCCCACGGGCTAAGACAGGGATGGACTGCTGAACAATACTCAGCCAGAAAAGTGCACCTACCACGGACAGAAGCAAGGGATGCTTTGTGCTCCCACATTACAGACTTGCACTGGCCGATAGTGCCATTACAGACTTGCACTGGACAGAAAGTGCTTGTTGAGAGATAAGGAAAAAGAAGGATGGTGACATTGATTGCCATAAAACGTACTTGTATATGACCGGCGGGCTTACCAAATGGGGGATAAAGGAGAGTTGATTCACTGTATGGACTGATATAAGGAAGTGACACATGTACATACTGATGTAGCTAACTATACTGAATAATAGAGTTTGCATTCCAATTCCCAATTGTTCCTGATCATATATTTACCTGAATGAGAGCAATAAAATGTCTTAATAAAATAAAAACTTTATTTATAAACATTTATTAGAAAAACACAACATTAACTGCCATTACCATGCCAATACTCCAGTACTAAAACAAAACACAAAGTGCATGAAGAGGCAGAAACTGTGAAACCATATACAGAACAGAAATCCCCTACTGTTGCGTGTCCCCTGGTTTCTGGTTCTCCTTCCCTTCCTTCCACATTAGTCAAATGCTAAGCACTGGAGGAGGGCAGTCAAGGTATCTATGGGGAAAGGAGTCAGTATGGAGGACTGATGGGGCATCACTGCCTTGTCCAGCTGGCTCTTGGGGTCCAATTGCACAGGTCACCCAGTCACGGAGTTGTCAAAGCTTCTCCTGGATCGCAGCATAAGGGTACCGCAGAGGGGCCGCAAGCCATGATGTGATTGCAGCAGAAGTACTCATGCAAATATCAGTGATAGCAGCCATTCAGACAGGTCTTTCTGCTGAGCTCTGTCATCTTCCCTTGGCCGCTCTTCCTCTTCTAAGAGCTAGGAAGCAAATGTCAGCTCCCGTATTGCAACCATGACCTCAAACTGTGCAGCTAGCCTGAACCTTTCTGCTTCCCTCTTGCCAGGCCTTTCCTCCAGCTGTAAGTCCCTCTGCCATTGGTACTGGACCTCCTTGTTGGCCCTGCCCAAAACTACATCCATACGTTCATCATGGAAATGCTTCCTCTTGGAACAGTCCATGAAGGTATGCTGACCTAGGCTTCTGCTGCACTGGAGAAGTACTGCAGCCTATAGAAATTGAGGGGCCTGTAATAAGGCAAAACACAGAGGGTTATTGTCTCAAATAACTCAGTGCAGGAACACAGAAAAAAAATCTGTGTAGAATTTCAAGGACAAAAAATACTATCATTTTAAAACTGGTCTTCAATACATTGTGAGGGGGATGCTTCAGGCCACAGAAGTTCTCTGAACACAGCCAGGTTAATTATACCAAAATAAGTTCAGAGACAATGGTAAGATAAACACAGCTGCTTCCCTCCTTCCCTTTCCCAAAGAATTGTAGAACAACTTGGGGGGTTGGAAGGAAAGGGGATATCAGTGGCCATTCTACAAAAGATTGCTCTTTCATTTCAGGCTTTCCACGTTTCAGAGGACACACCAATTCTTGTGGCGCAGGACTAGCAAAGAAAGGTGTTATTCCAAGCTGCTGGTGAGAAACCAGAAATGTGCCACTGAAATATTCCAAGTAGCAACTGAATAGCACATCTAAAGTGGAGTAGGATGGTCAGCTACTGAGGCTGCCCTCGGAGAATACGCCTTTCTTCAAAACGTGACTACTTATCTGGAGTTCAGACAATGGGAAAAGTTTGCTGATATCAGTACCTAGGATTGGATCAGAATTCATGAGGGAATCAACAGGATGCTGTGTGAGCATCCACATGGCTTAGCTTGCTAGGACTACATGCAAATACAGAGAAATCACTTCCATTTCCTCACCCCCAGCACATTTCTAAACAAAATTTAAAATTCCAGTCATATTTGGGACAACTGATTTAGTCACCCATGGACTGGACGGATTACAGTTAACTGAAATGAACCTGGTTTGTAAATGGACCTAATTTCCACAATCCCCTCAGTTTGCTGTTTCCAAGTGCCTCATTACACTGCTGAGCGGTTACAGAGCAGTGTACTTACAGGATGGTAATGTAAAGTTTTAATTTTTACCAAACAGGAATGGTCTAACAAAAATGCATGGCTTCCCAGTAAAAACTCACTTTTAAAATGGGTTTTGTTACTGTTTGGATTTCCTGCTCTCCATTTTGAATTGCACATGGGGGTGAATGCCAAGGTGTTGGCATACAATCTGCCATTAGCCCATACCCCTGCTACTCATGGCTAAATTCATTCATAGAATAGAAATTGTTCCCATTCCTACATTAATAAACATTAAAATGGAGCCAGAAACTTACCAAGCTCTGTGGCAGCTTCTGCCTCGTATGCTTTTGCTGCCAGTTCTGTAGCAATCCGTTCCTCAAAGATGCACCAAAAGATGTTCCAAGTACAGCCCCAGGATGTGCTACAGCTGCTCCTGTAGCAAAGACTCCTCTGAGACTGGTGTCAACAACTGAGTTATTTCACTGAGCTCATTTAGTGTCAGCTGCAGGCTCTCATGCTGGACTCTGAGACCTGTAGGTTGCCGTCTCGGCTGATCAAGTTGCTGTGCACCACCATTGGCTCCAAGATCAGTGCAATACCTAGCATCCGGTCATACTCATCATAAAACAGACATGATTGTTGCCGGGTTGCTTGAAGTACAGGTCTTGTCGCTATCTTTCCGGTACTCAGTCTTGAGTCACTTAATCCACTGATCACTGGTCTGAAAAATTTCCCATGTTGCCAGCTTCTTCACTATTTGCTGGTGTACCTGGTCATTCCTTATATTCTTACTAAAATGCACTGTTTAGCTGGACTCGCACCAATGCTCCCACAACCATGATGGAGCATGATTTGCAAAGGACTACTTCTGGTCAGCATTCATTGCAAATGCAGAAGGGTCTCCCAAGTTGCTTTTGCAGCTCAGATATCAGAATAAAATGGCGGGCTAAACACCAATGAACAAGAGGGTTGCCTCTGTTCCCCCCAAGTTGATTTCACCCTCTCTCCTAAGTCAAAGTCAAAGAAAGTCAGACCAAGGAATTGTGGGATACTTTTGGCAGACTTCCAGAACCCAAGTCTAGAAGGGGGACTGTGTTTATGTTCAAAAGTGATAGGACTTGAACACTGGGTCTTGGCTTGACTCAGGCTTGAACCCTCCACCCTGTTGGGGTCCTGGGACCTTGAGTCCAAGAGATATGTGAGCACAGAGAAAACGGGGAGGGGTTGGGCTCAAGCCCAAATCTGGGCTTATACTGCAGTGTAGACACACACTCAGTGCCTTCCAACAGTGCATTAAGTGAATGTGACTAATGTCATAGCAAACTCAATCTTGAGATTTACTCAATCTCCCTACCCCAGGGAAGAATTGCATGTGCACTACACTGCTTTGGTAGGGTTTACATTTTTTGTTTGGAAATGTATATGCTACTGTGTGTTTGACAGAGCAGGAAAGGTAGAAAAACTGCACCTTGTACTTGGAACAGAAAGTGAGGTGGCTTGTGATGGTTCTTAGTTCCTGTGGAAGTTGTCACAACGTTTTGGAGCAGCCCCTGAGAAATCTCTGTCTCTATTACATATGACTGCTACCATTATAACAGAGTCTTGTGGCACTTTTAAAGACTAACAGATTTATTAATCGCATGAGCTTTCGTGGGAGAAAATCCCACTTCGTCAGACGCTTTGAAGATAGGAAAGTTACAGAGTGGGAGGAAATTAAATGCAGGGGAGTGTATGACATAGCATCAGGTCAGGCTGTAACAGCAAATCAAAATAGGTGTTAGGATTCAAAACACTGGGGAACAGCACATAGAGGAGGGGGAGGTCAATTCACTAACACGGCTACCCCTTTGGAATTTGCTACCATTATGTTAGTGAGGTTAGAGATCTTTAGGATCATTTTCTATGTTAAAGATTTTCTATGTTTCCTACTTGGTTTAAGAATTAAAACAGGGAATTTCAATTGTCCCACTATAATTTATACAGTTACTACAATTACAGTTTATCAGTAAAAGTGAATTTACTGAGCCCGACTGAGGCCCCATGTTCTACTCCCTCTCCAGTGATGCAAGGCCAGAAATCCACCTGGAGGGGGTAGCTAGATTCTGTGAGTGGCATGGAGCAATCACAGCCACCTCTATGTAAACAGTTCCCCCTATTTCCTAAAGCACAGTGGACAAAAGTATGCTGTACTCTGGTGATCCCTGGCAATCGGGTCCTTTAGGGACTATTTAAGTGGCTGCTCCAAATTACAAAAGGGAGCTGGTTCAGTCCTCAGGCAGTCCTCAGACCAAGGGAACTGTAAATGAGACTTCAAACCACCCTTCTCCTCGTCAGCCACTGAGCCCCGGCTGGCTAGCTCTGTGGACCTTTGTTTTATTCAAACAAAGAGCTGTTAAGTAAAGGGAAAATAATGCATTTTATAAAGCTACTTAAAGCCTGTGGACAGAATAGTCTGTTCATTTCTTTCTTGCTAGGCCATTCCATCAGGAATAAGCAAAGGTAGACTAATATTTAGAATGCTTAGAAAATTTATTAATCAGGATTTTGATGAAATTTTAAAGTGAAAATAGTTAAGAAATAATTACTTTTCTTCTTCTTGAGTTCAACACTTCCACCAAAAAGGTCAATTACACAGTTTGACAAACATTGCATTAGACAGTAACTGGCTTATAAGGTTCGTTTTTTGAGAAATTACTTACAGATTCTTCTTGAACAATTCCGATGGTTTCTGCAACAACTGTAGCCAAGTTAAAAGAGGGCTTTGCAACAGGATAGCCTCCCGTCCCTTGTTAATCCATGTGGATAAAAAAAGGGATAGTTAATAAATTACACATACAGAATAATTTTACACAGTGATTGTACAAAGCGATTCAGGTTTAAAAAAACAGGCCATACATTGAACATAACATCAAAGTGATGGAAGTGTGCTGAGTTATTTGGGACATGATTAACTTAGTGAAAACTTGGGATTCTTGGTGATGCAGAAGGGAAGATATCCCTTCGAATCTCACACAGTCCCCCAAAATCAAATTTTACAGAGTCAATCAGAGCAGAATTTATCCTTTCAAGCTTCCCACCTAGAGTATGAGAGCCATGACAGTGGCAGGTGGACTGGTACAGTACATATGTGTCAACAGTGATAGTGCATCAGAAAGTAAAGATAAAAGATTTACACTTCTTGAAGTCTAACTTTTCTAATATACTGCTCATACTAAAAAACATTTCACACCTTAATGGCTGAAATAAGCATGAAAATTGAGTTTGGGGAGTGGTGCTAGGAAAGGTACGTTAAGGTAGTAGTGGCACATTTCTAAACTGTCACATACTGCCTGGGATGCATGATGACATCCATTACACCTACACCCATCACACTCATTTTACATTTCTACAGAAGACACAGCAAATGATAATATATTAATTGCCTGTAATCTTTGGTCTGCTTTTTAATTAATTAATTAATTAATTAATGGATAAAGATTTTAGAATTAGCTACATAAGCTACAAATTTAAATATCTATTTGCTAATGCAAATAGGTAATTGCAGGCTAAAGTATGCAGTGACCCGCACAAAATAGGTAGTGTAACATGCAATTATCTGTTTCCACCCAACCATGCCCATTAGGGACATGCAACCTGGCTATTTTGGAAAATTTGTTCTCAAAGGCTTCAAGTAAAGCAGCTTTACCAGGCTTATTTAACACAGGATTTTAAAAAACTGCTTAAAATTAATAATTGTACTGCATTTCAGTATGTTGTTGTGTTACATAGTGTTCAAAACAACATTTTGTTATTTCACATTTTATTTGGAAGTATTGCTTTTGGCATGGAGAATTTCTCCATTTTGAAAACATTATCCAGAGTGAACTGTTGCTGACAATGAAACTCAGTGCTCCATGGTGACTCATTTAATCTATGGGCAAATGACTCCAACCAGGTTAAAAGAAAGACGCTCTTCTACCTGTTCTTATGTATTTCAGAACACTTGCTATCTGCTTCTAATTTAGAGGAATTTAAAATTGAAACTAAGTATTACTGTTTCAGACAGCTCATTACTTTAAAAATAATCCCACTGGGAAGGAAATCTATTCTGTCTCCTAAAAACAGAAATATGGAGGCAGACATGAGAGAATTATCTGTTCTAAAATAGTTGCCTATGTTTGATCTGATGGCTGAAATATTTTTAATGCCATATAGTTTTTACAGAATTTCTAATTATTTAACGGAATATATGGAATAAGAAATTTTAACAATTTTGTAAGTGTTCTTATCAAAAAATGATTCAGTGTTTACTATTAAACAGTGAACTGATTGTATGCATATCTCCATTCAATACCCATAATATTTTTCCCTTAAAGATATTTATCTAAAGTTTAGATTAGAGCAAATTTGCTTTCTTATAGAGTTGTAGAACATCTCAATTCATTAAAGATCAGAGGGAACTAAGGTTTTTCAGATGAGAAATACTAAGGAGTCCTTCAGGCTATTCTGAAAGAGTGTTATCTCTAGTTAACTAGTTAAATATTTACCAGAAAAATCAAGAAAACTGAAAATTTCTGGAAATTACAAACTTGACATCTAGCTGCTAAAGCAAAGACATTAAGTGGAGAAAAAAAATCCCAAAGCTATTCCCACTTATGATTATATGAAGAATATAGGAACAGAAACCAAATTTAAACATTTTGAATTTAGTGGAAGAAAGCAGATTAGAGATAACTTCTCATAGTGGAGATAATACTGGATGACTACAAGAATAGCAAGATTTAGCAATTACACTATTTTAGTTTATTTTATAGACATTTCCAAAATGACACTGGCACTCAGTGACAAGAACTGGAACTAAATCTCAGGAGTTCAGACCACTAGAAGCATGCCAGCCCACTGAAGAAATATCCACAGTAATTCTGGGATTAAGAGATCACATTGAAGACTATAAATTGAATCTGAGTTATTGGTTACCCATAACTTCCCTCCAGCCATGAAATAAATGATTAAATCTAGTATTTACTTGCTACAGGGGACAGTTCTTGATCACAGGTGTCTGCCACTAGTATTTCCTTTCCACAGTGGTTAGGAATTTGAATGGATGACGACCGTGGAACTTTTCCAAAGTCTAGGTAAAGAAATAAAAATAGAAGTTAAATTGAATATGATCTGCCTGCATAACTATGAATAGGTGCAGATTAGAGTCCCAATCCTGTAAACATTTATGCACACACTTCATGTATGGGAGTTTATCTACCATGATCTTCACATGATTAAAATGAAAATGTTTCCATGTCAAGACTTGAAGGGAGAAAAACAAGAATTATAACAAACAGAAAGGGAGATTACTTAATATAACCGATAGTTTTTTGAGGGGCATGAACCTTATCAGGATTTCATTCATGGCTGTGCGTATGTGCCAGAGCCATTTGAAGTGGCCTCTGGTGACCCACGTGCCATGTATGGTCTGCGTGGTTGCATCCAAGGTCCCATAAGTCTTCACACATTGACACCCCCTCAGATCCCTCTCACTGCGAGGGATTGCAGAGGGGATTGGAATCCAGACGAGGCCCACACCTCTTGAAGAGCCATCGGTTACGGTAAGTAACCTCCCTTTTTTCTTCAAGTACTGGTCCCTATGTGGATTCCATAAGTGGGTAGCATAGCAAGCAGCATTCAGTTGGGAGGTGTGAGTGAGGGCTCTGTAGAAGTAAGAGTTTGGTGGACTGCTTGGCCAACTGCTGCATCTGCTACTGCTGAATGGGAAAGGGTGGAATGAGTGGTGAATGTGTAGACAGAAGACCACGTTGCTGCTTTACAAATGTGTTGCCATGGGACATCTGCAAATAGGACTAACATGGTAACTTGCGCTCTTGTAGAGTGGGCAGTGATGTCTGGTGGAGGAGAGACTGTTAAAGGAAGTAACACTGTGATGTATTGGGAGATCCAGCTAGAGATACTTTGGGAAGAAAGAACGCAGCTTCTGCAGTTTTCTGCAGTAATGAGAAAGAGTCTGGACAAGGCTCAGAAAGTTTGGGTTTGTTAGAGAGAGAAGGCTAGCGGACATCAAGCGAATGCAGGATACGTGTGAAAGGTTGGAAAATGGATGACTTGGTTGAGGTGGAACGATGAAGCTTTTTTAAGGGAAACTTACGGTGGAGTCACAGGGAAACTCTCTCTACGGAGTACTGCAAAGGGTGGTTCTGCCATCAATAGCTGATAATTCACTGACTAGTTAGGTGGAAGTGATGGCCCCTAGGAAAATCACCTTCATGGATAGCTGGGTGAGCAAACAAGTGGCCAGAGGCTCCAAGGTTGGTTTAGTGAAGACTGAAAGTCCAAGGCTGAGGTCCTATGGTGGGGCTGAAGGGAGTGTCTGCCATGACTTTGGATAGGTCACACCACCAAGATAGGGAAGTCAACTCTGTAGGAGGACCCATTTGCTGAAATGCTCCACTTGTGGGTCATAAGCCAAGCGAAGCCATAATCAAAAGCATCTCATGTGAAGGCAGGTGTATTGTGTGACAGCAGCGCAGACGGCCATATTTCTCAGGAATGGCAGGCAGTGACGGAAGTATGGGACAGAGTGAGCAGTGTTGTGGCTTGTAACTAATGATGTGAGTGTGATAAACCTATCTTTTGGAAGAATGCTCTTCCAGCACGAGAGTCCAAACATGCTCTTAAGAAAGGTGAGGTTTCTAGTTGGTAAAAGGGTGGACCGAGTCTTGTTGACACATGCCCAAACTGGTAGGGAGCTCCCTTAGTGTGCGAATAGTGATGAGAAGGCAGTCATGTGATGATGTCACTAGAACAGTGGTTTTCAGACCATGGATCGGGAACCAGTACTGGGTCGCAGATCCTCAGGTACTGGGTCATGGTGCCCCCTGTTGTTGCTGCTGAAAGACTGGAATGCATTGCTCAAAGATGTAATTGTTGGATCATGGGCATAAATGATTTTTTTTCAACTAGTCCCAAGGAAAAAAGTTTGAAAACCACTACATTAGAAGCCAGTCATCCAGGTAAGGAAAGGGTGAGTGGCCCAAACATCTCATGTGCACTGCCACCATGGTGAACACCTTTGTGAACAGATTATGGGGTGGTGGCAATCCTGCCTGGAAGTACATGAAATTGGTAATGGGAGTGCCCCATCATAAAGTGAAGGAATTTGCAATGGATGAGGTGGATGTTCACGTAGAAGTATGCATCCTTCATACTGTGAACCACGACCCATGCTCCAACGGAAAAGAAGGGGATGATTTAGGGAAGAGAAGTCATCGGGAAGCAGAATTTGCAGATAAACCAGGTCATTGCCCACAGATCCAGGATGGGACAGAGATCTCCTTTTTTTGATATCAGGAAATAGGGAGAGCAGAAGCCATGGCCCTGATAATGGGACCACTCTATGGCTCTTTTTTCAAAGACAGTGTGTGCTTCCCCTTGTAAGAGGTCAAGTTATGCTTCGTGTGCTCAGTTGCCCTGGAGTGGGTGGCAAAGAGGAAGAGTCTGAAATTCTATCAGATATCCCATGTATATGGTGTCTAGCACCCATTGATTGGTGGTAATCTTGCTCCATTTGAGACAAAGAGTAAGACAGCCGCTGAAAAATGATAGGGGATCTGGGGGAGGATTGGGGTAAGATCCACGGTCCTCTACTGAGGAGTCAAAAGAAATATTTTGAGGGTCACTGTTGAGAGGTAGAAATGATGCAGGTAGAGATGTCAGAGAATCTAGGCTGTTAAATCCACTAGAGATGGCATGGCTGGCAAAGTTGGCAGATTTCCAAGCCTCCCTACTGGAGAAGAAACAAGAGTTTAAATCTCTCATCAACAGGGGCAAGTTGGTGGCTGAGGTGACCCTCCAGGCAGCAGGCAACACAGCAGACATAGCAGCATGTTCCTCCGCCTCAAGGGTGGTACACAGAGACTCATAGCTCCAGACATCAGGATTCTCCAAGGAGGCCCAAACCTTTCTGCAGGGCCTTCCATTCGACAACCAGAAGATGTTCAGCAACAAAACCAATGAGGATCTGCACTCTCTTGAGGACTCGTGAGCCACCCTGTGGTCCTTGGGCCTATACTCCAGCCCGTCTGATACCTGAACAGACCATCTTTCCAGCCGCAATACCCTAGGAGATCAACCTACCAATCTTATCCACCACACCAACAGGAACCACAGTTGTACTTTGCAAGTATCACTTGATAGCTGGCAATAAGAACTGCAAGCTTGCTGAGGTACATACTTTCCGCCCAATGAGGTCAAGTTTCTTCAGCTCAAGCTGAAAGAGTGGTGTGGAAATGTTGCTGTCTGGTGCACTGAATAGTCATCTACACTACAGAAGAGTTGGGCGGTGGGTGAATGACAAGAAAGTCAGTGTCCTTGACTGGGACAAAATAGCACCTCTCCACATGCTTAAGTGTTGGGGGCTGGATGCTGGAGAGTGCCAGATTGGCTGGTTGAAGGATTGCCTTATGAATCAAGAACACAATCTGTGACAGACCTGCAGGCTGTAAAATATCGAACAACTTGTCCTGTGGGTCTTTCACATCCTCTGCTGTGAGACTGAGTTATGTTGCCATATGGTGTAGGAAGCCCTGGTATTGCCCCTGATCACTTGGGGGAGAGAGGACTGGAGGAATAAATGCCTCGCCTGGGGATGACAATGCCCTGGTTGGTACCAGTGGGGCACAACAGTGCCCTGTGGGTCCTCATAGACAGAGGGAGTACACTCCAAAGGGGGCCCATAGTTGGGTAGTGGTGCTCCATGGCCAGTAGGGCCAAGCATGTTGGCCCTTTTGTGCCAGCAGGCTGCTCGGGTACTGGAACCACTGCTCTGCTGGAGTTGCATATGATGGTAAATACATTTGTTACTAGTATCCTGGGTTATGTGTTGGTTCAAATGACCACTCTGAGTCAGAGCGTCGTTCAGGAAAGGGTGAAGCTGTCGGAGTCAATGGAACTGGGACAGCATGCGTTCTCCCTGGGCCTTCTACGAGGTGGTGTGTGTACGTGTAGTAGTTTGTTTGCTAGAGATAGAGGCTACACGATCCCCAGCAATCTCTGCTGAGGTGGGGAGTTGTCTAGGGGCAGAAGAACTTCTGTTGTGGGCATTAGGGGTGACGGTCAGTCCATTTTGTGGGATACTAGGGAAGTGCTCAGTATTGGATGAAGCTCGCCTGAAAGACCTGGTGGGGTGGATGTCACCAGTGGGTCCAGTGTTTTTCAAGGCAGTCATGGATTTCGGTGTGTCCAAGTGTTTAGTCTTCTGCTCCGCTTTTGATTTCTTTGGACAGGTGCTTTAGGGTTATCGCATAACTTCTTTCCTGGCTCAGGGAGCTAATGCAGTGTTTGGAGGCAGTTCTGCTCAGGAATGCCCCTTTATGCCCATGGTTATACTTTTGATGAGCCTGATGGGTCTTCATCAGTTCTACTGGCACCGCCAGCACTGTTCCAGCAGTGGACATATGCACAACTGGCATAGCTGGGCATTCTGGTGAGTCTGATGTTGCCACTTCTGAGTGCACACATGGATGCATTGTCTCCTCAATGAAATATTTGTGGAGTCCAAGTTCTCTGGCCTCACAGGTTCTGATGGGAAGGATCGGCAAATGGAGTATCAAGCAAGAATATGGGTCTCACCCAGACAGTGAAGGCAGTGTTGATGTTCATAACTAATTGAGAAGGATCATGGGGAGGAACCGCAATTCCTAAAACCAACTTGTTGGGGCACAGTCCCCACAAAAGAGGTGGGATACCCTGGGTGGAATCTGACAATAACAGTAGTAACTATTCTGCTTTATTAATTAATTACAATAAGACAACTATGTACAAAGATGACTTCCCCCCGCCCCATTAGCTATGTAGTTTCTAAGGCAAAGAGGAGAAGTGTTTTGACTCTGACCATGAAGTAGAAAGAGGGAAATGAGGTTGCATTGACCCACACAGCCTCATAAGACCTCGGATGCAACTACATGAACCACACATGGTGTGCGGATCGATGGAGACTACTGCAAACAGTTCTGGCTCTGATGCATGGTGTGCAGGTGCACACATGTATGGAATCCACACAGGTATCAGCACTGGTAGTTAATTTCCAGAAGTGAAATTGTGCTTCAGAAGCTCAAGAAGAGTACTTTTGAACATGAAATTGTAAAATAAGCTAGTCGAATAAATGCTAAAAGGTAACTGAAAGGTACTATAACTTTTTATTTTGATTTGACAAATCACAATGACTTATGTAACACATTACAGTTAGACCCCATTTACTGCAACCCTTATGTTCTGTACACTTGCTGGCTGAAAGGGAAGGCAGATGATTAAAAATGTAACTGTTAGAGGGGATAATTTTCAGCTGTTCCAGCAGCAGGGCCGTTAAGACAATGGTGACTATAATGAATAACTTACACTTTGGATTACAAGCATGACATTTTGTAAGGTAATACACTAATATGTAGTTGACCTTTGCCAGCATGATACCTGTAATAGCAGTTAATATATTTCATGAGTAATATATTCTACTGTTATTCTTGAAAACAAAAGAGCCCATTAAAAGTTTATTTATAACTATTCACAAGTTTCTATATTTGCAGGATGCATTCTTATTTCACAAGAAATAAATTAATATAGGAGCAACTAAAATACAATATCCAGCTCAAGTAACATGTATACAATGCATGCAGGAAGTATTACTGCATCTAAAAACTTTTTCTTGTTATTAAAGTAGTTTACATTTGCTAAGTGAATGATATCTTAGACCAAGTTTAGAGTAATCCAAATGCCTGCAGTATTAGTGGGTTTGTGTACAAGACAGATGTAAACAGGATTTCTATCACAGAAAACATGTTTTGCAGTTGCTCAGTTCAGGTGGCTATTTTGTTAATTTTGATGAAACTGCACTGCAATAACTAAATGTGGCAGGGTGGCTTTTTTTTTGTTCTCCACTAGGTGGTGCTACAAGCACATATACAGAAGAAAGTGCAATCCCAAACTTCAGGAAAGTGCCAAAGGGGTAGCTGTGTTAGTCTACTGCAGAGAAAAAGAGTCCTAAGGCACTTTTAAAGACCAAGATTTATTTATCGCATGAGCTTTCGTGGGAGAAAATCCCACTTCGTCAAAGTGTCTGACGAAGTGGGATTTTCTCCCATGAAAGCTCATGCAATAAATAAATCTTGGTCTTTAAAAGTGCCACAGGAATCTGTGTGTTTTTCAGAAAAGTGCTAATCCAAGAAACTAATTCAGGGATGTTTAGATAGTAGAGCTAAATTCTGAATGGCTAATAATAAATGTCAACAACAGATAAGACCTGGTTTGCATAGCAGTTAACAGAGGGTATAGCTTTTACTATAAAACAGATATTAATATTTCATAACTGTTCTTCAAAATGTGTTGCTCATGTCCATTCTATGCTATGTGTGCACGTCACATGAGTTTTTCTCTTTTAGTGGTGTCCATAGGGCTGGCCCTAGCACTCCTTGGAGTGCCATGCACTTGCACCAGTATAAGGGCCACCGCTGACCTCCCACCCTCAGATGGCTGTCAAATGAACATTGATTAAAGACAGAGACAGACACTGATGCTTTAGGTGGAGCACACAGTCCAAGAGGGACTGCAGGGAAGATCAAGATGTAGAAAGATTCCATTCCAATGTCCAACAAGTGAAATGATTCCACTTAGCCAAGTAGGTAGCCCTAGTGGAGGGTTTCCTGCTACTTAGCAGAACTTGCTGGCTCTGAGCAGGCCCACTCCTCAGGGTTTAGCCATGCTTTCAGGTAAAGAAAGCAAGGTTTGGGTGAAGCAACCAGCCTTGGTCTTGTGAAATCAAGTCTGGACGTAGTAAGAGCTGTAGTGGAGTAGCTACCGAAGGGTCCAGAAGCGAGCTGGAACAATGATGGTGTGGCCATGCCAGACCTATGAAGACAACCTGCGCCTTGTTCCTCTTGATCCTTAAAAAGGTCCTTGTGAACCAAGTGGATCAGTAGAAAGGTGTATAGCAGCCCACCTGCCTGGAAGAGCAGGAAGGTTTACTGCTGTCCTCTCACATTGAACAGACATTGTTGAGTAACATCTTCTGTTCTGACTGGTGGCAAACAGGTCCACCTGGGGAGTCCCCAAATTCTGGAAGATAATCTGACTACCTCTGGGTGTAGAGACAACTCATGGAGAGAAGAGAAAGGACCTGCTGGTGATCTGCCACCTCATTCTGGTCTCCCAGGAGGTGAGATGCCTTGAGGTGGATGGCATTGTTCATAGAGGAATCCCACAGACGAAAGGCATTCTGGCACTGGGCAGGGAAGTGAGTGCCTCCCTACTTGTTGACGTAAAACACTGAGGCTGTGTTGTCTGTCAAGCACAACCTGCCTGATAGCTGTGTATGGAACACTTGGCAGGCCAAGTGTATAACCCTGAGTTCCTTGATGTTTATGTGCAGGGAGAGCTCTTCCTGAGACCAGCAACCTTGGGTTCTGTGTCTGCTGAGATGGGCTCCTCACCAGAGGTCTGAAGCATCCAAGAACAAAGTACTCAATGGGTATGGGGTGGAAAGGGGCACCATCTCATCACTAAACAGTCTACCCACCAAGCCAGAGACGCTAAGACAATAGATAAAATTGTAAGAACCAACTCCTCGCAGGTTATGTCTGGGATGTAGGCTGATGACAGCCACATCTGTAGGGGTCTGAGGCGTGACCTTGCATATTGCACCATGTAAGTACATGCTGCCATATGGCATTCCTGGGCAACTGTAAGTGGGTGAGCTGTGACAGAAGGATTAAACCTGACATTGTTTGGAACTGGGTCTCCAACAAGAAGGCCTTGGCTGGAACAGAATTGAGCACTGCCCCTATGAACTCTGTTCTCTGAACCATGTCCCACAACTGCTTGTGCTGCAAAGGCGTTCTCCACCACTTGAGCTCTTTCATCCCTGATAGCCCTGGCTGGCACGGGACCATGGGGGGTGGGCAGTATTGGGAGGGTCATTAAGTCATTTGCAGCATGGAAGGCCTTCAGAGTCAAGGAGGCCCACAGGCTACCTCTATTAGTAGAGCCTTCAGGCGAATGTCTCTATCTTTCTGGATCCTTGTTTTGAAGTCCCTGCAGGTTTTACACTTCTCTTTAACGTGAGCTTCCACGAGGCATGTTAGACAGGCCAAATGCAGGTCACTCCCAGGCATCAGCTTGTCACAGGAGATACATGGCTCGAAGCCTGGAGACCAAGGCATGCCCAGTCTCTCTAAGACTGGAACAACTGACTATGCTATATACACTATTACAAAATAAATTTGCTAACTATAAACTATATACAATAGATCAGACTCCAAACCACCATTGGGAAAGCCTTGCAAGAACAAGAAGGTAATTCCAAGCAACCAACATCATGGCAGTAAAATTGAACTGAGAGGGTGAGGGCCAGTGGCTTCCCTTATATAGTAGGGCATATATGTGAGGCTCCAGGGGGCAGTAGGGACAATCCTATGGATACCACTAAGGGAAAAATATCCCTGGCAACTGTGCGCCTGGTACTTGCACACCTAGCAAGGAATGGACATAAGCAAGCACTCAAAGAAGAATAATCTATTATAGGCAAGGCTATGTATGAAGGAAAGAACAGATCTTTGACTTCCAGATATTAAACAGTGAAGGTATTTAACACTGGCACAATTAACCTAGGGATATGATGGAATTTCTATCTCTTGAAGCCTTTAAATCGGGACTGGATTCTCTTTCTAAAAGATATGCTATAGCTGAAACAGAAGTTATGGGCTTGATGCAGAAGTTATTGAGTGAGATTCTTTGGGCCTGTGTTCTGCAGCAAATCAAACTAGATCATCATAATGGTCCCTTCACAACTTTAAAAAAAAAAGGTCTATGAATCTCTGATTCCTAGGCAGAGTTTTTAGTGTCGACTTAAGAAAAAAAAAAAAGCAACATCTTTTTGCTTATAAATAGAACAAGTTTGATTCTGAAGTCATTGAAATGCAAACATACAACCCTAAGAGGCCATTTTTGCAATTATTTGTAAAAATAGTAAATTCCATTTAAAAATTTAAATTAATTGATCTATTATGAGTATATTATCACATTAGTTAATTATCCAAACAAGATTTGGAATCAGTCCTCCAATTTCTTTTTATTATTTAGGAGTTCTAGAAAGGATAAGATTCAGAAAATCTACTGTCTGCCAACATCACTATGATCTGGAAATTCAGAAACCTTGGGAGAGCTGGACAAAATTTAAACATACCATGAGTAAACTGATCATCATCAAAATAACTACTCACTCTAGAACACAGGCAAAATTATTATAATATATAACCAATTCACTTTTTTGGACTTGTATACAGAAGGCTTTTACATCTTTTTAATTCAAAATTAAATGTGGCTTTTTTCCTTCTCTCCTTCAAAATCTTGAAAAAGCCACTACAGAAAAAAATGACTAACACACTCTTACCACTATTGCTTTCAGAATGCTCCAAATCAGCATCTGTTTGCTCTCTGTATCGGATATGCCTATTCTCTTTCTTTCTTCGGATACGATTAACCACTGATCGTGAAAAAGACTGAACTGGTGAATCCGGAATGACGCCTTCCTCCACTTCTACTGCTTGTTGCTCTCTCCCCCTGAGGACAGAATTCAGAGATAAAGTAAAACCTAAAGGCTATGTCTACACTTGCAAATTAGTTCGGATTAAGAAAGCTTAATTAGAAACAACTTAAGCTTTGGCCATATTAGGCTTTCATTAGTTCGAATTAAGGGCTTCCTTAATTCAAACTAATAAATTCGATTATACCTTTTGAACTAACCCTTAATTCGAACTGTCAATGTGGCCATGTTAGTTCGAACTAACTGCTTAGTTTGGCACTTGCTTAGTTCGAACTAAAATTCCAGTGGGGCCATGCTAGTTTGAATTAAGTTAATTCGAACTAACTAAAATTAGTTCAAATTAGTTAGTTCGAATTAACTAATTCAAACTAATTTTGGTAAGTGTAGACATAGCCAAAGACAGTAAGATGAAGAGTTAAACTTTACTTTTAGGAAGTTCTTGAAATATGGAAAGACTCTCAGAAACCACCCAACATATTTGAATGTGGAAGTCTCGATCTCTCCATCCAAGGATGGCAGCAATACCATTAGTAAAACAGGATTTAAACACACATTATTTTCGTAGAGTCTGACTTCCCCTATGCCACCATATATGTCTTTGGTAATTTCAGAGAGTTTTAGGCCTTGCTAGTAAGGACAACTATCTAATTTCATTATATATTTTTGAAAAGGAGAAGACCTATTATTGCCTCTAGTCCAGGGCTGTCCAACCTTTCTGGGTGAGGGCCACATTTCAATTCTTTTCTCACTCGTGGGGGGCAGGGTGAGCAAGTTTTGGATAGATAAGGGAAGGCAGAGCGTGGGGAACACAAGAAGGGCAGGGGTGGCAAGGCAGAGCATGGGAAACAGGCACGGAGCAGGGTAAGAGTGGCAGGGGAGCCTGGCAAGACAGGAGAGAGATAGCGGGAAGGGGTGGAGTGTCAAGGTGGGGCGGGAGGGCAGAGGAGCAGCGCCGCTGGGAGGTGGGACCTGCTGCTTCCTTTCCCTCTCCCCTCAACTTCACCAGCTCCCAATCCCCCTAACCTGTGCTGGGTCAGCTCCGTGAACCCTTCCCCCTATACTGGTTCCCCAGCGTGGGCCACTCCCTGCCCCAATCCTGGCTTTGTGCTGCACCCCCACTTCCTCAGCCCCAATCAGGGACCTGCATCATCCTACCAGATCCTTTCCCATCCCTGTGCCACCCTTGTGCCAACCCCCATCCCATCCCTATGGTGCCCCCCAGCCCTGATCCACCACCCCAACCCTTTCCCAACCCCATGCCATCTCCATGCTGCCCCCCCCAGCCCCGATCACAGCCCCATATCATTCCCCTGGACCCTTTCCCAACCCCAAGCCAGCCTCGTGCCACCCCCTATCCCATTCTCGTGCTGCCCCCCTTCCTTTGACCCGATCCTGGCCCTGCACCAACCTCCCAGACCCTGTCCCAGCCCCGTGCCACCCTCCATCCCATCCCTGTGCTGACCCCCCTGCCCCGCTCTGCATGCCCCCACAGTCCAATCCTGGCCCTGCACCACCCACCCAACCGCGATCCTAGCCTTGTGCCGCCCTCCCTGCCGCCCTCCTCCCCCACCAGCCCCTGTCCCAATCCCTCACCTGCCTCCTCAGGCCGAATCCCAGTCCCACGCTGCCCACAGAGTCCCATGCTGCACCTCCTCTGGCCCCAATCCCCCCACTGCCCTGCAGCCCCATGGGGCCCCTGCCACCTTCTCACAGCCCCCCCCCCCCCCCCCGGGCTCCTGCTGCCTCGCTGCTGCCCTTCTGGGATCCCCATGGGCCTGCTGCAGCCTCGATGGGACCCCAGCGCAGCCTCCCCCAGCCCCACTGGGACCACCTGGATGCTGCTCCGTAGGCCAGATTCCAGCCCATAGGTAGGACAAGTTAGCTTTAGTCTCTGCTACTGCCATCAAGGGACTGATCCCTAGAAGCCCAAAACTGAACAAAATATTTCAAGTGCAGTTCCATCACAGCTATATGGAGGAACATCAGCTCTCTCCCCCACAATACAACATCTCTGTATTAAGTGCAACATTATATGTGCTACCATATTACACTGAAGAACATGTAGGCCATTGCATTACATTTATACTCTGGGTCTCAAGCAAAATGTACCGGTTTTCACAGATTTCTCCATCTCATTAAATATCTAGTTTAGAAATCTCTTTTTTTAAAATCTTATCTACGGGAGAAAAAATAACCCGAGTATCTACACTGGCATAGGTGAATATGAATTTATAATCCATATTCATAATGACCAAGATAATTTAAAATGACCAGGGTTACTTAAAGCTATCAATAAGTCAATTTTTTCTTTCTCCTCCTACCCAGTGTAAAATAAGGTAAAATGCTGCAGAGATAACAAGACTAATCTGCAGCTCTTTATTAATTTCAAGTGACACAGGACTTTCATTGAACAATTTGTTATTAAGAGATCTGACTCACGTTTGAGGAATTTAAACAGACATTTAATATTTTCTTGAAGTTAATGTTGAGAAAAAGAAACTTACTCCATCTTCTTCTGCAACTGCTGAAGCTGTTCGGATATCTTTTTATTTTCATCCTGTAAATTGTTTTTTTCGTTCACTGCAATATATTATAATGAAATGTCAGCACATACTATAATCTTATATTACACTGACTTTTGTTAGTTCCTCTAATTATTAGAGTCTGATATGACCAGGGAGTGAGAGACCAGATTATTATGCAATTGTAAAACTCTAAAGTTTTACTGACATTCAGAACAGAAGCATTCAAGTTAGTCATTAACAAAGTTGTAAATTACTTTTTTACAGTGATGTTATTACAAATTACAGTAGATACTTGTTTGCAGCAACACCTTGTAAGAGCATTTCCCCTGGGAACACTTTCCCTACTGTATATTGTTGACACTCCTCATAATAGCAACAGCAGCTTAAGAACAACATGCCAAAAGGGCACCACTATGCAGTTACTAATGAGGATTTACTGTACTGGATCACAATGTTAATTAGCTCCATGTAATTACTTTTGAATGTGAGGTTTTTTTGCAGTCAGAATGAACAGCTCATTACACATTCCCTGGCACAGATTGGGGACAGACTGACCCTGAAAAGCAACATAATCAAAGTTTACTTTTTGGTACCCAGAATAACCAGATCATCTGAAAAACAATCCATTTCTATAATATTGGAAGCTGTTATAGTAGATATTAAAATTAGAAAGAATCATCTCTGTTTCCTGGCTTTGACCTCTGATCTCATCTCTTCCAACCCTCTTAGTTCTGTCAACACCTCACACTAAGGAAATCCCAGATTCATCTCCATGCTTCTTCCCATAATGCCCCGTATTGCTGGAATACCAGGTCCCACCTTCATCTGTTTATTTTCTCTTTATTGCCATGTTCTGTGATTTTTATATATTTTCTTTGCATTTATTTTGTTTTTATTCCCTCATGGTGTTTTGGTTCTTTGCTTTGTGGCTAGGAACACAAGAATTCCTGCCAAACTCAGGTCCATCTACTTCACTATCAAGCATCTAACAGTGGCCTGGACCAAAAGAAGGTCTAAAACTTGTCAGTAGGCAAATATGAGATGGCCTCCACATGGTCTCATCCCAATCAAGTACCTCTACACAGAAAAAAAAAAAAAAAAAAAAAATCCGCATGGCACAGTATTAAGCCTCCTGTTCAGGTCGTAAGCCAATTTCTGATTCTTAGGATATGTTTACACAGCAAAAATCCCATACAGCAGCAAGTCTCAGAACCCAGACCAACAGACTTGGGTTTGTGCTGTGGGGCTAAAAATAGCAGTGTGGATGTTCAGGCTTGGGCTGGAGTCTCCAAGTTTCAGAGCCCAGGTTCAAGCCTGGATGCCCACAATGCTATTTTCAGTCCAGCAGCCCAAGCTCAAGTGAGATGACCCAAGCTCTAAGACTCATGGCTGTGAATTTGTTTGGGTTCTTTTGGCTGTATAGATGCTATTAAGAGTCAGAGATTAGCAGAAGCCCTAAACACAAGTTTGTTATCTTAGGGAAAAAGAAGACTGAATTATAACAACTCTGGATATTCTTGATATCCATATAAAAACCAATACTTAAAAAAAACCTTATTACATTCTTAGACTGAATGACTTCTTGTGCAAATTACTTCCAGTTTAATCTTATGTTATGTGAAAAAGTACTTCCTTCTATTAGACTTGAATTTCCCACCTTTTAATTCCACTGAATGTACCCTTGCTTTTGTGTTGAGACAGGGAGAACAGCACTTTCTCATTTATCTTCTCCATACCATTCATTATTTTATAACTATCATGTCTCCTCTAATTTGTCTCCTTACTTAAATAAACAATGCCAATCTTTGCAACTGGAAATTCAATATGAGAGTTTTTCCATATTCTTCAATTTCAGTTTTACAGATTCCAGGTCAGAAGGGACCACTGTGATCACCTTGTCTGACCTCCTGCATGACAGAGGCCATAGAACTTCCCCAAAATACTTTTTGAACTATAGTATATTTCTTTAAAAAAAATAAAAATACCCGGGCCAGTGATGGATAATACAGCATGCATGACCCTTGGTAAATTTTTCCAAAAGTTGATTACTATCTTTGTTAGAAATCTATACAAAATTCAGACTGGAAATAAGTCTAGCTTCAACTTCCAGCCACTGGTTCATTATTGTACCTTTCTCTACTAGATTGAAGAGCGTATTCTCAAACTTTTGTTCTCCGTGGAGCGAGTCCAATATGTTTGTGTAGTTTAGCTACACACAATAAATGCAGAAGAGACAAGATTGCCCGGAGGCTTTTGCCCAAGCCTGCACCCTTGTAACACAAGGCACTCTTATGACCAGTTTCATTAGAGTCCCCTGCAAAAGTACCAAACGCAGGAATACATTTGCATGGAAGGTCTGGGGAGAGAAGCAGATCCAGGATCAAGCATACTTCTCCATTCCTACTGTTTTCCTCAACCTTGCTTCCCTGCCTAGTCTCGAGTTCCCAGGTTTGCAAGTTTTGTCCCCTGAATAGAGCCGCCCTATATCTACATCAGTGGTGGGGTGAGGTTGAAGCAAGTGGATCAGCAGAATTGGACCTGCTATTCAAACCATCTTCTGCTCCTGCACAGAAAGGGGAAACAGGTGATGCTGAGTGCCCCTGTGACCTTTTCAAGGTTGTCACCTTACCCTGCCCTGCCATCACTGCATCAAAAATGCAGTTCTAGTGAGGGGATTTCCAAACCAGAGAGATTACAGATAAGCAGCAGCAGCATTTCACTCTAAATTAATATGAATTAATAAAATTACTAAAAACTGTCTTTTTATTTATTTTGTTTTAAAGACCATAGAAGTGAGCATTCTTGTCTTATTGAATTTCTCAGGCTTATTAAAGGTGCAACGTGGGATTCGCTCAACCTATTGCAGCACATATTAATCAAAAGTTTACAAACAAGATAGCAAAGTTTACAAAAGACTGCATTTTGTCTTGGGGATCATTATGCTAAATAACACTCACTAAGTTCCGTGATAAGTTTAAGGTTCTGTTGCCGGATATTTTCAAACTCCTGCTGTTTCTTTCTCATATGCTCCTCGGTTACTGTACAGCGATCACATAATCCTGCTCTTAATCTATAGGAAAAATTTAAAAATAAATTTTTCACCTGTTAGAAAGAATGTCACACATGAGTTAGACACTGGTACCTAATTGACTTTTGACACAATAGAAGTAGAAGCTGCTGACAACTATACAGAAGGTTGCTAACTGAAGACATTTTATATTTTGATGTATTGATACTTCAATAACTGTAGATAGAATAGATGTGAATGATTACTTTGAATTGAGATTTAAAGGAAGACTCCAGTGACTACAAATGGCCAAGAAATTATTAGATGAGAAAATTACTAAATGTAGTCTGTGAGAGTGTGTAATTATATACACAAATTTTCAAAACAAGATTTCTGAAATACCTATCAAGATATTTTGAGTTAGTGCAGAATGCTGATTTATCTCAGAGAGCCTATATTAATATTTGTTTATATGCATCTCAGTTATTTCAGCAGCACCCAAAATGTGTTAAGCACTTTCTAAACACAAAGCAACATCCTCTTGAGATACAGTCTAAAACGAAATATAAAACATGCACCAAAGCGATCAGCATAATGTTACATAACAAAATGAAAAATCTAAGTAATGTTAAGTTACACATACAATGCTATACGACTCCATGAAATCCTCCTGCTTATCCCCACAGCAATCCCCAGGTTCAACTCTGTTGTTCTTATACCTCTCTCTAGCAACATTCAACCTCTTCCCTCCAATTAAATGAGCAGTTTACATAAAGTAAATAAATAGATAAGTTGCTGACTTACTTTCTTGTAAGCCTTAGGGAAGATATTTGCCTAATACAGTTTAATGAAATATCGTATCAGAGAGAGAATTACAATTTTTAAATTCTTATATATTTTCTACCTAAAAATGTCCAAAATTATGCAAGAAAAAGATACTTATTGAACATAAAATATGAACATGATGAAATTAAGCAAAAGGATATGTAAGTTGGGCTTGTAATCAATAGTAATCACTCAGTACGGAATAATGTCCCCATGTAACCAGTAACTTAGACCCACATACTTAGGTCCTGATCTAAACTCTCTGAAGTCAATGCTTCCACTGATTTCAATGGGCTTTGGGCCAGCCCCTTAAAAGTATGTTAGTAGTAGTAGTACCACTTTTTTACTTGACATATTCTCTCCCTATTAAGCCGTATCTGTTCACCTCGTAGGCAAAACCAAGTGTTTATTTACTATTGATAGCAATGCAGAGCCAAAAGTAGATGACAGAGTTGGATTCTGTTTTGCAATTGTTTTGAAACTAATTATGTTTGATATTACAGCAATGGAGAAAAAAATACGAAAACGTCCTTTTTACAAGTTCCAAGGGGGTAGCGGTGTCAGTCTAGTTCAGCAAAACAAACAAGGAGTCCTATGGCACTTCTAAGGACTAACAAATTTATTCATCACATGAGCTCCCCCTTTTTTTTTTTTTTAAATCTCTCTCACAAAAGCTCATGAGATAAATAAATTTGTTAGCCTTTGAAAGTGCCACAGGACTCCTTGTATGTTATCCTTTTAAAGTCACCGTTCTTATCACAACCATATTAAACACATGGTATTCTGAGAGTTAAAACAGTTGTTTTTAATGCTATTGCCCTCCTTGAATCAAAAACACTCTTAAATACCTTTGGTTTTTCAGAACAAGAGTACCTTATCGGGTAAGTAACAAAGCAAGTTCATCCATTTGTCTCTTTTATTTTGTCCAAATGGTCAAAAATGTAGTAC
Source organism: Pelusios castaneus (assembly GCA_007922175.1). Lineage (NCBI taxonomy): Eukaryota > Metazoa > Chordata > Testudines > Pelomedusidae > Pelusios > Pelusios castaneus. The sequence goes on from ML685766.1 coordinate 15,542,214, forward strand.
CTTACACTAGTCAATGGACCTAACCCTCATCCCAAAAGATTTCAAGGTATAAAAGCAAACTATAAGGCTTTTACCATGACCTAGTAGATAAGTTGGGGAATAGTTCAAATATACTATGATCTCTTGCTTTCAGTGCATTTTAAAAGCCTTTTACTAGTGAGTTTTATACACAAGTAACACAATTCTGGCCCCCAGGCATCTTGAAAGATGAATAAGAGATCTGATATAATTTGATGCATACTACTTTTGTTCGGTAATAATAGATTAAACAAAAACAGGAGCAGGAAACATGGCATCCAAATTTAAACAAAAACCAGAATGGAATAAGTATCAATCAGAGACTAGCTGAATATGAGAAGAGATGAGGGAAAGAACCAAAGCAAGCGATTTTAAAGACTGACCTCAGAAACAAAGGCTCTAGAAAACTCATAAAACAGACCTTTTTACTCAGAACCTTGAAAATCATTATCTACTGGAAGGATGTCTGATCAATCTTCACAAGAGTTTTAGAATATAAAATGCAATCTAATAAATGTTTCCTAGTTTATTTTGCCACTTCCTTTCAAATTTAGGGTGGGAACTTGTCTTGCTCTGGAGTTCTGTCAGTCTTCAAATGTGCCAAGTTCTTGATTATCTGTTTAATTGATACCTCTTACAGCAATTTTTGCAAACATTTTTAATATTTTTGAATATTTTTAATAAGTTTCATTGTTTCCAGGTTGACCTCTTTCATTTCGGTTCATCTGTATTACACTGAGCACTGTGGTACCTCTGTACTAATAAAATTGTTTATGAAGTTTTAAACTTTCTACCTCTCCGTTTAACATCATGCTGTTGTGAGTGTTCAAGAAAAAAGTTGGTTCAGCCCTTCTCTCCACTCCTGCCAGCCCAAAACAAAACGAAACCTCACTCACCTGTCTTCTAAAACTTTGATAGTATCATGAAGACCTTTCTGTTGTTCTCTCAGCTGTTGATTTTTGGTATAAAACTCTTCAAGCCTCTCTGCATCTCTAAAATAAGGGAGAAATAGGAAAATGCTTTCAGAAGTACATAATTTTTTTTTTCAGTTGTGACCAAAATATATTAATTTTCAATACAGAGTTTTCTTTGTGGTTGTAATGACTCTTTCTGTAATGTTTCTTCTGTCTGAGCGATACAAATGATAATCAGTGAAAATATTAAATTGAACACAATAAAGGAAAAGCCCACATGCATTTATTTTGAATGACAGGTAACTCAGAAATGTTCTGAGTTATACAGAAATAGTAGAAATTCAATAGCAAAATGAATCATGGATTTTCTACTGATGTCTGATTTTGACATTTCCCGCATTCAAACCCACAGAAAGAACTATGCAATTAAAAGAACCATCATAAGTGGTAGGTTAGATCTGGGGCCAAAGCAACATTCTTCTAAAAACTCCAAATTAATCAGACAAAAGTTTCCCAAATTATGACATTCTAAAGACAGAGCTGTTCCAAAAGCCTTATTTTTTGCTCATTGTAGCAAAAAACCCCCAACCAAACAAAAGAAATAAAATTAAATTTACATACCCCCCATTGCTGAGATCTAATTAGTGTCCCAAAATCAAAATGTAGTTGGCTAAAAATGATACAAGTTAAGGTTTTCCTCAGTCATGATCCTAGGGAGTGCTGGCTCTAGCACTGCTCTATCTTTTTCATCTGGCAAGCTTCCTGTGGTATGTCAGGAGTCATCCTCCTGCTGCGAAACTGACTATTTGCCTGCTGCAGAACCCAGAGAAGAGCCAGCACTTCTCCCTTTACTTTCCCCTGCAGCACTGAGCTGTTCTCTCTGTAAATGCAAGCTGTTCTCTCTGTAAATGTAAGTCTCTCTGTAAATGCATATGCTTTTTCCACCATTCCTGTGGATCCTGAGAAGCTTCATTAAGCTTTTGGAGCTGTGACAAGCCTTACAGGGATTCAAACTGAGGATTGATTCTCCAGGCAGGGTCCTACTCCAGAGATCCTCCTATTATCTTCAGGAGATACAGTCCCTGCTGTATGATCTGGAACTGAATGATTAGAATACTATAAAGGAGCATAGCGTGGGACATACTGATTTGAGTGACTGTGGCACCTTGTAAATAGAGTATGAACAACAAAACATTTAATTTTCCTGTACAACCAAATTAACTTTTTACCACGTTCTTTCATCCACTAGAAAAACAAACAAGTGATTAATTTAATATGAAAGTTACTATATTATATCTGAGAATTCAGTAACAGTACCAGCTGTGCCCTGGTAGCCTGTGAGCACTCATTGCGCTTGATCTCTGTTAAATCCTTTTGACAGGCAGGACTCAGAGGAAGTCCTATGGCACCAAGGATTAGAAAACGAAAAGACACAGTGCCAGGTTGGATGTTCACTCACCAATGATACCAGTGTTTTTCCTACTACCTTTCCCCCTCCGGGATGGATGTTGCAACCACCTACACCCCACCACAGTATGACTGGTTTGGGGGGCTACCCTTCTCACGGGCCCTAGAGTAGAATCTTGAATTGACTACAGCCAGGAAACCCATTTTTAAAGATATTAAACCCTATTTAAACTATGAGCTCAGTAATATTTGAAAACATTAGCTAACTTTAAAACAAAACAAAACGAACTCCAGACCCTTCCTTTTATAGTCTAAATAAGGCCAATAAGGATTTATTCAGGAAGGGAGAAACTGACTATAAGGGGGGAATAACAAATCTGACTAATTAGATAAATAAAATAAAAACATTAGTGCTAATTTCTTCCAGTTATTTTGGAGGTTACCTGTAACTAGGCAATATAAATTTATTTGGGGTTTTTTTGCGAATGCAATTTTTAAGATGATGCTGTCCCATTAGATGTTTCCAACTACATTTTACAACTCGATTATGGTGGGCTGCTGCGAACCAGCATTCACAAAAGTGGTAGGACAGCGCTTCTGCAGTATATTACCCATTTTTTTCTTTTATTGATTTACAGTTTTAAAACAATACATTTATACCTCAAATGCTTTTTGATTTCACTTAGTACTTAAATCACTATCATAGCTCCAAACAGTGATTATTAAACTATTCTTTCTCCCAAGGATTTACAGTTTGTCTGAAGTGACTGACCTTGCAAATGCCACTAGAAGCGCTAGTGCAGACTCTTGTCTCCCTGTGACATGAAAAGCCAGGGAAGAGCAGTCTGGACATTCTTGATATTTAAGAGGGAAGCCTCCCCCGCAACACTTTTCAGGCCTACTTTAGCAGTAGAAATAATCTACCTTGTTTTCAGTAAAACATTGGATACAGATCCACATAGGAAATTATTAGTTAAACCGGAGAAGATTGGGATTAATACAAAAATTGAAAGGTGGATAAGAATATTGAAAGACTACAATGGCATATACTGAAAGGTGAATCATCAGGCTGCAGAGCAGTTACCAGTGGAGTTCCTCAGAAATCAGTTTTGGAATCTATTTTATTTAACATTTTTATTAAATACCTTGACATAAAAAGTGAGAATGTGAATAAAATTTGCAGATGGCACAAGTTGGAAGCTATTACCAATATGGAGGAGGACTGGAATATCATTCAAGATCTGGATGATAGAATCTGGAGTAACAGAAATGGGATGAAATTTAATAGTGCAAAGTGCCTGGCCATATATTTAGAGCCTAATAAGAATATTTGCTATAAACTGGGGATTTATCAGTTGGAAGTCACAGAGGAGGAGAAAGACTTGGATGTACTGGTTGATCACAGAATGATTATAATCTGCCAGTGTGATGCAATCTTGAAAAAGGCTAATGCAGTTTTAGGATGCATCAGGCAAGGTATTTCCCATAGACACAGGGAAATATCATTATACAAGGCACTGGTGAGACCTTATCTGGAATACTGTGTGCAATTCTGGTATCCCATGTTTAAGAAAGATAAATTCATACTGGAACATGCACAGAGAAGGGCTACGTGGATGATCAGAGGAACAAAAAAATTTATCTTATGAGCAGAGTCTCAAAGAAGCCTAACCAAAAGGAGAGAGAGATGACTGTTCTCTATTAAGTTCAGTGCCAATGTGGATACAAGAAAAAAAAAATGGGTATAAACTGGCCATAAGGAAGTTTAGACTTGAAATCAGACAAAGGGTTCCAATGTTAAGAGGAATGGAGTTCTGGAATAGACTTCCAAGGGGAGCAGTGGGGGCAAAAAACATAGCTGACTTCAAGACTGGGCTTGATAAGTTTATGGAGGGGATGGTATGATGGGACAGCCTAATTTAGTTGATCTTTGACTACTAGTGGTAAATATGACCAATGGCCTGTGATGGAACGTTACCTGGGGTGGGTTCTGAGTCCCTACAGAGAATTTTTTCCTGGGTGTCTGGCTGCTGAGTCTTGCCCACATGCTCAGGGGTTACCTGATCACTGTATTTGGAATCAAGAAGGAATTTTCCCCCAGAGCAAATTGGCAGAGACCCTGGTTCTTCTGTTTTGTTTTTTGCCTTCTTCTACAGCATGGGGTACAGGCCCTTGCTGGTGGATTTCCTGTATCATGAAGTCTTTAAATCATGATTTGAGGACTTTGATAACTCAGTCATAGGTTAGGGGGTCTATTACAGTAGTGGGTGGGTGAGTTTCTGTGGCTTGTGTTGTACAGGAGGTCAGACTAGATGATGATAATGGTCCCTTCTGACCTTGAAGTTTATGACTCGATTTTTTAAAAGTCACTTATAGGTCACCTTTAAATTAGCCAACTATAGACTTGAATCCTTTTTTGCATAAAATACTTAAAAAGAACTAAAAAGAATATATAAAGACATCCTACCACCTCCTTTTAAAACTCAGTAGATTTAGTAATCTGATCCTAAATTTTATGTTTGTGTTTTAAAGTAATATAATGGAAGGAACAGAGAGAAGTTTTCAGGATTTTGGTACTGCTTCACAAAATAGTGACTGACAATTTGGCTAAGAAGCTAGACTTTGTAATAAATAGTCTCTGACCCTGCATTTACAAGATCATTAGCCCCAACACTGAACTAGGGTACAACATAAGGAGCTCATTGTCAGGCTAGTTATCAAGTCTGAAATATTAAACCTCAAGTATTCTAAAGCAACAGGGAAAACCGAAACTCCTATGTAAGACTATTGTACCTACAATGTGGCACTTGTAGAATGACTCCGGCAAACAATAATTAAGCTATTTACTTTGGTGTGTATTAAGTCACAACAGAACATCACTGATAATATAAATCTGCTAGAGACCAAAACGCCCAAGAATATAAACTTTTCATCTTACATAGGTGTAGGGACAAGTCAGAATATATAGTATTAAGTGAATAATGGCACCATCAGTCACTCTCACAGTTTTAGAGTGGAACTGAAGCACCTCTAACATTTTTTTGGAAGCTGTACAGAAGAAGAAATAAAAAGGATGGCATTTAATTTGATTTTTCAAGATTCCTAAGCATAGCTATGACTATCACACAAAGCAAGATATAATTTAATTGAAAATCACTTACTATTCCTGATGGCAAACAAGTATTACAATATAAAAAGTTTAATTTGATTTTTGGTTCCATTATTGCCTGTGAAGTTGCATAATCATTGTAGTGCCAAAGATACTTTGCTCCTGACATATAAACTGTAAATATAACTTTACTTGGATTTTAGCAAAGCATATGACAGAGGGTCTCGTGTAACCCTACTCTTAAAAATTAATTCAAATTTATTTCAGTACTATGTGACATGGACTGAAAACTAGCTGAAGTACAAAAAAGACACTGGTAAATTTGCAAATTTTGTTCTGCTCCATTCATTGCATGTTATGCAAGTGTAATGAACTAATCTGTAGAGTAGCAAATAATTTGCATATACTATAAATTGAAACCAAAGCAGATAGTCAACATATACTAACTAACCCAAACAGTAACGGAGGTACAATTTGCAGCTGCACAAAACTTGACAACTCTGGGCCTGGTAAAACTGGATGAGTGCTCAAGAGGGAAGCTAAGAGATAGCTGCATGTATGACTACTGGGGCTGTTGATACTGCTTTAGATTCCTGGGGAGGCTTAGAGCATGGTGAAGATCCTGGGACAGAGGGTGGGGAAGGAAGGGAGAGATGTGCAGGTTGCAAGTGTAGAAGCTTGAGGCTGATGAGTCCCTCAGCCTGTGCTCCTGCCTTACCTTCTCCTTCAAATGCACTACTACCTCCTCCTGATTATCCTTCTCAGGTCCTGATACAGCAGAGAGAGCAGCGAGAGAGGCAGCAGATAGATGACTACTCAGCTTGTGCCAAATTCACACCAGGTACCCAAAATGTAGGTCAGCTGGCAAGTGCCTGTAGCCTTCCTGCACTCAGATGGACATGTGATAACCCATCTGAGATGATGGAATGCATGACAGAACTGAAATACCTGACACTTGGCAGCATGAAAGAATAATAATTGGAGCACATGAGTTTGGTGTTTTTAGCTAAAGCATGCACATAACAGTAAAAATCTGGAGAAACTGCAAATACCAGGGCGAATACACAAAATACACAGAGATGCATGAATCTGAAAAGTAATAAAGCAGCACAACAAGAAAATGTAATTTTGATATATATGTTTAGATTTCACATCACAGAAAAGGGAAGGAATAATTACACTCTATAGTGTTCTTGTGCACATCTGCCCTGGAAATTGGCCTTCGACTCCATAATTACAGATACGCTGGTCGAAATCACAGAGAAGCCACCAGAAAAATTATGACACCTCTGGGAGTTACCATGGTAAAAACAAATAAATAACTGGAAGACTAATGCAGATAACAGAAACAAAATTTGGATAATATGGGGGGGGGGGGGGGGAGAGAGGATCATATCTCTTTAAAATTATTTGAAAGGTAACTATAAAGGAAAGAAGAAATATTTATCCAAAATGGCATAGCTAGAAAAAATGTAAGGGCTGAAATTAACAATGGGAAAATTTGTTAACATAACCACACATTTTACAGGTACAATTTGTTTAGGAAGAGCACAAAGAAACTGAATACAGAAAACTTTGTTAAGTGTATTGTGATTGCATATTAAAAACATTAAGAATGTGTATCTTGACCATGCTGCATGTAGAGAGTCTTTTTGATTATTAGTTAGAATAGTATAACTTAATTTCTTTAGTGTGTTTAATGCAATTAAGTTTTTATTTTACAAAATGGAATAAGAATTATAAAATACATCAAATAAATTATCTTTTTAGATAGCAGTTGAAAGCTTATCACTTGGAATACACTAGTATGGCAGTCAAGTTTTTGAAGTCAAGTTTTTACTTTTCCTGAAACCTGGAATTACTATTTGCAAACATAATGTTGAATTAATATAGGGTTTGGCATTTAACTGAATTATAAAAACTGGAGGAAGAACTAAATACATGATGTTTTAATTCTGTAAATGTAGTACATGGATTTTACTATGTTTGCTTTTATTAGTTAGGTTAAAATACACACTTTCTTGTTCAGTTTGTATACCCAATGAGCCATGTTCAATATTGTTAATAAAGAGTAAAAATAGATTTTGCACAACAAAGGAATACATAAGCCTCGAGTCTGAAGAACTGATTGGAAACTAACAAGAATAGCACCAGATTCTTTATATAAATCATTATGACCCACCTTAGGGGAGGCAGCATTTAGAAGTAAACTGCTAAAATAATTTAAAAACGTGGTTCTGCCACTTGCCGCTCCTTTATAATGTACAGAAGTAAACTTCAATATTTAAAAAAAAGCTTTCTTGCTTTTTTTTTCTTTCATATTTTAATTATCAACATCCTTGATGAGCATTCTAGAAATACCACAGAAGACTATCACCAGCCACTCACATGAAGGCTAGAGACGTGGAGCTCAGATTACAGACCCAACAAAAATTTTATATGTATGTATAACTGACTTCAACTTGCTACTCATGTGAGTCAAGTTATGCAGAGGAATGTCTAAAGTATCAGGCCTCAAGTCCTCAACTGATCATGTAGGAATTAGTTTATTAAACTATATTAAAACTCTCCTCCCACAAAATATATCCATAGGGCATATGGATAGGTACTTACAAACACCTTTCCTTTTTCAGTTTGGATATTTTCAACTGTAAACCTGGAAAAGGAAAAGAAAAAACACTGATTATCTTTTTACTCATTTTACCCAATTGAACAGTTGAATTGGCCTCTTAGTTATTAGAGTTTTAAAAATCATTCATAACATTTAACCACTCCTTCTCAAGTCCACAGGTAACAGATAAGTCATATTAAAGGCTGGCCCTCTGGATAGGAAGCACCATTGTTGTTTGCAAAGCCACACTTTGGAGCTGGCCTCAGTCTCCATTTTTCCACTCCAGAGGTTTTTAGTCATGTGACAGATGTGATTTATTCAAGTGTATGTGATGCAAGAGTCATTTGGTTTCATGAGTCTTTCCTGGGTGCCAATCTCTATGGAAATAAGCTTGCTTGCCATCTCTGAAAGAGGAAAAAGTGCTGCAACGTAACTTATAGGAGAAGAAAGTAGTAGTTCCTGGACTACGAAGGGGGTAAGGCCTACTTCAACCTTGCCATCATATCTGAGCCAGTTTTTGGCCAAGTTCCGGAACAGCCATGAAGATCCCATTACTGGCTATCTCGAGATCCTTAATAAATAATACCTGTTCACAGTATTAATATAAAAATCTAGGCTCTTAATACAGAAATTTGTCCTTTTAAAAATATATACTTCACCTCTATTATGCTGTAAAAGTAGGGGGTATTGTGTACTATTCATATAAACAATATTCTTGGACTTTGCACTCATGGAGTAGTCAATGGTACTACACGGATATATAAAGTTGTGGAAAAAGTTTCCGACATTAATTTTTAAATATTACAGAATCCAGTCATGTAACTAAGGATAGTATTATCATGGATATGCACAAAGGGGCAATGTTAAGAGTCCACCACATAAGGTTCCAAAGTGCTAGGTCTACTCTACAGCTATTCCCCCAGCTCTTTTGGAGCAATGCTGCCAGGCATTCTTCAGGCTGAAGCTTCCCAGAAAGTCTCTTTAAGATGATGTGAGGAATGATGTACATCTTCCTGTGCCTTCATTGATTCTTGTCCCTTCACTCTTTTCCTTTTCAGGCATCCCTGTACTACAGAGAACCGAAAACATTCACACTGTGTAGAAAAGGGAAGATTCACACGTGTAGGGGATCCTCCAAGTGCAAGTACTTGGGATAGTCAGGGGCTCAGTTCATGACAAAGAAAATTAAGAATGAAAAAAAAATGAAGCCAATGAATAGGGCAAGTTCCTCCCTACCCTATGCCGTCTTCAAATACACTACTCAAAAAAGAAGACTGACCAGTTTTATTCATATTTTAAAAACTTTTGAACTAAAAATGTCTGTGCCAGCCAGCATGCCATTCTCATAAAAGAATGTTCTTTAATGTTATAAGTACATGAAAGCCTTCTGACATGCTAATGACATAACTGAACACCACAAAATAAAAACCATGACTTGCGTGGAGAAGGAGAAGTTGGGATTGTGAAGAAGTTTCTATTTTTCCCTTCCCAGGAATGGCTGAATAAGGAAGTTTACTTGCTGACATATATGCTAGTCCTTATTCGGGGAAACCTTCCAGTACTCAGGTTTTCACACTTGGAAAGTAAGTCCAGACAAAGATTCAGTGAATACACACTACAGGCAGTTACAAGATGATGAGTAACAACAAGATAGAAAATGCATGGAGACTACTTCCAAAAAAAAAAAAAAGTTCTTGGGAAATAGGTAAAGACTTCTCTGATCTCACAAATACTCAGCACCTTTAAGATTTTATGTTCTGTTACGTGCAGCATAGAAAGAGGGTTTAATTTTTTTTAAGTGACTGCTATTCATTAAGTCAATTAGGAATCAGCAATTAGAACCCCTATGAAGTGTGCTTTAATCCTACTCCACACCCATCGGAAGGAATGAGGCTGCACAACAATGTGGCTCCTGTATGAACAGGTAGTCTGTTCAGCAAAGTATTTAAGATTGTAACATTAGCAACCTGAGCCATCAACTGAAAAGGCAGTGCTCAAAAGGCCAAGTACTATGCTACAAGTAACATTATCTCCCCTATCACCTGAATTCAGGAGGAACTGAACTGGTTACTTAAAAGTTGGGTTTTTTTTTGTTTTTTTTTTAAAGTCAAATGACTAAAATGAGAAGGCAGAAATCCAGTTAAGAGAGTAGAATTACTAACAATACCCATAATCTCTTCCTTTTTGTCTTTCAGAGGAACAAGAAGCTTTGACCACACTAACTAACGGGACTATGCTTGTGTTTCCAAAAACGTTTTATGTTTCCAGTATTCAACAAGGAGCAAACCAACTATTTGTCTAAAGTGGAAAAAAATCCTCATTTTCCACTTTGGAGAGTATATACATATTTGTATATCCATCCTACTTAGATCAATTTAATCACAACCACTTAGGTTTTCCTTTCCAGATACCTTCTTGTGAAGCAAATGGACAATTTGGGGCAAGAGATCTATTGCTGGAGCATTAAGCTTTACCCATTTTAAAATGTGCAATGGGTAGGTGACAATGAATATTTATTACATTCTTTATACATTTTAAGTCTATTTTTAAAATCACCATTACTGTTAATATAAATACATAAACATTTAAAAGTTAATATTATGAGACCTCTAACTAGGCTACGTCATGCCTATATAATATTTTTTATTAAGGATTGTGACTTATTTATACCTGAATTAATCTTTATATATGGTAAAGTTATCATAGCTACAGGAACTTTAGCATTTTAATTTCTTGACCTATGTACTTCAATTTTCAGTATTAACATTACATTAGCATATGGATTGGCATCTAAATCCACTGTCTGAGAAAAAAATTAAAAGGAAATAGTAAAGAGAAACCACAGAAAAAGCTACAGTTTTCATTAAAATATACACTATTTCATATTTGAACAAACATTTGAACTCCATGTCTTAGAATGTGAAATGCAGTTTTCTCTGATGGGACTGATGTTCTGGGGCTTCCATCTGAGGGTTTATAATGGGCTTCTTGAATCTGGAAGTTCATATAGGATATTATCTAATATTAATATCTGTGAAGTAGGAAAGTGTTACCATATATATCTTACAAATGGGAAAACTGAGGCGTGGAGATTTATTGACTGATTTTAAGAAGCATTGAGCACCCACAAATTCTACTGAAGTCAACGGAACCTACAGGTGCACAGTCCCTTTAATAATTAGGTCATTAAAGACTTGCACATAGTCATACAGGAAGTTTGTGGCAGAAATTGTTAGCTATTTTGTCAGCAGAGAAACAGCTTTTCAAATGTGAATAAATTGGGATATTTTAAAAAAGAAAAAAGAAGGCATCTGTCCTCTAAAGACAAAGCGCCTAAGTTGTAAAATTACATTTATTCAAAAATAGCTGCTTTTCATTTAGCATGATCAAACACAATGCAGATTACATACACTCCACTCCCCCATCCCCAGCCCACCATGTGCTAATAAAAAACAATCGAACATAAAAAAATTAAAGCATGTTTAAAAAGTTACACCTCATATGAAATCTGAGGCTGTTGCAAGATAACATGAGTTACAAATCCCTGGAAAACAAAAATTTTAACAGAAATAACAGTCCTCTATAAATTCCAAAGGGGTAACCTTGTTAATCTAGTTCAGCAAAACAAACAAGGAGTTCTGTAACACTTTTAAAGACTAACACATTTATTTATCATGTAATGAAGTGGGATTTTCTCCCACGAAAGCTCATGTGATAAATAAATTTGTTAGTCTTTAAAAGTGCCGCAGGACTCCTTGTTTGTTTTGCAGTCCTCTGATAGTTAGCCAGCACAAGCACATACACAAAGTATTTCTTGAGCAAACATCTCATTTCTCCTATCGCCATATTTAATATACATTTTGCTGACATCTAGATTTGAAACTCATGAGTCAGTTATAATTCTTATTTATAGACTTCAGAAACAAGCAAAGTCCAGGCAAGTCTGTGTTTGATGTTTCTGAAATATTCGCTTGCATTGGGTTCTACAGAAAGATCCCCACCTTTTGAAAATATTAACTATCCCTCAGGCATGTCTTTGATGTTATCACAGAAGATCTAATTTTACCCAACACTGTGGGACATACTACCAAACGGCTAGGCATGAAAAAGTTTGCCTAATGGCAAAATTACCTGGCCCTACCCAATACACGTTAGAGACACATGCAGAAATACAAAGAAAACCAAAATGTTAGAAATCTGTACTGAATGCCCAGAAAGGAGCTTTCAACACTACTCTTAATTCTTTTTCCTCCCTTTCAGGTTCATTTTCAGACATGGCATGGGATTGCCAGATCCCTCTGATGCGTCAGCATGTGATCTGCTGATGACATCACACCACTACCAAAATTCATTTGAAGACTGAATTGAACCAACAGGAGTAAAGAGACTATTTTAAGAAATAAACACAATGTTGTAGCTTTTCCAGGGCATTATACAGTCGGGACCCGTTAGCACGCGGTCATCGGGAGCCATACAATTATAACCGCGTGTTAAGCGGACCGCACGTTAACGAGTCTCAACTGTATAAATGGACAATGAAATTGTTAAAAAAAATCTTCCAAATCAGAACTGAACAGCCGATATCACACTTGACAAGTCCCTCTAACTATTTTAGGCTCATCTGTCTCTGTGAAAAGCGAATATTTTCCAAAAATATACTCAGTTTAATTTTATACACCGCGTGCTAACTGAAACCGCATGTTAATTTTTTAGGTTTGGGGGACGTGATCCTACCGCATGTTAACCGAAACCGCGTGTTAACCGGCCGCATGCTAACGAGTCCCCACTGTATATATGTATTTTTTTAATCTTAGGATACAAACTAAGAATTATTTTAAAAAGTAATTGAATGCTATTGGTTGGTAAACCTTTAATTTTCTGTTAATTAATGTCAAGTTAATTTCCTTTTAGTAAACAACAAAGTAACAGAATTTTTTGCCCATTTACACAAATCTTCAAAGCCCAATCTTGCAAGCTGCTGAATAGAATCACATCTCCCACTAATTTCAGTGATAGTTATGAAGGTAGCTGCATCTCCTAAGATTGGACCATTGGGTATTTGAAAACTAAGGTGTGATCCCCCAATCCATTATTGCTGCCATTATTTTGAAATCAGCAAAACACCATGTAGGAGGATCTAATTGCATGATTGTAGCCTACAAGAATTCCCAATCAGTCATTTGCTTTTCTTCCAAAGTAATTTAAATAGTCTTTAATGTAACAAGAATTAATTTTGGCAGTTCAATTCAAATGCTGTTCTAAAGCAATTCCAAAGAACTAATCACATACATTAAGGAATATTCATGTGAGTTAAGGTTTGTGAGACCAGGTCTTATGTTTGGACCAAGTACGTCTAGAAAAAGAAAACGTATTCAAGGGAATTATTTCATGAAATATTATAAAGAAGGAAATATAAAAATTATATGCTATGATAGTTCCTCTCATTTTTGGATGTTTTTTCATTCTCCCCATACTGAAGAGTGCAGACGTACAAAGTCTTCTAAGAGTCATAACCATGGTACAACCAGTAGCACAAAGGCTGCAAAATAAAATGCAAGAATAAATAGCTTCTATTATTAATTTCATTGTGAATATTTAAAACTACAGACACTGCCACTTGGCATAGTCTCAAGACGGAACCATTGGTATTAATATCTATGCAATCCACTGGTTTATATATCTGAAGAGGTAAGAAGTGAGGGAAATAAAGAAAGGAGGGAAAAAGCATTGGGCTTGGTAACTTGTTTTTCTTTTAAAACTAGTGACTTTTAACTCTGAAGCACTAATAGCAAAATAGCACTAAATACCTTCAATGCAACTGTAACCATCAGATCAAGTGATGAATTTTACTTGATAAATCAGCTCATTTATACAGTTTGGTTCCTTAGGTTGGAATCACACATTTTAATCTAATCTGACCCCCTTCATAACACAAGTCACCATAGTCAGTGGAGTTGTGTATTGGCTCACCTGCAGGGTTGGAGCATTAGAGAGTAGACATCTCTAAAATCAAGCACAATTGCTAAGAATAGCCTCCTAATCTAACTGTGAATAAAGTTTCTTTGCTCCAGACAGGCCAATGGGGTCGCATGTGGATCCACACTTGCCCAAGGCTTGCAGTTTGGGGGAGGCGCAGAGTAATGTCCCCCGCCCCCAAATTACACCTATGTTACTAACAATTACCATTTTATGTGTACAGGGACACAGAACTGGAAGAGATCTCTGGATTATCAAATCTAGTCCTCTGCTATCACAAGCAATCCATCATATAATCCTGTTCATAAATACATCAAGCTCCATCAAAATACAGTACCAGATGGAACAATTTACCTTGGACTTCTTTATCATGACATTCTTTTAGTTTGGACCACAGTTCCTTGAAGAAATCACAAGTAGATTCAGCAGAACTAGGGCTCCCACAACTTCCTCCAGAAGCATTCATCTCGTCTTTTTCAATTCAACTTTTTCCGCTAGTCTTATCTTTGATACTTGTTCACTCTTTCCTTTTTAGTTTTAAATTACATAGCTATGAAATTTGTTTCTGAAGACAGCTGCATGCCTGTAATGACAGATTGACAACATTTACATGTGCATGTATCAGAGTATGACTTGAAGCCATGGATGAAATACAAAACCCACTGCCTGTCATTGTAAAATTGTGCTTATTTAATGACAATCATTTACCTTACAAGTGCAGTAAATTCTAAATATCTTGCAGAAAGCTAAAAGCTATTGAATAATAAAAGTTAGGGGATTTTTTAAACAAACAAACAAAAAAGATATTGAATTAGACTACGGATTTCAAGGATTATTCACACTTTTTCCATCTTTAAAAACATTTTAATCTAATTCCAGTTTACCAAAACTATCTTATGTTTCCCACATTTTGCAATTTAAAGATGCTGCAATACAACTTTGTAAAAGGGGCCAACTGGCTAAAGAAATCACAGGTTGAGCATGTATCTTCCTTTATGCCTATAATTCTAGATATACACCCTTCCCTAAAGGAGGAAGTCAGATGAAGAGAAACCCAGGTTTTCTCCCCCTAGTTTTCTATAAATTCTGCCACCAGACTACGTGTGTTTCCTCAAAGAATATGAGGTTGGCCACAAAATTTGCAAATTCCCCCAAATCCATGAGAATATTGCAGATCCATCGAAGGCACAGGGTTTTGTGTGTCTGCACTGCATCAGACTCCGGTAATGTGACTTTGATGGAGCCACACTACAAGGAATTTCCCACCTAGCGCTGCTCCTGCTCTCTTATGAAGAGTTCCATAGTGCAGAGGATCTTGGAAGGTAACAGAGAGGAAGCGAGGTGCTGTGTTTAGGGCATTGCATTGGAACTCAGATATGGATTAAATCCTGGTGCTGACACATGTGTGTGACATTGGAAAAGCCATGTAATCTCTGTCCCTGAGTTCCTCATTTGTGAAACTGGAGACAAATCTTTTCTCTTTCATTCTTTTGGCTTGTGTCTCTACTTAAATCTTTGGGGAGATGGGCAAGGACTATTCTTATTATATGCATGTACTGTGCCTACCCGCAATATGTCCTGATTTTGGTTATTATTGTTCTGTAATACAAATCATAAATAATCCCCTGGCCATTTTGAGTTATTCTTAAACAATGACTCTGATCAAACATACTAGAGACAGACTTCTAAGAGTCACAGCTGAAAGGGGCCAAAGCTCTCCAAGTTCCTACGGTACAGCGCGAAGTTTCTCTTCATACCCAGCTAGATGTAGGAGAAATCAAGTGCCTGTACTTCCTAACATACAAGTTCATGAGCTACCTGAACATGTATATTGAGGCTTCAACTTCTCATATAAACAACAAGTCTTCACATTAGGAAGGATGGTCCAGTGATTTGAGAGCTAACCTAGGACTTGGAACACCTGGTTCCAAGTCTCTGCTCTACCACATGCTTCCTATATGAACCCAAGCAAGCCACTAAGCCTCTCTGTACCTCTCTTTGCCATCACTAAAATGGGATATTAGTATTTTCCTTTCCTTACAGCTGTGTTTGAGGATAAATAAATTTAAAAGGTATTGTGTGGAAGCTCAAAATGTGCACATTATTTAGACAGACATCAGACAGCCTCAAATGTCCTTGAATCTGCTTTGGCTTTTGGAGGCTAAATCACCTGATCTATTCCACTAGTTATAAGGCTCAAGTTAGCTAGGGTTCTTATATGAAATAATTCTTCAACAGAAAACAGGTTACCTTTTGGAATTAGGGATAACTACTGGTCACTCTAACTGAAATTGTGATAGAAGTCTCCATACAGTATCTCAGCTGAAATGTTTCACTTTGAGCCATCATACAAAGCTTCTTTGCTGAACCCATTGCCTAATAATATTAGGAATACCAGACCTTTGTTTTCATTAGCTTTTAAACAGAGCGGGCTGAGAAACCACCTCTCTCTATGAGCAGTGAGGACAGCTGAGATCGAATGATGCTCCTGTGCTCATAGCTTTAGATTTGAGCATCTAGGGTCAGTCAATTTCAGGTGAAGGGCATGTGGAAGGAATTTTCTTCTGACTTTGTGAATTGTCTCTAAAATATTTTTATGCACAAGATCCCCACAAAATTTGTTATCAGTAGTACACAAGGCTGAAATAAATTTTTAAAAAGTGGAATTGTCCTAAGTTCCTCTAGCTTTATGACCCCCGAAATGAGATGCTATTCATGGCAGAGGCTCAACACATGATCAAGCATTCTGTTTACTCTCCTGCCTATAGTAATCAGGGTTCAGGAATACCTCTGGACAAAGCTGAGCAGCTGCATGAGCACAATGGGCACATGATAATATCAGATTCAGCTTTGTTCTTTAACACTTGATTCTAAAAAGCCTTCACAGGGCTGAAAAAGAGCTTAGAACATTGAAGTGAAGATGCTGGCAGACTACATCCAGCAGAGAGAGGAACAACAACTGCTATAGATAAGGAGAAAGCTGCTTGATGCCCCCTATCCTTAAGAAGAAAAGGCTTGCTGATTGTGGTAGGCTTGATGCCCCACTGGGTCTGCAGAACTGGCTCCCCTTTGATGGGCCTCCTATTCATTTGTCCTTCAACCATGTCCTCTAACCTTTTGAGTTTATAGGCCAAAGAGGGAAAATACCAGTACTTTTTCTTCCCTAAACACTACCCATTTGTGGCATCAAAATGGAGGGACTTTTATTGTTCACTTTGTAGGATTTTGTAAGATACTGTGCATCTCTTCTCTTACATTTTTCATCACCAGCAGTAAAAGTAACTAAGTTGACAACTTAATTACTGTAACTAGATATCTGTGTTAACACTTCATTATGATGAACAAGACAGTTTACTCAGCTGTATCGGTGCTGCTCTCTGGCTGCCACCAAGTCAAATTCACTAACTCAGAGTTTCTCACACTAAGGCCACGTACACATTACAGACTTGTCCTGCAATAAAAGTTATTGCGTGACAAGCAAGCGTTATAACGCTTTACCCCATCCACACAGCACTCCTTCTAGTGAAAAGGAGCATTCACACACTCCTTTGAATTTTCGCTAGAAGGAGCAGTGCATGGTGTGTACCTATTCCACCATGCAATGCCCTGCCAGCCGAAAGGCTGGCAGAGGTGCTGTTTCCGGCTTGAGCCCCACTCCTGCCCCTGGGACTCAGCTGGACTGGGGCTCCCTTGCCGGGCTCAGCTGCTGCCGGCCAGCTGAGCGGCAGCTGAGCCCCACTCTGGCAGCTGAGCGGGTGACTGCAGGGGCTCCAGCTACCCTGGTGGGGCGCCAGCCCCTGGGCAGCCAAGCTGCGCTCAGCTGTTCTGGCGGCTGGAGCCAGGCAGCCAAGCTGCTTGAGCCCACAGCCGCTGGGCAGCTGAGCCCGCCGGCCAGCTGAGCCCCAGTCCCTGGCATGCTCAGCTCCGGGCTCAGCTGGCTGGAGGCTAAGCCCTGTTGCCCGCCAGGGTTGGGGCTCAGTTGCCGCAGCTGGAGCCAGAGCTGTGGGGCTCAGCAGGGCTCCAGCCGCCGGGCAGCTGAGCCCTGCACAGCCCCAGCTGCAGTGGGGCTCGAGCCGAGTTCAGCAGGGCTCAGCTGACAACCAGCAGCAGCTGAGCCCCACCACCCACTGGGACATTTCTGGAGGCGGCCAGCGGCAGCCGAGCCCAGTTAAGCCTGGTCTGTGGGGGGGCTCGGCTGCCATTGGTCAGCTGAGCCCGGTGGGTGGTGGGGCTCAGCTGGCACTCTGGGACTGCACTCTCGACTGGCACTCTGGGACATTTCTGGAGGCTGTCAAAGACGCAAGAAGCGTACACACAGGCTCTACCACGGAACAGTTGTTCCGTGGTAAGCCTTACCATCCTCGTTTGGGTGGTTTACATGTTGCACGGCAAGAGGGCTGTTGCCACGCAACAAGAAGGATTTGTGTGTGTACGCTCTCACTGTTATTGCACAGTAAAGAGCCTTACTGCGCGATAACTTTGTAGTGTGTACAAGGCCTCAGTGTCTTGATCTCTCATGTGCTCATGATATCATTGGGGACCAGAAAAGTCACGAGCTGTCAGTCATCATGCAGGCCTATAAGGATGGCATCGGGGGTCATCACTTTTTTGGGGAGAGGGTCATCATAGCCTGAAATATTTTCAAAGGGGGCTCTCAGCAAAAAAAAAAAAAAAAAAAAAATTGAGAACCCCTGCAACTAGCTTAAATAAAGCTAGCCAACAACATTTATAACACCATGATGTGGTTACTCCAGTGGCAATATTAAAAGTGCTTGCAACAGGCAACCACAAGAAACTGGTCTATAAAGGATGCTTAGCAGTCAACATTTTTGCAGAAAAACCCTGGAACAGAAACAGCTTTAGGTCTTGTCTATACTACAGGTTTGTTGACAGAAGTCTACTTTTGTCAACAAAGCAATGGATCTGCAAGCACTGAAATGCTCCTCCTACCAATGTAACTCCCCTCCCGTGCCAACATAATAAACCACTTCAACAAAGGTTGTAGGACTTATGTGGGTGTAGTTAGGGTGACGCAGCATTAGTGTGGACACCGCTTTGGCTCCAGATGTGAAACTGACAAGAAAGCCAAGCAGCTACAGGCCAGCTGCCTCCCGCTCCGCTGGAGAGCAATGTGGCTGGACTCATTTCTGGCTGGAAATCAGGGTAAGAATCCCAGGTGGTTGGATCCTGTTCCTTGGTGGGAATGGGGAGTTAACCGGGAGTGTGGCATGCTGCCATTAGACCAGAAGCCTGTGGCACAGCCATGCTCTTGGCAGGGAGCTGCCAGACCAGGCTCTCAGCTCTGCAAACTGCCTGTCTTAGATCAGGAGACACACTACCAAACTAAGGAGGGTAGTGTGGTCATCAGCCACCGTAGTAATTAATACAGCGGCTCTATGTCAACCTAACACAGGTAAATAGCTCTGTATAGTGCAGGCAAGACCTTAGTCTGAATCCATCAGCTTTAAGCCCATAGTACAAATTACATGAGGAAGGTGGTGAACAAGAGTGTGTTTTTACAGCTTAATTTTGGGACTCAGGCCTGGTGTAGACTGTTTGGTGGACCAAAGTCAGTTTTTTTTCCCCCTCAACAGAACTGAGCTGGTGACACACTGCCATCACCACTCCCACTAACAAAATTGCCGATTTTTGAGAAATATATGGCTTACCTCAACTTAGTGAGGGTGATGCAGTGACAATTTAGGCCCCTTACAGACGCTGTGGGGCTGTCATTCTTGTCAATTTCACTGCTCCAGTGGGCCTGAGGGCTCAGCAGCTCCACTCCCAGTGTCCTTACTCCCTGCCAGGGCAACCCTGGATGAGCAATTTAATTTCATTTCTTTCATAGAAATGACTTCCGATATCTAGAGCACAGGGTGGGCGAAATACTATCTTTAACTGGACCAACTTCTGTGGCTGGAAAAAAGGACAAGCTTTCCAGATTCCTTCACTCAGCATGGGGCTGAGGTGCATTTCCCCTCAGGGCTGCTACTCCCTGGGACTGCTCTGCCCTCGAGCACTTGCAGCCTTTTTAGCCCCCAAAGCTGCATCACTTCTTCTCCAGGCTGAGAGAAGCAGATATTTCACCAGAGCTAGGAACGGACACCGGTATTTGCAACCTTGGCAGCGGGCTGAGAGGGCCCAATTCCACCCTCACCTACTCCCAGGGATTGCCCAGCTCGGCAGTGACCAGGAAAACAGTGGGGGTATTTCAGGGCCCGGGCCGGGACCATTTCAGGGGCGGGTTTTGCGAGCACTGGGAGCCGGCCGGGGCGGGGGTATTTCCAGCTGGCTAGTGGGGGAGGGAGCGCGGGGCGTGTTCTCAGGGGCCCGCGAAGGGGCACAGGGAGAGCCTGCAGCAGGGTGGGGATGAGGCGGTTGGAGTCCGGCGGTTAATTTTGGGGCGGGGGTCTCCCTCGAACCCGTTCGCCGCGCGACAGGGAGGCCCGGCCGCGGCCCGCAGGGCGGGTTGGTCGCGCTCGCGCTGCCAGGGACGGGAGGGGCGCGCGCCGTTACCTGGCGGCGGCTGGTTGGTCTCTGTTGTCTCGCGCGCGGCGAACGGCGGGAAAGGGATTAGTTTGTCAGAGAAAGGCGGGCGGAGCAAAGCATGACGGGCCGGGCCGGCCCACCCGCTCTGCGCCCCTCCAGGTACCTGCTGCGCAGGGCCGGCCGGCCGGCCGGCTACTTCTCGCGAGAAGTCCTTCCTAGACTCAATAGTACTCTCGCGAGAGACTACCCTCCCTTGGCGGGGCCAATGCTCACGGCCGGGGCCACGCTGCGGAGGGAGGGTGACGCTCTGTCCTGTAGGCCGTGGTCCCTCCTGCTGCAGCCGCTGCGCACGGGGGCGCCACGGCTGGCGGAGTTGTGGGTTTAGAGCCGCTGCTGCAAAGAGCAGAACCTGTTCCCATGCCCACCTGTGACAAACGCCCTGGGGTGTGTGTGCAGCATGTGCCTGGTGGGGTCGTCTCGGGCCGGGCCTGGAGGACTTGGCTGGCGGGGTGCTGCTCATGTCTCCCTACAGCGTACTTTTTAAAAGGCCTCGACTTCTAGAGCGCCCCATGCCGGTTGTGGCTGCTAGCCCCGGGTCACCGAGATCCCCAAACTCGATTTCGCCCCAGATTTGCTGAGATCACCCTATTGGTTCTGGCTTCCAGCCGGGGTTGGAGGGCTTCCCGGGCGGGGTCTGGGTTCCATGACTGCTGGTTGCAAAAATCACCCCCTGGGCTGTGGGTTCTAGACCCCTTGCTGCAGAAATCGCCACAGGGGCCCTGGATTCCAGCCTCGAGTTGGGTCGCCAGGAGCTGCAGATTTCTGGATTTCAACCTTGGGGACTGAAAGTAAAACAACTTACAGGGAGGGAGAAGAATTGTAAAAGTTGGCACAACAGGGGAGCCATCATAAAACAGCAGGAGCCCACACCTAGCTCAGGCTGCTTAGTGCAGCTAGTGTCATGTGTAAAGTTATCCTGGTGGAAAGTGAAGGTGTGGTTTGGGAGCCTGCATTGGAAAAAAGTCATCCCTGAGAAAGGGCCCTACATGAAAAGGGAACAAATTTATTCCCTTGGTACCCAACGTACAAGTTCCCCTCTACCCCAACTTTGGGAACTTACTCTAAAAATTATTAGTGCTGACTAGAATTTATTTATTTACTGCTACAGCCTTAATCTGTTCATCAGAGCACGCTGCAAAATCCATCTTTTTTCACCAGACTTCGGTGGAGGGAGCAGTTCATTGAGATCTGTGATTAGAGTGGGTTTTTCTCTTCCTTGTTTTGGGAAGACTGCTGTATTTATTTTTATTAGATTGAGTGTGTTTGTCATTTTAATATATAGCAGAAGTGCCTAGAGTCCAGGAAAGATGAAGTCTTATGTTTTGTATAACTACATAAACATGTAAGGCCAGAGTCTCAATGTAAACTGTCATAAACTCCACTGAAGGCTGTTGCCATACACAAATTAATCCCTATTAAGTGTCTGGCCCATTAAGCATCTCCACCTAAACTACAGGGAAATATTCTGTTGGCCCAAGACTGTTCTCTTCACCGAAGGGAAACTAAAGGACTTTAATTTGGAGCTTTACCTATATAGGAACTGCTGGATCAGATCCAACTTTCCTCTTTCTTCCTTTTCACAACTCCGTTGTACACAAAAAATCAAGAGTTTTGTAGATATGGCTTAGTTAAGAGCTTGGAAGACGTGCCCTTGCTTGGCTAAGGGCTAATCCTACAAACACACATAATTTTACTCAACATAGGTAAAGTAGTCAATTTATGTATGTTTTAATGTTTACCCTATCTGGCCTTATTTGCTATTTAATCTTCCCCTGCTTAGATTATTAAGTTAGCCACTTACACGAATGCTTAAGTCACTAGAAAGTACTCTAAAGATGGAGATAAATTGTATCTGAATCACAACTAGGTCTGGAACAAAGAAAAATTTCTGAAACATTGTCAGATTAGGATCAATGCTAACATAGTGTTTGTGCAATTTAAATTTAAAATTCATCTATGCCAAAAATACTACAAATCCCAGTCAGGTATGTACCTAGAAGTTAACAAAGACTTTGAAAAACCTTTCTGACCCATTTTCCTTTTCAGTTCTCAGTGTTGTTTATTGAATCACTTTTTAACTAAAGTTCCAAAGGGGTAGCCGTGCTAGGCTATTGCAGAGAAACTAACAGAGTCCTGTGGCACTTTTAAAGACTACCAGATTTATTTATCACATGAGCTTTCGTGGGAGAAAATCCCACTTTGTCAGATGCTTCAAAGTGTCTGATGAAGTGGGATTTTCTCCCAAAAATAAATCTGTTAGTCTTTAAAAGTGCCACAGGACTCTGGGGAAATGGGACACTTCTAGTATATTTGCAGAAAACCATGCATCCTATAGTTTAACTGCATAGTATGAGCTATAAAAATAATCAAACTTAATTTTGAATTGTAATTTTCCTTCCAAATATGTATTTATTGTGAATGAGTAATTTTGCAATAAAAATATATATAGCTAATGAATATAGCTAATAAGTCAATAGGAATCTGAATGGTCCAGTAGAAGGTTTAAAAACAAACATAAAATGTATGCTAAATTTATTATGAGAATTATGATGTGGTGATATGCAAAAAGCATTACAGTACAACTCATTATTAATACCAGTAATTACAAACACTTCTGCAATTGCTTTTCCTATAAGCTACATGGTTCCAATTCTCTGACTTGTTTGTATGCAGTGTAACTCTAGTGACTTCATTGGGATTACTCATAATTTACACTAGCATTAACTGACACTAGATTTAATTACAATAGCGTTTGAAAATCTTATTACAATAAACTTTTCCTTTTCCCTAAGGAGTCATTTATTTGATTTTCTGCAGAGAAGCCTGACCTGAAGTGACATACTTGGCCACAGCTTACTGAGTAGGTCTCAGAGTAATTAAATGTACTAATGAATTACTGAAAAGCATGCTATTCCAAATTAATTTACACTAGATATCTAAGTTTACTAGTTGAAGTGGAACAGCATATCGTTCCTCTAATAGCAGTAAATATGCACACCTAAGCAATAAAATGGGGGGAAGGGACTTTGGCATTGTTTCACTTGAACAGGTTCAGAAGTTTATATGGATTCATGGCGAAAATTCAAAGGAACTCTTTATATGACACATTAACCTTGGTGTTAGAATACTTATCTAAAAACTACTCTGTAACCACTCTGAAACAGGAGGTGGAATCTAATTAAAGCCCTATGCAACAGAGCTGTCTGGTCTAAAATGTTAACCTTTGCTGTTAGTATAGAGCTGTTAGTTATCAATTATAGGTTAATATTAGTGTCCTTGTTACTGGATGACCTGGGATTATTTATCAGCAATTTTTTCAAGCTATTGATTGAATGACTATTATTGCAGTGCTTAAAGAAGCACAGAAACAAAGAAAAGCCTATTATTGCACCAGTAGTTTAAGTGCTACATCAATATTTAGTAGGCATTCTTAGAACATTAGGTGGTCCTGCAATCATATATGTAGGTACAATAGGGTGGATCAGAATTCCAATCTCAGAATTCCTAACTTTTATTGGCATAAATTTAGATGAAAATATTAAAAACAGCTTACAGTTAAAGATCTCACAAATCATCTACAAAGTCCACATTTGAATTTTATTTTCCCCTTTTATCAAAAAGATTAGGAAAATTATTCCTTTTTACTTTAAAACACAGGTTTATGCATTTTAGTGCTCATGAAAGCTATTTGCTCAACCATTCTAGCAAGTGAAATCCTCTGTTTATCCACAAAAGTAAAATACCTTCTCCCCACTACTCATTAGTGTGTTTATAACCTCCGTGATCTGGAAGAGTTACCTCTGGGGTAAATGTGTAGTTCATTTTCTAGGCCCATTAAACCTTTGGCTTTTCTGCTAAGACTGTCAATAAGGATGTCAATTAACATCAGTTGTAATGGTACTTTTGTAACTTGGTCTTTTACCACAGAGTACTGGACTGAGCTCACCAAACAACTAAAGACAACAGAGTCTTG
>ML685766.1:15566870-15599973 GCA_007922175.1 Pelusios castaneus
CAAGACTCTGTTGTCTTTCTACAATAGACTAACACGGCTACCCCTTTGGAATTTGACAAACAACTAAAGTGATGGAAATGCTGGATGGCATTTAAATGAACACACTAGAAACTGTCAATTTCCTGAGCCACCCAATCCCCTCTGCTGGGGAGCAGATAAAGTTTGCTACAGCTCTGTGAGGCTGACAGCATTTGCTCCTGGTAGGAGGAGTGACTCTACTCCACCACCACCACTTGGTTCTAGCTCTACTTGGGAAAATTCCTTAAACCAGCTTCCCCAACCACTTTTGAAGCAAAGTCACCATCAATTGTTTTTGATGCTTCCCTTCTCGTGCAGCAGACAAACATGGACAGAGACACGGCTGTATGGACTCCCTATCTATATTACTTAGGGTTATTGTCGTGCCAGTTTAAGGAACAGGAGCCACAGGACTATAATACTAGTACTGTAGTGTTTATTTCAGTGATTCCAATGGGACTATTTAAGGTAGTAATAACTAGACTTCCTAGAAGGACCAGGTCTATAGTTACTTCCAAAACAAAATCTTTTTCCCTCCCAGTTGGATCCTCTCCATTTATTACATAATTATTATTCCTCTACCTTTTTACTGGAGCTTAGCTTGGAATATTTTATAAGCATCCGTAGTCCAAAGACTCCAAGCAGAAGAGTGACAGATTTGGGAATAGTGTATGTTAATATCAGTCACAAACCAGAGAGAGGAACCAAAAGTACAAAATATATTGTTGTGTAGCTGTTTTAATGATATATTTGATTTACTCCAACTTTGCAAAATCATCATGAAAATGTACCAGCTCATGCACAAAATTATGTCACTCATTCTTTATTGCAATGAGTGATGGGACTTCAACAGAAAAACAAAGCCCCAATATAATATTTTACTTACCTGTCCTCCCCCCTCAACCAAACAAAAAAGTTATCCTTGAGCAAGTAGTATTTAAAGTCTGATTTATTTAGTTGGAATTTTTAAAATGTACTGTGTTCAGTGTTGGATTAACACAGGGGCTATAGGGGCTTAAGCCCCAGGCCCTGGCCTGAAAGGGGGTCCAGCTGCTGTGGCCCCTGCCAAATCTGGCTGCCCCGCTAAGCCCCCAGTGCCGGAGGATGGACCGAAGCACTGAAAGAGCCCCTGCCATGTTGGCACTGGGGGTAGGGGGTAGGTTCCTGAGCCAGACTCCAGAGGTACTCCCTCCCCACCCAGGGCCAGCTGGGCTGGCCCCAGGGGCGGGGTGAGGTGGGCTGTCCTATTTGCTCAGCTTGTGCTGGCAGGGAGGTGGTGAGGACCGGCTCATGCTCTGTATAGCCTCCGGCGCTGAGCTGCCCTCAGTAGATAGGTCCCCTCCCCAGCCCCTGAGCAGTGTCAGCCACATCCACCCCAGCTGGCTCCCCCCAGGCCCCCAAGCAATGCTGGCCATGGCCCCTCCCCTCAGGCCCCTCCCTGAGCCACCCCAGCCTCCCAAGCAGCGCTCCTAGGGCCCCAACCCTGCCCCCCAGCACTGGTGGGCTGGATGCCCGGTCCCCCCTGGCAGGGTGCCACTGCAGTGGGGGTGGGGGCGGGGGCAGTGGGGTGGGCAGCCCCAGGCCCCCTAGGTCTTGATCTGGCCCTGACTGTGTTGCAGCACTCTACATTTAGAAAATAAAGGACTTCTGGAGTAATTTATAGTCTACAAGATGTCTCTTGGCAGGCTGTAGAGCAGTGATTTTCAAACTTTTCTCCTTGGGACCCAGCTTAAAAAAAGTCATTTATGCCTTTAACGGAACAATTACATCTTTGAGCAATGCATTCCAGTCTTTTGGCGGTGGCAGCAGGGGGTGCTGTGACCCAGTGCCCTAGGGTCTGCGACCCAATTCTGGGTCCCAACCCTTGGCTTTAAAACCACTGCTGTGGAGTATATTACAAAGTAGAGCAAATTCTGGCCTTTTACTGCTTGACAATGTCCCTTTCAATATACCAGGGCTGCAGGCAAATAGAAGTAATACACTGCCATGACAAGAATACAATAATAACAATGCTTTACTAAACTTCTGTTGTGGGTGTTATCTAAGGATCTAAAAATGCTTGGGAGATATTAGTTAATTAAGCCTTACAATAAACGTGCAAAGTATTACCACCTTTATTTTACAGATAGGAAACTTAAGCACATAGGGTATGTCTACACTTGCACCTTAAGTCGACTTAAGAATACATATTTTTCCAATAAAAATATAAATATTATTCCTAATGTATCAGGTGAAAAGTTTAATTCACCTCTGAAGGTCGACTTAAAGCCTAAGTCAACCTTATTAAGTCGACTTAAGCCAGTGTGGATAGGGAGTGCCCTTAAGTCAACCTAATTGGCCTCCAGCCCCCGGTGCAATGTGGGACAGCTACCTACAATGCACCACTCCTTAGTCAACCTAGCAACTGCCAGTGTGGACATAGGCAGTCGACTTAAGTTTTTAGTGTAGACTCTCTAAGTCGACTTCACAGAGCCTCTAGTGTAGACATAGGCATAGAGACAAAGGGCTAGATCCTGATTGTAATGTACGTTAAGCATGCTCAGTACTACACAAATGGCGCTCAGCACTTTGCACGGTTCGGCCTTGACTTATCCAAGGTGGCACAAGCAAGCCACTTAGGAGGCTTAGGAGTCTTAACCCTTTGTCTTTGATTTCGATTTGTCTATAGCACCCATCACCACTGTCAAGTTCCAAAGGGGTAGCTGTGTTAGTCTATTGCAGAAAAACAACAGGGTCCTGTGGCACTTTTAAAGACTAACATATTTATTTATTGCATGAGCTTTTGTGGGAGAAAATCCCACTTCGTCAGACTCTTTGAAGATGGAAACTGTAACTGTAAGTTTCCCATCTTCAAAGCATCTGACAAAGTGGGATTTTCTTCCATGAAAGCTCATCACCATAGTGTGTGTCTAGAAGAAAACAATGCCACTCAATTCTACTAAGATAGGATACTGGGTCAATCAAATTGATGTCTGTACACACAATTGCACTTTACTCAGTACTGATACAGGAAACATTTTTGTGAATTAAACTTTTCACCTGATACATTCGGAATAATATTTATATTTTTATTGAAAAAATATGTATTCTTTAAAATTTGTACATTTTCCTTTAATATTTATAATTTTCAGCTGCAAAGGGCAATCAGAGATTTTAGCATTTTCCCCACTTTGAAGAAAACATTTCATCTTACCAAACAGACATACTGCTGCCAATGAGAAGGTCAGTTTAATCTGTCATTCACAGCATTTTTTATTGACATTCTACCAGAGAGTAATAAAGGTAATTGTTCACTTTTATACCAACCTGGAGTTCCAGTGTAGTAGACACAGTGATGAGGCTTCCTGTTGTGAGATTATCTTAAATGTTTACATACTCTGTATAGATCATCATTCTCACAAGCTGCTCTAAACCATAACCCACTAGGTACAAACTGCTCTGCAGCTCACAGAAGACTTTGTATTTATTTTCTCTAAGATACACTAAAATAAGCTTCCCGGGGTGAGGGAAGTGGTTATACTATTGTTTTCAATGACAGGAAGAGTCACATCTACTTCAGCTAAAGAGTTATTTGTCCTAACAGGCATGACAAAACCTGTCTTCATTCCTTTCTATTCAGTCAAGTATTTCTGAGAACCAGTAGTTA
Organism: Pelusios castaneus; assembly: GCA_007922175.1. Taxonomy (NCBI): domain Eukaryota; kingdom Metazoa; phylum Chordata; order Testudines; family Pelomedusidae; genus Pelusios; species Pelusios castaneus. The sequence continues at coordinate 15,570,535 of ML685766.1, forward strand.
ATCAGTTACCAAATTCCATAGCCTTTGTTTCTGTACTATTTTATTCTTCTTATTTGATACCATGTACCCGTGAAGGTACTCAAATCCCAGATACTTAAAATTCTCAGGGTTCTATGGATCTGGGGTTATGATTTGGACTTGCCTTATATTGCAACTGTGAATTACCTATTACATATCAAAACATATTTAAAGTAAGTTTCTTACATCTAAGGCAAAGTTGAATTCTTATAAGTGACTATTAAATCAATTACAGTTATACCTCAAAGTTTGTAAATTAACTTATTCCATAAAACAATATTTTTTTAAAAGCTGGTCTAAGAGAAAATATAACAGTAGCAGCACTTTGTGTTTGTCCAGCCATTTACTATGTCACAATAACTCACTGAGTTAGTTTTCTCATTTGTAAAATGTGGGAATAAAGGCAGAGAAGTGAAAAAACTCCCCAAGTTCACCCACCAAGTCAATGGCAGAGCCTAGATTAGGAATTCCTGTTTCCCACTCTTGTGGTTAATCCAGTAGACTATGCTCCCCATTGAATATTATTATAGACAGAACAGCTGATGTTCAGCTACATACAGAAGTGTCAAATGTTTTACTTGCAAAAACTGTCACCAACAACTAAAGAAGCTGGAATTAATGGCATTTAATTAACATACATTAAAGAAACATTTTTAAATTGTGGTAACATTGATTTTCCAAACTGGGTTTCTTAAATATATATTTAAAGAAAGATTTTTAAAACTCACCCCTTTGTTTTAATTGTGAAAGTTCGGGGAATATTTCCTGCTGACTTTCCCTCAAGCTATAAACCTGAGGCATAAATGAGATGAGGAAGCTGCTGTGGACCACACTAGCGAATGCTGAGAGGAGATCTGCTGCAGCTGAGTTATATACAATGTGCAATGGATAATCTAATATGCCTTTCATTTAACTGGCTGGGCAGGTTTCTACATTCTGTGGAACGTGGAATCATACCAGAATTTGTTGGCACAACAGGCCTGTCAAACCGGTTCCTCAGTAGATCAGGAACCTGTCCAACCAGTCTGCATCAAAGGCAGCCCAACATGCTGCAGCGCAACTCGGTTCAGCAAGGTTTTGTATATGGTGAATTATTCACGCCTCCATCAACTCCCAACATATTACACTAATAGAATGATGTAGCCTCCGGCAAAATAATTTACCAAAGAGTGCGGGAATGATATAGCCGTGTCACATATAGCAAGATCCTATTGTCAATTCTCCTTCATTACATATGCAAATATGCTAGCCTAAAAGGTTTATCTTTCATTGGCATAAACACAGAGAGAAACAGGGATGAAAACCATTTATTTTAAAGCAAAAATAACACACGCTTATTGTAATTAAATGACACAATCTTTAGCTCAACTTTTATGACAAACAAAATGTTAAGGCCAAATCCTGCCCTATTCTCCAGCCCTCTTCTAGGGGTCAGAGGAGGTGCAAGTCATGGGCAGTGTGTCCACAACTATTCAGAACCACTTGCCAAACACAACTCCCTCCATATAGGGGACACAGACTCTGCCAGTGCTAATGTAGTTCATGGACTACTGCTGCCAGGCACTTCATGGCCTAGGACCAAAGATCTTTGTGGAATTGCCCTGAGTGCACCACATTTATTCAAGCTGTATGCAGCAGCCAACCTAGATTTTCCTCAACAAAATCTCATCCTTCTTTATGAGCCTGTATTTTCTTCCCAGAAGCAACACAGGCCATAATTTTCAAATCTGGTGGCATGATTTTCGGAGGTGCTGAGCACCCTCAACTAACATAGAAATCAATGAGAATCGTGGGTCTCAGCACCACCCTTGAAAATGAGAACATTGGTACCTACTTAGGCTCCTTTAACTTTTACTTAGGCGACTAACATTAGGCACCCTGGCTTGAAAAACTTGGCCCTAATCTTTCTGACAAAGAGGTTGGCCTAAATTAGAATCAGATGTGTGTTTGTGTTGTGACCTAACCCTGTTTTATACTGCTGTAGGTCTCCATTTTTTATCTTTTGTAATTATAGCCATTAGAGATCTAGCGATTAGTGCAGAGGAAATTACCGTCATCTTTATCCAGCCTTGTGTAACATATCTACCATCTTTTTCATCACAGGTCAGGACCGCTAAGCAGAAAGAATGGAAGCGTTAGCATGAAACCCATTAAAATATCTGTTTTCCCGTATGAAGGTGAAGCAGAATGTGAGACTACATTTTGCAAAGGATTTGGAAAGTATGAATTAACTATAAAGAAAGCAACCAGATTAGTACATTTCAGCTGAAATGACAGCTGTGCACTGTTTATGCTTGCAGTCACACCACCTCAGGCTATTATTTTATACAGCTAAGCAGGGCTGGGCTCAGTCAGTATGTGGATAAGAGATTTACAAGTGAATCTGCTGCAGGAAGTGGTTTTGGTGATTCAATGATTTGCTGAGCAGTAATGAACTGATGCCAAATATGATAGGGGCACTGGGTGCTCTGTATTTCAGTCAAAACATAAAACTGAAGGCATGGCAACTTGTGATTATTAAAGATGAACTGCAAAATCAGTGACGACTTTTCCTCTGAACCCATTAATTTACAACAGGTCCCTAAAATATACTGTCAGGAATATTTCCAAAGGGGTAGCCGTGTTAGTCTATTGTAGAAAGACAACAGAGTCCTGTGGCACTTTTAAAGACTAACAGATATATTTACCGCATGAGCTTTCGTGGGAGAAAATCCCACTTCGTCAGACGCTTTGAAGGATTTTCTCCCACGAAAGCTCATGCGGTAAATATATCTGTTAGTCTTTAAAAGTGCCACAGGACTCTGTTGTCTGTCAGGAATAAATGTTAGTGAGCTCCAAGCACAATGCAACCTTGTGTGACGTGTAGATTTTGATTCCGCCCCCAGCCCCACCAAATAAGGTAAAATAATTGCCTCATCCTGAAAATGGGGAAACCTAAGATAACCCCTCTCTTATTTCAGATACTGACTTTTGGTGAACTGTGTCATAAAGGAGGCTATTGTAAGGGGACATCACAGAGATACACAGCTTCAGCTTGAACCCATTGCTATGTTCTTTGCAACTGAAAAAATGTATCTTCAGTTCTTTTTTTCTCTTTCAGCTTCACACCTTAAAAGCCACCTAATGATCATCTGTGAGCTCTTCCAACTTATGTAACATTCACAGAAAATCTTCTTAAGCGTAAAAGACTCAAAAGGTGACACAAATCTAAAGTACAACTTAAATAGTGCAGGTGCAGGCTTGCTCTTACAGCAAAGTATGCACAAACATTCATGTCTGCAAGTATTCATTACAGAGAGTTTACAACATACCTCCCTGTAGCTATCAAAAGCTGCTCAGTACTTTCATGAACAAATTCAGATAACACACAAATACCCCCATCAGAATTAGCTAACTTCTCTCTCTTCATGACAGGTTATGTGGCAGGGAAAGAGCAATGAGTATTGTGGTGCAAACAGCAGCATGGAGAATAGCTTGATAAATGAGTGGCTCAGGGAAGTGGCTCTAACCCTCTGCTACAGGGAATCTTGCCAGCCAAGAAAATTCTCAAGACAGGTTAGGGGATGTAATCTAGAATATACTTTGAGACGCTCCTTTAAAAAGGAACTGTTTTGGACTCTGGTTAGAATTTGCTGATGACAGTTTCTCAAGTTTTTCCTGAGCATGTATGGCAGTGCTGGGCAGTGGTAGTATCTCAAGGCAAGTTAGAAAAGAGAACTATCATTATTACTACTCTCAACATCGCAGTGAACTTGAAACAGAAATAGGGTTATTTTCCAGTCAGAGAAACAAGGTTTGAAACTTTAATTCCTTTGTATTCCAATTCTGCCTCTTCCCCCACAGATGCAGAGGGCACTCCTGTAGCAGAACCAGTGTAGTTCATCTACCAAAGGGAGAAAATTAGGGTCTGGAGAACATATGCACTGTTGTGTGATATCAAGCCCTTCTTAGCAGGGAGTTCCTGTGCACTGTTGAGAAGGCAGAGTTGGAATGGGGGAGAAGCAGGGCTGGAGGATTTATTCCAATGAGATTCCAAGAGCCCTTTCCATCTTCAGAGGAGACAAGATCTTATTGAGGGTCTCTTATGCAAGTGGTGACTAGGTCTGATCTTTCTTAGCTTATAAGAACACACCAACTCGCTCTCATTATTCAGTGGTATGATCACAGATACTCTTTCTGTAGATTTTTAAAACGTATTGTTTATAAGATTTATTCACTTCTTACAGTAATTAATCTGTACTGAAAAGCCAGGTATTTCTTATTAAAATGATCAAGGGTAGTAACTTGCAGTTATTTGGTATTGGAGTCTCCCATAGTCTTCTCTACTCTTTAATGAATATTTTTGTGTTGTCTACACATTGGCTATCTAACTGTTCACACTTTTTTCTAGAGCATTAATGTACTAAGCAACACTCATCCTAGTATGGAACCCTGGGGAATTGTATTAGTTGCCTTTTGCCAGGTTGAAATTTGATAATTTGTTTCTCCATTTTGTGTTCTGCTTTTTGTCCTCTGCTTTTCAATGACCCATTTCAGTAAGGCTGAATGAAAATAATTTGTCAGGGATTAATAAATGCATATGCATTAGTAAAAATAAATTTGGTGAAGCAATAATTGTCCTTTATCTATAAAGCTGCCAATCTGCTTTTAACCAACCTTGCAAGTCACAATCTAATATTTTAAAATTATAGGTCATTACAGGTGGGCATGTTAAACCCCCAGCTAATCGCTGTTGTTTCAAAAATATGTCATTCTCAGAACAAAACAGTAACCCAGACAAGGCTTGGAGAAACTGGCATTTCCCTAGCTCAGGTGTTCCATTCTTGAACAATGTTCTTTGTACTTTTCATAGATGTCCATAATTAAAAAGAGACAGGCGCTGCTGCCACAACACTAACTTTTGCTCTTTGCTTGAAGAGTGAAAACCATTTGAGTTGCGTTTTGGTAATCTTTACTTCTTTCACAATGAACATAGTCTATCCCAGGGCTGGCCTGATTATACCCATGAACAAGGCAGTCGTCTAGGGTGCCAGGCCTTAAGGGGCACCAAATTAGATGAAAGTGACTTTCCCCCTCTCTATTTTAAAAAAATATGAATATATTATAATTTTTCTCTATATTGGATGAAGTGGGGAGCGGTGCCAAATTCATACCAAAAACTCTTGGGCTGTCCCTAGTCTAGTCATATGCCTCCCACATAGTACATTCAGTTTGGCCACCTCTTCAGTGGGCACTAACTAGTCCTATTTTACTACAAGGACAATACATTTTAGCATAGTCATATTAGGCTCAATTCATCTCTGGAGTAACACCATTACATTTAGTGGAGTTAAACCAGGGATGTAGTTGTGCTATTTCCACCCACCTCTCTCCCCACTCCTACATATTCTGTCTTTTATTAACAACCTTTTATATTTAGCAACTGTATTGTGGTTGTACAGTATCTTCATTGCAAAATCTGTATCTAGCTTTCAATTGTCACAGAATAACTTTTAAAGAAAGATGTTCTGACCAGAACGTCCGTCAATGAAATTGGTTGAATAGGGGAGCTTGTGCTATTGACTTAGCAACTGGCTATTTTCCTTGTATATCCTGCTTCAGATATCACTAACTACCAGTAAATCTATTAAGCTGGAGACAGCAGAAAATAAACCTCTTAGGAAATAAAATTCCCTAATGTGCATTTTAATTAAATAAAAACAAAAAATGTACATGTGAACATTTCTAATCTGAGCAGTGGATCTGGACCACTGACTTCCGTGAATTACAAAGTGTCAGATAAACAATTTAGCTGTCATAAATGTAAATTCTTGAACCTTGTGTTGATTTCAAACTACCACTTTTGTATTTTTCTCTAGAGCATGCGGAGGACACAATGGTCAAGTCATTGGCCAAGCTACCATATTATAAGGACAAATGGCACTTGATTAATTAAAATTGCAGATTATCTAGGATAGGACTGAGAGAGAGAATGCTATTGCTAAATGCTCTTGCTTATTCAAGGTCTTTCTAGAGCAGTGGTGTCAAACATGCAATCTATGGCCAAATTCTGATCACGATATATTTATATAGTCTATAGGATAGATTCAGAATCCAAGTTTTCATTTAAAAACAAAGTCCAATGCGAGCAGCTCTGTGCTGGGCACTTTTGAAGATCTGGCCACTTCATAAATGGGAGTTGACTTCTTTTAAAAATCTGAAGCTTACACAAGAACTAGAAATGTATTTCCCATTCATACATTCCCCAGGCCAGAAGGGACCATTGTGATCAACTAGTCTGACCTCCTGTGTATCACAGTCCACAAAACTTCTCCTAAATAATTTCTAGAGCAGATCTGAAGGAAAAACTGCCAATATTGATTTAAAAATTGTCAGTAATGGAGAATCCACCATGACTGTTGGTAAATTGTTCAAATGGTTAATTACTCTCATAATTAAAAATGTACACCTTATTTCCAGTCTGCATTTGTTTAGCTTCAACTTACAACCATTGGATCATGTTATATCTGTCTCTGCTACACAAAAGAGTAGTCCATTGTTAAATATTTGTTTCCCATGTAGGTACCTATAGATTATAATCAAGTCACCTCTTAATCTTCCATGGTGGCGGGGGGGGGGCATCTCTTCCAAAATGCCAAGGGGCTGAGCATTTGCCCCATTGTACCCTGGTACAATGGGGGCTGAGCAGGACAGGGACAGTGGCAGGGCATAGGAACGGGGTGGGCAGGGCTGTGTCCTGCCCTGTGGGTGGGCACGCCAGGCTCTGGCTGTGCCAGCCATCCTGGCAGGGAGGGCATCAGGGAGCCCTGGGGCCCTTTAAGTTGATTTAAAATCAGTTTAGGGCTAATCTGTGTCTACACTGGCTAAGTCGACTTAATTTGTAAGTGTAGACGCACCTTTTCAGAGTCACTGCTTCTCAGTATTTTAATTAACATGCTGTGTAGAACCAGGTCAAAAGTTTTACGGAAATCTGAGTATATTACATCAACACTTACCTCTATCAACCAAACCTGTAATCTCATTAAAAAAAAAATCAAGCTAGTTTGACAGGATCTGTTTTCCATAAACCCTTATTGATTAATATTAACATTACCCTCCTTCAATTCTTTATTAATCGAGTCCCAAATCACCTGCTCCATTATCTTGCCTGGGATCGATGTCAGGATAACAGGCCTATAATTACCCAGGTCATCCCATTTACCTTTTTAAATAACTGGCACCACATTAGCTTTCTTCTAGTCTTCTTGATCTTCCCTAGAGCTCCAAGACTTATTTAAAATCAACATTAACTGTCTAGTGAGTTCCTAGACAGCTCTTTTAAATTTATGATTCTGATGTTGCTTAAGCCGTGTCTACTCAAGGACAACGTTGTAGATCTATCATTGGGTTACTGATATAAATGGTATATTATCCTTTTTTTCCCCCTTCCCAGCTTGTTTATCTAAAACTGAAGAGGCCAGATCAGTTAAAACACACACACAAAGGTATTTGCAATTTAACTCTTCCTTATGGGTCTGATTTATTTTCTTCCCTAAGGAGAGCTGGATGGTTAAAATATAAACTTTTCACCTGAACTGGAAAGAATTAACTTTGAAGTGATTCTTCATTACACGTTGCTAATCAAGTTTCTTTATACTCTCTGGTTACTGAGGTGTGCATAACACCACAATGTTTTCAATGCTCTAATGATCAAAAAATCCAGTGAAGTACACTCACAATGTAAGTATTGTTATTTTCTCAGGTACATATGAGCTTTTGAGAAATGCTGGGGAGCTACTGCTTCCTTCTGAGCTCAATTTCCCAACCTGCCTGCTTATGCCTGTGGGATGATTCTGCTCCCTTACTGGAAGTAGTAAATGTGACTTTTAGAATCAAATTTCCTGTGTGAATACTCACACTTAGGAATTCAAAGTTTGCTTTCCACAATGACTGTGCAGTGTTTGGGCAACAGTTAGTATTTTGTCAAACATTCTTGCCAGTCACATTGTTGCTTTTTTAGTTGGTTTATTTTTTACCATAATTCTTCCCCAAGTTGACTTAATGTGCCCTGCGTCTACACTATAGTTTTCTTAAGTCGACTTAAGCAAAATAAAGTTGACTTAATGAAAATTAAGTTGACTTTATTAAACCACCTTTCTATTCGACCTAAGGGCAGGGCATATGGGCACGGTGTGACACTGTCTGGATTTAGGGAAGCATTTATGATATTATTTTCTATGGATACCTCATAAATTCATAGGAACTATGTAATGTTTGGTATCAATAGAAAGGTAGTAATTTGCTGGGAATGATTATATAGTTTATGTCTAGGAATTCTATTTCGATTAGAAGTTAAGAATTTGATGTTATATCCATACTTTAACTTGTGTCCTTCTGGACAAACGTCTTAGACGGGAGGGTGTGAACAACCATTGTCTCCTTAATGTTTAAGAATTTTCCAGGCAGAATGGTCCCAGGGAGTATCCTGATGAGCCATTAAGGACATAAAGAATATAACCATTGTGTCCTTAATGGCTTATCGGTTTACTCCCTGGGACCATATCACCTGGCAGATTCCTTAACATCCAGACAGCATCACACACAGGGCTCTGCCTTGCCAGGGTCCCTGTACCCCTTTGCCCCTTTGTACACAGGGGGGTGCCCTCCCCACCACCGTAGACCTGACAAGGTCCCCCTAGCCCCACAAAGTCGACCTAGAGCATCCAGTGTGGACGCTCTAGGTCGACTTTGTAAGTTCCCCTTTAAGTCGACTTTAATTTTAAGTGTAGACACACTAAGTCGACTTAACTTAGTTAAGTCGACTTAGTTAAAGTCGACTTAAAAGTGCAAGTGTAGACATAGCCATTGAGAGATATGAGATGAGAGGCTGGAGAGTCCAGATTAAGATTTTATGCCTTCTTCCCCAAGATAGAAATTGGTCATAGCTCCATGATTTTTAAAAAACACAACAGCTTTCATGTGTTCGTTTTGTTTTCTAAAAACTGTTAACAGAAGTAGCAGTTCACTGATCGTAAGTTGCAGATGGGCTCAGTTTCCAAAGACAAATCTATCTTGTCTGTGTAGAGGAAGTGATGGTCACCCTCTGCTAGAAATGTTACATGCTTCAGAGACGTCAAACAAATCAAGGATCTAAAATTGCATATATCAGCAGTTCTTATGTCACCACAGTTTGCAGTGTTATCAGTTGAGTCTATAAAAAAATCCTGAAAACATCTTTATTATGGAACTAAGCACAAGCAATTTGTTCCGATTTCTCTTACTACTAACGTTGTGGGCCAATTTCTCCCCTGGTCTAATGTCTATGGAGTCACCTTATGGCTACTGAAAGTGAAGTTACTAAAGTTAGACTGGGATGAAACTGGCCCTTTAGTTTGTGCTATCTGTACTTTTTGTACTGTAGAGCCCAGTGTGACATTTGATATTGTACACAGCCAAAGCATTTCAAACAATGCTCTCTATATCAGATTAATGATGTTCTGAATCATGCAGGCAGGAAATGAACCAAATCAATACACATACAATAGTTCAGGTGGCTGTTTGCTAAAAGAATAAAGGCCTGCCTTGACAACTACACCGGAAAGATGGAAATATGTGGTCAGATGGGTAGTGGGGCCTCATTTGGACAAGGAAACAGTCTGAGCTACTGTCATCCCACCTGGTATGTGACCTGAAAGAGTTTGGCTCAGAGTTCTGTGCTCCTTTTCTCAGGGCTCTTTGTTCATTGTATTTTCAGCATTGCCTAATGTTTGAAATCCATATGTTACCTGTTGCTTACAGATCATTAGCATCAGAATAAAACCATCTGAGCTTCAGAAGTAGAAAGGCCGTATCTCCTACTTAAAAGGCCAGGAAGTCATACTTCAGAAGGCCATATGTGGGTGCCCCAAAGTGCTGAATAATTCCCATTGGCTTCAAGGGGTCAGTTGGCTTCTGTGGAAACTGCTAAGTGCACAGCACTTCTGAAAATCAGGGCTCTTATTTAGGCACCTAAGTATGGATTTCATAACTTGGGTTTCGGGTTCTTGTGCCTGAAAAATCCTGGCTTTCGTAAAAAATTAGACCGTAAACATTGATTGAAATGTCTGATTTTAAAAAAGCCACAAGGACCTAATCCTGCATCTTAGTATTTCAAGTGTGAGTTTGCTGTTGCTGCAGAAGCAGCCCATAAGGTAGTAATTCCCATCCTCCCGGGGAAGTATGCTGTCTTCATTGTTATGAAGAAATAAGTATAATTGTGCAAAGGATTACATTTTATTTTAAATTGGTGATGTGTTTTTACAGGATAGGAATATCACCTGAAGTATTGCCAGAATTAAAACATACAGGAACAAATATGCATGCAAAGAACTTGGCAGAAGACTAAGATTTTGCCCAAGTCAGATAAATTGAACTGCCCTGCCAATAGATCTGGGATTTCTCCTATTATCATAGGAGAGTTACTTAAGCTGGTTCACAACATACACAAATTTTACTCTATTATATAAATTCTGTTACATTATGATTGAGAAGAATTTGTGCCTACCTGTAGCCCATGTAAATGCCATTGCCTGTGCCATGAGTTCTGCTGTCAGAAGCCAACATGGAAATTAAGATTTGATCAAGGGGAGGGAGGAATGTTATCTTTAAAAAAAAAAAAAAAAAAAAAAAGGAAGGAAGGAAGGAAGGAAGGAAGGAAGGAAGGAAGGAAAAGGGCAAGAAGAATTTAGGCTAGTGAGAGTTTTTAATCTTCTCTTTTTCAGACACATTACTTTTCCCTCATCTGTACTTGGAAGCACAAAACAGAAATAAAATGAGAGTTATATGGTATTATAGACAATCTGTGCTAAAACTGGAGACACGGTCAAATTCCAACTGGTTAAATTGCATTCTGCCTTCCTGAACAGGGGTGAAGCAAGGCCAGGAAGGCCCTGATTCAAGAATGGGCTGGGAGAAATTTCACTTACCTTTAGTGTCAGAATAGATCCACCTTATTTGTAAATACACAAACACAACATGCGGACTATCTACACACTGAAAAGTTCTAGTTAAACATTAATACAAAATACTTACTGGAAGTGCTATAATGCTAAATTTCATAGTGCAGGAGTCCTGCAGAAATGATTCCAACTTGGTAATTCTGTCATGCATGAAACAGTCTTGTGTGTGCCATCATCAAAAGACAATGTACCGATATGCCAAACCTAGTATTTTACCAGTAAATTTTATCTAATTGATGGGCGCATGTGATAGGTGCAACACCAGTTATGAGTTCACATATTAGAAACACATAGGCATGCGTTTTCAACATGAAACACAAGGAGCTCAGCTTTTATATGTCTTACTTTAAATTAAGTAGCAAGGAACATCCAAAAGATATAAGTAATTAGTCAAAAAGCCCAGAAGCTTAAGTCACCATAATGATACTTCTAGAGCTCACACAACGGTTTTGGGCACCCTAGGTGAACTATGACTTTGGTGCCCCCATCAGAGGGCAATACTTTCTTTTATAAGAGATAACATATTAATATATATTTTTAAAATAGAGAAAAAATTCACTTCCATCTAATTTGGTGCCCCTTAAAGCCTGGTGCCCTAGGTGACTGTCTAGTTCACCTATGGTTGGGCCAGCCCTAATTGCTCCAGTTTCAAGTTGGTGCATCTCTTGGAATGAATGGAGTTACACTGCTGTACAACTAGAGTAATGCACTGGGAAGTCAAGCCTAAAATCTTTGTATGTGAACCCACGATTTTGCCCCTAAAAAAATTTGCAGTGTGAGCATAAACATTTGCTTTCCATTCCCTGCAGCTGGTGGGCACGGAAAGCAAACAAGAGTTGTCACAAGTATTAACAGACCACCTTTGAAAATGTAGTTTCTCTCACTCAGACACAAGGCTCCATACTGCCATACATTAAGAAAAGAAAAGAAAAGAAAAGGTTACATCAGGCATGCCAATTTCAAACCCCTTGTGCTCCACTCCCCCATCCCATTCCAACCTGCACCCTACAGCCTTCACCCCCATCCCATTTTGGACTTAGGCATCTGACTCAATAAGATGAAAGTGGAAGAAAATGGATGAGACTACATTTTTACAGATAATGAATAAATGCAGAGAAAGATTATGTGGTTGGCCCAAGGTCTCTCAGGTAGTCTCTGTTAGAGGGAGGAACTGAATTCCGATCACCTGAATTTTAGTCCAGTGTTTTAACAAGACTACACATGGAGCTCCACCTTAATTATAGAAAATATTCTTTGAGGCACCAGATTATTTACAGGTCTATTTCTCATGCAACTAAAAGCACATAAACCACCAGAGTCTCTGGCTACATTTCTTCAGCTTACAGCTTGATCATCTTTAAAACTCCAGACAAACAAGCTAAACCCCAAACAAAATGACATATGCAGAGCAACAAGAGGGGTTCTATGTAGCTCAAAAGCTTGTTTTTTTCACCAGCAGAAGTTGGTCCAATAAAAGATATTACCTCACACTCCTAGTCTCTTTAATATCCTGGGACCAACATGGGACCGCAAACAACAATATGCAGAGCAATCCATATCAGTCCTTGTCCTGGTTTCCTGTCAGCACACTCATCTTTTTTCCTGAAAGAAGCACAGTTACTTCTTGAGATTCTCAGCCTAATTATTATCTCAGACACAGTAGGAAACTGAAATTTAAGCTCAAAATCCTTAGCCCACTGTCTGATTTGGTGGAGTTTCCCACTAGGGCTATGTCTAGACTGGTTAAGTCGACTCTGTTAAATCAACAAGGTCGACTTTAAGTCTACTTAAAGTCGACCTTGTTAGGTTGACTTAACAGAGCATCTACACTTAAAGTCAACTTAAGTCGACTTTGTTAAGTTGACCATGTTAAGTCATCTACACTGGCTTTAAGTCGACTTAATAAGGTCGATTTAAGCCTTAAGTCGACCTTCAGAGGTGGTGTTATTAAGTTGACTTAAGGAAGCGCTTAAATTGACTTAATAAGCGCCCAGTGTGGACGCAGAGTTCTGTAGGTCGACTTAAGCGTCCTTAAGTCGACCTAAGGCACTAGTGTAGACGCACCCTAGAAGAACAATTGGGGCAGTGTGCATCAGGAACCCTCTTCAGCGGTTACCAAAGGACATACGTGCCAGTCATGATCAGTTGATGGTGTTGATTCAGCCATGGGGTATGTTGTGTTTTGTTCGCAGATCCCAGGACTCTGGCTCCTCAAGTGGTGATGTGCCTAATAAAATAATTGGGCTCACTGTGTAAAATGACAATGTATACAAACCATTCTTAAAGACAAAAAGGCATATATAAATCCCACTGACAGCACTGTGAAGTGAGAAATCCATGTCCCACAGGCAAATAAAATATTTAATGGTAAAAAAATTGTGTTTAATTTTTACTATATTTAAAATCCTGAAGGCATCTATGACAGGCTAAGAGGACTGCATAGAAGTCCCTGTTTTCTTCTAAGTTTTTTGTTAATTTAGAGTATGTAGCTTCCATTACCCATAAACCAAAACCTATGACTCTGTTACAACAGGAGAAAAGAACACTTTATTGTCTGCTGTTGGCAGATCGCCAAAGTCCCCTCCCAATTTAACAAGCTTTAAGCTTCAATGAGACACAAGACACTCCAGAAAAAAAAACATAGCCACAAGGCTAATGATGACAACTGCCAGCAAACTTTCCACTGCAAGCAAGTGAAGACTTGAAGAGAATTTTAGCTCAAGTTTTCTTTTGGTAGCATCAGTGACATGCCTGTGCCGGCAAAGGCTCAAATTGCATTCCTTAATACTAGGACTCTAGGCCTTTCTAGAGTCATCAAATTGCAGCAGCGTGGTGGTAAGGAGTAGCATAAAGCTGTAACAAATCTGATCTCTTTGGGCTGCAGTGGAATCTTTGCTGGAAAATGACAGTGAAGTAAATAGAGATGACTCTGAGGGGACGCTGCTAAGGAAAGGAGATGAGAATCTGTGTGTGATAAAAATGAGTAGAAGTATGCATTAGAGTTGGAGGAGAGACGTGGACTAAGAAGGAAGTTAGTGGGCTCAGCAAAGAGCACCATAATTCTAAATCACAGCCCTGATGCTGATTCTCTTTAGGGCAAGTAATTTAGAGCCTAGTTAAAGTCAACAGCTTATGTCTACACTTGCAAGTTAGTTTAAATTAAGGAAGCTTAATTCGAACTAACTTAAGCCTTGGCCACACTGGGCTTTCATTAGTTCGAATTAAGGGCTTCCTAAATTTGAACTAATAAATTCGATTGCTTAGTTCGAACTAACCCTTAATTCGAAATAGTTAGTTCGAGTTAAGTCAATGTGGCCATATTAGTTCGAACTAACTGCTTAGTTCAAACTAATCTGTAGATTGATCTTCATGCAACTGACTAATTTGAACTAAGCAAGTGCCCTGCATGGACATGGCTAGTTCGAACTAGCATTCTAGTGGGGCCATGCTAGTTCGAAATAAGTTAATTCAAACTAACTAAAATTAGTTCAAATGAGTTAATTAACTCATTCGAACTAGCTTTTTTAAGTGTAGACATAGCCAATGGGACTACCTATGTGAATAACACTCACTAATTTGACAACAGAGTCTTGTGGCACTTTTAAAGACTAACATTTATCCGACCGTCAGGAGGAGTCCATGATGAATACTTTTTCCTGCAATGTTGGGAGGAAGGTATCTGTGTGTGAGAGAGCCACAATCTAAGCATAACCTTTCCACCTCAACGTCCCCATCTGTAGAACAGGGTAAATATTATTTCTTTACCGATCACAATAAGAATCTTGCGAAAACTGTTTATTTAGTTAGTCTGTGCAAAACACCTAGAAGATAATTAGTTGAAAACAAAAAGTAGCACACAGCAAAAGAAAATACTCTGAACAACACAGTTCTGAGATGGTACCAAAGAAAGACCAGTACATGCTTTTGCCCATTTCTAACTGTAAATGTTGTGTGTTAAATGTAGTTAACACAATATTTATCTGTCATCAGTATGGTTTATGCCACTTTGCTCACTCCGTAAAAATTATAAGTGTCACCATATTATTTGGTATCTTACAGAACAATCAAGAAAACATGAGCAAAAGCAGACTAGTCAAATCCTTTTTATCTCCTGGCTGGATGACCTCTGTCATATCTTGTAAATTGTACTATGTTAAGGGAAGGGGGAAAGTCATCATGGTGGATGAAGAACAACTGCCTGAAGCTGAACGCAAGCCACACTGATGTGGTGCTGGTGGGCAAAGGCAAGTATTTTGAGGACTTTGCAGCTATGATATAGTTTCCTTTAACTGAAGACACACACCCACAATTGGTCAGTTCGGTCTGTAGTCTTGGATTCCTTGCTGACGTGAAGCTCTCACATTGCAGTGGCCACATGTAATGTTTTTCTACTGTTTCTGGTTGGCTAGGAGAGTCTATTCCATCCTGGCAGATGAGGACCTAGCCCCAGTTAGTCATATCTTCATCACCTTTTGCTGGACTACAGCAATGCAATATGTTTGGGTATGAAACCTTCAGCATTTAGTAGTCGCCAACTACTACAAAATGCTGCAGCATATCTGCCCAGCAATCCAGGCTACCATGAACACATCACACCTGCCCTCTGCTGTCTACACTGACTTTCTATAGAATTTAAAATCAAGTTCAAGGTCTTAGTTTTTTAATCTTCAAAGTGTTCCATGTCCTGGGCCCTCGACTCCTAAAAGACTATTTAAAGAGCTGAATGAAGACCGTGATTGACAATTTTGCTCTTCTGCCACAGTGGAATTCTCAATAATAAGAGTGAAGTTTGTCCATGTGGAAGACAGCACCTTCTGTGGGTTTGTTTTGAGGCTGGGAAATGAATTTCCCCAGGAACTAAGAACTATCACAAGCCTCAGTACTTCCGACTCCAAGTGCGAGGTGCGTGTCTTTGACCTTGCCTTGTCTAGGATAAACACATATCAACAGATATATTTAGCAAACAAACTAGCAACACAGGACACTCCACTGGAAATGCTTCTCCCTCTGGTGAGAGGATGGGAGAACACACAACGTATGCCAGATGTTAATCACTTTACTTAATGCACTACTGCAAGGTACTCGGGTATTATGGTGATGTGAGATATAAAAGCCTATACAGATTAGAATAGGTGGCAAGAAAAATGATTCAATAAGCTTGGTACTTTCTTAAGAAATTTTGTGTCATGATCAGACTCAAAGGCGACAGGTAACAGTGTATAGTGGGGAAGGCCCAACTGAAAGATTATGTGGGGGCACATGATCAGCCCATGTGTCGACTCTGCCTACACCCCCTGAAACTTGATAAACAACATACGCTAACAATTATCTTCTCCTTCTGCTCTCTGTCCTATGGCTGCCCAGCCCTGCAGAGTTTTCAGGCATCCCTCCAGGCATATGGACCAGTATGGAGGGGGAAAGGGCCAGGCCCCCAGGGCCTGGCCTTGCGCAAGGAGAGAGCTGGGCCACCCAAGTGGGTGCTGAGCTGCAGGACTGGATGCCCTCCCCCACAACTACAGATACCCCACTACCCTGGTGCAGCTGGAAGGCAGTGCCATCTGGTGGGAGCCAGGCGGGACGCAAATGCAGACTTGGGCCTTGGCCACCAGAGACCCACAATGTGTCACCGCATCCCTCCCTTCCTGAACTATCTTCAGTCAATTTAACAAGTGTTCAAAACAGGACCAACAAAAGGGGCAGCACCATTGGGCTGCACAGTCCAGGTGCCCTCAGGGTGGGTGGCACCAGGGTGGGATGGCTTGGCAGTGGACCGTCTCCATTTACAAGAAGTTGGAGACTTATCAGTCACATTTTGTTGGAGGGGGGAATATGACACCCCCAAATTGCCTCCTCCTTCATAGGCACATTGGAGGCAGCTGCTGTTTCAATGAAGCAGCAGCAACAGCAGGGTCCATCCCCTCATTTCCCAATCACCCCCCTGTGGCTTTTGGGTGGGATGGGGCTCCACCTGAGCTGGCTGGAGCTGAGCACCACGTTGCAGCTCCTCTTCCCAATCTCGAAAGATGCCCTCCTGACTCACCTCGCTAGCTAGTCTGATAAGTAGGCAGCAGGAAGCCCTGGAACTCCAGCTGCAGAGAAGGAGAAGCGGTCCCATGAAGTGAGGGCTGGAGGGAGAGCTCAACCCCTAACCAGCCACTCTTCTTTTTCTCCCCCTGTACTGCATGGACACATGGTGAGTGCCAGAGCCAGCCCAAGGCTGGCTCCCTAGGAGAACTATGACTTTGGTGCCCTCCTCACATTCAATATAGAGAAAAATAACATATCACTATATATATATATTTAAACAGAGAAAATAAATTCACTTCTGTCTAATTTGGCACTCCTTAAAGCTTGGCGACCACCTAGTCTGCATATATGGTCAGGCCGGCCTTGGTGAGTGCTGCCATCAGCGGGCGCTGTTGCCACCTTGCTGATGGGTGTCCCACCAAGAGACTGCCTGAGAAATCTTGGGGCAGGGTGGGGCATTGCAAGCCCACATGCTCCCTCCCCTCCATCACCTGTTCAGACTAATTGGTGTTTAGTTTTCTGACAAAAAACATTTTTGGTTCATTTTTCTCCAGCTAGTATTGTAACTTTGCTCAGCTATGGGAGAGAGAGCTGGATTCTTCTCTGGCTAATGCATCATTGAAAAAATTCTGAGACAGACTATGATTCCCTTACTTGTGCTGAGCACTATCTCATATCAGTGGTTCTCAACCAGGGGTACATGTACATGATGTTTGGCTAGTTTTACAACTGGCTATATAAAAAGCTTTAGCGAAGTCAGTACAAACTAAAATTTCACACATATAGAGCAGTATAAATAAGTCATTTATCTATGATACACTGAAATGTCAGTACAATACTTATATTCCAATTAATTTATTTATAACTACACGATAAAAATGAGAAAGTGAGCAATTTTTCAGTAATAGTGTGCTGTGACACTTTGTGTTTTTATATCTGGTTTTGTAAGCAAGTATTTTTTAAGTGAGGTGAAAGTTGGGGGTATGCAAGACAAATCAGATTCCTAAAAGGGGAATGTTGTCAGGAAAGGTTGAGAGCCACTGTCTTACATCACAGGAAGAGCTACTGAATGTTACTACTCATGATGTAAGCTACTGTTACTCAAGAGTGAATGATTGTAGATATAGTTTGTTACTTGAGATGAGGATACATGAGCCGGAAAGAACACAGCTTGATTTCCAGTCCCAGACTGAGTCTGCAAAACTGACAGTTAGAAAAATTATCTTTTTTTACATTTGGACTGAGTCTATTAATGGAGTCACTATGAGATCATAAACATGAAAACCTGTAATACTATTTTAGAGTAATTTTTCAGAATATAAATGCACTTTACAGTTTGCAGCTGGCTAATAATAAAGAGAGCAGTATTTAGGAAGTGGGCCAAACTGCCAACTAAAGCTTTAATATATCCTATAAAAATATACATTTTCTAAGGGGCTTCTCTTAGGGATGATTTATGTTTATGGCTCAATCAGCAGCTTCAAAAAATGATGTACTGTGAGGCATAAGTCCTACACTGTCTGATGTGAATACACTGAATGGGGAAAGTAAGGTGAAATGCAGGGTTTTGGAGTGTTTGCATAGTAATTTGTGAAGAAAAATGAATATTATACACACAGTTGTATGCAAAGACGTTTTCACCTGTATTTTGTTGTTGTATCTTTAGTTACAATGTGCAAAATGGCTCGATGCACTTTTTTATGATATGTAATGTATATCCTTTTTGTTCTGTGCTGTTCTGTTCTATTCAGGCAAAACACCTGTATTTAACCTTAAACTAAACAAATTTAAATAAAAAAAAATAGTAATAGGTTTCAATGCAGCGAATGCTTTCCTGTTTGAATGCAGATCATTACCGATGTTATTTAAAATGGCTTGTTTGACCTAGCCTACATTTATTTTATGAGTCATATTATGGTATTTTTTGTAGGCAGAAATCCTTATTGGTTCCAATGAGGATTTCTGCTTAAAAACTGATGGTATGACATGGCTCCAGGTTACGTTATATTAATGAATCAGACTCATAGAAACACAACTGATTTCTGAAACATGGTTGTGTGTGTTTTTTTAACATGTGAACTTTGAGAAAGTTTTTATTTTGATCATGCTGTCCAAAAGCAACAACGCTTACAGAATTGAACTGTATCCTCCCACAAGGATCCTTGGTTTAAAAAAAACAGCCTTTCCAGAGTTGCTTTACTCCTGCTATTAGCCTCAAGGAGAGGATTCTTCCCTGTGAGGGGGAGGATCTTGGCTGGGCATTAGGGAGACGCTCAGGCTGGGTGCTAGGGAGTGGCTTTGCCCCTAAGGGCAAAATTCTCCTCTCTGAACAGCAATGAGAATTCTAAGCCATACTCTATAGTTATTTCATGCATGGGACTCCACATGTAAAGGATCTATTTCTTGGGTCTACTTCTGAATCTTTCTGAATAGACTATTTGGTCTATGTTACACTTTACACAGTTGCTTATTATACATTATTATATGTACACACATTTTTCCTCAGCAGATAACAGCACAGCACTTTTAAATGATGATCTCCTGGCATGTTACCCAAGGTTAATTTAAGCTTCAAGTTTGGCATGCTGCAGATTCTAATCTCACAAAGAACTATTTGGCCCTTCATCCTTCCAAGGGTAGATAAATGGCATTTTCTGTTGTTTCCTTTGTTGTGGGTTTGAGCTAGCGTAGCCAGGGATTAAACTCATCATGATTTGGTGATGTCCCAGGAACAGGCAGGAATCAGAGCCAGTACTTCCTGTTACACCGTCATAGTAGTTTTCTAGTGTCCCCATTAGTTTATGTTAAATTTAAACTGTCAGAAGCAAAATAAGAGAAAATCTGTGAGCTTGCCAATGCTGCTGAAGTTAATGCATAAGTGTCCTGTTAACTTGAGTCCGGTCAAGACTGAACCCAAAGATTCCAGCCCTTACTATAGTTCCAAATGTGAACCATGGCAGAGCTCTGCTGTGCAGTATACTGTGTACCAGTTATATGCTACTTTCAACCCCGGAAGTGGCTGCGTGTTAGTGACTGGCAAAGTGACACTTGTCAATGCATAAATAATTAAGTACTTCTGCATCCTGAAGGATTGAAGTTCTATATAAATGTAAGATAACATTTTTTCTTCTTCTTATACAGTCCACTCTACAGAAGCAAGTATTGTTTGAGGTTTCTCTTTATTCTCCCCATCAACCATTGCTTTTCTTACAAAGATACATTTGGTCAAGGCTGTTCATATGCATCATGTGGAAGGGACTGAAAAGACCTGTGTATTCTGCCACAGACTTCTTGTTTGACCTTGGGCAGTCATTTAATCTTTCTGTGCCAGGTAGGGTTATCCCTGGTGGGGACAGGGCCCAGGGCCAGTTGGCCCGTGGGAGGGTGGGGTGGGCTGGCCCAGAGGCCGGGCTCCGCTCTCCTGCTCCACCCCTGGCCAGCCTAGCTTGCCGTTGAAGGCAGCTGGGGGGCAGCATGGAGCCAGACAAACCTTGAGGCCTGGGGTAGTCACCCCACCTTCTCCCCCATCCCCCCCAGATGGCGCTAGTGCTAGAGACATAATAGAAATAATACAAATTCATAGGGATGTTGGGAAGATAATCCACAAATATTTGTGAGGTACTCTCATACTATATAAGCAGCTACATAAGTATCTACATAGATAGACATGGAAATCACCTTTACCCCTTGTTACTCCTGCACACTCCCTACGTAGTAAGGTACTTATACACTGGATGAAATCTGAGATCTTACTTCACTTACTTGACCCTTCAAGGGGACATCTACACTTAGAAATTAAGTCGATTTAAGCTTGCTTAAGTCGACTTAATTTAATCTGCATCCACAATACATTTTCCTTAAGTCAATTTAAGCTGCTGCTTAAGTCGATTTAAGGAAAATTAAAGTTGACTTTACTAAACCTCCTTTTAAGTCGACTTTGATGGCTAAGTCGACTTTAGAAAGTCGACTTAGCCAGTGTGGACGTGGAGTAGCCCTAAGTCGACTTTAAGTTGATTTAGGGGGCTTTAGGGCTTCCCCACTGCCCTCCCTGCCAGGGTGGCTAGCACAACCACAGCCTGGCGTGCCCCCCCACAGGGCAGGTCAGAGCCCTGCCCACCCTGCTCCTATGCCCTGCCAGAGTCCCTGTCCCCCTTTGCCCCCTGGCACTTGGCAAGGGGTGACCCCCTACCACCGTGGACCTGTCCCAGGTCCACCTAGCCCCTACAAGTCAACCTAGGCATTCAGTGTGGTCCCCTGAAAGTTGACTTAATTTTTGAATGTGGATATGCTAAGTCAACTTAACAAAGTCGACTTAAAGTTGACTTTGTTAAGTCCATTTAGCTAAGTCGACTTAAATTAACTAGTAGACATAGCCCAAGTGTCCCGAGCCACTGAGGAATGGCTAGTAATTTATTACCCTTTTCACTAGCATTTTAGTTTCTAGGACAATTTCAAGCCCATATAAGGATTTGTAACATGTCCTCTTGATCTAATTCCCATATATGTTCATTACTATCATCAGCTACAGAGAGAATTTAGTGCTACTGAAATTAAATTGTTTGGGGTAGGTGGCATCAGCTTAGTTCTTCTGTAAGAGGCTAAGCTGTTACTGGCTTGTGTTTCTATTGCTGGGTACAGAGAAAACGTTTTGAATAAAATGATTTACACTAACAATATACCTTATATATGTCATCTTGTACGTTTTCAGGGTGCAACTCTGACCCCATGATGATGGCTACAGTAAAAGTACCTAAATATAATAGCATAGAATCTCATATTTTTAAAGATAACTGCCTTAATCCATACTGGAACTCCACACTAAGATACCAATGGATGTCATTTGTGTGACCCAAGGGACATAATGTAGGTTGTTAGCTATATGATGCCACTCCATTAATTTACTAGTTGTGCTGCCCGCCCTCCATTTATCTTCCTCGTTTTAATTCTTTCTTTCTTCCTTCCTTTCATGCTACAGCGTTAGTAATGAACATGGAAGAGAACATGGAAGGTCACAATTTGCAGGTATTCATTTTGGGTAACAAATCTCCAAACTCTATTGGTTTGCTTCTGACTTTTAAAAACCGGTTACGTGTTGGTGTTTTTATGCGCTTCTATATTCCCAGCTTATTGGGTATCTCTGGGGAAAAAAAATTAAAGGAAGTGACTACCAAAGAGGTGGTAGGAAGAGGAGTGGGCCTGGCAATTTTTACATTAGCGTCTTGTGGAAATCATTTGCTGCTTCATCTCTGAAAGGATGGGACTTGCTCACCGCCCAGCAGCTGCCTGTATTGTGTAGTCCTCTCAGCCTGCCTGAGCATGCATGTTCTTTCTGGAAATGTCCCGTCCTGCTGTGTCAGCTCCTTTTCTCAGCTCTCCCCTTCCAAAATCTGAACTGTTCCAAACTGGAATTCTTCATGATTAGTATGCATTACACGCTGGGTAGTATTTGTTGTTAACACTTCAAAATACACATACAATTAATGTTGAATTCTAGTTGCATCCCTATAGAATTGCTACCAACATTCACATTAATACCTAAAGAATTCCTCAGGATTGATAGTAATACAATAAATGCATTAGGCATTATGATTAAGTTATTATTTCCAACTGCTATGTATTAACCTTTTGTTGTTCCTCCAAGCATGACAGATCTATATTTCCCTCAAGGACCACTATCTTTAAACAAAGATGCAACAGACAGGTATAACAAACAAGGAGTCCTGTGAGACTTGGAAGACTAACACATTCGTAACAAAAGCTCATGTGATAAATAAATTTGTTAGTCTTTAAAAGTGCCACAGGACGGCTACCCCTTTGGAACTTGACTCTTCTGAAAATAGATGGGGATGGGTGGTTTATTTCAGCACTATCTTTAGGTTGTTTATCTTCTTATCAATTCACAAAAAGGACACTTGTGCCACCTAGTGTACCAAATGCAAAAGGCCCTTACAAATCAGTGGCTGAGAGAGAGAATATGGGACACTTTTTTTAGCCCATCATCCACTTTGTGTGCATAGAAACTATAACATTTATAGGGGAGGGGTTGTGGCATACACATAACTATTGTATTTGAATACACCAGTATTTAACAATTTGAGCTTATTTGACTTCTGAAGGTGCAACAAAATGGAAACAGAACTTAAAAAAAAAACTTACAAAGAAAAACCCATGCATTCAAAAAAGGAAATAATATCTATTATACAATTATTATATTTTTATGTATAACTATTGACAGTGTCAAATACACATGTAGTATTAGGAACTCAGGCCCTGATTCAGGAAAACATGTAGATATATGATTAGTTTCATCAACTTCATTGGGGCTTAGTAAATTCTTGAAATAAGCATGTGCTTCAGTGCTTTGATGAATAAGGATGAACTTAAGTGCACAAAGTTAAGCACATGTTTATATGCTTTGCTGACTAGAGGTCTCTGATACAACAGTGATGGATGCAATATAAGAACATAAATCAAGTAGAATACAATCTTCATTGAGAATTTATCCTCTTAAGTTTAGGTACAGCTGGTAGCTACACCTGTAATTAAGATTACATAAAACCTACTATTGTAGAATTGGAACAGAGAGGGAGTAGAAGTTGAGGCAGGAGTCTGGGGCACAGGGGCTTCCAGGGCTATAACCACTAGCCACAGTCCCCAGCCAGAGTCTGGAATTCAACCCAGGTTTCTTGGCTCTTAACATTCCTCTGCTGTCTAGGAAATAGCTGTGAAATACAGTTGCAAAGTCCAAAGGGGTAGCCGTGTTAGTCTATTGTAGAAAGACAACAGAGTCTTGTGGCACTTTTAAAGACTAACAGATTTATTAATCATATGTCTCTTATCACCCTCTTGTGGCTGATCCACACGAAGAACATTCTACTCCTACTTCAAAACGTTCTTCAAAGCATCTGACGAAGTGGGATTTTCTCCCACGAAAGCTCATGCGATAAATAAATCTGTTAGTCTTTAAAAGTGCCACAGGACTCTGTTGTCTTTCTACAATAGACTAACACGGCTACCCCTTTGGAATTTGACTACTCCTACTTGTTACTCTATAACGTTAAGTCATAAAGGTCTGTGTTTTGGATCTAAGAGTCTGAACCCTGCTGATGACCATGCGATGGTCCCACATCATGAAGTATGGAAACAACATTTAAAGATTATTTACATTGCAAAAGTCAAGCACTAAAAAGATATGAAACAACAGGATTAAGGTTGTTGGTGCAACCTTAATTCACTCCCTTTATTTGTATACATTTAATGACTTTACTTCTCCACTCCCAACAACAGGAAATGGCTTACCTCCACCTACAAGACTGTGCTCTGGGAATGAATCAGGATTGTATAGGAAAGGAGACGGTTGTCTGTAGGATCTCTGCCTCAGTTGTTGCAGAACCTGAAAGGCATGTAGTGAATAAGGCCAGGAACAGTCTGAGGAGAAAGGATAGTTTCTTGGTTAAGGCAACTGAATTCTACACTGGATAACTGGATTCTACCCCTGCCTCTGTGCAGAATTCTTGTGTGATTCTGTGTAAATCACAAGTGGCCACTAAGCCATTTTCTGGATGCCTAATTTGAAACACCAGGTCCAGATTTGCAGAAATGCTGAGTTCTCACAACTACAGTTTATGGGAGCTGTGCTTTGAGCATCTAGTATTAAAATCATGTCAAGTACTTTGAAAAAAATCAGGCCTTAGGTATCTCCAATTGGGACTTTTAACAATTTTGACCTTAATCTCAGTGCCTCAGTTTCTCCTTGAGGGATAACAATATCAACTCACTTGACAGGGCTTTGTGAAGTCCTCATTGTGCCCGAGTCAGAGATGAAACCTAGCACCTTTCCACAAGGGACTTTTCAGTGTTCACATAAACAGACAAAGTTGCTGGATATAGTCCTCAACCCCCCAGGTGCACATGGGGGTTTGGTGGGAAGAGAATGAGAATGAGAGAGAGAGAGATTTAAAAAATAGAGAGACTCAAGAGGCAACATGTGGAGTAAAAGAGAAACCCATATGAGTTCCTGAGAATAGATACAGTAAATGCCAACCCAGTATAACTGTTCTTATGGTCATCTTTTTGTCCAATCACATGAGAGGAGAGGATTGAGTGATTTGGGAGAGGGTTTGCTGATCTGCTCTGCACTTTGGGCCCTGCTGCTGGAGTCTCAACCTGCACAGAGAAAGGTAATCAAATCCACTCCCATGTGCAGCTGGATAGTGCAGCAATATATCTCCCACTCCCACTGCCATAGCTAGCACACACTTCCCCATTTAGGATCCTTCATGACCATCTAGAGACACATCATTGGCTATGTCTACACTTGTAATTTTAAGTCAACTTAGTGAGTCTACACTCAATTTTTAAATCGACTTTGGGGGGAACTTACAAATTCGACCTAGAGTGTCCACACTGGATGCCTATGTCGACTTCTAGGGGCTAGGGGGACCTAGGGCAGGTCCACAGGGGCAGAGGGGGCACCCCTTTCCTAGTGCCAGGGGGCTCAGCCTTTGCCCCATTGTACATAGGTACAATGGGGCAAAGGGGGACAGGGACTCTGGCAAGGCATAGGGCAGGGTGGGTAGGGCTCTGCCCTGCCCTGTGGGGGGGCATGCCAGGCTCCCCCTGTGCCCTCCCCCAGCAGGGAGGGTATTGGTGTAGTCCTGGGGTAGCCCTAAGTTGACTTAGGGCTACCTCACATCTACATTGGCTTAAGTCGACTCTAGCGAGTCGACTTAAGCCTTAGGTCGACTTATTTCGAGGTTTTATAAAGTCGACTTAATTTTAAGTGTAACTGAAACTGTAGTGTAGACGCAGGGTAAATTAAGTTGACTTAAGCAAGCTTAAGTCGACTTAATTTTCAAGTGTAGATGCACCCATTATGACTTTAACCTCTTTCTAGGCTTCTTAGGGAATTGGATCCTTTACCCCGTCACAGTTTTGATACACTTTAGTAGTTGGTAAAATATTATAGGTTTCTTCATAATAAGGGAACCGCACAGTGCCTGTCTAAATATCTCAGACAAAAATGTGAAAATATTAAGATTGCAAAGTTAAGCACGCAAAAGCTAGGAAATACTACAATTAAGGTTGCCTGTGAAAAGAAGAGATTTCTGTGCAAACAGAGGCAAGTGCACCTAAACCATTTTTCTTCTCTTTTTTTAGTTAGAATCTGATGATTTGTTCTGCCTGCATCCAGAGCAATATTATTGTGTCATGATCTTATAGTTTAAAGCTCTGTCATCTTTTCCATATAATTCTTCTTTCTCTAGGTATTTATATCTTGGTGATTTAAAATTATATCAGGGTATAATTTTTAATAAGTGCACTTGAATAGCAGTCTTTTATATTAAAAACTATTATTTATCTGATCTGTCTGCAGAATGATTGTAGACTGTTGCTTTTTTTAAAAATAAAAACTATTACAATAAAAGTCAGTGCATCATAGAACTGTGGAGCTGTAAGGGACGTAGAGAAGTTATCAAGCCTCAGCAGCTTCCTACACTATGGCAGAATCAAGGAAGCCTAGACCTTCCCTGTCAGGTGTTTGTCCAACCTATTTTGAAGTATTTTCAGCGATGGGGATTCCACAACCGCACATGGAAGCCTATCCTGGAGCTTATCTACCCTGACAGAAAGATTTTCCTAATAACTAACTTAACTCTCCCTTGCTGCAGATGAAGACCATTACTTTTGGTTCACCTTCAGTGGACATGGAGAGCAATTTATCACCATCCTCTTTATAACACCCTTTAACATATTTGAAAACTGTTATCGGGTTTTCTTCCAGACTTCTTTTCTCAAGACCAAACTTGCCCAGTTGTTTTAACCTATCATAGGTCAGGTTTTCTAAACCTTTTCTAATTTTTGTTACTGTCCTCTGTTCTTTCTCTCTAATTTAACCCCATCTTTCCTATAATGTGGCACACAGAACTGGACACAGTACTCCTGCTGAGTGCCAAGCAGAGCAGGACAATTACCTCCTCTGTTTTACTCACAACATTTCTGGATTATACACCAGAATAATATTAATCTTTTTCACAGCTACATCATATTGTTGACTCACATTCAATTTGTGAGCCACTATAATCTCCAGATCCTTTTCAGCAATTCTCCACCTAGCCATTTAGTCCTAAATTTGTATTTATGCATTTGAATTTTCCTCCCTAAGTGAACTGGAAGGAAAAATCCACTTGTGTTTATTGAATTTCATTTTGTTGAATTCGGACTACTTCTCCAATTTGTCAAAGCTGTTTTGATTCCTAATACTAAATTCCAAAGTGCTTACAACCCCTTCCAGCTTGGTGTCATCTGCCACTTTTACAAGCGTACTCTCCACTTCAATATCTAAGTCATTAATAAAGTTATTGAATAGTATCAGACCTGTGACAGATCCTTTTGGGACCCCCTAGGTTCTTTTTCCCCAACTGATAGCAAACCACTGAAGCATACTTTGTGAAAATGGTCTTTCAACCAGTTGTGCACCCACCTTTGATTTAATAATCTAGTAATTTAAGCTAGACAACATTTCCTTAGTTTGCTTATGAGAATGCAGGCTGTTATAATCAAGATATATCACATCTACTGCTTTCCCTCTATCTACAAAGCTGGTAATCCTGTCTAAGAAGGAAGTCAGGTTGACTTAGCATGATTTGTTCTTGACAAAGCCATTCTGGTTATTTCTTATTACCCCATTATCTTTCAGGTTCTTACAAACTGACTGTTTAATAATGTCTTCCAGAATCTTTCTGTATCAAAGTATCAAAATTAAGCTGACTGGTCTATAATTCCAAGCCCTATTTGTTACTCCTTTTAAAGGTAGATACTTTGTTTGTCCTTCTCCAGTCTTCTAGGATCTCATCCATCCTCCGTAAGTTCTTAAAGATTTATTATTAATTGATACAAGAAAGCTTCAACTAGTTTCTTAAGTACCCTAGGATGAATTTCAGCAGGTTCTGCTGACTTGAATACATCTAATTTATCTACATTGTCTTTAACCTGTTCTTTCCTTATTTTGGCTTCTGTTCCTCCCTCCTTATTTTACTATTAAATGTGTTGAATATCTGGTCAGATGCAGATTTGGGAGAAGGGGATGGTGGAATCTAGTCCTCACACAGGACCCAATCCAATGCTTACTGAAGTTAAAAGGGGGAAAAAAAGAGTTAATTGAAATATCAGTTTTCTCCATGTCAACTACAAATTTTCCACTAAGTTTCAATTTATTGTGCCATTAATGGGATTAACAACATGAATGCATCATAACAGTATTAGTTACATAGATATGGTTTCACACTGCAATTTCAGTTTAGAATTTTTACTAGGCTGTTTGTAGGGTACTGCGTGGAGACAGGACATTAAAACACTATTCTTCTTTTCTCTCTCTCAAAAACAAACACCGCCCCTTCCTACCCCCCCAATAAACTAACAAACAAACTTATAAACAAAACCCTCTCAGGAAAGAGGCAAAGAACAGAGAATCAGACCGCATTTCAAATTCTGATAGTCAACCAGAGCTCATTTTCTCTAAGGTCTCTCAATAGCTGCAAGAGTTAGCAAGGTGTAAAGAGGATTACAGACCTGGCCAAAACCAGAGATCTCTGAGGTGGGTTGATTGATAGAGAACAGAGGTGGGGAGGTAGCGGCAGTGAAAAAATGAGAGAGATGCAGTCAAGTCAAAATTGGTGTTTTGTGATTGGCAAGCAAGATAGGCATGTGCCCACATCCCCGGTTCCTGCAGTCATGTTATGGCATCGTTGCTGTTTTCATTTAAAAAAAACCCCAACCAAACAAATGATGTTTCCATCCTGAAGAAAAGCTTGAAAACCTGACCCCAGTATAACCAATGCAGTGATGTTCGCCCGAGGCTGCAGACAGCCTGAAACAATAGTTTTAAGAAGTGGACCTGTCCCATTCACCTCAATGGGATGTTAACACTGAAATCCACTGCTCCTGGGGTTCCCTCTAATGCTACCCTAGACAAAGTCTCTGTGTCTACACTGAAAAATTTAGGTCGACTTTACCAAGTCGACTTTAAGTTGCCCTTATTAAGTTGACTTAGAGAGTCCACACAGGACTCTTAAGCCGACTTAAACCTGGCCTTACTAAGTTGACTTCGAGAGTCTACACTAGACTCTCTAAGTTGACTTGTTAGGTCCAGGGGGAGGTGAAGCTCCTTTGGAGCCTCACTCCCCAGGCTGGGGGGGCTTGTCCTGGGGAGAGCCAGCCCCGCATGGGGCTGGTTTTCCCGGAGGCAGCAAGCCCTGGAGCAGTCTGGGGGAGAAGGGAGCGCGGAGCTCCCTTCTGGCCCGGACTGCTCGGCTCCCTTCTAGCCGGGACCGAGCGGTCCCCACGTTCCCAGCCCGAAGGGACCGCGGGGCTCCCTTCTCTCTGGGACCCCAATGGTCCTGGCTAGAAGGGAGCCCTG
>ML685766.1:15600373-15636296 GCA_007922175.1 Pelusios castaneus
GCTTCCTGGGGAGAAGGGAGCAGGGGCTTCCTTTTTCCCCTGCCCTGCCCTAAGTCAAGTCGACTTAGGGCATCCATACTGCTTATGTTGACTTAAGAAGTAAACTTAAAAGGAGGTCTAATTAAGCTGACTTTAAATTTCCTTTAATCGACTTAAGCAGCAGCTTAAGTTGATTTAAGGAAACTCCAGTGTGGATGCAGAGTAAATTAAGTTGACTTAAGCCTGCTTAAGTCGACTTAATTTACTAGTGTAGACGCACCCTGTGTGAGAGGAGGAGGCCTCTCTGTTGCTATCCTATTATGGCTCTGCTGGGCTGATGTTGGTAGGGGCCCATCTACACAGAATTCTTTGCCCAAATGGGTGGAGCCATGTCCTCCCTCCTCTAGGCAGACTCTTTTCTAACTGCAGACAAGAAGCAATGGTCTGAGAATGGGGAAGGTCCATCTCACTAAAACAAGGTAGGTGGACTTCTCACTTGCTCTCATGTGGGTGTCCCCTGCAATACCTAGAAGAGGCAATTTAAGGGCCCTGGAGCTGGGTCATGGAGTGGTGGGGGGCGAGGGGGTGGAAAGAGCACAAGTCTAGATTTCCTTAATTTGGTCTTGTCCTGGCTGCAGGATATTTTACTGTGCATTTCCTGTTCTTTTTCACACTCTGTCCAATGATACTATCATGAATGTGGGTGAGGTGGGGATCTGTAAACTAGGAAGGTGATTATGTGGATTTCAGAGGGCAGGTAATTCTTATAGGTTTATTTTTTGTCTGTCCTCTGATTTAGCAATTCTTGGATTTATTTGGCTTTACTACTTTTACCAAGGAAGGAGCCCTGGGTCAGATTTTGCTAGGTAGCCCTTTGGCAATCCCTGGTTAGCTTTCTAAATAGGATGGTGCAATCACAGCAGCCAGGGCCAGACTGGACAGCATTGCATTAGATTTTCCATGGTGGCTGAATACATAGTGCTCCAGAATCTGAGTTTTCATTGAAAAAAGGCTGCAGTGTCAGTTTGTATAAATTGGCATAGTTCCATTGAAGTTAATTATGCTACACTAAATTACCTTAGATGAGGATCTGGCCTGAAGTCTTTAATGCTTTCAGTTGAGAAATGAGCTTCAAAATGCAATACAAATACAAATCAACTGAGTGCTGTCTACAGACAGCCTGAAATAATAGCTCTGCCATAGCTGTGAACTTCCCTCTTTGTCTCACTGGGATGTTGACTCTGAAGCCTAATTACATCAGCATTATTAATTATTTCACTGCTTATCAAAATATGGAAGAAGGAAGAAGGCAATCATGCTATAAAGGTCTATATAATCTACTGTGACTGGCACGTCTGTAGGATTGCCAACCCTCCAGGATTGTCCTGGAGTTTAGAGGAATTAAAAAGATTAATCTTTAATTAAAGATTATGTCACGTTATGAAATCTCCAGGAATACATCCAACCACAATTGGCAACCCTAGGCAAGTTATTCTGATATGACAAATGGGAGGAGCTTGGATTAGTACTTCCACTTATTATTTTGTTATCCCCACATGTCACTTTTCTATATGGCAGATTTGGACCAATTCAACTGGGTATTCATATTGGTTCTCCTATGTAGCATTTAAAAAAAAAATTCCTTGACATTCACAAAGAAAGCAAATAGTGTTTAATGCAGTTCAACAAGCTGTTCCAGGCCTAAAATGTCATGAACTAATGAAAGTGCCATAATTAGAAACAGAGTTGGCAATTCTTTGGAGCCACATCAAGTCTTGGAATTAGTAACTTTGCCAAAGCCCAACCAAATGTTGGCTATTTTTAGTTCCTTTTCTACCTCACTGGCCAAGCCTTGGATATGGCCTGGACAGCTGATCTCACAGTACTGCCTTTTGTAAGTGCACTCTAAATACTTGGAGAAACAACAATATTCTGATTTCTGTAGGGATTTTTGCATTGCCGTAGCTATACTGAAGTAGCTACAACAGAACGAATTCCCAAGGCTACAGTGCTGTAAAATGGGCTTGTACCAGTGTGACTAAGGGGAAAAAAATGAAGCACCCCATTTAAGGGTGCAGTGCATCTCCAGGGGTGTTTAGGCTACCATAGTTACATTTGTAGCAAGAGTTTCTAATGTAGACAAGCCCTCATTTCAACTTCCAACCTCAATGAACCATAAACCAGGGACAACCTTGTTTAATGTATCAGTGAATCTGATTGATATGTTGATATCATCCAAGTTCAAAGCAACACGTCCTGGCAAGATAAAAGCTATTTTCTTTAGTAATTTACTGCTTCCTTCTTCCACAAATCCAGCAGACAAAATAACAATAGAGAGGGGGAAAGGGGTCGGGTTGCACCAATCGTTTTAAGAAATAAGAATACTCTGGCATAAAGGAGGCTTAACCTGTTACTGTAAACATCAGCAGTCCTGTCACTGCCTTGGCCTATGTAAATGCATGAAGGGCGCCCCACCTAAGTCAATGAAATATGTACACAGTTCAGACATACAAGTTAAATCCCAGGCAGCAACAATAAAGAATAGGAACCCGAGGTCTTTTCCCAGGTTTTATCTTCTGCAGGCATCAGTGCAGAGAGTGTAGTAATGCAGCTACTAATTTCTTCTCAGAATGAATTCTGCTTCCTCTGTTTGTGTGGAACTTCCTCCAAGTGTTGTGACTGGGGCCACATAACTTGGTAGAATACAATAGTGCTGAGCTGGGATTGTTGTCACCTGTCCTTTCTTGTCTCTCAGCTTCCAGCATGTTACACCTAAGTTAGAGTAAAAAAGCCTGGAAACAGCAGCTTCCAATTTCACATAGATTAAACTGTACTTACTTAAGGTAAAAATGGAAGACCTTCACCATGCGCCGACCCATTTAAATCAATGGCAAAACTCCTATCCAAAAAAACCCTCAGTAATGACAAGAAATGACAAACATACTGTAAGTTGCTTAAGAGAAACAAAATTCACTTGTTACTTAGTGGGCCGGTAACTATTTATGGCCCCGATCCAAGAAATTATTTTTACCCCAGATCCAGCCAAATTATTTGCATGATTAAAGTTCAGTTCATGGTTAATGCTTTGCTGGATCTGGGTCTTGAATTGTATTTGCACAGAATTTCTTTTTGTTTTGCATCTGGAATCAAATCTGTAATCTCCTTGGTTGGGTACAGATATTTTTTTTTTTGGAAGGGTAAAGACTAACTAAATTTTGACAGTATTTTAAACTGATAGATTTCCAACTCTAAGAAAGAGGAAAAATGAGTAAATATATTTTCCCAGTGCACTTAGTTTCCTTCTGTCTTATGGACTTACTGACAAATTGAACCAAATCTTACTCACAAGTACATAGATGCAACTTCACAGACTGTGTTCAGGACTGTATGGGTCTGAGAGGAGAATTCGGGTGACCGAGATAATATCTCTTGTGTTGCTAAATGGGCACAAGTTTTAAAGTGCCATAAGGCCAACCATGGTTCTATGACTATATATCCTTGGCTATGTCTACACTGGCAAGTTAGTTCGAATTAAGCCTCTTTAATTCGAACTAACTAAAGCCATGACTACACTAGGCTTTAGTTAGTTCAAATTAAGGGCTTCCTTAATTCGAACTAATAAGTTCGAATAGGGTATTCGAACTAAGGGGTTAATTCTAACTAACTAACTAACTAGTTCGAATTAACCAATGTGGCCATGTTAATTCGAACTAATTTCTTAGTTCGAATTAACCGGCTTGCTTAGTTCAAACTAACATTCCAGTGTGGCCATGCTAGTTCGAATTAAGCTAATTCGAGCTAACTAAAATTAGTTCAAATTAGTTAGTTTGAACTAACTAATTCGAACTAATTTTAGTAAGTGTAGACATTAGGTGTTTTGAATAGTATGAAGAGATGGGCTAAGTTATACAACAGTATCCCCTTATTTATACTCTATGGATGCTCCCTAATGAAATAAAATTACTTGAGCCACCATTAAAGATGGGCGACTGTATTTTGTACCAGTTGAAGCACTCTCAATTCGTTTGGTTTCACTCCAAATATGATCAATGGTACTAACTGAGCTCAAAGGTCATGAATCACTATGGTGAGACAAAGTTTGAAAGCTTGTGCAGCACATGGGAGTTTTTCTACAGTTGTGGTTATTTGAGCCCTCCAAAACACTGAGAAATCCAAATGTCCTTGAGGCTCTAGCCCAACCTTACCGTCAATAGGGAAGTGCTTTTGATAAAAGGGTTGCAATTGTATTGAGCTGCTGCTCTCTCCGAGGTATTGGGAAAGATGGGAGAAAGATGCTGTTTACATTGGATAGGAAAGAGATGTACACAATTGGATATTGTTTGTGTGTCACTGATACTAGCACCCATGACATCTAGTTAACTTCATGAAGCCACCATAAGAGCTATTAAAGTTGATGGTAGTTTGCTGGTGATGGTACTAGGAGTAGAAGAACAGTTGCTCATCACAGTTCTCTGGGTTGGTCTTAAAGGAAGGACTCAAGTGATTCTGGAGTACTTCTGTGCATCCTTCTCATTTCATAGAACTGAGGTAGGAGAATTTGGTGATCAACAGTATTGAATGCCATAAACAGGTCATCCAGGATGATAATGTATGTGTTATCCTAGTATATAGGAAGGAGGGGACCCCCCCTCACTCCCCCAGACAACAAGAAGGGTTGTCTCTGTACCACCTCTAAGCCTGAACTCAAACAGATCAAGGTTATGACAGACAACTGTCATTAGCTTGCTTTGGAAAGGGAGGTTCAATTCAGCATGACAAATAGCAAGATCATCCTATAGTGATCTCCACTATTAAATCATTAGACCATTGTTTATGCTCTTTAGGATGGAACAGGAAAGGATTCCCTCCTAGAAGGAAGGACCGGCCATCTCTGTTGATCAAGGAAAATATGAAAAAGTAGAATTTCCATCCTACTGTCCAAGAAAGACAATATCAAATTATACATTTAGTTTGGTGCATAACAATTACAAATACCATCCTGGCACGTTATCAAAAAAGTGATTGTTCTTTATAAAATATTTAAGTAGTTAAATGATTAAAAATGTTAATAAGGATCTCTCATTCTTCTCATTAGTCATGTATTTTTCAATTGCTTCCTAAAACTGAATTGTAAAAATGTATCTTTACAGCCTAACAAACACCATAATTCAGTTTAGCAGGGTAGCTAGTTTTTAATTCTTGTGGAGAATATTGAAATAAATTAAAAATATTAAATGTTGAATTTAAAGAGAACATTAGGATGGAATAAAAACAAGTTAATAACTGTGTTGATAGGACATTAGTTTTTGAAGCATTAACTCTTCAGGTGCTGTTGATGAGGTTGCTAATCAGTAAACTATGCTCCCTGTTCCTTTCCCTGTCAAAACCATCTAGCTTCATCTCTTCAGCTGTCTATCTCTCCTATTTACGCTCCATCATCCTCTTGGTAGTTGTATAATATTCTACCTACTGAATGTAGATTTAGCCTGATTCTGATCCCACTTATGCTGGTATAAATAAGGGATAACTATTGAAATCAATGATGTTATACTGGTGT
Source organism: Pelusios castaneus (assembly GCA_007922175.1). Classification (NCBI taxonomy): domain Eukaryota; kingdom Metazoa; phylum Chordata; order Testudines; family Pelomedusidae; genus Pelusios; species Pelusios castaneus. Next base: position 15,605,910 of record ML685766.1, read on the forward strand.
AAAATCGGAATGAAATCTAGGGTTGCTGTGTGTAATTACTATTGTGAGTTTTTAGATACTTTAAAATCCCCAGTCTCTTTTAAATGCATGAATTACATTTACGTTACAGGCAGGATTCAATTCTACATAAAAGACAGCAGTTTGTTGAATTGTTAGTGAGTAAAAATAATGAAATCTATAGATTGGGGTTGGCAACCTTTGCCAGCCCCGGTGCCAGCCCCGCCTCCCAACCTTCAGCAGGTGCTGGAGGTGGGGCCAGGAGCTGCCATGCGTGGTGCCTCCTTTTCCCTGCTGGTCGTGCCCCCCAGCTGGGGATAGGACAAGAGGAAAGGGGCTTTAATTGTAGCAAGGGTGGTTTAAGTTGGACATTAGGAAAAACTTCCTGTCAGGATAGTTAATTACTGGAATAAATGACCTAGGGAGGTTGTGGAATCTCCATCACTGGAGATTTTTAAGAGCAGGTTGGACAGACACCTGCCAGGGATGGTCTAGAAGATAATACTTGTTCCTGCCTTGAGTGCAGGGGACTGGACTAGAAGATCTCATTAAGGTCCCTCCAGTCCTACAATTCTATGATTCTATAAAATGTGGAGTCAGTTTATTATATGTATTACAATCATGCATAGAAGCCCTAGTCATGGACCAGAAAATCATTGTGCTAGGTACTGTATCTGATGCATTTTTTATTGGTGGACTATTACTTGTCCTTGCAGGGCATGGATTTTGTCATCTAATGGTTCTTTTCTGCCTCAGAGTTCTATTATCTTTACTAGCAATGCAGAAAAAAAATGGCAATAGGAAACAGATTACCCAGTTTTAATGATCAAATCTCTCTACCACAGCTGAGCAAATAATTCCTAACTAATTTTGGGTAATTTCTCTGTAAGCAAAATAAAAAGATCACAGAAGTTTATTATTTGAAATTAGTCATGGATGTCTTGAAGAAAATTTTCTCCTTATGACAGCTTACAAACAGTTTATAAAGCATATTTGATATTGAAACTATGAAATTAGCACTTTAATTCATTAGTTAGATAAGTCGTGTTTTTTCTTTGAGTGGACAAACTTATGTAAGCAGCCAACAAAGTACAAATGATGAATTTTACAGTCAAGCTTAACATTCACTTTTCAAAAATATCTGTGCTAGTAAAAACTCAACTCCTGGAATGTTCTTAGAAAGTAAACACACAAGGGTTCTGAATATGGTTGAACTGAAATTTGGTTTTGGATTCGAATAAATATGCATAGACATTTTCTCCTAGAATTCATTTAGCTCTATTCTTCCACCCCTCTGATAAGTGTGTATAAACATCTCAAAATGATTGGTGGAAAGGGAGTTAAAAGCTTGCCTCAAATCAAAGTAAGAGATCTATGTTCTTTGTCACTTTCCAAAAGTGGGCAACATGATTGCTCTCTCTGTTCTTATTTATGAAATGAAGACTTCAAAACAGTAACCAGAAACTACAGTCACAAGGGGGATAGTATACAGACACAAAAAGAAAACACTTAAATCCTCCACATTGCAAAAACATTCTTCTTTGAGCCAAAGTCAATTTGATATAACAGCCTCCTGTGACAAAAGTGCCATTTTGCCAAACTCATTTGTTTTTTCTCAGCCATTGCTAGCAAATGAATGACCGTACAAATATTTCAAACTTGGCTTTCAGGCAAATCATCCTGTTCCTGAAAACAGGGCAAACAATGGCTCTATAACAGGCAATATAATGCTTTAGATGTGAGGGTCTCAAAGAAAACACTCAACAACACTTTCTTGCTGAGCTAGATGCAGAATCCTCTGATATCTGAAAAAGCCCAAAAGCCCAAATACAGATATTAATGGAGAATTATAGTAAAAAGGGTGTTCCATCATCCCTTCTGATCTGGGGAAGCCTTTATCTGTTAGGTGCTTCTTTTCTAGATTGCATCTGACATATGGTTTACCAGGAAATACACATCCCCATATACCCCTGTACTCGAAGGGAGCTCTATTATGTCAAAGATTCAACAATGCCCAGCTGAAACAATTCAATATCACTAACTGATGTTCTGAATATTATTCCTTAATAGCCCGCTGGTCTGGTATAGTTTTCCTCTAAACTGTGAGTTACCATGTTGGAATGCCTGAATTTGCCAATAGGAGGTACATCTAAAAGCAAGTTTTGCCTTCCTCTTTGGCATGGGGCCTAGGTCATTTGCAGGTTTCAGCTAGTGTAAATGGTGGATTCTCTCTAACTTGAAGTCTTTAAATCATGATTTGAAGACTTCAGTATCTGACCCAGAGGTTGGGGGTCTATTACAGGACTGAGTGAGTGCGATTCTGTGGCCTGAAATGTGCAGGAGGTTAGACTAGATGATCATGATGGTCCCTTCTCACCTTAAATTCTATGAGACTAAGTTGAATATAAATATCCTGCAGGGCTTGTGGGGAAAAAACATATCTGAGGGGTGCTTTCCCCCATCGGTTACCCCATTTCTTAACCCTGTGGCATTTACCAATAAATCTGAGTCCTCAGACCCTGATCCCACAATCCTAGGATTATTTCTTTCTGTAATCCATGTTACCCAGACCCCCACCCCCAGATCTGCATCTACCTCAGTACATTACTATGTACTCGTAATGTGCCCATAGATCTCCTTTCTGCTCTCCCTCTCCTGAGTCAGTGACTACCACAGAAAACTTGTTCTCCATTGGAATGCTGAAAATGCTGTCTGATTCAGGCCGTTACAGGCCACCTGCCGCTGCAGTCATTATAATCCCAGCATTCTCCTTCGCTCTCCTCAGTCCCTTTCCACATTCAGGAAACTCTGCTGCTCCTTATGTTGGGTACATCAAAACCTGCTCCCCATCTAGAGTGTCTGCCATATCTGTAGTCTGCCTGTCTTTCCCTAGAGTCTGAGATTCCTCCAATTCCACCTGGAGATGTTCCTTCCCCCGTATCTGCGAGTCTCTCCCACATTAGGAGTGGTCATACCCCCAGGTGTAGAATCCCACTCCCTCTCTGCAGCCCTGTATCAGTAAAGTGGACGATCAGTCCTTCCCCTTCAAAATGGGGCCTTCATCTCGCCTAGAAGGGCTGCTCAGAACCCTCTGATGCCCTGATACAGAGGAGAAAACTTCCTGTGTGATTGGGAGTGAAATCTTTTCCTGTTGTGCCATGCCTGTGACCATGACGTGTAAACACGCCTGCTCTTCCTCACACACACTACATCTTCTGCAATCCTTGAAGACCTCAGTCTTGTGAGCATGTGCTCCACTGCACATGCATTTCCTCACGCTGCAGCCAGCACTCAAACACTCGGTAGAGCCACAGGTAAAAGAAGTGGATGGATACCTACATAACCACAGTCAGAACCTAAATAAAATATACAGGGGGAGATCTTGCTGTGAGAGATATACTGCATGTCGTTGCACTATCTTTGGGGACCATGTTGTATGAAATTTATAAATATGTCCTAGTGGGCTAGGGATTATATTCAACTCCATCAGGGGAACAGGGAGTTAACAGTTCCTCCAGGGACTAGAAAACAGTGAGGGGTGAGAGTGGAAGTTCCTGAGACGGTAAACAACTCCAGAGAAATACCACTCTGGTGGCTGGTTTGCATATGCTGGTTTGGACAGATACCAGAGGCCGAAGAAAACAAAGGACTTGTCTAAATGGAGAGTCAGTGTGCAGCAAACCAGGATATAAATCTACAACTCAATAGCCTGCCATGCACTAATTGGCCATGTGACCCCTGCTACCGCACATTAAGGGTTCTGTAGAGTGCTTTGATCTACTCTCACTTCAAACTGCAGTAAATCAAAACACACTGTGGAAGCGCTGGAGCATGGGGCCATGTGGACAATCATGCCCAGCCACCTAGTATGCTGTATATTTACACCTTAGCATGATGCGCACTAACTCTCCACAGTTAGAAGCCTCAGACATGAAGGGCATTACCGGAGCAGACTATGGGGGGGCTAAAGGTGCAGTTAGGGAGATGTTGCATCAAGTTGTTTACCTGGAAAAGTTCACAGCAGCCTTTAAATTCACCTTTCCAAGCCCTAACTCTATTCAAAGCTTTAACTGGAGGCTGCAACACTTCAACATAATGAAAAACCCAACTGTAGTGGGTTCACACAGGGCCTCCTGCAGCTCAGGTCCTTTGCTTCCACAAGCCACTCAGAGACCTCAGCTCCATGTGTCTATCAGTAAAATTTATTTACAGGCTTCTTGCCCACCACCTTCAATTTATAAACAGTGCAGCTTGACAATCTAAGGGGCCCTACAGTCTCAGCTACCAGCTGAAAAGAGCTCACTCTCCTCCCTGCTCTGTGGTTTCTCCCTTTCTGGCTTCTTTTCTTCCTTTTTATAGCCCCTGGCCAACAACGCTCGTGATAGCTGCTCCCTATTGGCCCACCCAGTGCAGGCTTACTCAGCCAGCTCCAATTCTCCTGTCTTAATTGGGACTCACCTGACAGAGGGCTGGTTCAACTTTCTTTTGCCTAGCACCCTGTCCCACCAACAGAGAACATCCATTTTACGTATCTTTTCATTGTGGAAGAAAATAGTCACAGGCTTAATAGAAGGCTGGAATATAGAAATGCCCATTATATCACCCTAATCTCTGGTTCCCTTCTGAATTCTATGCTTTTCCCAGAAAAATTTCACTTCACTGAAAGAGTAAAAGGTGTCATGGAATTCCCTGCTGCCTTGCAGGCACAGCTGAAAAGAATCCTAAAGATCTGAACAAGAAAGTCACAACAAAAACATCCCTACTGAGACAGATATCCCCTGTGTAACACAGTCCAGTTACATATCTCTGCTGAGAAAGTGCTTCCACTTTCTGCTGAGAAAGTTATCTCCAAAGAAAATGCTTCCACTGTGAAGAGTCTTTGTGAAGGCTTGATCTGGATCAGCTTGACTGTTTCAGAGGATTTCTTCCTTGGTATCCCCTTGAAGAACCCCTGACTGGAAACACACACCTCAGGTCCTTCCTTTGTCATTTTCCCTCCCATGCTCACTCACAACAGGCATCTGTGCATACTCATCTCCACTGGGGCTTCCTTTTGTGTTGCTGAGACCTTAGGGTCAATAAAAGCAAAGAATCCAACTTCAGATTCTAAAAAATGCCTCTTTTGGTCCACTTTTCTCTCCAGTCAGCTCACACACTTAATAACCCCTTGAGTGGAATCCCTTAATTTTAATGGAGCCCCTGTGACCTAGAACAGCCCATATGAGGCCACTCTTCACTACCAGGGAAGGGGAAGCTTACAGATGCAGCAGCTCAAGTGCCCACTACATTTGAGTTTCTGATATGTCTCAACTGGGGCACAGCTCCACTGTATTCTCACCCCTCTTCAAGACCCCTTGAAGTGTCTGTCAGGGAGGACACACCCTGCAAAGTGTTTCCCAGAGAAATGGAACCCAGTTCTACCAAATCTGTGCTGGAAGTCCTTTGGCAGCTGCTCCCCAAGAGCAGGGAGGTGAAAAGCAAACTCTTTTCTTTTGACCAGCATGTATTTCTTTTGCATGGCCCTGCATACCAAATCCTTCCCTGCTCTCCAGCACATTTCACAGGCCAGCTTCCCTACTCAAAGCACCTTCAGCCTAGAGGGACAACACCCTCCCCCATCCCGGACTACAGGACGAGGCTTATAACATCAGTCGCTAAACCAGGTGATTGCACAGACTGGTGGATTTTGTGGTCCTAAGTAGCTTTTGCTTCAGACTACAACCAACCAACCAACCAGTCTTCAACTATTCTACCGTTACTTCCCGAGAACTCACTGAAGAACAAAGCCTCCGCCAACTCCACAGCCTCTACTCCTTGAGGTTACAGCCATCCTGGTACTCTCTCATGCCCATACGCTTCCCTCTGTATTATTTAACTGCTGAGGAAACGTGATCCTATGTTGTTGAACTGGTTTCTTTCTTCCAGTAGATGCAAAGGTAGTGGTACAAATATGTTGGAAGACAGACAAATTATATATATATATAATGTATTGTTATACTGATCTACAAACAAGTAAGGACTGAACCACAGAAATACAAACAGAACACTACTTTGTCCCTAAAGAGCATGTGGGGACGCAAGAAACCTCTACTCTAGACTGTTATTTTAAAACAAACTAAAGGAAGCACATGCTATGTTTTTCTAATAAAGACATACTGTCCTGATCTAGAGGCCGTAGAAAAATCAAAAGGCGATTAGCCATGAGGAACTAGTCCTGTGACTGATTTATCCGGATAAAGGCACTGCCACATGTAAGATTCACCAAGTCCAAGTGCCCCTTTTAAATAAACGGATGACAATTGGTAGCATGCACCCTTCCCCCTTTTGATTTTCACTTTGTTTTTCCTCTTTTGCAATTTAAAATAAGAATTTTGAACTCTGATCCTGACAGGTTTGATCCTGTGTTCTTTCTGCTTCAAGTACTATCTTTGACAATTGCCAACAATAATAATAATGCTGGGAAAGAAGTTTGGTTCCGTTGTTTGACTGTTACTGATGCAGATGAATGAAGTATACAAAAGGGAATGTAGTTTATATTTCCCCAGAAAGTAGTGATTCAGAGAAAGTTTCAATAGCACAAAAGTGAAAGTAAATAACTACAGGGAAGAAGTGATGCATAGAGCATGTACATATGAAATGATACTACCACTGCCTTTTCCCGTATTTTAGAGAATTAATAGCAGCCAAAACATGAAGAGTTTTGCCCTTTCCAGCTATTAGCCATTATTATTATTTGTTCCCGGACACTGACTCAGTACTGTGATGTTATTGCACTAGATGAACAAAAAGCTAAGAATGGCACATCTCTGGCCCTGGAGAGTTTACAACCTAAACGCCTTACAATATAGGATTTTTAAAAATACCGATACTTTGATACCATAATGAAATATGATAGATAACATGCCACATTCTAATATTCCTCATGAAAGGCATTAATTTAAGGAATGATGTTATGTCTTTTAAACTTTGTCATTCTGAGAGAATGAAGACACATAAATCAATATTTTGTATTATAGAGTGTCAAGTTTTGATGGTTATCTGGCGGGTAGACTTAATTTAAAAGAAACAGCCATCACAGCTGATTAAAAAACAGCTGGTTTGTGCTGAAGCAAAGAAGGTTCTGGAGCAAACCACCTTCAACCTTAATATAGTTAAAAATACTTAAATTATTAACTGCATGATTTTCTTTGGAGTGTGGTTCCAGAGGGGTAGCATCTGACAAAGTGGTTCTAGCCCACAGAAGTTCATGCTGAGATAAATTTGTTAGTCTTTAAAGTGCCACAGGACTCCTCATTTGTCTCTCTGGAGCATGCTACCACTCCTTCACTACTTCTCCATATATACAGTATTCCCCAAAGAAGAGAAAGTGGGACCAGCATGAGTGCATTTCAAATATAGTCCCCTCTGACGGCTGGGAGCCAAAGTTCTCTGATTGTATAAATTGGTGGAGCTCCACTGGCTTAATGTGTGCTAGGACCAGAGGCAGCCTTTGGCTATCGGGGGCCCTAGGCAAAGGCACATTGCGGGGCCCCCTATAGGCCTACGGGGGCCCCCTGTTGCCAGCCCCAGCTCCTCGCCGCCATTCCTGGCCCTGCCCCCCACCCCACCAACCCCAGACACAGGGGCCAGCTCCTCTGCCTGCTGCCAACCAAGGCAGACACGACTTTTGGGGCAGGCAAGGGGGCCCCTTACAGCTTGGGGCCCTAGACGTGCGCCTGCTTCGCCTGCCCCAAAAGCCGCCTCTGGCTAGGACTGAGCCTTAACACCTCTAGGCTTGGCAGTTCATAGTGCCAAGGCCTCTTGGCCTGCCACATCAGTTATGAAAGTAAAAGAAATTGCTCAAGTCTAGGACTTAATTGCTTGAGCTCTAGCACCTTTTTCATTACAAATTAAGCCCTGTACCATGGAACTGTGCCAACTTACACAAGCAGTGAATGTGGCCCTGTATGTTTCAGGGGACTGCTAATGGCTACAAATCTTTACACCTTTAGGACTCCATGTTTCAAACTCAAATTAAGAGCCTATTCCAAACTCCACTGAAGTCAACGGAAAGATTCCCAGTGGGTTTTGGCTCACTACCAATATCAGTTTTGGATTAGTCAGTGGTGACTGAAAGTGATTACTGAGGACCTGAAACTGAGGTTTCAATCCCATTGCTAGCGAACAGATATCCAAATCAAATAAAACACCATTAACAAAACCAACAAAAGTCCTGTGGCATCTTAAAGGCTAACAAATTTCTTCAGGCATCAGCTTATGCTTATACTTATGCCTGAAGAAATTTGTTAGTCTTTAAGGTGCCACAGAACTTTTGCTGTTTTTGCCAGACACAGACTAACACGGCTCCCCCTCTGGAACTTATCACCATTAACAAAATAAATATACAGCCTCACAGCCTCACCTCCAAACTTGTTATCCCTGAGACAGATTAATAAAGGGTTGTACTCACTGCAGTAGTTACCTTGAATTACTCTGCTCGAATGAAAGCAGCCTGAGTGTGAAACAAGGCTGGAGCTACAGAGTAATTGTATTAGCAGCACAGAGTGATTCGACTGGATTAGCAGTTGATGAGTTGTGCTAACTCAAGAAGTAGGCAGGGGTCGGCAACTCCCCGCACACGTGCCGTACTTGGCACAAGGGCTGATCCTGAGTGGCACACAACGTCACTCAGACTCCCCCTGCTCGCCCCGCCCCCAGCAACACAACAGCTGCGTGACATGGCTCCTCTCCCCTGGGGAGCAGGGCCTGGAGGGAATTGGCGCTGCAGCATGTGGGGCTCCTGTCTCCTGCTGGTCCCGCCTCCCCGCTGGGGAGCACAGCCAGCAGGGGACAGGAACCCCGTGCATGGGGGCGGGGCCAGCATGGAGGAGGAGTCTCTGCTCCCTCCCCCATTTGGCCCCTCCCCCAGCACCTGCTGAGGGTGCAGTGGGAGGGGCTGGCATGGGGGGCCAGCAAAGGTTGCCGACCCCCATACTAGAATGTGTCAGTAGCACTTGAGCTTCAACCCACTTTCTCAACCTACTTGCTAGCTTAAATTTAAGCACCACTTAAGTTGAGCTAAAGCCATTTGTGTGCAAATGAGAATTGAGTTAGGGGCCACACATGAGTTAAACTTGAGCTAGCACTGCAGTAAAGATAAGCCCTAAGTAGGGGCCAAGCGCTATATTGGCTTGGATACTGAATCTCCCTGAGGCCATTAGAATTAATCTTTCCCCAATGGACCGAAGTATATGTTTGAGGAGGTTTAAAACAAATTTTCATTTCTACTGACTGTGAGGCATTTGTTCTCATAGACTCTGAGGTCAGAAGGGATCAATGTGGTGATCTAATCTAACTTCCTGCACAACAGAGGCCACAGAACCTCACCCACCCACTCCTGTAATAGACCCCTAACCTACGCCTGAGTTATTAAAGTCATCAAATCATGGTTTAAAGACTTCAAAGTACAGAGAATCCTCCAGCAAGTGAGCCATGCTACAGAGGAAGGCGAATAAACCCCCCAGAATCTTTGCCAATCGGCCCTGGGGGAAAATTCCTTCCTGATCTCAAACATGGCAATCAGTTAAACCCTGATCATGTAGGCAAGACTCATCAGCCAGACACCCAAGACAGAATTCTCTGTGATAACTCAGAACCCACCACATCAAATATCCCATCTCAGTCCATTGGTATATCTACCAGTCAAAGATCAGTCAGTTGCCAAACTAGATTGTCCCATCACGTTATCCGCTCCATAATTTTGTCAACTTCAGTTTTGAAGCCAGCTAGATTTTTTTCTCCTTACAGTTTCTATTCCAGAACTTCACTCCTCTGATGGTTAGAAACCTACATCTAATTTCAAATCTAAACTTCCTGATGACCAGTTTATATCCATTTATTCTTGTGTCCACATTGTGGCTGAATGTAAATAATTTCCCTCTCTCCCTGGTATTTAGCCCTCTGAAATATTTATCCTTCTGGTGGACTTCTGTGTCTAAGAGCCTGATCTTGCAACAGGATATATGAATTCAGTGCTCAATACTGGTGCACAGCCTATATTAGGAGATCCCATTTCAGGTCTGGGATGTAGGGCTGTCAATTTTTGAAAAAGAAAGTTGAAGTTTCACCAAGACTTTTAGGGGCAAAATATTTTCTTCCCTTTTTTCTCATCTTGGGTTATTGTTGTAAGAGATTAGTAGCATTAAGATACAAGTTAAAAGGTCAGTATCTACAGCATCAAGCCCCCATCTTGTAAGCTGACTTTCATGGGCAGTCCCCTAAAGTCAGTAGGGCTCCATGAAGCCCCCTCAGTTAAGAAGTTTGCAAGATCAGATTCTTAGCACAGAAAAAAACATTGTTAAATGTATCCACATTTTCTTTATAGTCCCTTTCAAATATAATATATATAAAATTGCTTGTTTTCTTCTATTAGACCAGGGGGAGAAAAAGCTTGTGCTACCCACTAATGGCAATTCAGGAAATATCACAACATAAGTAATGCAGCATGGCTGAGTAATGATTGAATACACAAGGATAGGTGCCAAGCCAAAAAACCCTTTAATCTAAAATCCAGAGATTGGACAAAACTCCCTCTGCATGCAGGGTCTCGAGATTCCATGTCCTGGATGAAACACTTTTTGACTTATGAGTCATGATCCTGCTGCCGGTGATTTTTAAGAAGCTTTCAAATGGAAGTGCTGATGGGCACTGCACTGCATCACATAGGCTAGACAACACATAGGCAGACAATCAAAGGATATTTTCATTAAAATGAGAAATAGTTCTGTGTTCCGTGTTCCGTCACGGTCTTCTCTTCTCTCTGTACAGCATTTAACCCTAGTCATTTAAATGCTGTTCAATTAGGATTTTTTTTTAAAAATTGTCTGCATTCAAAACCAAGAACCCTATTAAATCTTGTGGAGATGGTGCCAGTTAGACTGATGAATGTGAAAGTCTGACTGGGATTGGGGGGAAGTGGATTCCTCTAGCTGAGTTCAAAAGAAACATAAGCTGGAAAAAAGACAAGTATTGTGAGTGGAAGGGAAAGGTCTGCCAAGAGTTAAAAGTAAGATGTTCACAAGTTAATGTTGGTATTGTGCATTTCAGTAGCAGCCAGCTTTACCCATAGAGCACACAGAGCAGGGGTGGAGAGGGTTTAACAACATACTATAATGATAGTAAAAGAATTATGAGGCTAAAATTACTGTTTTAATTAAAGCAGTGGACAAAAAGGCTCTGAAACATAATCTTCATTGAATCATCATCTTCCAAAGCTCTGTCATTACTGGTCATCAGAAGTAAGAGGGATGCTAAAGCTCTTCCTACTATTATGTGACTTTTAATTTCAAGATCAGGGACCAGATTTTAGGTTGTGACTTTACCAAGTCTCTGTCCTGGTATATGGAACCATATACATATGACTTTTAAACACTTGAAAACCTGGTTGGGCACAAAAGGGTTAAAATCTATATCCACAAAACCCATTTATCTGGATGGGTTTTACAGGTGCAAATGGCAATGATTGTGTCCACTGCCCACTTAGGTCATAGAGTTTAAGACCAGAAGGGACCCACTAGATCAATGGTTATCAATCTGTGGCCCACAGGCCACTTGTGGCCCAGCCAGCACACAGCTGCGGCCCATGTGACATCCTCAGGGTCATAGAGATATTATATATGCATTGTGTGGATGCGGCCCACATAACACATAGGCTATGTCTATACTTGTTAATTTAAGTCGACTTAGGATGTCTACATTATAAAATTAAGTCGATTTAAAGTGGACCTTGCCAAATCAACTTAGAGCGTCCATACTGGACACCTAAGTCAACTTGTAGGGGCTAGGTGGACCTGGGACAGGCCCACGGTGGCAGGGGGGGCACCTCTTGCCAAGTGCCAGGGGCCTCAGCATTTGCCCCATTGTACCTGGGTACAATGGGAGCTGAGCAGGACAGGGACACTGGCAGGGCATAGGAGCGGGGTGGGCAGGGCTCTGTCCTGCCCTATGGGGTGGCACGCCAGGCTCTGGCTGTGCCAGCCACCCTGGCAGGGAGGGCAGTGGGGAAGCCCTGAAGCCCTTTAAGTTGACTTAACGTCGACTTAGGGCTACTCTGCATCCACACTGGCTAAGTCGACTTAATAAAGTCAACTTAGCCAGCAAAGTTGACTTAAAACAAAGTTTTATAAAGTCAACTTTATTTTTCCTTAAGTCGACTTAAGCTGTTGCTTAAGTCGACTTAAGGAAAACGTAGTGTGGACGCAGATTAAATTAAGTCGATTTAAGCAATCTTAAATCGACTTAATTTGTAAGTGTAGACACACCCACAAAGAGATGAATATGCTGCCCACTGTGGTAAATAGGTTGCGAACCACTGTACTCGATCTAGTCTGACTTCCTGTATAGCACAGGCCACTACCACCAACCAGCACCCACACACTAATCTGACAACCAAAATGAGACCAAAGTTTTACAACCCACAGAGGACTAGACTATTGCATGCCATAGGCTAAGAATAGGAGGGATCAAGAGGCCCTGTAATGGGTGGGAAATGATTCACTGAGATATGCCCAGACAGTCCTGGCAAGTGAGCAAACACCCACATAGTGCAGAGAAAGGCAAAAAATCCCCAAAGCCACTGCCAATTTGATCTCAGGGAAAATTCCTTCCTGACTGCACATGTGGAGATCAGTTAGACCCTGAGCATGTGAGCAAGAACCAGCCAGCCACGTACCTGTGTCACTTTATAGCCTGGCCATCACCATCCAATGTCCCATTTCCAAACATGGCCATCCCTGAAGCTTCAGCAGAAGGAGAGGGGAAAAAAACAAACTCTCTCTGTATACTTTGAGGGGGAAAAAAATTGCTTCCTGAGTCCTAAACCCTGGCCAGTGGCCAGCTGAAACCCTGAAGCATGAATTGTAGGAATCCAGGAGACAGAAACTGAAAGTTAGCCTCCAAGCTGTTATGTCCTGCCATCTCAAACAACCAGGCATATGACTGCACTCATACATTTGTCCAGGTGTTAGAACTGTTCAAACAGGTGCTTGCCCTTCAAGGAAAACAAAACCCTTAAAGCTAAACAACAAAACAAAACAAAAAACAACAAAATCCAGCCCTTAAAGTAAAACACTTGGTCAAATCCAGCAGTCATTTCTGAACATTTATTCAAGCAAAACACTTATTGAAACTACGTGGGAGTTTTGTCTGAATAAGTCTCAATCAAAGACAGCAGCATCTAGTCTTTATTTTAAAACTAGCAAGTATAAAGATTAACAGGAGGCTACTGTGTGTTGGGAAAAAGAGGTTAATGTATCTGGGAAAAGTAGCAGGATTCTGAAAGAAGGGATTGTCCTCAAGATGGTGATGATAATGGATTCCGAGGAAGACCATCTCAAATCTCGGCTCGGTCTTGTAGGACTGTGACTAGATTGTGGCTAGTGCTACAGAGATGGACAAGCCATGGGTAAGAAGGCCTAAGGCTCCTTCTTTTAATTGTGCAATGTGCTCTACTCCTCAACGAACTGTTTCAGCTCCACTATTCAATGTCTCTCCCTCATTCTTTGTCTCCTTACCCCCCTGAAGTTTAAGCTCTACCATCTGTACAGCTTTCTTAAGATTTTTTGCTCACTGAGATATGAACCAAAGCCCTTTGAAGTCAATGGAAAGGCTTCTATTGACTTATTTTGGATCAAGCCTTGGGAACACAAGGACCAAGATAATCTTGGCTCCTACCTCAATGGTCAGACGGAAGGGTCTTTGTGCTCTTGCTTACCCAAGCAGTGCTATGGACAATCTAGCCTTCAGCACTGAAAGCTTATGAAAAGAGCTCAACATTTAAACCAATTAAATCAGTCAATTAATTACATTAAATTATATCAGAATAATACAGTGATGGGATCATTGCATTTTGTTTTCACTTTATTTATGCAGTATCATAGTTACTCTTTACTGTATGCTGTCATTAGCTAGCCTGGAAACAAATTATTTCTGCAAAGTTTATTTTTAAATTAATTGTTCATATTTCAAATGAAGTTGTGCCTCCTCCGTGCTGTTCATCAATGATTCATTATGCATCAGTTACTCTGAATTCACAAGCCAACATAGCAATTGTTGGTGATTTTATTTGTAATTTATTTATCCAGGAAAGCTTCGTTCAGTTTTAGCATATTTTTATCCTGTTTTTCACTAAGATCCTGGTTTTATCCAATTTTACAGCAAAGTTGATTGGGAGATAAGTTGATTGGGAAATAATGAGATATGGCCAATTTTACAGAATGCTTGTCTTCATTAGAAAATTAGGTAATGTTAGAATATGACCTTGAGGATTATGTTCACCAACAAACATTATTTTGCAGTCAGCATAGACAGGGACAAGTTAGCCAACACTCATACATTCCATGAAGAGACCACTGTGATCAACTAATCTGACCTTCTCTTTAGCACAGGGCATAGAACTTCCCCACTATAATTCCTAGAATATATCTTTTAGAAAAACATCCAAACTTGATTTCAAAATTTCCAGCAATGGAGAATCCACCACAGCCTTTTGAAAATTGTTCCAATGGTTAATTGTCCTCGCTGTCAAAAATTTATACCTTTTCCAGTCTGAATTTTTTTTAGTTTCAGCTTCCAGTCGTCAGATCGTGTAATACTTTTCTCTGCTAGACTGAAGAGCCCATTATTAAATAATTGTTCCCAGAGTACTGACAGACTAATCAAGTCACCCCTTACCTGTCTCTTTGTTGAACTAAGCAGGTGGAGCTCCTTCAATCTATCGCTATAAAACATATTCCCTAATCCTTTAATCATTCTCATGGTTCTTCTCAGAATCCTCTCCAATTTGTCAACATCCTTCTTGAATTTTTGACTTAAAAACTGGACACAGTATTCCAGCAGCAGTAACAACAATGTCACAATAAGCGGTAAGAGTCTCTCTAATCCTACTCAACGTTCTCAGAATCATTCATTTTTGCCACAGCTTCACACCAGTTCAGCTGAGTGTTTGTCTTGTCCCTGACACACCTTGCCTTTCACCTTCCAGTTCCTTTTTGCAGAGTGATCCCAAAATGCTCTCCAAATTTCCCCAAACCACCTGCCAATTTGAAATCTGCTGGAGGTCTCAGTATTCTTAGTTATTCTATTACCCCCTCAGCAAGTGAGAGTTTTGCACTTGTTAAACTTTGTGGCAGTTCCTGACACACCAGCTTGTCTACCTTGCCAGCAAATTCTTAGGGGCTCTGCCAGTCCAAACATTGCCTTGCAAATAACAAACTGTGAACTCCAAGTCTCCCAAAGACATCTCCCTGTAGAGTCCAGCCCTCTACTGGAACCCTCACAGAAGTAATTAAGTTCATTCCCCTTTTAAAGAGACAATCACCTGCAGCTCATTAATTTAACTGGGGTGTGCCCAATACTCTTATTTCAATTACACCACTTAAATGGTTTATAGTTAAAGTAAAATACGTTTATTAAACAAAAAGATATAGGTTTAAGTGATACTAAATATAAGGGTTCAAGATAGAAAGGGTTACAAGCAAACAAAAGTAAAACTATGCTTCTAAGATTAAAATTTAATTTCAGCAAGTTACAATCTTTGCCTAAGCAGGTTTCATACCTAAACTTAGTTCCCAGAAACCTCAATTCCCTTTGCTGAAAGACCCAATGTTCTGAGACTTCAAGAGTTTTGGCTCTTCGGATCCCCCAAGTGATGGATAACCATGGGGTCCTCTCTCCTTCTGCTTATGGTTCAATAAACCTTTGAAATGGATTCTTTGAAAAGTAAGCCCAGATAAAGTTTTTCTCCCCTGCTTGGGCACTGATGCCATGTTGCCTTCTCCCCTGCTAGTTGGCTTGATAGCTTTGTTTACCTTACAGGTAAGTGTATTTTTCTTTGTCTTTGGTCACACCTTGCTCAATTTACACTGGCGACACATTCAACAGGTGGAACCACATTCCCTTGTCTGCAACAGGGGTGGTTTAGGCACTGCATGCCAAATACATTATAAGAACACATATTTATAACTTTGTAGGCCACGCCTACAGATATCATGCAATGAGTTCTAGGACCAGTGTGTTACCAGTCTGTATACGATACATTGCATGACACGTTCTAGACACAGCTGAAGACGCCAATGTGTTAGATTTGGTGAGTATGCCAGGCCTGACAGCTAGTGTTGTCACAGAGGTGTGAACCACCATAGGCTGCTGTATCCTCTCCCTAGTGATGAGTTAACTGGGTCTCAGTTCTCTCCCATCTCTGGCATCCTTCATCAACATGGTGGCAGCCCACTTTTCAGTAAATAGCGGCTCAACCTTCTGACTAGGTTACCAGTTATGTTTGCCTTCCTCCCCTTCCCCGGGTGTCCAACAAAATATATATTGCCCAATGTACACACAAAACAAAGGGGCTTCAGCCAGCGCTGTCCCATGGGGGGAGCGGGGCCCAGGGCCAACTGGCCTAGGTGGGGTCCCCCCATGCTGGAGGGGAGTCGGGCCGCTCCACTCCCCCAGAGAGCCAGCCTGGACGGGGAGGTTGAGGCCGCCGGCTCCGGCCCCAGCCCTGGAAAGGGGGGCTGCCGGTGGGGGGAGCCGGCCGCAGCCAGGACCCCAGGCTGCTGCGGCCAGTGCCCCAGCTGGGAGGCTGCCGGGAGCCAGTTCTGGCCAAGGGCAGCCCGCTGGCGAGGGCTGGCCCTGGCCACATGGGGCAGGCGAGCCCAGAGGCAGGTCCCAGCCACCTGCCCCGCCCCTAGGCCTGCCTGCTCCGCCCCGGGGGTGGGGAGGGCTAGCCCAGGGGCCAGGCTTAGTGCTCCCTGCTCCCCGCTGCCTTTGGCTCCCTGCCGAAGGCAGCAGGGAAGAGTGTGGCCGTGGGGGGGGGGTGCAGTGCAGGCCCCACATTGCCCCACTAAGAGTGGGATAGTGCGGGGCCTGTGCAACCAGGGGCCCGGGGCGATCGCCCCGTTCACACCTCGCCCCCCCCCCAGGGACGGCCCTGGCTTCAGTCTGCCTCGGGGCTACAAGAGGCAGGGCTTACAGTGTCTTCAGCCTTCCTCTAGGCCACAGGGCTTACAGTGTCTTTATCCTCTCCAAGGCTACATTTATATGACACACCACTGGTGGGAGCATGTGAGATACATGTAGCTACACACCACAGTGAAAAACAAACTGCATCCATACTGTGGTGTGTAGCTACACTTGTCAGCGAACGATTCTGGCAGAGCAGAGACAGCAGGGAAAGATTTCAGCTGTTCCGTGCTGCCAGAATCTTTCCCAGCTGCCTCCCCTCTGCCAGAGCCTCTTCCCATGAAGGGGAAATGCTCCTCTGGCAGGGAGCTGCCAAAGTCTTTTCCCACTCTCTCCTCTGTATCAGAGACTTTTCTCACTGGGGGGAGTCTTTTCCTGCAGAGGGGAAATGCGGTGTTAGTGAAAAATTGAAGTGCACTTTTGCTCCCGCTGGTATTCCAGAACAACTGCTGATGGAGAACGGACCACAATTAATTGCAGCACAATGCAAGTCATTCTGCACAAAATATGATATTACTAACAGCCACATTTCCCACAAGCAGAGCTGTAACTATATATTTTAACTCCCAGGGGAACCAAGCACATTTGTGCCCCATAGAGACAACGCTTGGGAAGCACTCAAAGTGCCATCCCAGATTTATGCTCTCCCTTTAGCAAAGAGGTTTTCAAACTGTGGGCTCTGCCTTGCTAGGGGAATGTGTTCTGAAGCCTAAAACTTGTCACTTCCTGGCAGGAGCCAGAGTGTAATGTCAAAAACTGCTAGTGACAGATTTTGCTACCAATAACAACTACTGACATATATGGATCTCTTTTGCTGACCAGTCACAATTCACTACCCCTCACCTTTGTCATCCTATAGTCAGAGATAGCAAATTACATCATATGTGGGTACACCTGTCACAATTTGTTACCTCTCATCTTTCCCATCCTCTGGTCCAGAAGAAGTAAATTGTGACAGGGCATCAACCATCCATCACAAATTTGCTCCTAGACCAGAGAATGACAAAGGGAAGAAGTAGCAAATTGTGACAGATGATTGATTGACACAAAGCCATGGTGCACCACACATTGAATCAACGCATGTATGCCTGGTGAGTACACTCACCACCGACACATGGAGACAAGTAGACACACGCACAAGTGACATATTAACTGTAGTGACTGGATGCTGAGGTAAATTGAGTTAGCATTAATTTGTAGTGTAGATATGGCCTTAGACATATGAATTGTTTGGCAGAGGTAACAGCAAAATTATGAGGCTTGGGCAGTGATTCTCCAGCTATTTGTATTGATGACCCCTTTCACACTTTAAGCCTTTGAATGTGACCCCCTGAACCCTGTGTGCTCCCCTCTCTCCCTTCACTCTTGGGCCTCTTTGTCCCTGGTTCCCTTGGGCTCCCCATTCCCCTTTGCCCCTATCCCCCGAATCCCCCCCCTTCTGTGCTCACCTGGGAAAATTGATCTACACACACAGAGTGGCTGGCATTGCTGCTTGTTCCCCTCTTGAACACTAATCATCTGTGCACCCCCACAAGGACTGTGATGAGGAGAAGAACAAGTAGCAACCTCAGGGCTCCCTGCGTTCACATCACTTTCCTCACCTGAGCTGCGTAAGGGGAGGGCAGAGAGCAGCAGCTCTTGGTTCTAACCTCACAGCACAACCCGGGGGGGAGGGGAAGTGACCTGGATGCAGGGAGCTCTGGCATTGCTACTCATTCCCCCACTCAGAGTCCCATAGGTTGGGGTGGAGGAGCATTGGGGATGGAGGTAAGCAGTGTCTTGTCCCCTGCCATGCTCCTCTGCCAGGAGGTTACAAGGAAACTCACAGACCTGTGCCTGGCTGAGCTTGGGGCTCACAGGTCTGCAGGTGGTGGTGCTCTGGGTTCACAGTGCCATAGGCTCATAGCTCAGACCCCCACATAACCACTTCACGACCTCCTAAGGGGCTGCAACCCCCCGTATGGGAACCAGTGGGCTAGGCCAACATTCATTCAGGAGTTTAGCCTTCTACTCTTGTGAATCTGGCCTCCTGTACCCTAAAGCAGGGGTTTTCAAATTTAGGGTCGGGACCCAGTACTGGGTCGCAGACCCTCAGGCTCTGGATTGTAGTGTCCCCTGCTACTGCTGCCGAAAGACTGGAATGCATGGCTGAAAGATGTAATTGTTGGTTCGCGCTCATCCACCAATGTGATTTATACCATCATGTGCCGGAAATGCCCCTCTGCCTTATATATTGGACAAACAGGACAGTCTCTATGCAATAGAAGAAATGGATACAAATCTGACATCAGAAATGACAACATTCAAAAACCAATAGAGGAACACTTCAATCTCCCTACTCACTCCATTGATGACTTGTAAATAGTGGTGCCCAGACAAACGAATAACAAATCACAGCTTCAAAGAGAAACTGCAGAATTGGAATTTATATGTAAATTTGACTCTGTTGCCTCAGGGTTAAACAGGGACTATGGATTTTATTCTCATTACAACAGGTGATTTGACCTCACCTTCCTCTATATGCTGTTCTCAGTGTTTGAATCCCAAAAGCTTTTGTGATTTGCTGTTACAGCCTGACCTGACATTTCCCTGCATTTAATTTCCTCCCATTCTGTAAATTCCCCATCTTCAAAGCATCTGACAAAGTGAGATTTTTCTCCCACAAAAGCTCAAGCGATAAATAAATTTGTTAGTCTTCAAAAGTGCCACAGGACTCTTTTTTCTTTTTTTTTTTGGTTGGGTCGCAGGTATAAATGATTTTTTTTTTTTCAATTGGGCCCTGAGAAAAAAAGTTTGAAAACCACAAACCACTGCCCTAAAGGTTCAGAAACAAAAAGGCAGATCAAAAGAACTCAATCTCATTTCTTTCTTTCTTTCTTTCTTTCTTTCTTTCTTTCTTTCTTTCTTTCTTTCTTTCTGCTGACTTGGGGGTATATAATTCATGATTTTTTAATTCTGGTGGCTGTCCAGTAATCTTGGCGTAGTAGATTTATGTCCATTATGTTGTGAAAGTCAAAGACTATAACTGGATTCGAAACAGAATTAGATCCTGACAGATAGGTTCACCAATGGCTATTAGCTAAGATGATCAGGAATGAAACCCCTCATTCTGAGTGTCCATATCCCTGGCCTCTGACTGCCAGAAGCTGGGAGTTGGCGACAGGATCACACAATGACTTCCTGGTCTGTTCATTCCCTCTGAAGCACCTCACACTGGCCGCTGTTGGAAGATAGAATATTTGGCTTGATGGACTATTACTAATCCAGTATGGTTGTTCTTATGTTTGGTCAAATTTCTTCGCACAAACAGTGACATGCCTAGAAGGACTAAAAGCTGAATTGAGAGGCAAAATAACTGTTGAGGAAGCCAATAACCACAAAAAGGGTGGTTGGTAGGGAAGCACTGGCTCTTCTGCTACACTGGGCTCCAAATCAAAGAGCTACAAGAGGCAGCTATAATGAACGGCCCAGAGTGCTTTGCAGCATGGGGATGTCTTCCTGGGCCACTCCCTACCACTTGCTTCCCCCAAGGTCTCAAAGTTCTTTACCAGAAGAAGTCCAGTAGTAAATAGAGAAACCTTGAATCTTCAGCCCAGCTGGGCTCTGCTGGTAGCCTCCTTCCTGGGTTTCAGGCAGGCTGCAGTTCCTGGTCAGCCCCCCATCTCCAGTCAGGCTCCCAGCTCAGGATTCAGCCCCCAGGCTTCTCGCAGCCCTCAACCCAAGAGAGAAAACTCCCAGCTACCTCTCATCTGTTCTCCTCCCTGGTCTAGAGCCTGGGGCAGCTACTGCTTGCAGTAAGGACTTCTGCTGTATTCTTGCTCAGGAGCTCTCAAGATAGATCTATCCTTGTATCCTATCTGCCCACTTTCTGAGCTGCCTGGCTCTCTTTTCAGCTCCTCTTTCAGCTGGAACAGATTGTGCAGGGGCAAGTCCCTGGGCCCAGAGATGATCCTTAACACCTCCTGTCCCAGTGAGCTCTGAATACAACACATCCCAGGCAACCCATTATGCTCTCTGAACCTTCTGCCGGTTGATTACTTCTAGCCAAAAAAATGTATGTTTGGTGAGTTTTTTAGTCCCAAAGAGCAGTAAACTTTTTTGGCATGACTCACAATACCTCTTATTTCTAATTTCAGGGCAAGATATACACTTCCTTTATAGATGACAAGGCAACTTTAGTATAGGTGGTGTCAGGGACTGGGACATGAGTGATTTGAGCCAAGAATAGGCTCCAGAAGTCAGAGCCAGTGTCAAGAACCAGAAGCCAAGCCAAGGGTCAGAGCTGGAGTCAGGAATCAGGCAAGGGCACAAAGTCAGAGCAGACCAAAGCCAGACAGGAACAGGGCAGGAGTAGGTCTGTAGCAAGGCTGGGAATGAGGCAGGTTCAGGGCTATCACCAGAGAGATCACAGACACAAACACTGAGCTGCCACCAACATGTTGTTGCTGAGTTTAAATGCAGACCTGTTGGCTCCTAGTAACCAATCAGGCAGGCTGGCCAATCAGCCAATTCTGCTGCAGCCCAGCCGACTCAGTTGAGGGAACTCAGGCCCATGGTTCCTGATGAGTGACCTCTGATAGTGCATAAATTATACGTGCACAGTCATTCTGAACTCACAAATAACAAAAATGACCTGTGTGAACCCTCTTTATGCATTAAACGAAGTGTGAACTTAGGGCAACTGGGGTTTTGATTGTGTATGGGTAGAATTTATGACTGAGATTTAAAAACAAAACAAAACAAAAAAACCCAGAAACGTAAAGTTTGTTTCCTAAGTCCATATTTATGCACATAAATATATGGCTGGATTTTTCAAAAGTGTTCAACACCCAACAGTTTCCATTGACTTCAATATATCCTTTCTACAAGTTGCTGGGTTTTCAGCACTTCTGAAATTCAGGCCACTTACCGAAATAAATGTTTTATATAGAGATTTAGGTGCCCACATAAAAATATTGGCCTGGAGGATCAAATCATCTAATAATCTGTTTCATTTATTTAATTATTGTTACAAGCTAGGTGAGACCTTGTTATGGATTGAGTTGAAACCACATTGAAATTAGTAGTTAAACACACCCTTCAATTAACACAGGGCTCGACAAAATCCAGAGGCCAGATCACCATGGTGACTGGGATTTGTAGCCTGGATTCTAGCTCTGCTATGGAAATGCAGTGGAGGAGTGCCCTCTGGTGACCAAAAATAAAACTGCTGGTGCCTAGCTGGGAGCCAATTTTGTCACACCCTGAATTAACATAAACTTTAAGAATTAGTAATAACCACTGTCTCCCACCAAAAATACAAGGGAAAAGTGAATCTTCCCAGGATATTTGGACTGTGTGAGCTGAGGTATTTCTGCTGATTATTTTTTTGGGTGAAGGTGCATGTGGGGGTGGAGGGAGAGAGAGTGAGGGGGAGGGGGAGACAGAAGACAGAATCTGTCAGACAGAATAATGAGATCCAAATAGAAGCCTGTAAGCATGGTATGACCCTCAGAGAAATGTAGAGAGATGTTTTGGGTCATTGGAAAAGAAGGTTGGACCTGTAAGTTAGGAAACTACTCCTTTCACATTGTATACTACCTGCATTTGAAAATGCAGGAATTCGTACTTTCCCTATAAATAAACAAGACTGTATCAAAGAAAATACCAGACACCATCATTAATTTCAACTTCCAACTGGGACATCCCCAGCACCCCAAATTTTGACTGACCACGTGGGTCAAAAAAGGGTGACATTTTCTTATCTGTGAAATGATTGTTCATATGGGGGGGGCAGATCAAGTGTTAAGAGAGAGGTGGATGGGTAGAGAATGCAACAAAAACTGGGTGTTTCAGTGATGGAAGATGGCTGAACTAAAGAGGGGAGGAAGGATGTAGGGGTGGTGTGGAGGGGGAGTTCAGTGAGCTGAGCTCTGATCAGATGGGCCACATTTACACTTGAAAAGTAAGTCGACTTTATAAAGTCAACCTTTATTTAACTTTAAGTCAACCTTATTAAGTTGACGTAACAGAAGTGGACTTAACTTTTCAAGTGTAGATGTGGTCCCTTTTCGACCTTATTAAGTCGACTTAACATTTTAAGTCGGCTTAAAAAGGTCCACCTAGGCACTACTCCGCGCCTCCACTGGCTTAAGTCGACTTAATAAAGTTGACTTAAGCGCTAGTTTGAATGAAAATGAGGTGTTATTAATTCGAACTAACTTTTCCTTAATTTGACTTAAGGATCAGCTTAAGTCGAATTAAGGAAAGCCCAGTGTAGACGCGAAGTAAATTAAGTTGACTTAAACCTCCTTACGTCGACTTAATTTATAAGTGTAATCACACCCATGGAGTGGAGAGGAGAAGCTATAAGGGAATCAGCTGCACTTCCTGATTCAGGATCACCCAGACCTAGAACAAGACAAGTTAGGGCTGCACAGAGGCAGCCCAAACTTATGCTACCGATGTAAGGTCCTTCGGGGCTGTTACAACTCCAGAGGATGGGACAAAGCAGTACAATGCTCCAGCACACTCCTTCCCACTAGCAGAGCTTTCCTTTGCAATGGGCAATTCTCCACTTGCAACTGCCAGCCATTTCACACTATTTATATAGCCCACATGACTGCCTTACTGCATTTAGTGATGTAAGTACAGGAAGAAACAGTGAGGAAGATACATAGATCTTGTTTTTGTTCTGGAGGGACTCTGAGTCTGTAGACTTGCCAGACCTAGGCAGGGAGACTTTATTGGATGGACCAAAATCATCCAGAAACTGGGTCTGGTGGACACCATGGATGCTCATTAGCTGCTTTAAGCAAGTTAGGGTGATTTTCATTGTGGGCAACTAGCCTGGCAGAACACATCTGGAGTCACTCTTTGAAAGTAGAACCAATGAGAACTGAAAGGGAGTGGAGGAGTTTATAAATAGGAGAAGTTGCTGCCAGATTTGAAGACTCAGCAATGGAGCAATGCAAGCACCTGTAAGGTCTGTTGTAAGTATGGGTCTTCCAAAGATTTCTTTAGTTTTGTTGTATTAGAGACTGCAGACTCCCTCATCCCAGTAAAGAAGAGGAGTAGAATTGTGCCAGGCTTTACAAATGCAGACTGATGTTGCAAAGACTCAGTAGGAGTCTGAATGGTCTTGGAAGCAATTACTTGTTTCCCAACTTTAAGGACCTGGTATGCCCTACAGAGGGGTTGGACACCATTCCACAGAGACTGAGATGGATAAATCTTCTCAGAGAAGAGCTCTAGGAAGTGTATATATTTATGTGTGCATGATTATATTTTGCATTTGAACTTGTGGTAAGAAAATGTACCAAAACATGGGAGAAACAACCCTGAAAATGCTTAGTTTAAAAGAGGCATACAGTGGTGTTCTAGCTATGTTGGCCTCAGGATATTAGAGAGCAAAGATGCGGAAGGTAATATCTTTAATCAGATCAACTTCTGTTGGTGAGAAAGACATGCTTTTGAGCTCACACAGGTCCTGAAGAAGAGCTCTGTGTAAGCTGGAAAGCTTGTTTTTCTCACCAGCAAAAGTTGGTCCAGTAAAAGATATCACCTCACTCACGTTGTGTCTTTAAAGTTGTTATTGATTGTATTCACAGTCGTTTCATGGGTTATAAGTACAAAGCACACACATCTACACCCACACTGATCTGTATCCCAGCAGAAGTAAGCTGAGGTCTAGGAAAGGGGTAAGACATAGTCTATGTAACACCAACATAGTGCTTTCCTGAAGCCTGTTCCACTTAAATGGCACAAGTGAGATAAGCTGTGACTAAAAAATTTGGCCCAATGTTTTTATTTTAGCCTCCTGGACCACCAATACCACCAAAACCGACCAACCAATCTGGTTTCTGTTAAGACGTGGCTATCGTAATACTTTTCATCACTTTATTTGTATGTTGTACCACTCTCCTGTCTTCCCTCCCTTAGCCTCTCTTTGAAACTGTGTCACCTTCTGTGATTGGCTATACACTATGATTGCCAATACATTTGTGTGTGTGTAATGTTATCTCTGATCTTATTTATTAGAACTCTATAAAAACTTTTGCTGGGAGCTTCATGGTTTTACAATATAATCATGCAAGTTTCAGTTCAGTTTATCCAATGAATATGTAACACTGTAAACTTCAGTCATTGTTGGACTGTAAACAATATAGGTATGCAAACTGAGTAATCATTCCCACAGTTTATACTTAAATAGAGCTTAGCTGGTAAATTCTAGTTTCCCCACTATTTCCTAGTTTCTTCTTCCTTTCTATGATGTCATCTATTCATGACTGGGGCAAGATGCCATGCTATTCTTTCTCATTTCTGAACTGTAATTAGTTGTTCTCCTTCGTGAGAAGTTAACTGTCTTGTTGCAATAGACAATTTGCATGAGTTTGTGGATTAAAGTTTTCCTCCTTGGTTTTCCAGGATCTTGTGAGTATATCTCTCAGGAGAGGCCTTCACCACTTTTTTTTAACACAGTAGAATGATGTGTGGCTCAACAGGGAGAACACTCTGTGATGGTTCTGTATCTGATGAATGCCACATGGATAAAAAGATCTATGGCAAAAAGCAGGTGCTATAGGTGTTGCTGATTCAGGAATGTTAGAGATCTATAAATTCAAATTCACATATGGCAAGTTTTTCACACCTAAATGTTGTGTGGAAAAAAAATTAATTCCCCTAGAGACCAATGTTTTCTTTGGGCTCTGATTTTCCAGACAGTAATCTCTGTGATTTGTTGGTTTTTGGGAACTCTTTCTGTGTCAGTAATTGGGAAGCCTGAGCCCCATCTATTCCAAGAAGAAAAAGCCTGTTTGTTTTGTTTTGGGGGGAGGGTTTTTTTTGTTTGTTTTTTTTAAGGACCTGACTCTACTGACTGAGTCAGGGCTCATTAATATGAGCAAAGGGATCATACTCTCCCCCTTTTTATAGGTGCTGTGCAAATATATAGGGAGACATAGTCCCTGCTCCAAAGAAGTTCATCTTCTACTGAAAATCAGCTCACTCATGTCATTTGAATATCCTGGCATTTCAGGGCTAAAGATGAAGTCATACCATATAACTGCTTCCAACAAGAATTTCTAAATGGAATAATACCTATTATTCATTGATAAAATGCCATGCTCATTCATTCATTTGTTCTTTAACATCATAACCAAAATGGAAGTTTGGTGACTCCATATTGTAACCAAAACTCCATCCTGAATTGCTTACTCCATTTTGCACTATCCAGGCTAAGTTTTGTTAAAACTTCATTTAAAAGTGTGAACTTAGTTTGGATGTGTGAATGAGGTGTGTGTGTGTGTGTGCAAGAGAGAGAGAGAGAGACAGAGAGAACAAGAGATGGGATCAGTCCCCAATGCCAGCCTGTCCTGATGACAAATTGATAGCACTACCTTAATGGCTCAAGAACAACGCACACAAACACTGCAAAAACAAGAAGACTCCACACTAGAAAGAAAGGGATGAAAAGCCTCATCAAGAATAAGACCAAAATCAAATCTGCCATTAACTGAATATTCATGGTCATACTGAGGCACTGTGGCACAGCAAGATCCATGGCCTAAATGATATAAAAAGATGGGTGAGTCTGCATAGCACTGGGTAATATTCTACATAGCATCCAAGAGTGTCGGTGCACAGCTATGCATCTGAAAGAGACCCCGCTTTTCCTCATGTCCAGCTTCCTCACCAGGTAGCTGTCATAAGCTGCAAACAGAAGTCACGATCTCAACCTGTGATCCAAGCAACAATCAGCACTGGTAATTATACGTGAGTCTGACCAGCAGCAGAACATTTGGTGGTGTGTGTGTGTGTGTGTGTGTGTGTGTGTGTGTTAGATATTAGCTATTAACATAATTGTGGTTTCCTCATAATAAATGTGGCATAGACTTATCCTCTGAGTAAGATCCTGCTGGTTTTCATTTTCTAAGTGTAACAGCATAAATGATTAACAGCCATCAAGTTGTGCACATAGCTAGCCTAATGAACTATGTGAACTTATTACTGTTATCTTTAATGTTCCCTTGTATTGTTTTTTATGCCAACTTGTTACGTCTTGTATTAGAGGACTGTAAATTCTTTGGTGGGGACTGTGTCATCCTATGTATTTCTACAGCCTCTAACAAATGGATTAATCTTTTATTTATTAGACACATTCTGCAGTCACCAAAAAGAGACATGCTTTTGTTTAAAAGATGTGATATTGAGATTCCTTAGACTAGACTGGCAGGAAAGGACGGACAGAGGAGAATTCCAGATATCGCACTGACAATGGCTTGAACATACTTATTTCTTTGTTTGAGAATTAGCAATGTTCTAAGATTTGTTTTTAAAGTGAACAGACTTTGCACCCTAGGGTCCAGATTGCTGCTTCCCACAGTATATTTTTGCCCCATTGATTAGATTGTTAATGGTACTCTTTAGTTATGACATTATATATACTTCTGTTCAGTTTTAGACAGAACTTACACCATCTCTATAATATACAGTAAAAGCTTGTTATGATACTGCCTAGCATTCTGCATGCATAGGAGTTCAGACATCAGCATGATGGGAACAATATAAATAGCCAGGTAGACTGACTTTATAAAAGAAGCAATGTTACTGCCATACGCATTTCTGGCTGGCCCTCAGAACCACTGCCTCCAGATGCAAACACATATAAAATGGTCAGATATTATCTTAAATAATGGGTCAGATTTTCTGCTCTGATTCCAGTACCAACCTGGCTACAGGTACTTGCTTGAGAATTCTCTGAGCAGCGAGGAACTGTCCATTGCTATAATGCTAGAAGAACCAGCTCCTATGCCAACTCTTCCCCTCCCTGGTGTATAGAGTGTTTGAAGGGATAAAAGGCGATAGAGCAGAACATAGATCTGCTTGGCAATTTGCAGCTGGTATATGATCTCTTACCATCCTTCAGGCTGTTCTCTCAAGGGTGAGGCAAATTGAGAATCAAGAAGCTGTAACTGGCTTCCTGACAACCTACCCTTTCTCCCGCACCAGACATGTCTATTACGGCAGCATTCAAAACGCACAAGTCAAGCCCGCCAAATCATGAGCTTGGCTTAAAAAAACAGCAGATTTTAAAAATAGACTTGAGGTGCCTTCTGATTTGACAAATTTCAGGGGTCACATTGGTACAGAGACTGGTAAGAACCTAGGAATGAGTAGGCTCTGAGTCTCTACAGAGGGCCCTAGAAAGAGGCCTAAAAGGAGGAGGTTAGCAACAGGAGGGTTTCTTGGAATATCCTCAATAGAGGCAGAGCAGAGAAAGTAGGTGGGCGAGTTGGCTAATTTAGGGAGGGAGCAGATGGCTGCCTGGCTGTTTAGGATCCCATGGTTGCACTTCATGGAAGGGATGGGAGAATGCTTCTCTAGAGGGCAGACCAGAGAGTACTTTTATTATACCCCAATGGATGGAGACTGGCAGACCCTGGGGGCAGGGGTATAATACAGAGAAAGACATTGGGTGAAAGTTTGCGAGTCTCCTTTTCTTTCATCAAACTCTTGTTTTTCCAGGAAAGGTGGGGGGGGAGGCAGTTTTGGGGTATCTACCCTAGAGTTTTATGGAGTTTTTTCAGGATCCATATAATTATCCTGCCATCTTTAGCCAACTGTTTCTTATGCATCCTCACCACTAGGTGGCAGTGTAGCCTCACATCACGACTCAGAAAAACCACTGCAATACTAAATGGAGAAAACATTGACTGAATAAGGCAAAAACAAATAATACAACTAGAATTTGAAATGCATATATCATTTATTTCATACAGCAAATGTTTTGTTATTACTCTAAATGGAACTTTTCTTAATACTTTACTTTATTTCAATTTAGAATATAATTATTATTAATCACTGAAACACAAAAAGGACCATAAAGCAAAAAAGAGAGTGCTTGGGTAGCGGAGACTTCTTCAGATCTTTCCTGTTCTTCCTGAGAATTGCAAGGTATGAAACTATCCCAATATCACTGGAGCCTAAACTTTTACCTTCAGCACTACATGCTCGTTTCTATGGAGATCAATGGCACTGGGTGACTTTTTCTAGTAGCATAGGGATGCTTATTTTCAAATTATGGACTTTATATGAAAATCACTAAAACTATTTTGTGACTCACTGTGAGTATTTACACAATGCCATATATGTGCAGATGACTACTCTGTTTAGCTAACTGTACAAATGGCATCCCACTTTAATTACATGGGTTTGCATAAAAATAAATTTTGTTCAGTTGTGGGACTTTCTTCTAGATCAAGGGTCAGCAACCTTTACTATCAAAAGAGTCATTTTGCCCGCTCTTCCACTAAAGAAAAATAGTCTGGAGCTGCAAAACATAACACAGCTTATAAACTTTTAAAAGTTTTAATCTTTTTTTAATTTTACCTGTTACAACAACAGAATACAACAAACAGAAGTGCAGTGTGCATGAGTAGGCCTACTTTGAAATAAATTAAACACTGAACTATGCAGGCCTTTTTGAGAAAGGAAGGCAGGGAAGAGAAAGGAAGGCAGGGAAGAGAAAGGAGGGAAGAGAAAGCAAGGCAAAGAAGGGGAAGGAAGGCAAAGAAGGGAAAGGAGGGAAGAGAAAGGAAGGCAGGGAAGAGAAAGGAAGGCAAAGAAGAAAAAAAAAAGAAAGAAAGAAGCCGAGGCCGCTGGCGGCGGGGACCTGAATGCGGCCCCGGCAGGGCAGAGCAGACCCCGGCACCTGAGACTGATCCTGGCCCTGTGCCGGGAGGCCGAGGCTGTCGGCGGAGCGGAGCCGACCCCAGCCCCGGGCCGGGAAGTCGAGGCAGCTGGTGGGTGGGAGACCGGGAGCTTGCCCCGGCTGCGGCCACCCTGCTGCCCCGGCCACATGGGGCAGGCTGGCAGGTGCGCACACATGCCCCGGCCCTGAGCCTGCCTGCTCCGTCCTGGGGGCAGGGAGGGCCAGCCCAGAGGCCGGGTTCAGGTCGGATCTCCGCGGCAAAGCGACAGCCCTGGGAGTCTGGAGGGGGCGCTGGGGGCTGCCGGCCTGCGTGGGGGTCCGTCCATGCTGCGCGGGGGTTGCGACGGCCGCTGCACGGCCACGCACCTGCGCAACTTAGAGGGAACACTGCCCTCCACCCCTCCCCAGCCCCCAGCAGTCTCCTTGTCCCCATGTCCCCTCCACCCCTCTCTAGGCCTCTAACTCCATTCATCCCTCCCCAGCTCCCCACCCAGTCCCCCTCCAGCTGCCCATAGTCCTCTCCACTGCTACCCAGCTCCTACCCAGTCTCCTTGTCCCCATGCCCCCTCCACAGGCCTCTAACTTCATCCATCCCTCCCCAGCCCCCCACGAAGTCCCCACTCCTGCCGTGCATAGTCCCCTCCACCACTACCCAGCCCCCACCCAGTCTCCTTGCCCCCTCCACCCCTCTAACCCAGCCA
>ML685766.1:15636306-15709100 GCA_007922175.1 Pelusios castaneus
CCCCTCCACCCCTCTAACCCAGCCACTCTCCTTGTCCCCTCCACCCCTCTAACCCAGCCACTCTCCTTGTCCCCCCCACCCCTCTCCAGGCCTCCCTCCAGCCCCTTCCCAGCCCCCTTACCTGGCCGGAGGCTCGGAGCTGCAGGGATGGCTGGCAGAGCCGCTTCTGGGCCAGGCTGCTCCCACCCTGAGCACGCTCTGTCTGAGCATGCTCAGGGCGGGAGATTTGAATCTCCCCAGCCCGGCCACAGCAGGAGTCTGCGCAGCTTAGAGGGAACACTGGCGGGGACCCGAACGCGGTCCTGGCAGGGCAGAGCAGACCCCGGCAACGGAGACCGATCCTGGCCCCGTGCTGGGAGGCTGAGGCTGTCGGCGGAGTGGGGCCGGGTCGGCTCCAGGCCAGGAAGTCGAGGCGGCCGGCGGGTGGGAGCCCGGGAGCCTGCCCCGGCCGCAGCCACCCCGCTGCCCTGGCTGCATGGGGCAGGCCACAGCAGGGGTGGGGGTCGGGTAAATGACCTTGGCAGGCCGTATCTGGCCCACGGGCCATAGTTTGAGGACCTCTGGTCAAGGCCGAAGGGAGCCACAACAAGGAGGCTGAAGAGCCGCATGCGGCTCCAGAGCCGCGGGTTGCTGACCCCTGTTCTAGATGATTGGGCCTCAGTCCAAAGGTACAAAAAGCATGATTATCAGGAAAGATTCCTTGTTCTTAGATCAAGCTATTGTTAGCTATAGGCTACTTTTGTAAGTATTCTTGATGATACATTAAGGCATAAAACTAAAGGAAATAAACTCCAAAATAATTAATTAATCAAGATATAATATTACATTACTGGCCACCGTAGACACAGACATCGTTTCATGAAATGATGCCTGTGCAGTTTTAAATCTTTTCAGAAAACAAATTAAGTCTCTTGCCTTGGTTCTTTTGTTGCGTGTGCCAAAATAAATAGAATGTGCTCAACCGAAGAAAACAAATACTTGAAAATAATGAAAAATCAATAGCACCCTTGTTCTTCAGTAGCATGTATTCAGACCTAATCTGACAGTTCATACTGACAGCATAAACAATGCTCACAAACATGTATGCCTAATGTCAAACTGAAATGTTAGTTTAAACCTTAATCAAGTTTATAGAACAGGGATGGACTTCATATGCGCAATTGTCTGTTTCATCTGTAAAAAAACCACATTTCGTTATAAGTGGAATGTACTGTATACATTGTGTGTGTGAAAAGGATAGGATTTAAGGTATGGCTCTTCATTACCATGAAGATTTAAATGTTGCATCAACCTGACAATGTCTTGAAATAGGAAGAGAAATGCAAACTCCACATTTAATCTTCACTGAGGCAATCAAGGGAATTCTTCATTCATGGTCCAATGTCAGCAGCCATGTGACCAGAGGACAAAGAAGCATATAGTTAAGGAATAATTTCACATTTAAAATAATAC
Source organism: Pelusios castaneus (assembly GCA_007922175.1). Taxonomy (NCBI): domain Eukaryota; kingdom Metazoa; phylum Chordata; order Testudines; family Pelomedusidae; genus Pelusios; species Pelusios castaneus. The sequence goes on from ML685766.1 coordinate 15,637,759, forward strand.
ATCACTGTGTCCAAAAGCCATGAAATATGTCACCCTGTCATGCTGTTGGTGCAGGAACTGCCTCTGCCCTTTTGTACAGAGCTGGCCTTTAGGCTCCATGAAGTCTGCAGCTATGGGCCCCACTTGCTTGGAGGAACTAGAAATATAATGGAGAATCTCAGCTTTCATATTATAAACAAGTCAATTTCTACTCTCTTCCTTGTGAAGATAATTTTGGAAATGTAAATTTTTTTTGCTAGAATTGAAAGTCCCTCCTCTCCAGCCAAAGACAGGGGAAGACCTAAAGACAGAGGTGGGAACAAAGGAATTGCAGTACTTGATCAAAGCAGTTTAACAACCTGTCTTTGACAGTGGTGAGTACAAGCTGCTGCAGAGGAAAGTAAAAGATGAACACATATTTACTTCTATATTTGAACTGAGTAAATTGCTTAGAGGACTCCAAATATTCAAGAAAGAATCTATCCTATTATTTTTGGAGCATCCTCCTATCTGAAATGTGTAAGTCATCACACCAGAATGAATCTAAGGATCCAAGTGCAACTAAGGGGAGGGGTTTTTTTTTGTTTTCTTTTTTCACTGCTGAAAAATCATGACTCACTGGGTGCAAAAGCAAAGCTGGACTGGCCCAACTGGTGAGATGTTTAGTTACTGGGAAAAGACAATAGGCTGTATTCTTCAGGGTTAAGCCCACGGATAGCTGCAATTCCCATTTTCTAATTTGGGATGGCAACATTTCTGAGAGGCCACCTGTAGATCCAACAGGCTCTTTGATATACAGCTGGGGGGGGGGGGGGGGGGAGGAGATCACCCCCGGAAACCATAAGAGCAGGAGCTGAGTTGAGAGAGAAACTCAATAAACTCAGGCACAATGTATAAAATCAGAGTTATAATCATGTCAAGGAGCTGCCTTCTCAGTGTCCTTAGCCCCTGGTATTCCATTTAGTATGAAGGACCATGTTTGAGGTTTTGTCTTCAGAGAGAAAATTAGTTCTGTTAGAATATGTGTTAGCCCACATTTTAATTACTGTTTTACACTGCTGAGCACCTCATGCAAACAAAGATAGTTGTGATTTAGAATGTGATACCTGGTTGTCGTGAAGCCTAGGGTGCTACTCTACCCTAGGATTTTCTAAAGCAGCATATTTGCTCAGTGTAGTAGACAAAAGCTGTGAAACTCCAGTGCGCTTCCCTACATACCTTTGTGGTACTGTTGCATGCTGGGCTGTACCAAAATTTCACATTCTGAGCTCCGCTGTGCCATTAAGGCACAAAGTTAAATTAAAGTTATGTGAGCTTAACCACTTCAAGTGATACAAAAAATCCCACCTAGGGCTTCATAGTGCATACTGCACCATCTCTTTGGATTGTGTAGAATGCTCCTTTTTCTGTGTTTAGGCACCTCTCTCTACTGGCTGGTGCACCAGGGCAGTAGGCCTATGGGTTACCACCTCACTCCTTCCTCCCCACCTCCTTCAGAGAGTCTTGCACTCCCTGGTGTGCCAAGAAAAACATAGTTCATGTATTTCTTGTGCCTTTCTTCCCTTACTCTACTCTGGTGAGGCAATAGCATTACTGCTATGTGTGAAAGCATGGAATTTTCATAGGATGGAAAATGGCCTAAATCAATTACAGCAATGCAAACTGCAATTGGTTTTGTATGAATCTATTTACAGTGTAAAAGTTATCTCCAGTCTTATTCCATGAATAACAGACAATGTTATGCTCCATCCCTAATGCTTTTTGATAGGGGAATGGGACCATTCTAAGAGTTATGTAATTGCAGAAGTTTTGATCCAAGAGCTGAACTGATGGATTACATCCCTCTTGCAACCAGGAGTCAGGGTACAATACAGGGAGACTGCCTGGACCCGCTGGTGCCAGAGGGCTTAACGCCATATTGACAGGGCCGTGCATATTAAATCCAGATCAAACTTCTGAATGAACACAGGCACATCTGAACTTACAAGACTGGAAAGCTCCTTCCAGAGTCTTATAGGAGCTATTTTTAGTAAAGGCTGTTAAAAAAACCCAACTACTTACAGATGAGATATGAGCTGAGGTAAATGACCTGTCAGAGGTTTTTATTGCTATGCTACAAGAACAGCAAAACAGAAATATGTTTGCAGCAGCGTGTGTGTGTGTATATATATAAAATCCTTAGAGATACGACACATTAGATCCCAAATTTATAGGTGTCCATTGCCCATATTTATAGGAATTTATGGACACTCCTTGAGTACGTGATTGTCCAACACTCTGGCTGAAATCATGGTTTTGAACTGTTCTCCAAAGGAAAGCTAGAAAGTCCTGAGCAGTCTTCCAGAGTATGGCACATCATTTCCTGTTTTAAATAAAATATTTCAAGTCAACCAATGTTGTTCTTGTAGAGTCAGATTCTGCCACAGTTACTTGCATAGAAAAGTATCCTACCTGATGAGTAGTCCTATTGGAATGAATGGTCTGTGCCTGGTGTGAAGTACTATTCTCTGTGAGGTGGGGTAGTAGAATCTGGACATTGTATTACTTTCCTTATATATTGCAAATGAAAAATGTACTTCATTATATTTCCTTTTAATGATCAAGTAAATGCGAGAGAGACAACCTGTGGTTCATTTGAAGCCCAGTCCTACAAGGATCTAAGTACTGCCTTCAATAACCTCAATTCCCATTAAAGGGCCTGAGAAATGCTGAGCAAGGGGTATTGTTGGTGCTCAACTCCTTTTTGGACAAGGCCTTTGAGACCTGATCCAAAGGTTCACTGAAGTTAATGGAAAGCATTGATGTCAATGGGCTTTTTGTCAGACCCTTAGTGGGGTATGGCAGGAGCACTTGATGCAAAGTCTGTTTTAAGGTAAGATGAAGTTCTGATAAATGAATGTCATTTTGTAGGTTTCAAGCTAGTTGCTGAGTGTCCACATCACAAAGCTGGCCTATAATTTGGCATTTTGTAAGGAACAGAGATTATGAGCAAGAATAGCATGGATATTACTAATCAGAATTAAGATTGGAGTTATGTGAGTGAGTGTGCACAGTGCTTGCCCAGACTAACTGGTGCTGGTAGAGGCTCATAAGTGTGATTATCAAAGACACATGAATATTTAGAAAAGATGGTCAATTTGTTGAGGAAAAAAATGTCAAGGTCAATTTCTACACTTTGGGCCTACAGAATGGTGCTCTAAACAGAGCACTTTTATTAGACTTGCTTGAATTTTACAACAGAAACATACCAGACAGTGCGAGAACAAATGTGGGTTCCTTTAAGTAGGGTTATCTGATGCCCCAGTGGCCTAGTGGGTACTTTCCTGCTCATGGAATGAAGCAATGCACACACTGAAAGGAGTCATATCTAGTTGTTCATGCAAACGTTTGCAGGAATTCTTTATGAAGAATTCTAAAAATACCTATAAATAACAAAAGCAAAATTCTTCTTGATGATTCATTTTTAAACCAGCTTTTTTCAACATCCGCACTCAGGGTCTCATTTATTTTTATTAAAAGCATCTTTAATCTTTCATGGTCACATGACCCTTCTCTCAGATACCTATCAAATCCACATTTTGTGGTTTAGCCATTGTTTAGACATCTGGCACATCTTGTTGTTAAGGTTCTTTAGATATTTTTACTATATTTCGGACACCTCCAAAAGGTCACTTTTCAAGTCCCAAAAGGTCATGACACGTGTCACATCTGTTTACCTTTTTTAATGCTCTTTGTTTGATTGCTGGCGAAAGCTGCTAACTGCCTCTTTACACCACACATGCTGCTATTAACCATATTCAATTCTCCTATCACCTGCTGTGTGTGACCAGGATTTACAGAGTTGCTTGTTTGTTCATCTGCACCAGAACCAAATGGGTCTCTTTTCTGATTGTTGAAGTAAACATAGCATGATATTATCACCCATTTCTAAAAACAGGGGCTTTAAACATGCTTAATATTTCTGTTAAAGCCTACCTTTTTTTCAGATGCCACTGATCTTGTATTTTTGGAATTTGTATGGTTAGAATCTGTTTTATTAGGGAATGTCTACACTTGCACCTTAAGTCGACCTACAGAATGCTGCGTCCACACTGGGCGCTTCCTTAAGGCAACTTAAGCCCTTCCTTAAGTTGACTTAACTCCACCTCTGAAGGTTGATTTAATGCCTAAATCGACCATATTAAGTCGACTTAAGCCAGTGTGGATTGAGAGTGCCCTTAAGTTGACCTAACTGGCCTCCAGGCCCTGGTGCAATGTGGGACAGCTACCCATAATGCACCACTCCTCGGTTGACCTAGCAACTGCCAGTGTGGACATAGGCAGTCGCCTCAAGTTTTTAGTGTGGACGCTCTAAATTGACTTAACAAAGTTGACTTAAAGTCGACTTCAAGTTGACCTTGTTAAGTCAACTTAACAGAGCCTCTAGTGTAGACATAGCTTTAGTGCCTATATCTCTCTCTGTATGTTCCAGCATCTTCTGACTATTGGGATGAAAGCATGGTTCCCCAGAGCATGCACTAAACAATGTTTTGTGAAAGATTATTTCTCATATATCTAGCACCACATGGTACTTTCATTTAACAGAGAGAGAGAGAGACCTCTATGATAAGGTTGATTTGCTTTTCACATTAATAAAAGAAGTGCCAGGAACAGGTGGGCAGATCTGCAGGTAGCAGATATGTTGCAGCTCTCTGGCATTTTGCAGTAGCTCTACTGTGTGTGATTTCATTTTGATTGAAAGCCACAGTGTAGCCTGAAAGGGCAGAGGATGAAAATGCAGTTTTATTTTAGCTCTCATCTTTGGTTTGCCTAATGTGCTATGTGACAAGGTTCTGGCACATGAAGCATTTGTTTCCTAGCTTTGTGTTTTATTAAATCTTTAGCATTCATTTTCAGTTTTGGTAACTGAAAGTGGACTTGGCACACTTCCCAACTCTTTGATTCTGTATCTAAGGAAACCAGGGGAGATAAAGGGCCATTGCTTTGGAGATTTCAGTATTTGTTGAGTTAAATGTTGCTGAGTAGTTTAACATCCCCACCCTCATCATGAATAAATGTGGAAAAAATGAGTATGAAATCTAGTTCTAGCTGACTATAAACCTTTACTGTATGGGGGATGTTCCTTGAGATGAGGGGGCCCCTAGACTCCTGGGTGGAGTAAACAGAATTCATCAGCTTACTCACTGTATCACAGGGTCAATGTTTGATGGGAGTAGCTCAGGGTGCCTGGCACCTGCTGGAGCAGGGAGGCTGGATAGCAACAATAAACCCACAATCAACCTTGATGACGGCTCTAAGTGCAGACTGTAAATAATAAAGGCTTTTATTTTATTTTTTCTGTGGGGCTGGAACAGTATGTGAGAGCAAACAGAGGGAATTACAACAGCCCTTGCACTACGAACAGGTGGTGGCATGTTTTCTGGTTTGGTTAGTGCAATTTGTTTCTACTCCCTGTTTGGCAATTCATGTCCAAACCCATGTTCCTTCGCTGACTTCTCTCCCTTGCTGCCCCATGTATATGTAAAAATTCAGTTGAAAACATTGAAAAAGAGATGAGATCAAAGAGGTCGAGATACATGGACATCCAGCACAGATCTGTCAAGAGTCATGTGGAACAGCCCAGTTTTCCCAGCCCTTTTCATGACTGTATCAAGATGTCCAGCCATGCTGCTTCTGTACCACAGGCCTGCTGCTCTGTGTCCAACAAAATCTACTCTGTTTACTTGGTACTCTGCCTGAAACACATGGGCAGAACTGAGAAAAGAGCTCAAATCCAGAGGGCACTCCAGACTCTGATATGCAGTAGGTTACTCGGATTGTTGCTCTGCTTCCTGTTCTGCCCCTGGACTGGACACTGACAATTCATTACAGCAATAATGGGCATGTAGACCCCCGTGTGGCCCAATACTCTTGAGACAGGCTTGAGTGGGCAAAGGGTGGGGGAGTTAGTACCCGAAGATGCTCAGCAGAGCACTCATCCAAATTAATCCTCCTCCTCCTCTGGAAATGTCTATTTCCTTTCTCTTTCCCTGTGGTAGCCTTAGAAGTTACTGGAGCCCTATTGGGGCATGAAGCCTTGTGCGGCTGCTGTGGTGGAAAGGAGAGGGAACAAGACTGTGCCCCCAAGACCTAATGACTCCACACAAAAATGTCTTATGACTGTGAACACCTGCTCACTCTTAGTTGGTTTCTGCACCTCAGGATAGAAACTTTGAACTGCCACTGCCTCTGGTGGACCTTGTTCGGTGACTTGATTCTCTTGGGGCTGCCATTCAGGCACTTTTCCCTATCCTGGCAATAAATTCAGTCAAAACCAGACTTGTGGCAATGAGACAGAGAAAGAAAAGGAGCGTTTGCCTCCGAGTCTGTTTCCATTTAAAACACATCCAATATCTTCTTATCCAACAAATTGCTTTGGTCAGAGGCCTCTATGGGCAGTCATAGAAACGTAAATTCTTCTGCAGACTTGTCCAGGTTGCAACAGGAATAACTAAAAGCACAAATTAATAGGGAATTGTAGGAATCTCTCTTATCATTGGGAGAGTGTATAAGAACAAAGGTACTTAGATTAATTTGAATCACTTCCCCAATTAGCCTCTGTAAACAATCCCCAAAGTTTATGATTTGTATTTATTCTCTCAGTTGCGTGATGTTTTGAGTGTGGCATTGATGATATATGCTGTGGTGCTGCTGGATGTAGGGTTTTGGCTTCCTATATAAAATGTGCTTTTTTCATAAGTTGCACAGTTTATCACGCAATAAAAATCATGACATTTTCTGAATCAAAGAAAGATTACTTACCAAACCTAAACACATTTTTACAAGTTCTTTTTAACAGAGGTATCTCACACCACTGTTTATGCCTTTATAAAAGTTAGGAAGTGAGTGAGATGCAGCTGGTTTCATTGATCAAACACTGTTGGAAATGTAAATAATGTGAGGAACTCGGAGCACAGGAGAAGGAATCAGAAGATCTGGATTTTATTTCTACTTATGCCATTGACTTATTAAGTGACTGAGGAGATATTACATACCATCTCTGTGCCCTCCAAATGCAAACAATACTATTTACCTACCACAAAGGGGTTCATGAATATTAATTCAATAATAAATAAAATTTCATGTCTGTAAAGTGATTTTTTATGCTGGGAGGAAAGGTGTTATAGAATTGCACATTTATTCTGTCTGATTCATTTTTACAGCTGTAAAGTTCCCAGTCAAATGTCAGGAGGAAAGGTCTAGGCAGAACTGAGAACAGCTGATTACTGCCTCAACTGTTCTCAGGCCTACATGCAACAACTAGGTGAATAGCTCTTTGGCAGGAACATTTTGGGATTGTCTTGGAAGGATTAATGAAACCAATCCAACTTCAGTGCTAATGTGTTCAGTCCACAGTAGAACCTCAGTGGAACAGTGAGGTAATGCAGAAGGCCAGTACAGGGCCGGAGTAAGGCAGGGGCCTTAGGGGCTGCAGCCCCAGGCCCCAGCCTAAAGGGGGGCCCCATGGTTCCCAAAAAATCTGAACCCAACCAGCCTGATTGGTACACTGCAACCACTCACCTTCTGCCTGCCCACCCCAGGGACAGGGCAAGAGCCCCATGGATGGTAGCCTCTGGCTCACGGACCCCCTCCTCCCATAGCAGTGCTGGTCCACGGTCCCCACCAGCTTCTAACCTTGCTCCCCAGGGCTGGTGGGACCAAGCACCCTACCCTAGGCAGGGTGCCACCATGGTGGTGGTCAGGCCCCACAAGAGTGGGCAGCTCTGGGCCCACCCAGGCCTTGATCCAGCCCTGGACCAGTATGATGAGATGAAGATAAACCTTTGGGTGTATTTGCAATTCGTATCTGTCCTGTGACGAAGACAGATCCATATGTCATGGACTGAAATTTGATATGTCCTACGAAGTTTCAGAGCTTGTGTGTCAGGTTTAGGACTTACATTCTAGTCTCTCTCATTTTTATATACTCATTAAAAGCCTGATCCAAAGCCTGTTGAAGTCAAATGAAAGACTTGCATTGTCTTCAATGCACTTTGGAATAGGCTCCAAGTGTTTCATAATTCAATATATGTCCCCCAAATAGTTGAAATATAAAATTGACCATTTTTGACATTCAGAATTTGTAGTATGCTAGAAGATATTTAAAAATGCTATAACCATTTATATATGCTACCACAAAATTTAAAACACTAGACATTCTAATGTTTAAAATACATTTGCCACACAACACCCGATTTAAAAATATGATGAAAGTGGGACAGTTTTCAATAGTGCGCACAAAATAATATTATAGTTCCATAACACTACAACTCCACAGTGATAAGTTCTAAAGGGGTAGCCGTGTTAGTCTATTGCAGAAAAACAAATAGAGTCCTGTGGTACTTTTAAAGACTAACAGATTTATTTATCACACGAGCTTTTGTGGGAGAAAATTAAATCTGACATCAGAAATCACAACACTAAAAAACCAATAGGGGAACACTTCAATCTCTCTGCTCACTCCATTGATGACTTGCTAATAGCTGTGTTGAAACAGATGAATAACACATCACAGCTTCGAAGAGAAACTGCAGAACTCGAATTTATATGGAAATTTGACTCAGTTGCCTTGGGGTTAAATAGGGACTACGGATTTTTGTCTCATTACAACAGGTGATTTGACCTCACCTTCTTCTATGGCTATGTCTACACTTGCTAAAATTAGTTTGAATTAGTTAGTCTGAACTAACTAATTCGAACTAATTTTAGTTAGTTTGAATTAGCTTAATTCGAACTAGCATGGCCACACTGGAATATAAATTGGAACTAAGCAAGCACTTTCTTAGTTCGAAGTAACGATCCCCATTCATTTCAATGGCCAGTTAATTCAAACTAAGAACTAAGAAATTAGTTTGAATTAACATGGCCACATTGGTTAATTCGAACTAGTTAGTTCGAATTAATCCCTTAGTTCAAATACCCTATTCGAATTTATTAGTTTGAATTAAGGAAGCCCTTAATTTGAACTAACTAAAGCCTAGTGTAGCCATGGCTTTAGTTAGTTTGAATTAAGCCTCCTTAATTTGAACTAACTTGCCAGTGTAGACATAGCCTATGTGCTGTTCCCCCGTGTTCGAATCCTAACACCTATTTTGATTTGCTGTTACAACCTGACCTGATCCTATGTCATACACTTCCCTGCATTTAATTTCCTCCCATTCTGTAAGTTTCCCATCTTCAAGGCGTCTGACGAAGTGGGATTTTCTCCCACGAAAGCTCATGCGACAAATAAATCTGTTAGTCTTTAAAAGTACCACAGGACTCCGTTTGTTTTTTCACAGTGACCGATAGTATACTAAGCCAATACCCAGATTGCTATTCTCAAGAGCACAGCCTAAAGATGCAACAGAGAGCATAGTTAAAGAATGAAAAATGGTGTGCACTGATGTTAGCGATAAGGGAGCAGGTGGGCTTTCAGAGGTGATTTGGAGGAAGAGAGGGAAGATACTTGGCACAGAAATGTGTTATTTGACAAAGGTTCTATCATTCATCCTGAGCTGCATTTTGAAGTGAGCAAGCATCAGGGTTGCAGTTTGGGCATGGAAGGCAACTGCACTGAGGTTGTGAGCCATTAAAGAGTCACTAAAGATGATGGAAGACAGCAGCTGGGAGTGGGTCTGGAATAAGATTTACGGGAAGGAGAAAAGGCAGCAGGATTGGGAACTTGTTTACAAAAATGTAGTATGCCAGGGAAGTAGTAGTGCAAACCACAAAGAAACTGCAAATTGGTTTCTGCTTGGATTGTCCAAAAATGATCATCTAGTGTAAGGATGGTCCGTTGGGTTTGAATACACATGTGAAATAAATGGTGTTACACTAGGGAAGAGTTTTACTCATCATTGTACTGATGTTGTGGATGTTCATGTTGTTTATTTGACTATAAAATGAAGTGGAAACTGTCTGAATGTTTTCTATCACCATGTTGCTGCTTTCTCAGCAGAAACACGTTGCCTAAATGACCATATAAAGACAATATGTCATAAAAATGTTAGGAAAAAAGCAGATGACTCAGTCAATCTTGATAAAAATCACTGATTTGGAACTGATCCATAATTCCTGCCCCCCATCCCATCCTTGTTTTCCTGCATCCATTCTTGTTGTAGCTTCTTACGCCTAAGTACTCCCCTCCCAACCTTCAGCGGGGTGGGAGGCAACAGAATTTTTTCCATTCCTTGCTCTCAGGACATATGCAAGAACGTTCCTGTAAATCCAAACTTGAGTGCCACAAAAATCTGTAGATCTTAGCACAACAATGGCAAGGGCCCTGAGCTACTTATTCTAACAACTGAAATACCTGATTACACCCCATACTAGTGACAAATTAAAACTGCAAATTGATAACCAACATATTTCCAAATAAAGGGCTTAATCTTGCTCCCCCTGAGTTCAGTTGACTCCGGTGGAAGCAGAATCAGGCCTTAGAGCATGTTCAGAAAAAGTAAGTAGCAGCTATTTTTCTAGTGTGTGCACAAGTTGCGAGTGGCTTCCCTGTCTTGGGGAGAGCCAGCCATACATGGCTGGCTGTCCCCGGGACAAGCCGCAAGCGGCTTCCTTGTCCCTGGGGAGAGTCCCTGGTCTCCGGTGGAGCCGCGGCTCCCTTCTATCAGGGAGAAGAGCTCCCCCTAGCCCTAGGATGACCTGCAGCATTTAGGTCAGCTTGGGGCTACTCCCTGTCTACACTGGCTTAAGTCAACTTAATACGGTTGACTTAACGCTTAAGTCGACAAAAAGTAGGTGTTAAGTCGACTTAAGCTTTCATTAAGTCAACTTAAGGAACCACTTAAGTCGACTTAATAAAAGCCCAGTGTGGATGGGGAGTAGTTTAGATCAACTTAAGCCTCCTTAAGTCGACCTAACTTGTAAGTGTAGATGCACCCATAGTGCTTAGGAGCTACAGTCATGAACCAGGATCCCATTATGATAGGCACTGTACAAACAAAACAAAAAAGGCAGTTCTTTCCCCAGAGAGTTTGTAGTCTAAGTAAAAGATAAAAACAGCTGCATATAGACAAGTCAACAGAGTGCAAGGAAACAATGAGACAACATGGGTCAGTACAGTAGTTCCCAACCTTTCTGAGTGAAAGCCTCACTTGTTAACACTAGGTAAAATGTGCACGCGCACACACCCCACTCCTGCCATAAACACACATAATGATAACACCACCACCAATAAATTACACAATAAAATAAATAATAAATTACTCTTACCTTGAGTAAGAAGCTAAGCCTTCTCTGGCACAGCTGCCACGACATCTGTGTGGCCTCATCTCTTCCTGTCCCACGCTGAATGAGGGTAATGGAGGCAGACGGCGCTGGGGCTGGTCCAGGCCCCCACTGAAGTAGGACTGCTCTGCTCTGGCTGATCACCCAGCTGGCTTGAGTCTAGGTGGGCTGCTCCCCTGCTCTGGCCAAGCACCCGTCTGGGTTGGGTTTGGGGGAGCTGTTCCTCTGCTTTGGGTGACACCGGGCTTAAGACTGCTGCACCTAGCCTGTGCGGCAGTTAAATGACTTCAATGCTACTGAAGCCTCATGGAACCTCAAATCTTTGGTGTGGGCCCCCCTCCCACAAGAGGGTCTTGCACCCCAGGTTGGGAACTGTTGAGTATCTGACTTCAGCTCACAACCATTGAATGTTTACTATTGAAATCTTAATATGTTCCTGTTTTGATTTTGTGATTTTTAACCTCTGCCACATCACTGTGTGTTTTGCATTTAATCTAAATTAGTTCTGGAAATAACTTAGATGATCAGCATATATTTATTTAAATAACAATGTATTGCATGTGCTTCACGCTTCCCTCCACATTCCTTGACCTTTCATATGCCTAGGACAAACTGGTACAAAGAAATAAGCATAGCTACTTCATAATTCAGAGCTAGATATGATACAATGAAAAGCTGCTTGTTTGTTAGTAATAATAATGATATCTAGTGTTTTTTATCTTAATTTTTTCCCAAACATTAACTAATGAATACTTAACACTACTGTGAAGCAAACAGACAATTATTCCCCCTTGCTTTAGAGATGGAAAACCTAAAGTAGGAGGGGGTCAATTGATTTCTGGATATGAGAGCTTGTAGAAATAGTGACTGGTTCGGTCCAAGAGGGACAAAAAAATTATTATTTGTTAGGATGGGGGATTTTTTTGAAATTTTTTGTTACCTTGAAAGGGGTTTGGAATTTATGTGACTTGGCTAGATGGCTGAGCCACAGAAGACTCAGAGAGGCAGCCAGCCAGTAGGAAGCTCTAGGGATTCGGGTGTGGGTGTGTAATGATGAGTCAGATAAAAGTTGAAATTCACCCTGTGCAGAAGGCCAGCATAGGGTCTATGCAACATTTAAGGTTTCTGTGTTGGAATTAAGTGGTCCTTTGTCTCATGCTGGCTATCTGCAGGGGGGTGCATTTAATCCAAGGATATATGATGAGGGAGTCTGTCAGAACCAGGGGCGTTGCTGGATAGCAAAAAGATCCAGGGCTGTGGCCCCCAGTCCACCCCTGCCCCCAAACCCCCACTCCAGTCCTCCTAACTCCCCAGCTTCCCGCATCTTCACTCCACCCCCCTTCAGCCCCCAAACCTCCCCAGGCCCCTCTGTCCCTAACCCCCACTCATCCCCCAACCTCCTCCATCCCTCTCCAGCCCCCCACCTAGTCCCCCTCCAGTCATCCATAATCCCCTCCACCCCCTCCCCAGCCCCCACCAGTCTCCTTGTCCCCATGTCCCCTCCACCCCTCTCCAGGCTTCTAACTCCATTCATCCCTCCCCAGCTCCCCACCCAGTCCCCCTCCAGTTGCCCATAGTCCTCTCCACTGCTACCCAGCCCCTACACAGTCTCCTTCTCCCCATGCCCCCTCCACAGGCCTCTAACTCCATCCATCCCTCCCCAGCCCCCCACGAAGTCCCCACTCCTGCCATGCATAGTCCCCTCCACCACTACCCAGCCCCCAGCCAGTCTCCTTGCCCCCTCCACCCCTCTAACCCAGCCAGTCTCCTTGCCCCCTCCACCCCTCTCCAGGCCTCCCTCCAGCCCCTTCCCAGCCCCCTTACCTGGCCGGAGGCTCGGAGCTGCAGGGACGGCCGGCAGAGCTGCTTCTGGGCCAGGCCGCTCCCACCCTGAGCACGCTCTGTCTGAGCATGCTCAGGGTGTGAGATTTGAATCTCCCCAGCCTGGCCGCAGCAGGAGTCTGCGGCTTCGCTGGGGCCCCTGGGCGGAACGCAGCGTGCTGGGGAAAATAGATTCAGGGCTCAGGATTTTCTACCCGGGGCTGGCGCCCTGCCAGCCCGACGACAACGACACCTCTGGTCAGAACCATAATTAGATTTCAGGTAAAATTTTCCAAAATGATTCTTAGAAAGTCAATAGAATGTAGGCAGGGCCATCCCTGGGGGGGGGGGGGGGGGGGGAGGGGGGAATTCCCCCCGGGCCCCCCGTTTTTGGGGCCCCCCCGCGGGGGGGCCCCCCCGCCCCCCCCCCCCCCCCCCCCCACAACTGAACCACTGCCTTTGACAGTGAGCCGAAGGCAGCGGGGCGGGCTGGGAGGGATATGCCCGGCCCCTGGGCCGGCCCTCCCTGCCCCCAGGGCGGAGCAGGCATGCCCAGGGCGGAGCACTTGGGGCCCAGCCTCTGGGCCGGCCTGCCCCACATAGCGGGCTCCCGGCTCAAGGCTGGGACCGGAGCAGGCTCTTTCCCGCAGGTGGCCCTGGCCTCCCAGCCCAGGACCGGGCCCACCTCCCCTCCGCAGGCGGCCTCCGGAGCCGACGCTGGCTTCCCCTCTGCCCCCCACAGGCAGTCTCTGGTCCGGCTCCCGGCCGCAGGCGGCTTCCCGGCTCAGGGCCGGGGCTGGAGCTGGCTCCCCCTGGCCCCCCACCCCCAACAGGCAGCCGCGACTCGGCCTCCAAGGCTGGGGTGGGAGCCAGCTCCCCTTGCTGGCAGCCTTGGCCTCCCAGCCCGGGACGGAGCAGGCCAGTGGGCCCACCATGCTCCCCTCCAGCATGGGGGTGGGGGCCTCACTTTGGCCAATTGGCCCTGGGCCCCACTTCCCCCCGGGACGGCCCTGAATGTAGGCTCCTGAGTACATATCTGAAAATGGGAGCTGGCACCCTCAGACTTAAGAATCTAAGGCTATATCTACACTTGCTAAAATTAGTTCAAATTAGTTAGTTCAAATTAACTAATTTTAGTTAGTTTGAATTAACTTAATTCAAACTAAGCAAGTGACATTCATGACACTTGCTTAGTTTGAATTAGCGATCCCCATTCATTTCAATGGCTAGTTAGTTCGAACTAAGAAATTAGTTCGAATTAACATGGCCACATTGGCTAATTTGAACTAGTTAGTTCAAATTAAAGCCTTACTTCTAAAGCCCTATTCAAACTTATTAGTTAGAATTAAAGAAGCCCTTAATTCGAACTAACTAAAGCCTAGTGTAGCCATGGCTTTAGTTAGTTTGAATTAAGCCTCCTTAATTCGAACTAACTTGCCAGTGTAGACATAGCCTAAGATATAAACATGAAATTGGGAGCCAAGAACCCCTGTGTGGTAAAATTTTCCAGAGCGCCTGCTAGACTTTGGAGTCATCTCTTGTTCCAGATGACAGATTGTAACAAGGATTACTGTACACGAAACAGCTAAGGAGCAGTCTTCAGTCACACTGCAGAATGGGCAGTGGGAGGAGCCGTCCAAATGTTGCTGCTGAGGGCAGTGTTGGCTCATGGTGTATTTTATCTTCTCTGTGAGATCCTTGTCCCAGTACATAAACAAATTTGTTTTTGTTTAAAGACTTTCCCACACGAGTGACTGCCAAGTTCAGAGGACTGCTCTTTGAGATTGATCTTGGGTTATTTGGAACAAGAGATGAGATTATATATTAAATAAAGTTAGTCTCAGCAAAGCAGTTGGAAGAGGCTGTTTCAGTCTACAGTGTAACAGCCAAAAGGGACTAGGAAGAACCAAAAGAGTCCTTTAGATGTTCATGGGCTTGTGGGGAAGGAATTCTAATGACCTTTGTAACACAAATTGCATTTTCAGTTTAGCTGGTCCATTTGGAAATCAGTCTGACAGGGAAAAAGCATGCACAGTGAACATGCCTGAAGAAGCATTATGAAAAGAATAAACTGAGGTTCGTTAACTGGAGCTCATTAACTTCTTCTGTAGAGACTTCAAAGTAACACAGTGACTAAGAAATGCATGCACTATAATGTTAACATATTGATATAGTAGTTCTTAAACCATGGTCCTTGAACTCCTAGTAAATTGTAAAAAACTCTCGTAGGTACTTCTCCTGGGACAACACTGAATTCTCTGTTACTCTTCAGGTAGATGGGCATTTGCTAATTGTAGGCTAGTTCAGGACTTAAAAGTTGAGCCGTACAAATCTGCAAACATCCACTATATAGCTACAGATATCTGCATATCCACAGACCATTTCCACAAAACGCAGTTGGATGCAGATCCAGATTTTATATCTAAAGCCCTGCAAATATGCAGAGATCTACCTTATATCTGCAGATTAGAGGATACAAATTTTGTAACCACACAGGGCTCTACTCAAAAGATTTCCAGCAGGTTTTTTTATACTGTTTCTTTTTAAAAGGTACAATTGCAGGATGTAAGATGTTGTTGCAGGATGTAAGATGTTGTATTTACCATCCATTCCCAGAGCCTTCTGCTGGCTATTTGTCTCTCACTGAATCTTCTGTTGCTCAGCCATCAGCCGAGTCACATAAAAGCCAAACCCCTACAAGGTAACAAGAAGGTCAGAATGAAATTCTAACAAATGCAAAGTAATAATTCTTTGACCCCTCTTGGACCAAACTAGTCAATACTACTTCTCCAACAGGATTCCCTATGCTGCCTCCCTCAGGGACATCCCTATCTTAGCACTTCTCTCATGGGAATATGACCTGCTCCCTGTGGATATTTTCTACCAGATCTCTCTCCTTATTCCCTGCCAGAAGCCAGTTTCCAGACTTATGACCCTTTGATCTGGAGGCCTCCACCAGCTCTTTTCCCAGGGCCTAATGAGAGGACCATCACCACTGCCTCCCTTCTCTAAGCACCCTGATAGTTCTCTTGGGGCTCTCACTATCAACACCAACCCTTCATTCAAGCCTTTTCTCCTTCCCATGAGCCTCTTCCAGCCTACCAAAGCCCTGCAGCTGCTACAATGAAAGCACCTAAACAGCTTTTCTTTTATAATGTTCTAGCAGCCTCTTTCTTGCTCAGCTGCTCATGACTAAGTAGCTAGAGGATACCTCTTTGCTTCCAGGTGTAGCGTATAGGGTCATCATAGACTATTTAAGCCTCCATTCTCCTGAAGGGCCAGAGGTCCCTGGACTCAGTGGTTGAAATTGGAGCTGTGGAAAATTTTAGATTCCTGATATTTGTTTTGTTTTGTTTTTTGAATTCAAACAAAAAGAAATATGAACTCTTCCACAAAATTCTGGGCAAGGAGGTGGCCAACAGGGAGGTCACCAGGCAAACAGCTGTGGAGATAAGCAATTTGCCAGCCTGCAGGTGGATAGGCTAAGAGGAAATCAGCCTTATTTCTATCAAAAGTTTTGATGGCATCACTATGTTTCATAGAACATTTTGATTTCATCAAATCAGTATTTTTTGATAGACAGTTGTTATATCAGAAAATCTTTGACTGGGTCTCATTCAAATAGACTGAAATAGGAGGAAGAACTTTCATAGTAGTAACCAAGTGTAAGCCAGGCAACCGGCCCTCCACGGCTAGGTGCCTGGCCTCTCTCTTAGTCCCTCTGCCCAACGATTCAGGCAGACGTGCAAGTGGGGTTGGCTCACGCCCCGCAGGCGGACGGGCAAAGAAACTCTGTCCCTGGCCCCGCAGGCGGGGCAGGCAGGAAAGCAAACTGTCCTTGGCCCCTCGGGCGGGGCAGGCAGGAAAAACAACCAGGCACCTAAGTCTCCACAGCCAGAAGGAGAGACTCGCTGCCAGCCAAGGCTTCTGGGGGTTCACCAGAAGGGGAGAGGCAGGGAGACGCAGGCCCACCCAACTCCACTGCATCCCAGCTCAGGTCCCTATCCGTAGCAGAGGGGTCTACCACAGGCCTGGCAGAATCCCCACCAGGGCACACGGACTCTGGCTCAGGCATCACCGAGTCATAATAGGCCTCCCGGTCCCCTGGGCCACTTCCTGCCCCCACCCCTGCTGGTACCTGTTCTAGGCCCCTGTCATCATCCTCCTCAGGGTAGTCACCCAGTGGGAGGTCACAAAGCCCATCCACGTCATCCACTAAGGGTAACTCCTCCAGGTCGCAGCCAGCCTCCGGAGATGGTGCATCTTCACTGGCCAGAGGGATCTCCTCCAAGTCGCAGCTTGGTACCGGGGGGCTGTCGTCCAAAGGGTCCGCAGGCTGCGTGGGTAGCGGTAGGTCCAGGAACTCCTCTGGGTTCAGGTTCCTGCATGGCCAGTCTTGGCGGGCGGTTCCGGCGGGGTCCAGTTGACTGTCGGGGCCACAGGCAGGTCTTCAGCGGGGTAGTGATCAGGTGGGTGCTGGGGAGGGAGCAGAAAGACACCCTTCCCCTTCAGCTGCCTCCCTCCCACTGAGCTGTCAGGCTTCCCCTTTATACTTCCTGTCCCACCCCCCCTGCTTCCGGCCTGACAGACAGGCCGCCTCCAGATCCGCCCACCCAGGTATAACTGGGCCCAGGCTGTCTATCTCCGAGGGGGGCCACACTCCCTCACTACACCAAGGAAGAAAGGAAGCTGCCTACTTCTTCCAACTTGAACTTAATCTCTGAAAAAGATCTCAGTTTTACAGTGCCGCTTCATGTGTTTCTTTAGAGTATGTTCAGCCATGATCAAATCTGCAGAAAACCCAAGGGAAGGGCTTATGATAACCAAGCGGCTGAGCCTCAACAGTAAAGCAAGTTCATTAAAAAGACACTAGTGCAGCATTGTCCTCTTATTTTTTTATGTAGCCAATGTCTCTAGTTTTCTGCAGAACTAGAACACATATAGGATTATTATGGAAGAAAGAAGAAGTGGTCCCCATGAGGATTTTGATTTTACAAAGCAGTTTGCTATAGAACAAACTATTGAGAACTACAGATAGGATTACTACAGATGCCAAATAATAGGTCCTATTGAAAATTGCAGCTACAGGTTTACATGGTACTTTGAATATTCTGAAAGTGAGTTTATGTACTAAACAAGCAGCTGAATGAGTATTTCTGGAGCAGCTCTAAAAGTCAATCTTTGACATTCATCGTCTCGGTCTTCATCTTTGCAGCAATCACACTTGGCTACGTATGGTGTAGAAACAACAGTTACCATAGCAATACCATTCTTAGGTTGCTTAAGTCGACTTAATTTACCCTGTGTCTACACTACAGTTTCCTTAAGTCGACGTAAGCAAGTTGCTTACGTCGACTTAAGGAAAATAAAGTCGACTTAATGAAAATTAAGTCGACTTTATTAAACCTTATTTTAATTCGACTTTAGGCTTAAGTTGACTTTTTCAAGTCGACTTAAGCCAGTGTAGACCTGTTGACTTAGAGCTACTCCAGGACTCCACCACTGCCCTCCCTGCTGTGGGGGCACAGAGGGAGCCTGGCATGCCCCCCCACAGGGCAGGGCAGAGCCCTGCCCACCCTGCCCCTATGCCCTGCCAGGGTCCCTGTCCCCCTTTGCCCCATTTTACTCATGTACAATGGGGCAAAGGCTGAGCCCCCTGTCACTTGGCAAGGGGTGCCCTCCTGTCCCCGTGGACCTGCCCTAGGTCCCCCTAGCAGTCAACCTAGGCATCCAGTGTGGACGCTCTAGGTCGACTTTGTAAGTTCCCCTCTAAGTTGAATTTAAATTTAGGTGACTTAAAGTCGACTTAGTTAAGTCGACTTAGCTAAAGTTTACCTAAATTTACAAGTGTAGACATAGCCTCAGACAGGTGGAAGACCTTCTATTGAGAGTCTTTGGCAGGTTTGCAGCCTGGGTTATTATAGATAACTACCAGCTCTCCAATTTCCTGAAGAAGGAAGGAGCCAAAATATCATGAATTTACATTTATTATTTAGTGCTTTTTATTGGACTGAGCTAAATTGTGTGTGGATCAAGCCCTCTTCCGGATCAAGTCCTTATAAATTATGTAAAGAACCACTCTTCCAAATAAGGTAGTCTCCTTGTAACTTAATGACAGCTGTATTATTCTAAAAATGAAAATAGAAATGATTTTATACAACATCCTTTGCCCAGTATATGAGATTAAGAATTGCCCAACTGCCCACTTTGATATGAAATGTATAGATTTGAATCTGCTGTGAAATACAGAGGTTTGACTTTAATGGATCACTAAAGCCCACCCTCTGCCACAGCAAAGGAAGGATAAATTATTTTGCATCATCTGAAAAGCTGACAGTTATTAAAAACAAAAATCAAAGGATAAAGAACTTCTTGGAATATGTCTAAATCTGGGGAATTAAAAACTTCTCACTATTTATAACAAAGAGGGATCAAAATAAATTGGAAGGGGAGGGGATACAGCTCTGCCTTCTCTGCAAAGAGCCAGAGGGAGAACACCCCCTTCTCTCATGACTGGGGAAAGCAGTGCTCCCCTATATTTCCCCTCTTTCTTGACTAAAAGCTTCCCCTCGTGTTTCACTTTAACCACTGGCAACACGCCATTTCCTGATTACTGAAGCATACTCTTGCAGAGCAATCTCCTCAGCTCTGAGAAGCTAAGTCGAAAGAAGCCAGCTTGGTAATTTGATGGGAAGGGGAATTTTATGTGCTGTGGGAAGTGGTGATGCTGACTCAGTGGGTGGTTTTTCTTCCCCATGGGTCAGTACCGAACAAAGTAATGCTCGTGCATGGCATTAGAGGGCATTGTGGGGCTAGAGGCACTGTCTTTTGGAGGAAACCTAAAATGTAGGTCCTGACCACTTGTGGTCATGAAAGATCCCATGTCCCTTTTTGAAGTGGAAATGGTGTTTATCCTAGTATGCCAGTAAACTCCCAGGCCAGGTAATTACATTCTGACTATTTAATCCCACCCACTAGTTTCAACTGGATATAATATCCTTTACGCTCCACCACAAACTGTTCTGAAATGTTGTTGTACCCTTCAAACAGCAGTGGCTGATTTCAGTGGTGGAGAAGTTATTCTTATATCTTATATTTCACAGAACTCTGAGAGACTTAGTTAATATTGGTGAAGCACTTTGAGCTTCTCAGATGTAAAAAACACTATGGAAGAGCAAGGTATTGTTGTAAATAAAGTAAGAGGAGGGGATAATATGCTCTGTCTTGTATAAGTTTTTAGAACAACATTTATTTAACTCCTGATAAAAGAAAAAAGTCCTCTTTGTCCAAAGCTAGGTATGAACTGCAGGTAGCAGAATAATCAGTGCTTCTTATCTGTCATTCTATCTGGCACTTAGGCACAAGTATTTAGAAAATCTGTAAAAAGACAGCTGATCAAATTCTTTTTTGTGGTTAGTGAACAATATTTTAGAGCAGCTGTTTCCTGAAATTCCAAACCAATCAGCTTCAACTGGGAAAAATTACATTTGGTTATGTGTCATCCTTTGAAACCAGGACTAATCTGACCTGATAGTATGATGAAACCCGGTCCTCGTGAAAATAAAAAGTTGTTTTTCTCTAGGACAGTAAACATATTCTATGGCCCAGATACATTTAGAGTTCATAAAACAGGGTTTTAATTTCCTAGTTTTCTCCTAGGCAATGAATGAATTCTACAGGAATATTCGTGTACTAACTTCAAAAGACACTGTTCAAATGAATGCACTCTAGCTGAACTGCGGTCATATGACAGGATCGTTAAGTGTGGTGTTGTGGCAAGAAAAAATCATTGCCAGAGAAACTCATACCTGATGCTGTGAGGGTCCACAAATCTTTATTTGTTAATGGAACTTAAATTTTCTTTCTTTTATTACTTCCTTGATGATTTGATCTTTTAATTAATATAGCATATTCCAGCAATGCATTATAAGCAAAGGAGCCTTTGGGCCCAGGCTTCATAAGCACAAGAGATGTGGGAGCCCATCCAAGCCATCTGTCAATTCTTGCTTCTACACAAATCAAGCTTATTGCTGAATTACATGTTATGTATATTAGCTGTCAAGATAATCAGTCTGATTCTGAACTCACAGTAGTGTAATTCAGAAGTAGCTACATTGATGGCAATGGGCCCAATTCTCCTCTCACACTATTTTTGCAGGGTTTTTTTTTAAGCTATAGAGCACCATTTGTTTCAGTGGAGTTCTTCTCGCTTGCACAAGGGAAAGTGAGTGAAGCATTATCTAAAAATCAAGGCTTAGCTGTTTCAGGTTATCAGCTAAGCAAAACTGGAATGATATTTATGCCAATTTGAGAGATACATACATGCACCAAAGAGCAGCATTTAACCCTTAGAACAAACATATTATTTGCAGTCAAACCACAGAAACCCCACTCACTTCAGCTGAGTTCCCTGCCTACAAGAGGCAGCAGAATTTGCTCCTCCATGTTCAGTGACAGATCTGTTGTGCATAGGGTACTATAAATGCAGAGGCACAGCTGTAGAGTAGTTTCTGAAAAGGCAGTTTCTTCTGGGGAATTCTGTGTTGCCTGTGAATTGCCAGCTAAATTGCAAAGGCTGCAAACTCTTTTTTAAAGCAGATTAAGTGTTTATATAGTCCTTTTTAAAAACAGTAAAATATTTCCTAAGCACAAAAGTCAATGTAAACATGATATTAAGAAAACAAAGGGAACAAAAGGTAAATTTTAAAAATTGATATTCTTGTATTTCCATGGCTGTGTTTTTTGGGGGGTAAAGAACAGAAGATTCAATATTATACAGAGCAAGTGATGGCTCCCCTGCCACACCTAGAATGGCATTCTAATATTTTCAGTATTATTCTCTACGCCATTTCTTATGCAGCCTACCTTTGTTTGCTTTTATTACCCACTCCCACTAACCAGACCTTTCCTTAATCTCTCTCACTTGCTTCCTCCTCATGAAGTACTGCCTTCTGAAGCTCAAGAGTGAGCCTAGCACACTCCCACAGCTGCTCATGTTTGTTTCTTTATGTTAAACTAGACTGTGAAATGAAAACACTGGATTTATCTTTGGCAAATTGAAATGATTATTATTCGTATAGCACCCTAAGGCTTCCTGGCACTTTGCAGGAAAAAAAAGACAAGGTAGAAACTGATCTTACAAACACTAACCCCGAGGACATTACTTGGCTTCACAAGGACTGTTCATGGCAGTAGGCACTATTCCTTTCGCCAAGCATTTGCAGAACCAGGAACTTAGACATAAATTACTGCTGGCTAAGTGCACGTGATCCATAGGAGAGTCAGAGGGGAATAATTTGAAACACCTCTCTTCTGGGTGGAGCACAATTCTGCACCTATCCCCCTACCCCTTGCAAAGCCAGCTCTGCTGGTAGCAAATGGCAGGGTGGCGATGGAGCTATGATTTCACTTATGTTGTTGCTGGGCAAGAAGAACTTGTATTTAACACTTCAGTTATTTCTGTTTAAACATTACATAACTATAACTGCTCCAAACCAGAGTCTGGTGTTGACCGTAGCATACAGCTCCCTGAAGCCCAGAGCCCCGCCTTCCAAAATGGAGGTGGATGACCTTCCTCTGTGCAACCATATGCACAACGTTGCACAACGAGGACACCTGCCCTTCCCCTCACTAACCATTTGCTCTTGGAGTGAGCTAAATTGCTGTGTATAGGTGAACATCATCCTGGAATGTGGGTTCTACCATGTGCTGGCAGGGTTGGATTAAGGCAATCCAGGATTTTAGGCTCATCATGACATGGAGCTTTCCCTCCCCCTTGCTGTAGCAGTAGCAAGGGGGAAACCCTTCTCTCCATACAAGCATGGTCAGCAGCATGGGCCCAATATCCCCCATCCCAGGAATATTAGCAGGGGAGGCAGTAACTGGATTGTATCTGCTTTGGCCAGTGAGGGTGCCCTGCTGCTCTCTTCTCCTGCCATGGGAAAACTCTTCTGTTCAAGTGGTGATAGCAAGGCCTCTTAGAGCAACGAGTCTTTGAGTTAGCAGCTCCCAGAGATGTAGGAGCACTCCTTAATGCCCACTCTAAGTGGGCAAAAACTAGAAACCATGGCACCTCCATAAAACTGTAAAAAACCAACCGCTCTCCTCCCCATGATTATTAGGGCTTATTTTTAAGCTTCTGTTTTTTCGAGCCTGTAAGGTGCTGTTAGGTCACATCTTCAAGCTTCCTCCACAGCCATTTGGCCTAGCATTCTTTTTAAAATGAAAAGAGATTCTTTTCTAATCACAGGATTCTAGCAGATGGGGCTTGATGGCTCACAGTGAAATTGTGAATTATGGCAACACTGCAATTCACACTCCCCAAAGGCATTGTGTCAGGCTCTCTGCAGCTACCACAACATTGGTTACGCTATCTCAAGGTTCTCTTTTCAACCATGTGGGCTAGTAGCTTACTTTTAAATGACAACTGAGATTATACTATCGGTATATCATGCAGAAGGCTGGTCCCCAATGTATGTACCTATAGGGCTTATGCTTTCATTTCGCCTTGAAAGCTGGATCTGTAATTTGGGGGGCTCTTTCATGGCCATTCAGGATAAGGAGAGTCTCTCTGGAGCACTACCCTAGAAGATCTGGATCCCCTCACCAGGCCCAGTTTCCACAACAGGGTTGTGCTAGTACAGGCCACAGCCTCTTCCTCCTGGTGGTGGCCCCACGCTTGTGGGCCTGCTCACTTTATTTGTGAGTAGGGGAAATACAAAAGTTCAGGTCAACACAAAGCATATTCCTGCTGGGATCAATAACCAGGCACTCCCCTCCCCCCAACAAGTGTGAGGCACCTCCTTACTGCAGGGGTGCCTGGGTAGTAGCTTGGTTGGCGTCCTTATGGTTGGGCAGCCTAGTCCGCACCTCCATGAGGCTTTCTCCTGGGGCTTGCTGCACTCATCACAAAGCTGATGGGTTTTTTGCCATGAGATATTTCAGGCTGTTCAAGGAACTACTCTAGCTCCTCCCTTCTCAGAGCTTCCCACTGTGTGTGCTGTAGCTTTCACCTTACAAAGCCCTCCTCCGGACCATGCATGACTGCCGGGCTACTTTAGTGCACAGAGCCTCCCATTCTACCCTGCCTCCCTATTCAGCTGTCAGCCCGTATCAGGGTTGTTTGCAATCTAGCTGTAAGGGCAGGTAGTAAATAACAGGGGAAGGAAGGGGGAGGCAGTAGGGAGGGGAGGATTTCAGCAGAGCAGCTCATTTCATGTTACAAGGCGTATGCTTCATACCTGTTCCTTTTTAATTAGCATATTGATATTTGGAGGCATGGTTGCGTAAGAGGGCAAGGTAATGAACAAAGGTAGCTGTCAGGCCAATCTGGAAGTGAATAAGGGTGGATAGCTAAACATGGAGTTGTAGGTAAATAGTCACTTGTGGGTGAAAGAAAGTCCCACAGTGAGCTGAATTAGAGGCAGGGGCACAAGATGTATTTCCATAACAATTAGCCACTGTGGTCTGAGTAGACAGCTTGTGACTCCTATTGCAACTGAGAGCACCGTGACAACTAGCTTTACTGTTACCTTGTCCAGCTCTCTCTCCTTCCCCCTCCCCACTGCTCTGTTTGTTTGTTCACCTGTTATATTGCCAGGCTCCCAGAGCAGAGCTTTCAAGGGCTGGGACGGTCTTTATGTTGTTTGTACAGTGCAGTGATTCTCTGAAACATAGTTTGAGGTGAAATTTATCACATAGCTAGGCAGTCAAAATCTTGAAATCCATCTTGAAACTTTATTGGCTATGTTCCTTTGGGAGGCGTAAATCTTCCCTCTTCTTGTTGATGGTTTTTATTGTTATTATTATTTTGGCTCTGCTGCTGGAAATCTTCCCCGAGTGGCCTCTACTCTCTCTAAATGCAGAGGGAATCCTTCTATGTGCAAAACTGTTACTACTTTTTGGGGAAGGCCAAAATTATACTCTCAGGAGATGTCCCCGAGGCTATGTTTGGTATTTCTGATTTGTCATGAAAGTCTTTCTGGATGTTAAAATTTCATTGCCAATCAAAACAAACTTGTATCCCCGTGCTGGTCATTCACTTTGCCATGTACCTATGAACTGAACGAGGTTCTATTATTCCTGTTCCACTGTGATGCAACAGAGCAGAATTCCGCTCTGGGGAAGACAATTGTTCAAAAGGGGCTGAAATGAAACAGGGAGGGAGGCTGGAGTATAGGGAGAGAGGGAAGAGAGGCTATAATTTATCTTTTTTTTTTTGCTATCTCACTTGGGGGCCGTTCTTGAGAGGTATTTTGTTCCCCCGTCATGGAACAGGCCCTTGATGTCTATTCCAGTATCTTCCAAACAAGAGTAGAGTGATGCTGGAAGATACCCTTTAAAGAATGTTTAGTCTTTCTTGGATCTCTGGACCTTTCTTGGGTGCTTTTGCCAATGAAATGAACTATTGTATGTTGACAGTGTCAGGAAGGTATACTGTGCTCTAAATATTAAGAGCACAGTATAACAAGATAGAAAATTCAAGATGGATGACTGGAAGAAGTTACGCAGAAAACAAAAGAAACCCATTGGGTCTTGAACGCAATCATTTGCTCTGACATATACACTGAGTGGGAGCATAGATCTCAGGCACCACAAAGGTGAACAATGAAAGGAGACAGATGCACTCGAGAATTTCAGTGTGCAGAAAATGCTGATGCCAACGTTGCTGGGTACAAATTTGAGACTACTGTAACCTTTGAGCTCTGACTGTAAAGAAATGCTATGCAGCCCAGTGTGATGGATTACCACGGGGATTACCAGCAGGCAAGGGGAGAATAACATCATGACTTATTTTGTTTTCAGTTCAACATTTATCTTTAAATATTTTTGCCTCTGAATTAGTTTCAATAAAGCCTGCATCGCAGCCGAGGGACTCATGGAGCTCCTTCAATAAAAAAGTCACTGTGTGTTATACGATAACACTGAACAGACTCCAGACACTCCATTTTCTTATCTTAGATATACAGTGCAGCATAACTCAAGCAAAGGGGAGATGTTAATGCATCTGTAACACTAGGTAACAGAAGCAACAGTAGCATGTTAGTGTAGTAATAACTCTCACATGTGGACTATCTGAAGATGGGTTTTATTGAATTCAGTTTATTTAACCAGGATAAACCCTTGAGATATGAATCTCATTTACAAGATGGTGTTGGCAAGAAAGCAGATTATTACAAGTACATGCAGAAGATAAGTATGAAACGAGAAGTGAAAGACCTGTTTATATTTTTAATTCCTATCCTTGAGTTACCAAAAATGTTAAGTAAAAAGAAAAGCATCAGAGATAATTATTACTTGCATTATTATAGACTAAAGGTAAAATATTCCATTTTGTTTTATTAGTCTGCACAGAGAATTTTCAACAGGATCTACTGTTCTGCATGAAAAAGCTGATACAGAATATTCAACTGAATTCTGAATTGCAGAAAGGGATTTGGATTGGAGATAATAAATCTTTAATTTTACTTGCCACTGAATGCAGCCACTTCCGGACAAAGCTAACTAACAATTAAGGACACAATGTCGAGGAAAATACCATTCTCAATTGAAAATCTAGGGGGAATATAAGCAGAATTTAAGTATCCAAAGTGGAATTTGACCAGGATTAATGCCCCTATCCCTGCTAAAAATACCACAAAATCTTTAATGATTATAGGCACTTAGGACCTTGTTTTTACATTTCACACAAAAGGCATTAAAACACTTTGTTTACATGAATGCATTTATTGAAATGGTTACCTTTTAAATGACCCCTAAAGAGATTACTGACCACATTAAAGTTACATGTGGTACGCTGGCATTCAAGACTGTTAGGTGCTATAGTGCTTTTCTTTCACAGTGTAATGCTGCTTGATAATCAAATGTCTCTCATAGGTAAATACAACGTCTCTCTTGTATTAAAGAGTTATTATGTTGTGTTTACAATATATTCTCTTGGTCTGTAGTTAACATACTTTCAATACTCTTAATGGTAATGGGCTGTCTGCCAATGACATCTGAAGACTAGAAAGCTGCATATTTTTCTTGGATGTATAACTCTGAGTTTGCCTTTTTGCTTTTCCTTTGAATTTTTGATTTTCACCCTACCTGTTCACAGAATATTAATCAGCAGAAATTCAGTCGACTCCTCACCTCTCCTTATGTTGTGGACCTAGACTTCTGGAGAGAAGGTGACTTGGCCAACCAGTCACAGGCAAGAGGAATGCTGTGCTAAATATAATAGCAAATGACATTGCTTTGCTAAAGTGGATTAAACATGCAATCACAAAGTTATGGTAACTCAAAATTATATTGAAGGAGAGCTTGCACCAGCATCTACTGAACAAGTAAAGCCAATACAACTTCCTTTTGTTTGCTTGTATTTACTGTCAATTAAAGCAAGGTACTGGAGATCAGGGGATCTGGGTAACATTTTCAAGCTTTTCATTGACTAACTGTGTAACCTGGGGCAATTCACATAGAGGTGTACAGTCACCGGGGTGGGGCACAAACTCTTGGTTTGTAGGTGGAATTTGTCCCTAATTTTGTGTCCACAGTTCAACTGTGTACAGAAATCTGAGTAGGTGGCCCGCTAAAACTACTTGATTTGTACCCACAATCAAGAAATCAGATGTAACTAATGTTTGCATCAAAAATTGAATTGCAGGTGCAAAACTCCAGGTGTGAATTGGAAGCTTCTAAAAATGTATCCCTTAATCTTTCTTTTGTCTCAGCCTCTCCATATATTTCATCCTCTGAGTTCTAAAGTCCCATCATCGTCGGGCAGCAGAACGGAAAGCAGTTGCTCCTGTGATTATGCTTTACCTGACAATGATTCTTTATTCCTCCAGTAGAGGGTGTTGTAAACCTCAGTAAGCTTCCTGCCTTTTTTTTCTGCCTTTTTAAGTGCAGAATCCTTCTGTAGGTTGGGTGTGGGTCCATCACAACTACTCATATGATTTCACAGGGATAGGGGATGGGAAGGGAACTATAGCTAGTAAGGGCTGTTCATTAAAGTTGCAAGCTCACAAGCTTTCTTGCCATTTAACCTGATGAATGTGTCTCTGTTAGATGACTATCTCTAGCCATTAGAGTTGGGGAATAATACTAAATATTTGCCAAGAATGGTCATTGGAATTTCTAAACGAATTTGCTTTGACCATATTTGCCCCTTTGGGCATTTGCTTTCTATAGGCATTCAAGCAGTGCAGGTTAATGGCACAATCTGGTGACAACCCAATTTGGGGAGATATTCAGTGTTTGCTTTGGAAGTGCTTCCACACTCATCCATACGTAAGCATGTGCCCAACTTTAAGCCTAGGCAGTCTCACTGACTTTGCTAAAGTGAAGTCTTATGAAGTGAACAGAAACTACGCCGTAAGCCTTTATTGATGAATGAAAAGTAAGCAGCACAGATTGAGGTGTTTAGAGTATTCATGATCAGTCCATACAGTATAAAATTTAAAGAGTTAATAAAAAGAAATTAATGTGAGGGATCCACGACTTGACCACAGATGTGTAACAAACAGAATAACAACAGAGGCTACTTTTGGTTTTGTGCATTATTCTCAGTTCTGGTCACTGAGAAGGCTACAATGAAAAGAAAGTTTAAAACGAATGCCGACAATTGCATCACTAAAAATAAATCTGAAAAGTCAGGCTGAGAATGGGACTGTGTCACATTCTCCATCAGAATATGATCGTTTGCTGTGCGTGTGTGGTTAATGCACAGTGAGCAATGAGGAGTCAGGGCTCTCAGGGGAGAAGGTTTTTCTGTTACAGTCCAGTCTGTAGGTTTTCAAGAGCTTACATTTTATTCAATGACTTTTATTTCAAATACAGCAGGGAGGGGATCTTTACAAGCACCTACAGACAGAGGCGGCTTTTGAGGTAGGCGAAGCAGGCACACGCCTAGGGCCCCGAGCAGTAAGGGGCCCCGTTGCCTGCTTCGCCTACCTCAAAAGACGTGTCTGTCTCAGTTGACAGCAGGAGGAGGAGCTGGCTCAGGGGGCCAGAGCCACGTGGCGGGGATCAGGGGCGGGGGAGGCAGGGTGGCAAGGGGAGCAGGGAGCAGGGCCACAGAGGAGGGCCTATAGGGGTCCCTCATGGGCCTATGGGGGCCCCACAATGGGCTTTTGCCTAGGACCCCCAATAGCCCAAGGCCGCCTTTGCCTACAGAGACAGATAGATCTCAGTTTCCTCAACTGTGTACTATTATGCTGGCTCCCTTGATGCTTTATACTCTGGTTGCTCTATAGAAGCAGCTCTTAAGGAGTGGGATGGAACACAAGATTGAGTTGATTGTATCAAATGATGCCAAAATAATAAAGATTCATTGTAGGAGGAACAATAGTAACCTCCAATTGCCTAACATTTCCCATGATAATAAAAAAAATCCAATCACATTTTGCAGCAAACATTTCAAATTTGGCAGTGGGTTAGTTCTGATGCTAGGGAGGCGCCTTTTGCTGGCTCTGTGAAAATTAATTCAGATTTGGCTGAGTTACATACCGTTAAAAATAAATATAAATAAAATCACCATTGGCAGTCTGTGAAGCTCTGCAAGAGGTGAACATTCCAGTTCCACTGAGCATGCTCCAGCCCCACTGTGGCTCCTCACACACACCACCACACTAAGCATGCTACTGTACGTCTCCCCGTTGTGTCATGCTAAAGCAGTCACATGGGCCTACGCGGACCCATAGGCACAACCACTATGGAAATAGGTACGGGGATAGGCCCAACCTCAGAAATAGGCATCAGATATTTCATTAGCTTTGGGTCATGATTACCATTATTCTGACATGTAAATTCTCCAGTTTAAGTTATTCATGGAGTTCGGCAAGAGACGTCACAGTACAGGTCTGGTCCAAATTCCACCAAAGTCAATAAGGGTGCGTCTACACTTGTAAATTAAGTCAACTTAAGCTTGCTTAAGTCGACTTAATTTACCCTATGTATAAACTACAGTTTCCTTAAGTCGACTTAAGCAAGCTACTGACGTCTACTTAAGGAAAATAAAGTCGACTTAATGAAAATTAAGTCATACAATCATAGAATAATAGGGATGGAAGGGACCTCACGAGGTCATCTAGTCCAACCCCCTGCTAAAAAGTAGGACCACTCCCACTAAATCACTCCAGCCAGGGTTTTGTCTAACCAGGCCTTAAAAATCTCCAAAGATAGAGATTCTACCACCTCCCTACATAGCCCATTTCAGCTTCACCACCCTCCTAGTGAAAAAGTTTTTCTTAATATCCAACCTCGACTTCCCCAGCTGTAATTTGAAACCATTGCTCCTTGTTCTGTCCTCTGTTACCATCGAGAACAGCCTAGCTCCCTCCTCTTTGGAGCACCCCTTCAAGTAGTTGAAGGTTGCTATCAAATCTCCCCAGTCTTCTCTGCTGTAGACTAAATAAGCCTAGTTTCTTCAGTCTCTCCTCATAAGTCATGTGCCCCAGCCCTCAAATCATTTTTGTTGCCCTCCTCTGGACTCTCTCCAACTTGTCCACATCCTTTCTGTAGTGGGGAGCCCCAAACTGGACACAGTATTCCAGATGCGGCCTGACCAGTGTCGAATAGAGGGGAATTATCACATCCCTCGATCTGCTGGCAATACTCCTACTGATGCAGCCTAATATGCCATTGGCCTTTTTCGCAACAAGGGCACACTGTTGGCTCATATCCAGCTTCCCGTCCACCATAACCCCCAGGTCCTTTTCTACAGCGCTGCTACTTAGCCAATCGGCCCCCAGCCTGTAGCAGTGCATGGGATTTTTCTGTCCTAAGTGCAGGACTTTGCCCTTGTCTTTGTTGAACCTCATGAGGTTTCTTTCGGCCCAGTGTTCCAATTTGTCCAAGTCTCCCTGGATCCTGGCCCTGCCCGCCAGTGTATCTACCATTCCTCCCAGCTTAGTGTCATCCGCGAACTTACTAAGCATGCAATCTATCCCATCATCAAGATCATTAATGAAGATGTTGAATAGAACCGGCCCCAGGACCGACCCGTGGGGCACTCCACTCGTTACTGGTTGCCAACTAGACATCGAGCCATTGATTCCTACCCGCTGAGCCCATTGATCTAGCCAGTTTTCTATCCATCTTACGGTCCACTTGTCCAACCCATACTTCTTAACCTGCCAACGAGAATGCTGTGGGAAACCGTATCAAAAGCCTTGCTAAAGTCGAGGTATACCATGTCAACGGCTCTTCCCGCATCCACAAATCCAGTCATCTCATCATAGAAGGAAATCAGATTAGTCAGACACGATTTGCCTTTGGTGAATCCATGTTGACTGTACCTGATCACTCTATTTTCCTCCAACTGTTTCAGGATGGATTCTTTGAGGACCTGCTCCATGATTTTCCCAGGGATTGAGGTGAGGCTGACCGGTCTATAGTTCCCCTGATCCTCCTTTTTCCTTTCTTGAAGATAGGTACTATATTTGCCTTTTCCCAATCCTCCAGGACCTCCCCTGTTCACCACGAGTTCTCAAAGATGATGGCCAGCAGCTCTGCGATCACTTCAGCCAACTCCCTCAGCACCCTTGGATGCAGTTCATCCGGCCCCATGGACTTGTGCACATCCAATTCGTTTAAGTAGTCCCTAACCTGACTTTCCATCACCGAGGGCCGTTCTTCCCTCCATTCCGCATTACCCTGTGTAGTAGCCTGGGAGCTGGTCCTACCTGTGAAGACTGAAGTAAAAAAAGCATTGAGTACTTCAGCCTTTTCCACATCATCCATCACAAGGATACCTGCCCCATTCAGTAAGGGACCTACACCATCCCTGATCTTCTTCTTGTTACTGACATACTTGTAGAACCCCTTTCTGTTATCCTTCACATCCCTCGCTAGCTGCAACTCCAATTGCCCTTTCTGATTTTATCCCGGCAGTCCCAAGAAATATCTTTATACACCTCCCTTGTCACCTGTCCAAGCTTCCACTTCTTGTAAGCTTCCCTTTTAAGTTTTAGCTCACCACAGAGTTCTCTGCTAAGCCACGCTGGGTTCCATCCACATTTGCTGTTCTTTCTGCACATCGGAATGTTATCTTCCTGTGCCTTTAACAGGGTTTCTTTAAAATACAGCCAGCTGTCTTGGACACCTTTCCCCTTCAGATCAGCCTCCCAAGGGATCCTGCCCATCAGCTCCCTAAGGGAGCCACAATCTGCTTTTCTGAAGTCCAGGGTGTGTGTTCTGCTTCTTTCCTTCCTTCCATTGATCAGGATCCTGAACTCTACCATCTCATGGTCGCTGCTGCCCAGGTTGCCATTTACTTCTATTTCCCCGACCAATTCTTCTCTGTTTGTGAGCAATAGGTCTAGAGGTGCAAGGCCCCTAGTTGGTTCCTCCAGCATTTGTACTAGGAAGTTGTCCTCAATATTCTCCAAAAACTTCCTGGATTGCCTGTGCACTGCTGTATTACCTTCCCAGTGGATGTCAGGATAATTGAAGTCACGCATAAGAACCAGGGCCTGCGATCTGGAAACTTCTGTTAGCTGTCCATAGTCCAAGTCGACTTTATTAAACCTACTTTTAGGTTGACTTTAGGCTTAAGTCGACTTTTTCAAGTCGACTTAAGCCAGTGTAGACCATGGAGTAACCCTAAGTTGACTTAGGGCTACTCCAGGACTCCCCCACTGCCCTCCCTGCTGGGGGGGGGGGCACGGGAGAGCCTGGCATGCACCCCCACAGGGCAGGGCAGAGCCCTGCCCATCCTGCCCCTATGCCCTGCCAGGGTCCCTGTCCCCCTTTGCCCCATTGTACCCGTGTACAATGGGGCAAAGGCTAAGCCCCCTGGCACTGGGCAAGGGGTGCCCCCTCTCCCACCGTGGACCTGCCGAAGGTCCCCCTAGCCCCTAGAAGTCGACCTAGGCATCCAGTGTGGATGCTCTAGGTTGACTTTGTAAGTTCCCCCCAAAGTCGACCTAAATTTATAGGTGTAGACATAGCCTAAGGGTCTTTCCATTGATTTCATTTAACTTTGGGGCAAGCCCCAGGAGAGGTTCTGTCTCATATGTAGACCTGCTGTAACTCTGCCCCTGGCATGATTTCACAGTGATGTAGTTGAGAGCATCATAGATCCTAAAGTCAGAAGAGACCATAGTGACCCTTTAGTCTGGCCTCCTGTATACCACAGGCCACAGAACTTCCCCAAGTAATTCCTAGAGCAGATCTTTTAGAAAAACATCCAACCTTGATTTAAAAATGGTCAGCAATGGAGAATCTACCACAACCCTTTATTTCAACAGTTAGTTGCTCTCAGTGTTAAACATTTACATCTTTTCTCCAGACTGAATTTGCTTAGCTTCAACTTCCAGCCATTGGAGTGTATTATACCTTTCTATGCTATACTGAAGAGCCCATTATTAAATCTTTGTTCCCCATGTAGGTACTTAAAGACTGTAATCAAATCATCCCTTAACCTTCTCTTTGTTAAACCAAATAGATAGATACAACTCCTTGAGTCAATTACTATAATATGTTCTAATTCCCTAATTAGTCTTGTGGCTATTCTCTGAACCCTCTCAAATTTATCAACATCTTCTTTGAATAGTAAGTACCAGAACTGGACACAGTATTCCAGCAGTGGATGCACCAATACTAAATACAGAGGTAAAATAATCTCTCTAATCTTATTTAACATTTTCCTGTTTATACATTTTAGGATTGCATTAGCTCTCTTGGCCACAGAATCACAAGTTAGGTCAATTTAAGGAGGCTTAAGTTGACCTGAACTACTCCGTGTCCACAGTAGGCTTTCCTTAAGTCGACTTAAGCATTTCCTTAAGTCGACTTAAGGAAAAGTTAAGTTGACTTAATAACACCATGTTTTAGGTCAACTTAACGCTTAAGTCGACCTTATTAGGTTGACTTAAACCAGTGTGGATGGGGATTAGCGCCTAAATCGACCTTATTAAGTCGATTTAAAGTGTTAAGTCGACTTAATAAGGTTGAAAAGAGGCTATGTCTACACTAGAAAAATCAAGTTGACTTTTGTTAAGTCGACTTAATAAGGTCATCTTTAGGTAGACTTAAAGTCACCCTTATTAAGTCGACTTAATAAAGTTGACTTAACTTTTCTAATGTAGACATAGCCACTGAGAGCTCATGCCTGCCTGACTATCCACTCTGACACCTAAATATTTTTCAGTTACTTCTTCACAGGACCAAGTCTCCCACGCTATGTCTACACTTACTAAAATTAGATCAAATTAGTTAATTCAAACTAACTAATTCGAACTAATTTTAGTTAGTTCGAATTAACTTAATTCGAACTAGAAAAATTTATTCGAACTAAGCAAATGCCACTCATGGCCCTTGCTTAGTTCAAATTAGTGATTTGCATTGAATTAAATGGGCCGGTTAGTTCGAACTAAGCAATTAGTTCGAACTAACATGGCCACATTGGTTAATTCGAACTAACTAGTTCAAATTAACCCTTACTTCGAATAGCCTATTCAAATTTATTAGTTCAAATTAAGGAAGCCCTTAGTTCGAACTAATTAAAGCCTAGTGTAGCCATGGCTTTAGTTAGTTTGAATTAAGCTTCCTTAATTCGAAGTAACTTGCCAGTGTAGACATAGCCCCACTGTGTAAGTATGACCTGCACTCTTTATCTCTCAATGCATACATTTACATTTAGCTGTATTAAGCTTTATTAAAATGTTCCCAGATGCATACAATTTCATTTAGCTGTATTAAAATGCAAATGTTCCCAGTTTACCAAGCAATCTGGATTGCTCTGTATCAGTGATCTGTCCTATTCATTATTTACCTCTTCTCTAATTTTTCTGTGACCTACAAACTTTATCAGTGATTGTTTTATGTTTTCTTCCAAGTCATTGATAAAGATGTAAAACAGCATCGGTCCAAGAACTGATCCTAGCGGGACCCCACTAGAAACAGACTCAATGACAATTTCTCATTTACAGTTACATTCTGAGGCCCATCAGTTAACCAGTTTTTAATTCATTTAATATGGATGCCATGGTAATTTTATGTTGTTCTAATTTTTTAATCAAAGTGTCATAAGGTACCAAATCGAATGCCTTATAGAAATCCAAGCAGATTTCATCAACACTTTTACTTTTATCAAACAAACTTGTAATCTCATTTTTAAAAGATATCAAGTTAGACTGATACAATTTGATTTTCTATATACCCATTTGCTCAAGTACACTACCCTTTTAAAAAATCTCTTTATTAAAATCAAGTCCCATATCCACTAGACCATTATTTTGCCCTGGGACTGTTATCATGCTGACAGGACTATAATTAATCATGTCATCTAATTTACTTTTTAAAATTAGCACATTAGCTTTCTTTCAGGCTTCTGAAATTTTCTGTGTGATCCAAGACTTATTGAAATGTGTCATTAACAATCCAGCAAGCTCCTTATCCAGTTCTTTTAAAACTCTTGGAGGCAAGTGATATGCATTTTCTGATTCTAAAATGTCTAACTTTAGTAGCTTCTGTTTAAGATCCTCCAGAGATAGCATTGGAATGGAAGGAGTGTTATTGCCATATGATGAGACTGAATCCTCTGTTTTTACCCAAATACAGAAGATAAACATTTATTGAACGCATTTACCTTTTCTGCATTATTATTGATAATTTTACCATTTTCTTCTAGTAAAAGACCAATACCATTGTCAAGATTCTTTTTTATTTCTAATATATTTAACAAAACTCCTCCTTATTTTCTTTAAATCTGCTGGTCACAGATTTCTCCTTGTGTATCTTGGCTTCCCTTATCAATTTCCTATTGTTCTTAACTTCTGATTTGTACTCATTACTAATAACTTCTCTTTTCTACTGTTTGTTTTTTTATATATATACAAACAGCTGCCTTCACGTCCCCTCTAAACCAGATAGCTTTTTGAACACGCACAGCTGACTTCCTCAGTTGTAGAACTACAGATTTTGGGGCATCTAGTAAAGTGTTCTTAAATAATTCCCAAGTATCATTCAGACTTTTCTGATTAAATTCTTTCTTTGATTAAATTCAGCCAGAGGGGATGGAATAGTTTAAAGATCTCCGAGACTGGGAGTGGAAGTGGTTAAAGCCAATTCAGTCTATGGTTTGATTAGATGGAATAATACTTCTATAGAGACTTTCCTCAAGAGGACAGCATGATCAAGCATATGCTCCAAAACTGTGCCCCATATTTTAGAAAATGGGCTATACTATATCCTCCTCGATTTTCAACTGAAATGTGACCTCCTCTCTCAGTTACATGGAACAACAACATGCACACATGAAAATCGTGTAGCTCAGAATTAGCCACATGGCCAAGTTCAACAAATTAGCAGCCAGAAAATTTTAATCAGCTATTTAATCTTTCGACCATGTAAGTGAGATTTTGTGTTTACAGTGGCAATGAGCCAGTTTAATCTCAGAAAAGAAAGATTGCTAGCCATGTCCTTGAAGCAGGGGAGTCTGAGAGAAGTGTCTCTTTGCTAATCAGGTCCGTCTGACCTGTGGCTCACATGAAGGGTGTCACCATTGCCACTTGTTGCTCTGTGCTGGCTTGTTTTCTAGATTCGTTTTAAGCTCTGAGAAACAAAGGCAATTGTCTCTTTGTCTTCAGCTGTGTTGTTAAAAATTGCCCAGTTTATTGAAGGATAATAAAACGCAGAAATATATAAAGCACTGAGGACACCACAGCATACATTTATATGTCATTCAATCCATTATTATAAACTCCTACTAATTCCCGCTACTGAATATTACATGCCAAATTCTGGATCAACATACAACAGTGCCTCACAGATGCCTGGCCCACTGCAAAAGCAAAGTAAATATACATCGATATTCTCTCCCTCAGTCTCCTTTCCTGCACATGCATGTGCACACATGTTATTTCTGCCAGGAGCATGCCTAATTTGCAAGGGCTCCTTTGTAAGGCAAAGGTGGGCAGACTACAGTCCAAGGGCTGGATATGGCCCACGGGAGCTTTTCATCAGGCCCTCCAGTTGGGCCTGACTGGAATGCGACAGCTACTCCCCCCATCTAGCCCAACTCTTCACCCCCCATATGGATCCAGAGGCGCCCTCCTGGCACGAACATGGCAGCCCTGCCCCTTCTTGGCCCCACCTCTTCCCCATCACTTGGGCCCAGCAGTGATGTCATGGCCAAGATGCAGCCACCGCCCCTCTCCCACTGCATGGGCCCAGCAACAGCCACTCCCTCCTCCTCAGCCCAGCCCCTTCCATCACCCCTCTCCTACCTGTGTGGTCCACCATACTGCAGGTGCCACCTTCATGCCAAAACATTTGCCCACCCCTGATGTAAGGACTCTTCGTGTTGTGTATGTATAAACATGCAGACCATTTTCAAGACCCAAAGAGCAGAGTCCATAAAACCCCTCTCTTGCTGAGGGTTTGAAAGGTAGCATTTTTATGGGTTTTAAAGACCGTGAGGTGTTCAGATACTAACAACAGCCATATCAATAGCTCAGTGAATGGATCCATTTAGAGGAGTCAAAAGTAGGGAAACTAACGTGGGTTTGGTTATATTGTGTTATGTTTTCTGGCCAATGCCTATGCACAACACTTTCTGGAATAAAGGATCCAGTTTTTGACTACCATGATCAGCCTGGAAAAATACACTCCTTCCCTCCCCCAATACTTTGCTATTAGGGCTGCCTCTGCAGGGATTGAGATGGGAAAAGTCAATGGGCTGAAGTGGGCCATCTCTTCAAGCCAGGCACTTTCCTGGCAATAGATCTGACTCCATCTCCCTGCAACATCTTCTCCTTTCAGCAATTAAAGCAGCTGTTGCTAATGGGGTTGGGGAGACATAGGAGCTCTGCCTGTTTCTCCTTGGCCAGCTGAGTTCTTTTGAGGTCATTTACCCTGAAGGGCTTCAGAGCTGCTGCTTCCTGAACTAGCAGAGCACCACTTACAGGAAGCCCCCACTGGTTCTGTTGCTGATGCCAACAGGATCTGCTTCCTGAAGAAAGACGTAGGGGCGAAGATTAGTGAAAATTCTATCGTTTAAAAATTAAATTAAGAAAAGACAAAGGTTGGTTCATGATTATAACCAACCCGTCAGGTCTGCAACTGAGTGTCATTTTTTTGAGAGGTGGCGAGGGGCAGGGTAAGAAAACGATACTCACACTTTGATTGCAGTTGGTGACCAATTTATGATCAGAAGTAGGAGCTGCAATAGTTCTTGTAGAGTTTATTCTAGCAGCAGATACTATTATTATTCTCATGAATTAGAGATGCTTTCTTACCAGGCCGCTGGATCCAGAACATCCTGAACACTTAAAGTGTGAATCTCATCAACATCCAAATGCTATAGCTCAGACCCTTTTTATAATTTGCCCAAAGTATAAATTTGAACATCCTTGAACACTGGGAAATCTTGGAGTGGGATTTGATCTGAGCTTCATGACTTGGGCTCCTTTTCTTGAACAAATATCTAATCATTAAAAAAAAATAAATGAATGCAAGTACCGCTTTCATAGCACCAATACATTGAAAACCAAAGATTTAGTAAGACAACAGAGTCTTGTGGCACTTTTAAAGACTAACAGATTTATTAATCGCATGAGCTTTCGTGGGAGAAAATCCCACTTCGTCAGCCAGTCCACATTTCTAATGATGAAATGTCAGTTCAAATTCTACATTTCAGGGCAGTGAGTCCAGAAAAAATGACTTAGCCAGTCAGTTCAGTGGGTTGTTTTCCCCTCATGCAACAAGTAGGTGCTAGGCTATGTGTTTAAAATACCCACAGTTCAGTGCAACCCTGGAGATGCCAGAACACTATACACTGTATCTATAGTAGTGTTTTATATTGCTGGAGTATCCAAGCACCTTCCGCATAAAATCCACATTAATAGTAAAGTCCCTAATGGACTTTGGGGAGTCTCTGGCTCTTCTGCCTCCTTCAGGTGTGTACCTCTGCCTGTGGTAGTACATTTTAGGAAGGCTGTGTATATAGAGCTCTTATCTTGCTGCTCTGATAAACTCTTGGGATTTCTGTGTAAACTCCACAGTCCTCCAAAAATGCAAATGTTTCCTACATTCTTAATCGCTGTAATTTAATTGCATTTGTTGTTCACAGGACTTGTTTTATATGATTAATGTCATAACAGGTCTTCGGCCATTCCTTACTTTTACTTCGACAGTGGAACAACAATGGTGACAAAGAACAGGTTAACACGTAATGGACCTCTTGTTTGCAAGGAATTACCTAAGAGTACTTATAAAGATATCAGCCTTGTTATTCACTTATTGTGTAATCTTATTCATCATTATTACCATCTGGGTCCCTAGATTTCATTCTAGAACTGTGAGAAACACAGCCTCTGAGTAAACCAATATTAAACACATGCACTGTGTACATAGCTGTCATTCAATGAGAACAAAGATACAGAATGTTCATTATGGGCATGTCATAGGTCAAACAGAATGTTGCCTTGCCCAATAGCTGATGTGAACCTAAAAAATGATTTGTTCATTTGCATACAGCAAAGCTAGCAGTTAAAATTAGAGATAGTCTCAAAACACAAAATGTGAATCTGGATTGCAAACACCCTAAAATCTAGGTCTGTTCAGATCCAGAGTTTTTGCTCGATCCATTGCAGAACTAAGAGCCAGCTTTGTGTGGCATGTGGAGCTTTAAAAACTGTGGCAACTGTTTATGATTAGTGCACATTTAAGGTCTAGAACATTGCGGGTGGCAGTTTTCAAATAATTTCTCAATTGGAAAGAGTTGCACCGGGAGTTAGAAACTGATCCAAAGAATGCAATGGCTCCAGATACAGTTTGTAAATAGGGATCTCTATTCACTGTGCTACCTAGATTCAGTTTTGTTGTCATTCTGTTGGGTTTTTTTGTATTCATCCAATTAAAGGCACTGGAGTCAGTTTAAGGCCTGATTGGTTTATTTGGATTTGAAGACATAATGTTGTACAACTCATCTATGAGACGTTTGTTCAATCCACGTACAAAAATGGATATTGGTCGAATTATTGCTTTCTGCCACAATTCCGGCACCCATCTAACCCATTGGGCCTATCTACCCTTAAAATCAAACGGTATGTTTACAAATTACACATACATTTCTCCACTCCCTGTTCTTCTGCTTTTGTGTGGTTAGCAAACAGATCATTAAAAAAATTAACATGAAATGGGACAGACCTATGGGCTGGATCCAAAGCTCAGGACAAAAGGTATTTCTCAATAATTATTTCAAACCCTGTTTCCTTCTGTCTGTCTGTCTGTTTTGTGTCTCTATTTAAACAATAAGAACATCCACAGATGTTCATATATTACATCATATTACATTATTAATACAATCCCTGGACCTTCAATTGGATCTGTGCTGGCATGGCAGAGCTGCTGTGTGAAGCCCTATTGACTTGTTACCTGCACAAATCCAACCTGCCAGCAGGGATCTGATTGCTGGCATTCCACTGGGTAACATCCTCTGTTAAAGGGCATGAGATAACCACTAATTGCACTCAGTAAGTGTTTGTATAGGCCTGAACCCAATGGGGCCCTGATCTTGGCTGAGGGCCCTAGGTGCTACTGTAATAAAATAATAGCAAGCAGTAATTTTCAATGATGCTCTTTTACATGCTACTTACTACAGAAGCATCAAGTGGCGGTTGGAATGAGTGGTTACAACAATTACAATTTCACAAAAAATTCTGTGGTTTGGAAATGTTTTCATTCTAATGCAGAATGAAAATGAGACTGTTCTCAGAAAAAAACATGAAGGAGAAATTCATCCTAG
Source organism: Pelusios castaneus (assembly GCA_007922175.1). NCBI lineage: Eukaryota > Metazoa > Chordata > Testudines > Pelomedusidae > Pelusios > Pelusios castaneus. The sequence continues at coordinate 15,678,557 of ML685766.1, forward strand.
AATAGCCATATGCCTGCTGGTTAAAGCACTCACCTGGGACAGGGAATACCCAATTTCAAGTTCTTGCTCTGAATCAAACAGAGTGTGCCTTACCACCAGGCTATTGGGTTTGTCTCTTGCTCTCTGCCCGGAAATTCCATCCTTGAGCCAAGAAACATTTATAACAAAATTTATGATGGATCAGCATTTTTAAGTGGAAAAAAATTCATCCAGTTTTTTTTACCTGCTCTTGTTATAAATTTTGCACCAATGAAGTCATGTCACCACTCATACCATGTATAACATCCCCAATAACTTACATGAGATGTGTGAGACCTATTTGATGTATTTTTGCAGTTTTGGAATGTGTATTAACACCAAGAAAAACTAGAATCACATGGTCACTCAATTTTCTGAGGACCATCAGAAAGTGGACCATGAATTGTGCTTGGAGAACTACTGGTATATAATGTACTGTAATGAGAATAACGATAGTTAGATCTGTCTATCTAGAGTCTTATTAGCACCCATTAACGTGTTACTTATATCTGAAGACTTCCCAAAACAAAGAAATAAATACACATAGGATAAATGAGTACGAGAAACCTCTGTATGTATCAGGATTTTCTCTGACTTTGATTCAGTTGCTTGGTGACTAATAAGCTCTCTCTTGTTTTCATTGCCACCAGACAAAGCAACAGCAGCAGCTCTTAAGATTTTCTAAAATATTTTTTGAGAGTGAGCTGGATTCCAGACCAAGGCAATCATCTTTTGAGGTTTACATTACCATGTGGTGTTTCGCCCATCAAAATACAGCCTGCTTCAAAGAAGTGACACAACCTTCAGGATGGCAAAGAGCATGCACTGGGCAAGGGTTCTTGGACTTCTGACTGCTTCATGGGACATGTCCTCGCCACCCAGAGATTCAAGTTCACCAAAAGTCCTTGAGTTATTTTTTCATTTCTCTGATACCCAGTAGATTACAACATGTCTTTATAAGGAGGGTTTCTACTATATGTTGCCTTTTGAAGAGTTCATGGATTTTTTTTAATACTGAAACTTGCCATAAAAGTACTTACAACAGAAATGTTATCTTTTTATGTTGCACAAAATACATATTTTCCCCTCATTTCAGATGCCTTATTTATTACAGGCGCTGGTTAAAATCATTATCTTTATTTAAAAAAACAAAACCAAACTCTTGGGCTGGAATCTTAGATGGTGTAAGTCAGCATATATCCATTAAATATAAAATGGAGCAACATTACTTCATGCCAGCGTAAGATCTGGTTCCAATACTTTATAAGGCTGTGCAGCATGACCTACTGCTAGATAGGTATAAATTGCAACATGTTGCCAAAAAAGCTGAATTAAACTAACTTTCTTTCTTTCTTTCTTTCTTTCTTTCTTTCTTTCTTTCTTTCTTGAATGTTCAGATCCTCACTGCCTTCTGTATTAGATGGAAAAGTTTAAAATAGTGGACTCTTTTGCCTGAGAATCCTATGATTTACTGGAAATCTTCTCTGGTAAAAGAAAAAGAAGGACTCATATGATGAGAATGACTGCAGTATCTTTAAGAATCTTGCCGCACCCTACCCTGGGAGCGATCTGATGACGGGATATTCATGACTCACTTCAGCAACTAACTGCAAATCATTCACCACCTAATGGAAAATTGCACCTGTGGCCACAGTATCACCAACCTCAAGCATTCAAAAGTAATTAATCAAGCTCCCCAAAATTCTGAGATTTTAAATGAAACTGTTGGGTCTTTTAGTTTGTCTTCTGGTGTCATAACCTTTAGGGTTCATGTTTTCAAAAACCTGAAAATGAAATCTTGATAACAGTCACAGGACTCTGGGAACTGGGGCTTTAAGAAAAGCACTAAATATTATGAAACTCACTGTTATACTGCCTTTCTACTAGCCTAGTGCATTCTCCTTATATAGCCTTATTTTCTATATTCGAACAATTTAATTGACTCTAGACTCCAGCCTTCTGGATATCTTTGGATGAGTAAATTTAAATAAATGTAAATGGCTGTGTAAGATGGGAGGATGTTTGCTATTTCAATGATTACATCTTGTCTTTAACAGCAACATTTATTTGTACCGAGTAGTGTGAGAGACTCTTGAATGCACATGATAGTTGTATGTGATTGTGGAATGATTGTTAGTTAAAGTCTATAAGGGATTGCTTGATGTTTGGTGAGGAAACAGAATAATGTGGTGCTCAGCAGAAACACAGAGAAAATAAAAGTTCTTCATGTGTAGAGACCTGGGTTTTTTCACTAGTCTAGACATGATGTAAAAGTTTATATTGAGCTTTGGAACCTAGAGCGCACCTTTAGAACAAAATGGATTTTTCACTAGGAAAGCACTGAAAATTTTCAAATCTCACTGTACAAAGAGTTTCGTTCGATGACATAAACTTAAAGCAGAACCCAAAACACAACATATTACTATAATTCTGCAGTGGATTTTCAGTAAAAATGGGGAAACTTGGTCAAGTTTGCAGGCTAGCAAGATTCACAAACTTTGTATCAAACATTAGCGGCTTCACCAACTGAAGGTGAGTTTTGCAAACTCTTCCTCCCTTCCCCATAATTAAACCATGTTTATCTTCATGTAAATTCAACTAAAAACATATTATTCAACCTCTGCTACATAGATATGGAAGAAAACAACCAAAGATAACTTTGTCTGCTGCTTGTTTTGTGCACTATATAGGACCTGACCAGGCATCTTAGAAATGGGACAGCTGCTAGGGTGCATAACAAATACATGTTCCACCCATAGAAAATACTGAAAAAAATGCATTCAATTAAGTATTTAGGGCCATGGAAATCACCCATCCCTTATTAAATAATAAAAATAATTATCTTAGAATAGTGATATTTGTTACAAACCATAGTCCTGCTGTTACCTAATTATTTTAAATGTATGCATTTTTGCTGACCCACAGTTCTTTGTGGTTATACCTAGAAGGGCCCCTGGTATTTGTCAGAGACGTTCCTAATTGATTCCTCTGTACTTAGTATGTTTATTGTTAATCTATCTTGCTAAGAGCTGAGGGCTAACACATTTGGTTAACCCATGAGAGGTTTTTATTCCCATGAAGAAATGCGAAGAGAACTATCCTGTTTGAATGCTGATTATTAAGATTCTTGTTTGCCCCCAAAGACCATAAACTAAGCCATCAAGGAAGATAGGAGAAAAATTAATATTGGGAATGGATAGTCTCTGGAAAAAATACAAGAGAAACTTGGATCTCTGTAATTAAGCACTAGGGCTATGTCTACACTTACTAAAGTTAGTTTGAATTAGTTAATTCGAACTAACTAATTTGAACTAATTTTAGTTAGTTCAAATTAACTTAATTCGAACTAGCAAAATTTAGTTCGAACTAAGCAAGTGCCATTCATGGCACTTGCTTAATTCGAATTAGCGAATTGCATTGAGTTCAATGGGCTGGTTAGTTCGAACTAAGCAATTAATTCGAACTAACATGGTCACATTGGTTAATTCGAACTAACTAGTTCAAATCAACCCTTAGTTCGAATAGCATATTCAAATTTATTAGTTTGAATTAAGGAAGCCCTTAATTCGAACTAATGAAAGCCTAGTCTAGCCATGGCTTAATTTAGTTTGAATTAAGCTTCCTTAATTCGAACTAACTTGCCAGTGTAGACATAGCCTTGTTGAACTCTTCACCATATGGAAGCAGAAAGTTGGAGGCTCCTTGGATCAAAGTTATTTGTTTCTTCACGTATTCAATAAGATGCTGTTACAGGAGAAAAAACATCATCCAAGGTTTTCATCGTCCAAGGGTGATAACGTAACAGAACATATTGTGCCAATTACGGGCAAAGCCCGATTAAGGTGTAGGAACTATAGACCATGCCCAGGACCCCAGTTCCTGGAGTTACCTGACAAGAATTAGAACATCATCTTTGATTTAAAAACAGAATTGTGTTTCTAGCCTTCATGGATACCTAGAAAAGTTTGAAAATGTAACCCCAATATAATAGATGCAATGACCTCTGCCCTAGTCTGCAAGCACAATAGCTCTGAACAGAATTATCCCATTCACCTTACTTCTGAAACTGGTACTGTTCCAAAGAGGGGGTGGGACCATTGACAAGGTCATGGGGTCAAAGCACCCCCTCTTGGGGAGTGCTCAGAGCTCTGATTGCCTTAATTTGGCCCTGGAGATGAAAAATAAATAAATAAATTGCTATCATCAGGTGGGAGCAAGTAACCCTGACAGAAAGACAATGTATACATATAATATACTTCATACAGTGGACAAACCAAACTGCTCTTAACATGTGCCATAGCTTTTTACCAAAACAGACAACTAGTGGGAAAGGGAAGAAATAAAAGTTAAGCTGGACAATATAAAGGGCAAAGAGTGAGAGGAGAAGAGTTAATCCTCAATAGAGCGCAGACTGTATTTTAACCAGCCTCCTATGCATTAGCCAGTGTCTTCACCAGACCGACACACACACTAGCAAGGTTCTTTCTGAAAAACGGTAGACTGAATTTTCTCACAGCAATTTGAGCTATTATAGTACCTCTTGTTGTGCATATGCTTAGAACATACATTCATAGGGAGACAGTTTGGATTCAAAAACTAAGCTTGCAAGATTAGATTGCAAGGCATTTTCCTTTCCACTGTACACATAAACTCGGTGTTGTTGAAGCAACTATAGTACCAGTCACTCACCTGGCCTGCTTGAATACCCACGTTTCCTAATTATCATGGTACAGTGTCTTCTGTCACATCATGTGGAAAATGTGAAGGCTTGAACCAAAGACCTATTAGTATGGGAAGCACTAAATACATTATTTTTATCTACTTTTTAAACCTGGAATTACCTTGCAATTATTTAATCATAGTCTGAGTAAGAGTGCTGGCATATCTGTATATTTTTGTTGTGTGGACATGTAACCCATGGCTATGTCTACACTATAAAAAGTTAGGTTGACTGTGTTAAGTCGACCTAATAATTCCAAAGGGGTAGCCGTGTTAGTCTATTGTAGAAAGACAACAGAGTCCTGTGGCACTTTTAAAGACGCTGACGAAGTGGGATTTTCTCCCATGAAAGCTCATGCGATAAATAAATCTGTTAGTCTTTAAAAGTGCCACAGGACTCTGTTGACTTTCGACCTAATAAGGTTGACTTAGGTCGACCTAAAGTTGTTTCCCTGAATGGGGACTTAGTAAGTCGACCTAACTGCCCTTAGGTTGACCTAATAAAGTGGACTTAAGCGTCCACACTGTGCTTAGGTCGACCTAAGGAATCGATTTAAGGGTTATGTTGACCTAACTGGCAGTGCTTATTAAGACGACCTAAGCTTTCATTAAGTTGACTTAAGGAATTTCTTAAGTCAACTTAATGAAAGCCTGGTGTGGACAGGAACTAAGTTAGGTCGACTTAAGCCTCCTTAAGTTAACCTAACTTACCAGTGTAAACATAGCCCATGTGCTTAAAGGAGAGTGTCTTTTTAAGGGATCTCTTGAGACTCAGACTGGGTTACTGTTACTGGGCAGATTTAGCTGCCCAGAGCCAGATATTTCTGGAATAGGGTATGGTAGCTGTGAGGATGCTCCGCAAGGTTTTCTGCTGCTGGTGTGGCCAGATGCCATGAGAGCAGCAGCCACAGGAGTTGCATAAGAAGAGCGCATGTGCTCAGTGTGTGACTGGGAGAAGCTGAGTGTTTCCTCCCCACTCTGGAGCCTTTTGCAGCAGAGTTTGTGCACATGTATCTGTGACTGAGTGCTGGTTAACAGTTTGCTGACCGGACAGTCCGGTTCCAGAAGAGAAAGAAATGCCTGCATGGATTTCTACTAAAGATTCCTGCAACCAAGAAAGAAGAAGGAGCTGCTTTTTCACCTCAAGCCTTTGAACTTGAAAAGGGACTGTAACTGAGATTTCGGTGAACTCCACCTAAACTTTGGGACTCTTGGGGATCTTTCTCATAGTGTTCCTGAGAGGACTGTTCTGTTTAAATTCATTTTGTTTATTTGTGATAAGATTTATTAAGTTAGTAGTTAATAAAGTTCATTATGTTTGTTCTTAAGTAGCATTTTAATGAAGGAAGGGTAACTCTGAGCAATCTTTGCTGTGAGTCCCTTACACACTGAATCCTGGGTCTCCAGCTGCTTCTCCATAGGAGTTGGGGTTTATTTCTGTTAGGCACTGAAGAGGGGCAATTCAATTAATTCCAGCCCACCCGAAGATTACAGACATTTAGCTGATCATCATGTTATCTGGTACAATCTCTTTTATGTTCCAGAAGCATTATGAGTCACATCATCTAACTTAGGGACATCCCTCTTGTGGCAGTTTCAAGTGGGCAAAGAATGATGTGCAACATCTAGATCTGAGGCAGTGATAATTTGGGAAGAGTAAGGACTGTAATGTATGCAAGTTAGGAAGTTGTTTTGTGGACACACATTGGATCAATTTCATTTTGAGAAGCTTATTTTTTGCTAATAAGCTAAACAGGATATTGGAAGCTTTGGGAGAAAGATAAAATTACCCATAGTTTTCCTCACAATGGAAACAAGATCTGTACCTGCCGTCTATTTCCCAGAAACTCGGACATCAGTAGACTGAGAAAGTGGGTGAAACATGCCAGGTGTGTAAAGCCAACACCCATTATAGCTTTAACAATGTATCACGTCACTGACGTGACATACTGTTTTCTGTCCTTATCAAAAAGAAAGATACTCATTGATTATTGTCAGAGTTCTTCTGGAAGATTGAGTTGTATTGCTAAAGGCTTTTAAACACAGCAGTACTATTTTCAATGGTGATTAGCAAGTACCTGTGGAAGAAGAAGACAAAGAAAACCAATGAGTGATGACAGCCATGTCTGATTTCTAGTCTACAGGTCAGCAGTGAAGGGTATGACTGTCACTTCAACCATCTCAGGACCTGGATGATCAAGGCCTAGAATATATTCCGGGAATCTCAACAGAATTAAAATGATATTGTGAAAGAATATTCACTGAAAATGCAGGAAGAATATAACTGTCATTCAGATATTTGTTTAAACGAGATTCTCAGATATTTGTGAAAGTGTTAACTCTGCGTGTTTCTTTCCATGTGGCAATTTTGTTGGAAGATGAATTGAGTTTACAAGTGATGGGGTTGGGGTTCAATACTAACAGGCCAGGCTGTTCTGGTTCCAAACAAAGGGATGAGTATGCGGCTGCTGACTTCAGAAACCTGACTACTTGTCTCACTGCATGTTGAATTAATGATTTTTAAATAATACCATAGGCATGACGCTCTACCTCTGCTATTTTTTTGGCAGGGGTTATAGACAGTATAGCAAGAATCAACCTGGCCCACCATTCATTTGCATCTCAAGGGGAGTTATCATATGTGTTTTTACTCTGTGTGAGTAAGCTTTATTATGACCGGAACAGGTAAAGCAGTTTTCCAATAGCGGTTATGTCCATGCTGGAGCCTTAGGTCGACTTAAGAATGGTTAAAACTCCTGTGTCCATACTGGGCACTGATTAAGTCGACGTAAGCGCTTCCTTAAGTCGACTTAATAACACCACCTCCGACAGTCGACTTAATGCTTAAATTGACCTTATTAAGTTGACTTAAACCAGTGTAGATGGGGAGTGCCCTTAAGTTGAACTAATTGGCCTCCAGGCCCCAGTGCAATGTGGGACAGCTACCCACAATGCACCACTCCTCCGTCAACCTAGCAGCTGCCACTGTGGATGCTGGCAGTTGACTGGAGTTTTCAGTGTGGACTCTCTAAGTCGACCTAACAAGGTTGACTTTAAGTTGACTTAAAGTTGACCTTTTAAAGTCGACTTAACAGAACCTTCAGTGTAGACATATCCAATGTTAGCAGGGCTCCTTTAACTTCCACAAAGTTAGCTAGAGCTAGCCCTCTACAGGTAGTGGAGGAAAATAATGGTAATGGACATAGTCTTTTCCATTTCTTTTTCCAATGAGCACCAAGTGAGTAACAAATGGGTCATTATGTATGTACATTTGAACCTGAGTGAAAAGCTCTTGGCCTGCGAGATTGATGGAACGAATAAATTCAGTTCCATACATGGAAGAATGCAGGATACTAGATTTTAAATTCACTTCATGGATATAAGAGGAAAATTCTGCCCTCAGTAAAGAAAATGTCTTAAAAAACAAAGAGCCAAATTATCAGTGCAATCAATGGATATTTGCTTGCCTATGCCAGTAGCGAATTTATAGTTGAAGTTAATTACCAGCCTATATACTAACGTATTGCAACAAGGTAATCCTGAAAAAATCCACTATAGTTATGGTGCCGAAACTGCCAGTAAACTTGGAAATGTCTGCATCGTATATATGAAACGGCACTACTTAAATTGCTTTATTATGTTGGGGATGGGGAGGAGAGGGAATTCCCAGGGAGTTGCAAATAATAAATAACTATTCTTGTTGTTACAAGATAGTAGAATAAAAATGAGGCATAAAGCAAGGGACTAAGTATCTAATTTCCAGCAGCAGCCTTCCTTCCCCTTCTCTCCTGCTCTCCCTGGAGTGTAGCAGTTCAGAAAAGCTAGGCACAGTGCTAATGCTACAGCTAGCAATGTCTGCTGTGGCTCAGAACAAGGCGGCTTGGCTCCTTGGCTGTGTTTGTTGTTGTTCGTACGGCTCAGGAACTTGGCAGGAGAAAAGCAGCCAGTTCCCACTTTTAGTCCCACAGTCAGGAAAGTCTCACAGCCTGTGGAGGAGACAGACTGACTGAAAGAGCCCAGCCAGCTCCACTGCAGATAAGTTAATGTACACAGAAGGGATGTAAATTACCACGACCCTCAGCGGCAGGACATTGGCCAGGCCTGTCAGAAAGAGGACAAACGTCGGCAGGCTGCGTGTCTCCCTGACATTTACCTCCAGATAGAGCAGCCTACTGCCGTACAAGGAAGGACCTCTTGGAGCCAGGGTTTCCTTGAAAACAGCTGCGTGTCCCTGACACCTACGAGCTAATGCAGTTTTAATCAGGGGAATTAGCTAAGGGCGGTGGACTGTTTTCCCAAACCATTTGCATGGGGGCAGTGGTTTTTCTTTCCTTTGTGACTCTATTGACAGTTCCATTATGTTTCTTTATCTGGACTAAATTTTTCCTTTTCTCCCCTCCCCTCTTCAGGGAATAAAACATCTTATCTCCACCCACCAAGCCCCCATGACACCATTCTTTCTGTTTGCATAGTGACATCACATTCCAGTGCTCCTCATAGCCGAGAAATAACTGAAACTATAAAGCAAACAGGAAAAGAGCCTGATGCAGGCCCTGCCATACCCTTCTTCTGTGTTGCAGCCATATACTTCTGATGCAAGAGACATATCTAAATACATAATGGACTAATAATAATGTTCTGTGCAGCTACAATGCTTTCCATCTGAGGGTCACAGACATTAACAGACAGAGCCTTATGTGGGTCCATATTACTACTCTCCCTTTTACAAATGGCTGAAAGGGAAATACAGTGAGTTAATCCAGGGAACAGAATGAGTTAGTGGCTCTAAATTATGCTGCCTCCTGTATGTAAGATTCATCATCTTGCGGCATGAAGCTAGACTCACAGCAAGGAATAATGGGAAACATCTATATGAGGCCACCGTTTGTTTCATTGAATAGTTGCCTTCCTCTGTAGCACAGGGCATGGCTCACCTACTGGTGAATTCTCTGTATCTTAAAGTCCTTAAATTATGATTTAAGGAGGTAAATAACTCAGTCATAGGTTAGTGGCCTATTGCTGGAGTGGGTGGGTGAGGTTTTGAGGCCTGTATTTTGCAGGAGGTCAGACTAGATGACCGTACTGGTCCTTTCTGACCTTAAAGTCTATGCCTATGTCTACACTTGTTCAAATAAGTCGACTTAGCAGGTTTACACTGTAAATTTAGGTTGACTTAAAGTCGACCTTGCCAAATCAACTTAGAGCATCCACAGTGGATGCCTAAGTCGACTTGTAGGGGCTAGATGGACCTGGGAGTGGTGCATGGTGGGAAGGGGGGCACCCGAGAGGTGTCCCCCTTCCCGGGGCACCCCTCCAAAAGTGCCAGGGAGCTCAGCATCTTCCCCATTGTACCAGGGTACATGGGGGCTGAACAGGACAGGGACAGGGGCAGGGTACAGGAGCAGGGTGGGCAGGGCTGTGTCCAGCCCTGTGGGTGGGCACTCCAGGCTCTGGCTGTGCCAGGCACCCTGGGAGGGAGGTCAGTGGGGGAGCCCTGCGGACCCTTTAAGTCGACTTAGGGCTAAGTCACATCTACATTGGTTTAAGTCAACTTAATAAAGTTGACTTAACCAGTAAGTCGACGTAAAACTAGGTATTATTAAGTCGACTTAAAATTTCCTTAAGTCGACTTAAGGAAACTGTAGCATAGATGCAGAGTAAATTAAGTCGACTTAAGCCTGCTTAAATCGACTTAATTTACAAGTGTAGATGCACCCTATGAGTGTAGTGCCTCATTGTAACACACCCTATCCCTTTGATTTCAATAGCACTAATTGTGAAGTAAGGTACTATTCATCACCGTGGAACGGTTGAACTCAGAGATTTCGTTATCATTATTTATTGTAAGCTCTATGGCAGAAAGGCTTAGGGGATGGAGGTCTACTCAGGGTGTGGACTCTGGCATGGGAATAGGATTTAAGATCAATAAAGAGAGGGCTGAAAGATCTGTTTTATCAGCCAGGGAGCAGGCAATCTGCACAAAGGTCCTGTGGTGCTCTACGGTCACCGCCTGAAGATTCTGAACCCTGTGTGGAGTGATTGCCTGGGACTAGGCCAGTCTGAGCCAATGGTGGTAGCACCCATCTGACATCACAGTGTGGCCTAAAGGATGAGCTGCAGCGCAGCTGATGACAGGGAAAGGAACCAGGTGCAAATTGGAGCAGAACTGGCTGGTGAGGATTTCATTGGACTGGAGCAGACTGGCAGAGGAGAGTCACCCCCTGCCAGCCTGACTATCACTTAGTCTAACTGGATCCAGGAGTGGGGTCTTGGGTGGGGTTTCTTCTCTGGACTTCAATAAGCTGAACAATTCATAGATTGGAACTGGGGTGTTAGCCACACTGATACACTAATTCAGTTTTGCTCCTTTGAGTGTATGTAAATACGTGTATCTGATCATTGGGTTTCTTTTGTTTAGGTTTATTTCTTCTTTTTCCCCCAAATAAAAATGTATTTGTGGTTCCATGTTACCAAGGTCTCCTGCATGCCTGTGAGTGAGAAAGAACCATCTGTAAACATGACCAGAAAGGTTCCATTTTAATTTCCCAGAGCCAGAAATAAGAGTAGAGCTCTGGGTCAGGCTCAAACCATTGTTCTAATTATAGAAAAGGGCACCCGGAACCTGGTTCTTACTGCTGCCATTCACACCTGGCAGAAGGGTATAATAATAATAATAAAAATAATTAAAAATTCATTTAGCACCCAGGAGCCCAAGTCATTGAGCATGACTTCATTGTGCTAGAAGCTATACAAAGATTTAACAAAGAGATAGTTCTTGCCCAAAACAGCTAAGAGTCTAAGTATAAGGTAAGAAATGACATGACAGACATGGAAGTACAAGAAAACAATGAGAAAAAATTGGTCAGCATGATCTATAGGGATCTCAAATTTACTGTCACTTTCTATTTCTATTCCACTTTGGAACATTGACGAGCTTTTCTCACGGCTGGGACTGAAATCTCTGGAAGAATTTAGTGCTGGGCTTGTGGGAGGTGCCATGTTAACAACGCTGGGGACTGATGTGCTTGATTTATCCACAGAACAGGTAGAACACAGTTTCTCTCCACTATCCCACCAGTGTGCCTGAGCCCTGAACTCATACCACTCAGTGGCAAAATAGAGATCTCGGACATCTAAAATGAGGGTTATCTTTTCTAATCTCAGTGGGCCCTCCAAATGCCTCCTTACTTCCTCTCTTACCTATGTCATTGGCTCCACAAGTTTAGTACTTCTGGAATTGGTTCCTGAGGTGATGATTGAGAGGATACTGCTACTGCTCCCACTGTCTACTGATGCTCAGTGGGCTGACAGGTGAAGAACCACTCTGATTTCTTTGCATATGGGAGCAGTAACATGACTGGAACTTTAAAAGAAGAAAACAAACAACCCCTCAAAGCCCACCTGAATAAACAACAAAGAGGGCTAGAGAAGGCAATCTCTACCCCATCCCAGTGATGATCATAGCATTTGCCAGGATTTATGAATTATTATGTACAGGGTACTGGCATTTGCGTATAGTTATAAATTCCTTTGGGATGAAAGATGTTGTACAAATACCATTTTGTTATTAAAAGACCCTAGCGATTTAGACATATACGGTCAAAAAAGAAGCACTGGCCGGCAATGCCACACTTGTTGACAGAGTATTCCAAAAACTCTGAGGTACAGAAGCCTGCAGATTAGTACCTATGTATTTAGAAAGATCCATTTTTTTTTCAACAGTTGCTTAATGAATAGGTGTAATTGTGTTTCACAGTCAGGAGGCTGAATCCCTTTTCATTGAGTACAGGTGCCATGGTACGCTGGAGATATAACAATCCACACCCAGAGGTGGAATCTGTAGCTAACAGCACACATGCACCTTTTCTTTTCCAGTCTTCCCCAAATTTTATGAAAAGGAAAAGTAAGGAAGAGAAATAAAGGTGGGTTAATAAATAATAGGTATAAATTCAACATGCAACACAGTGAACTTGATTCTCCTCTATCTTACAGTCATTTTCAGACTGGTTGTTTCTAACATCACTGATATCAGTGGATCTACTCCAGAGTTACATGGTGTAATGGAGAGAAAAATCAAGACTAAAAAGTATATATACCATACAAGTATAAAAGTCCAGAATATAGGGCTGGATTGACAGTTCCTACATTTCCCCTTCATGCTACTCTAGCAGAACAAAGAGGCCAGAATGTTGATTATATGGCCAAATGCCACTGTGTTCCAGAGCTGAGGTAGCCAAGCAAATTCCTTTAGCTGTAACCTGCCCTGAAAGCTGAGACTTTGCTCACATGACTCTAGAATCCAGGGAGAAAAGAAATAGTGTATAGTGGAACTCCGCCAAATCCAAGAGTCCTGTCCACAATATTCAGGAATACTATTGCAAGAAGGGACCCAGATCTTCCTATGGGTTTGTTCACAGTGCAGTAAGACACTTATCCTGCATTAGGCCTTTGGGCATTAATGCAAGACAAATAATTAACAATAATAATAATTATTCATTCTGTTTCTCTGCAGTTTCTCAAAGCCCTTTTTCACCATTTAATGATATATTTTTTGAAGTCAACCAACTCACTGCCCTGATGGCCCATATAATTGTATAACACCAGCATACGTCACACTTTCTAGGCTAATGTATGATCTCATCTCCTTCAGGATGGAACACCCTCCCCCTTTTCCTTCAAAATGTATTCACGATTCTGGCACTGAGAACTTTTATCTTTATATGCTGTTTTGAGCACACCCACTGCTTCCTGACTTTAAACAGTTATGGGCTAGATAGAGATTTACTGGGATCAGCTGGTAGTTTCTTTAAAGCTGCTTTAAATCATGCTTTTCATTCAGCGAACATGACACGACTTTGTGTCTGTTGGACAGAGAGTAGAGCTTACCATCCCAAAACTGAGCATATTTCTAGTGAGAAACTAGAATATGAACAAATATCTTTGAATGTTGCAGGGACAGCAGGGTGTAGTTACTGGGGCTACTCTGTATTATGCCCAGTGTACCACGTCTGAGCGGCAACTTCATCAGCTAGGCTTTGTTGGCTGTAGCCCTAGTGGGTCCCAAGAACCACTCAGGCACATTGTTAAGAGAAAGATGTTCACTAGGGGCTGGCAGGATAGGGAAAGGTTACAAATATTTAGGTATAGAGACTTAAACAGTTACCATTCAAGGTGATAGACAGCGGTAAGTGTTTGGGTCCCCCGCACAATATAATTGAGAGATAGAGCTCTTTAGACCTAGCGCATGGGATGCCCTCACCAATCCAGTCTTTGTTCAAACAAATAGGAACTTATGGGTTTCCAGGCCAGGCTCAGTTAGTATCTCTCATTGGGACCCATCTTCACTGGCTTCTTGCCCATCCACTCCTGTTTCCCCATAAACCCCACACAGATATGCGCTAGCGGTAGTGTCTGGCACTTCAGAGCTTATCTCACATGTAGCTCTGATCACACTTTCTTTGGCTTTTTTTCCAGCTCTCTGCTGCCATGTGGCTCCCATGGCCAAAGAGAAACCATCCTATGTTTTGGTTCACTCATATGCTTTCCTCTTACCTGGCCAGGGGAATAGGAAGTGCAGATGGCTGTGGGGAGGGAGAGATATACAGAGAGGAGGGGACTGATGGGAGTTGTAGTCCACTGCTTTCTAGATTCATCACAAGGGAAAGGGTTGGAATTAGAGTTCCTGGATCCAAACATGCCATTATGGTTCCGGTTCCAAGAAGGTTAAAAATCTAGAAGTGGACAGTATTCTGGTCCTAATGTAGTTGTGACTGAAATCTCACAAGGGCTCCTAATCTCACAAGATTTTGCCCCAAATGGTGGAAATTTCATGAGCAAAGTTGATCTTCTGATATTTCTTCCATTAGGGGCCAAAATCTCCAAAGAACAGCTCATGAGGTTTGGCTGCCATTGGCCTCAAACCAAAATTGGAACTCTAGCATTAATTTCAATCCCAAACCCTCACCTCCTAAAAGTAATTTGGAGCCAGATCCAAACACCATTTTCTCAATCCAGCTCTAGTTTCCAGAAATAGAGAGGATGAATGGTGGTTCAACATAGATTTCTCTTGACAGTTTATGGATCAGTTACTTTAATTTGAGAAATACATTTTGTGCTTCTAAAGCAACTGGGTCTGGCCCCATCCTTGACTCTCCATTGCACTGCAGCAGAACAAAGTCAGGATGACAAATCCAACCCTACATTTTTTATGAGCTGTGTTCTCTTTTGTTCACATCCCTGCAAGGCATATCACTTCAAAATGCTTATCTCCCTTTGTTTCAAATAAGTCCTGTGTTGTGTGACTCACCAATGTAATGCCCAGTGGTATGTAACATATCAGAGTTCTCCTGACAGAACTCCTAGTTTTATTTTCTGTGATGTATGCCATCTCACTACATCACATGACTGTCTCCTCTGTCAGGGCTGTCCCTTGGGGGGAGCGGGGCCTAGGGCTAATCGCCCTAGGCGGGGCCCTGCCACCCCATGCTGGTGGGAAGTGCAGCGGGCCGGTCCGCTCTGCCCCCCAGGGACTCTGGTCGCCCCCCGGGGAGCTAGTCCTGGAAACCGAGGCTGCCAGCCAGGCAGCAGCGGGGAGCTGATGCTGAGGCCCCGGGGAGCTGCGGCCATGGGCAGTGGCGGGGAGCCAACGCTGTGGTCCCAGGAGGCAGTGGGGAGCCGAGGCCGTGGCCCCAGGGGGGGAGTGGGGAGCCAGCCCTGGGCGAGGCACCACCACCCCAGCTGCAGCTGGGACCCCACACCTGCCCCACCCCTGGGCCTGCCTGCTCTGTCCTGGGGGCGGGGAACAGGGCTGGCCCAGGGGCCAGGGGGAGTGCTCTTGGCCCACCCCGCTGCCTTTGGGAAGTGCGGCTGAGGGGCCATGGCGTGGGCCCCGCACTGCCCCGCTGGGAGTGGGACAGCGTGGGGCCCACGTAACCACGGGGCCCAGGGCGATCGCCCCCGTCCCCCCCCCCCCCAACTGACGGCCCTGTCCTCTGTAGCTTCTAAGTGCTCAGTGAAATTGCTTCAGATCTCTGGGACAGAATCTTCTGCTTTACTGGTGTAAATCCAGGTTAATTCAATTGAGCAGAATTTGACACACAAGAGATGAGAGAGATTTTTGGAAAACCCTTGATTCATAAAAATGTTTTCTTAAGCTTGCAAAACCGCCCTCTGGCTTCTCTCATTAATGTGCATCCTTCTCTCTACCTAGCATTTTGAATAAGTATCCAGAGACTTGAAATCTTATCCAGACCTATCCAAATCTCTTTGAAGGGCTGGATTAAGGCAGGAACCTTGGGATGCAGGCCAAAAAGTCTCAGCACAGCAGCAAGTCAATGAGAAATCAAGATTCTATCCAGGGGAGCTGGCACAGGAAAATGAAGGAGTCCATCAGAGGGAGGGCAACAGGAAGGAAGAGTCTGTCTGAGGAAGGAGGGCTTCACTGGGGATCTGATCTGAAGGAGGAGGATGAAAGAGGGAAGGAAGGAAGGGAGGGATGTGGAAAGAGAAAATGTTGGTAGATCCAGCTCTCAATATTTTCTTAAGCCACAGCTGCCTTATTGGTCTGGAAATTGAGTTACAAATCTTGTAACAAGGTTTTTTGCAAGACTTCTGATTCTGGCTGAATTAGAAACCCTCATAGAATATCCTGCCATTGTAATACAGACTATATTAAAGAAGAAATGCAGAAGAGGAGACATTATGAAAGCATACAAAATAATGAATGGTACAGAAGAAGAGGATTATGAATGCTTATTCACCCTTTCCCATAGTATAAGGACAATGGGACATTCAATGATATCAAAAAGTGGCACATTTTAAAATGCTAAAAGGACATACTTTTTAATACAATACATTCTTAACCTGGGGAACTCATTGCCACAAGATGTCATTGAGTCCAAGAGCTTAGAAGGTTAGAACAAATGATTTTACGTATATAAAACATGAATATATAGAGTTATGATGCTAGAGATTTTTAAAAAAACAAGTATTTTGAAAGGACTATAAATTCACATGCTTCAGGGTATAAACCACTTCTTACTAATGGGGACAAAGAGTAGAACTCTGTCTGTTGGTGTTTCTTACAGAGTCTTTTGAAACTGTCATTGCTGGTCACTGTTGGAGACAGACAAGATACTGAGCTAGTCAGACAGTTGGTCTGATCCAGTAGGACAACTCCTTTCTTCCTACAATACTATAATTCCACTTCTGGTTGGAAATATGTTGTGAAGGGCTCTGCGGAAATTACACAGATTAGCAAACTCATCGGAATTTCAAATGAGGTTTGGTTTGAGTTTTAAGTCAGGTGGAGATTATTGTCCATATGCACATAAACTGTTATCACGATTATTGCCAATCTCAGAAGAGAGATCAGGACTAAATAAGCATAGACACTGAAACTCGCTGAGCTATATGAAGAAATCTCTATTGAAACTGCACCTTCTGTACCTGTTCTGTGTTAAACAGAGTGCTGTGGTTTCAGCACAGTCAGTTTGTTTCTGACTTTCCTGGATACTATATAATTCATGTAAGGTAGTAAAAAGAAGGTGTTTTCAGGGTTTTTTTTAGAACTGGAACATGCTGACCTCATGGAATCAACACATTCCATGGAATCCAATGATTCCATCAAAACTTAGATGGACACTAGGCAGGCTGGTGACAGTGACAGTTCCTTTTCGCTGGAAATTCTTCAGTGTCAATGTTTTGTTCAGACACAGAATGAAACAGAACGTGAAAAACCCAGAATTTGTTGTGAAATTGAAATTCGATTTTCTGGCTAGCTCTAGGATTTTTTGTGAGGGGAGAGGTGGAGGTTGTTTTTTATTTTATCTGACCTGCTTTCTCCCTCTTTGTTTGATTTTTGTTTATTACTAAAACCAAACAAACCAAGAGAGGTTAGACTATTTCACAGAATAATCATATCCCAAGTTTTGGGCCAGATTCTCTTCTCACATGCCTAGAGGAAAGCAGAAGTAATGTTGACTTTAAAGGAGTTACTCATGATTTATATTGGTTTCAATGATGTTAGAATCAGGCTCAATGTAGATAGGCTGGTGCAAAGGAAAGAAAAATTAGACCCCTAAAAATACATTAAACTGCTTCAAATAGTCAAACCATTTTGGGGGAGGGAGCAGAGTGAGGGAAGATGGTTACTTTTGAAATCCTTTTTTTTTTTAACAAAATTAAAAAACAAAATACCACAAAGTATTCTTGACTGACATTGTTGGCTAAATTTCAAAATCTAGAAAATTTTTATGGCTGAGTTATGAACTACAGCCACGGAAACAGATTTGAAGAAAGTAGGAGCCAACTCAAACGTTTGCCCAGAATTCATCAATTTTCTGAGGTTTGGAAACCTCTGAACAACCTTTTTTCCTATTGTCTTTAACTTTCTTGCAACTCTTCGCTTTCTGGATCCAACTGGGGCCAGAAGTGGAAATGCAAAGTTCACACGTGAGAGGCTGTTCTCTCAGATATATTTCCAATCCGATCATAAGCAGAAAGGACGAGAAATCCCTTGTGAAAGTCCAATCGGATAACATTTCAAGGCCAACACAAGAACTCTGATTGATTTGTATAAGGTACACGAGCAGTGTTCATCACGTGCTGATGCAAACATACCACTAGTATCATGAATAGCAGCACAACAGTAAAATGGGGGGAAATTACTTCCAATTACTTCTTTTTAAATGTTCAAATTGTTTGTTTTAGAACCATTTTTTTGGTTAATGTTTAACCTCTTACCTTTCCAAAGCAATGTTCATGTTATCAGCTCCATTACTGAAGGGCACAGATAAAATAAAAACTCCTATCTTAAATGTGAATAAATAACAGCAGCAGAAATTAATTGAATGAGCCAACTCACTCACACACCTTTTACGGTTTTCTTTACCTACCAGTGTAAGCAAATGGTGTAACTATGTCTCTGAAAAGAAAGGTGAGCCAGAAGGGACCTCTTGTGTTGCATATGCTCTCAGGCTCCATTAGGAAGGCTGCTGTCCTGAAATCCAACCACCATAGGAAGCAAACAAAAGTAAACATTTACAACATGAAAAAAGAAAGCTACCTATAAAGGGAACATGCTTGTTAATCAGAAGAAGTCTCTCGACTAAGGATGAGCTGTGGAAGGGCTTTAGACATACCCACTACTGTAATGAATGACAACTGTAGTTTTGACTGACGTTGGAAGCCATCTGATAGGAATCCTGGGAGGAAAAACAACAAACTTTTGAGGAATGCATGACAAATGCATCAATTATTTAATTAAGCCAAACAAATCCAATGCAAATCAGTTTATCTTGGCAGTTTGGGGGGACATCACAAACTTTCAGGTGAAGAGGCATTTGGAAAATCAGTTGATTTATTGGGAAAGTGAATCATGGTGAGGGGCATTAGTGAAATCTGATAAGAAAATTTCAGTTTGACAGTTTGGCCAAGTGGAGCTTTACTGAAAACCCAAAAGCGTTACAGTGTCCAGTTTGAAGAGTTTGTATTGTTTCATAAAGGGGACACAAAGGCTGCGTCTACACTTGTAAATTAAGTCGACTTAAGCTTGCTTAAGTCGACTTAATTTACCCTGCGTCTACACTACAGTTTCCTTAAGTCGACTTTATTAAACCTCATTTTAGTTCGACTTAAGCCAGTTTAGACCTGGAGTAGCCCTAAGTCGACTTAGGGCTCCTCCAGGACTCCACCACTGCCCTCCCTGCCGGGGGAGGGACACAGGGGGAGCCTAGCATGCCCCCCCACAGGGCAGGGCAAGGCAGAGTCCTGCCCACCCTGCCCCTATGCCCTGCCAGGGTCCCTGTCCCCCTGGCACTGAGCCCCCTGGCACTGGGCAAGGGGTGCCCCCCCTACCCCCATGGACCTGCCCTAGGTCCCTCTAGCCCCTAGAAGTCGACCTAGGCATCCAGTGTGGACGATCTAGGTCGACTTTGTAAGTTCCTCCCTAAGTTGACTTTAAATTTAAGTGTGGACATGCTAAGCCGACTTAAAATTACAAGTGTAGACATAGCCAAAGAGAGAAGAGAAAAAAATATGAGCAGATAAGGATATTGTAATGAGGAGATAAACAGGAATTGGTATCTGTGTGTTTCATTAATATACATACTTGAGGTTGTATGTAAAATATCAGATATTCAATGACTATTCCTTAATTTTAATAAAATTAATGATTCAATGGATTCCAGATACTAAAACAAAAGGCTTCGTCCTATTATGTTTCAAAGCACGGCACCTTTATTTGTATATTACAACAAAACAAGAGACTATAACCAATGGTTGATCTGTAACTGAGAAGAAAGAGTTATTTTCATATAGGATCTACTAGCAATATCTGCTTTCCATAAAGATTGAATTTGAATTCTGTTTAATGAACTAATCCTAAGATACAGAAGTTGCTGAGGGCCTGATTCTGTCACACAGTCATACACTTAACCACCCATGTAGTCCCATAGATGTTTATAGAACTTCTTGGATGATTACACACTCCTCAGCTTGATAAGAAGTGGCAACATTGGGCTCCAAGGTTCTTTCATTTTTAGTTGGAACGGAAAGGGTGCAGAAATTCCTAACATGTCTCTTTGTTGTAGAAATTCTATGCATCAATGTCTCTATGTGATTGACCTCTGAGTGTCTGTATCAAGTTTTGCATGTACAATGGCCCACTGAACAGCCAGGCAAGCCAGCTGCAAGAGGACTTTAAGCTGTTTTTGGTCCTTACACAGGTCCGTGTCAAGGCAACTCAACTAGATCCATGGATCTGGGCTACTGTCTCCACCAGGGTAAAATTAAAGCCTTGTCAGGGAGAATTTTAAAGAGCACAGCTAACCCAACTTTAATGGGGATGTAGCTGTTAGACAACAGAGGTCCTTTAAAATGAATGGAAATAATGTAGAACGGCATAGAGTTTGAATGAATTTAATAATTGTTAATAGTGATTATTATTTTCCTATAAGAGACTCATTTTACTTGATCTTTCACTCCATGCACTGCAGACTAAATCTTTTAATCTGAATCCTACTTTAATGCTGAAGCTTCATAGCTTGATAGAAAATAAAAATGGTTGTCATACCATTTCAGCAGAACAGATCTGCCTTTTTTTCAGTAAACGGGCACTGGGAGAAAGACAGATGAATTGCTCTACATCTTTTAGTTTCAGTCAGAAGTTTAATTTTCAAGCAGCATTCATGCAGTGTCAGAAATTCAAATTCAAGTGCCACAAGTTCTTAGAAGAAACCAGAACCCTTTTTGCAGTTATATATAATATAGTATTGCAACTAACATCTTTCCCATCCATTATCCAGAAAAAAACTTATCAGGAGAATCAACAAAAGTCTTGTGGCACCTTAAAATCTAAGAAATTTCTTTGGGCATAACATGGATCTGATGAAGTAGCTTGCAGCCCACGGACGCTTATGCCCGAAGAAATTTGTTAGTCTTTAAAGTGCCACAGGACTTTTGTTGGTTTTGTTATATACAGATTAACTCTGGAACTTAGCAGGAGAATGATTCTGACAAATGGATCTCACTATTAAGCCTGAATTAATGAGCATCATGCAGAAATAACCTCTCCTATGGCACTTCTCATTCTGAGTAGGAAATTCAGTATTTCATTGTATCCCCTGGATTCCAGACAGCAACAAGTTTTAATCCCTCTCTTTCCAAGAACTGCTATTCCATTTTCTAGTCCCAAAACCAAAACCATAATTTCTCATTGCATAACCTCTGTGTGAAGAATATGGCAACAGGTTCAGATATGATGCTGTTGTCCAAGTCACTGTCTATCACACTTCCCTGCTCTATTTTCACTTTTCCCATGCAACATCACCTCATCTCATGTATTACATTTGTTTCTGATTATAGGCTGTGTATAATAGTCCAGCACAATGCCTTACAGTATGCCATGGCTTCATGCCATGGGAAAAGACATTCATAATTTTTATGACCCCAGTGCAGCAATGATGCATTTTTTTTAAATTGAAGACCATGTAAAGGAATTATTTTGCAGCAGTATTAGGCATCATTACTCATAGAAGACATACATATTTGAACTCGTTAAGGCTTTGCTTTGCTATTTCAGAACCTATGCTGTGAATGCCTTGTTTTTCCAACTCCACCAAGGACTAGAAAAACCCTAAAAAATAGGAAGGACTGAGCCTTAAACATATTAATTTCCAGTTTGGGGACTAGATTCTGTACTAAGTATAAACCCAGAGTGAATCTGAAGTCCGTGGAGTTTTCCTGGTTTACATGTGGGGAAAGGGAGCAATGGTGATGGAGAAAGGCAGGGTTTGGAATGGATTGTTTATTTCAAATGGACTGAACAAAGCTTATTTACTCCAAGCAAGCAGATACTTATTCACATTGCTAACTGCACTGAAGCCTGTCCTGCTATTTTTAGCATGCTGATTAGATGGAAGCCCACTTGCACAGCAAATCATAGTTCCAATTGCAATGTACACATAGCCTCAGTCTGACTTTGCGCTGACATTGCACCTGAGAAATTAGCATTGTAGAGGATCACAGAGAAGTTAGCTACTCTCCAAGCCAGTCTACTCCAAATAGCATGTTTGGGAGTGTTTTTGTATGTGGAAGCATGCCATAGTGTTAAGGAGATCCTGCAGTGATTCATTGAGCCTCCTTCCCTAGGGTGGACAAAGAAAGGGCTATTGATTAGTTCACTGGGGCAGAGCCTGTTGACATGTTTTTAATGTAGACGTTTCCTGCAAAAAAATGGGGCTTCACTGCAAACAAGATTTTATTCCATGGGAAAACAGTGTTTGGTGAAAAATTTTAATTTTTTCCATTTGTTTGAGGATTCAAAATTAGAAAAAAATTCAATTTATTTTTCCCTTTCTTCAGATTTTTTTCCCACTGAATGCAATAGAAGAAAGTTTAGGTCTTTCTCCTTCCTGCTTTTTTTCCTTTCCCCTTTTGCCACTCTGTAATTTTCAAAATGGTCTCAACTTTGGAAGAGTCATAATAGAAAGAGGGGAAAGGTAAAGGGAAAAAAAAGTAAATATTACTTACTTTATTTCTCTTGGTGGCAACGAGGGAGAAAATGGGGAGGGGTGAATGGTACAAAAGGAAAAAAAGTGAAAAAATTAAATGTTGATTAACATTTTTGGAAAAAAAACCCTAAAAAACTAAAACGTGGTTCTACTTTGAAGTCTGTGACACAGAAATAAGTTCAAAATTACAGAAAAAAATCCTGCAATTGTATTTTTTTCCCTGTTTTTGATCCCTCCAAAGATAGATCTTGGAAAATATACCCACTAAAGAAAGATTATGTGAATTAGACATATTGGGTCCAAATCATCCTAGATGGTTTAGATGGAATACCAACATGCCTGTTGGATCTCCTTCACATCCCTTAATACTATTTCAGCTGCCTTTATTCATATTAAGTTAACTACTTTTAGCTCCAAAAATCAAATCAATGAAATGCAAATTCTTTGTCTATGCTAGGAAGGGAAAATAATTTTACTAAATTACATTTTCAGTCACCACTAAATTTATTCTTGCAATTTTGAGTGCTTTTTGCATGTGGGAGTCAAGTAGCTAAACATCCAGTTCTTTGATTTATGTGGATCAAATGTATTTATGTGTGCAGAAATTTGCAAGTGAAAACTATGGGTGCAAGTTTAGCAAGCACTTTCAAAAATTTGGCACATGGAAAAAAGTAGCTCTGCCCTAAATGAGCTGATCTGAAAGGACGACTTTTTCTACAAGTAATTTGACAAAGCTGCATTCCCTGAGAATGGAAGTCCTCTGCCAAGGCTCACAAAGTGAGTGTCGTTTGCTCAGACAAATAATATTAAGATACAATCATTGCCTCTTGTGGACTCAAAAATGAAAATACTGGATAAAATCCCATCTCTTGGCTTCATGGTTGTCAAGAATAGGATCTATTAGTCTTTAAAAGAAATAATAATTATTCAAAGTAGCCAAGGAGAACTATGTGAACTGGCATCTACTCAGCATTTTATGGAGAGTTTTTTTTTTCACTTTGTTTTTCAAAATACTCAGAACTGTACTTAACAAGCAAGATTTGATTGTTCCAACCTTTTGTCTCCTACTATTCTCATGCAATGTGGTTACAAACCTCTAGAAGTATTTGCTTGCTTCTTCTGATAATGATCTGTATCCTGAAGGAGATGAGCTGAAGATGTATCAGAAATGGGAAACCTTCCTGCCAATGAAAGAGAGCAGGAAATGTCAGCAACCCTTTAACTTGTATGTTTCTAAAGGTGATATGTTTTCCAAAATCTTAAGAGTTTGGCCCATATTCTGTCTTCAGTTACACCAATGGCAACTTAGAGGGCGGGGTCTCGATTGTCCTGCCCCTAGTGTAGTCCCTGTGCACGGTCCAAAGAGGATGTACAGTGTCCATATGGATGTAGTGCTTCATACCAACTTTGCATTCATTTGCATTGGTGTAAATGCCTGTACAAAGGAGAAGGGCTACAGAGCATCATTCCATCAATGATTTCCAACATGAATACAAGAGATGTTAAAATGTTCCTTCATTGTCTAGCTACAGTCTGAAATCACTCCCACGTTCATTCCCTTGACCCAGAAACTTTGGCTTTGAAGCATTGTTGATGTCATGCCTGTAATAGTACTTAATCCCATCAAACCATTTATCTTTTTTTATTCAATTTGTGAAAATCACCAGTGTAATGTTTGCCCAGAGATTCCAATGTGATGCAACACCTCTATGCTGCACGGCTGGTAGCCACCAGTGATAAAGCCAGCGTAGCTGGCCATGGATATCACTTTTGTGTTAGAAGGATCATCTGGTGCCATAAAGTCAACCCTGCAGCATCTCCTCCCCTGCATCTTTCTCCTGCTGCCAGTCTGGCTGGGGCAAAGTAAGCAGAGCAGAATCATTCCTAAGTCATAGGGATCCCTGGCTGTTGTCTCCACCTCATGCAGCTAGTAGTAGCTGATGTAATTTAGAACAGTCTTGTGCCAGGGCTCTCATTCAGCACACAGTCAGCCCAAGTAATTACAAATGAGCCCCTTAACATATTTTTTGTTTCGCTGGCAATTTCAAAATGGATTTTTGTTTTGATTTTTTTCAAAAATGGAAATGGGTGTGTGATGAGGTGTCAGACAAAATATTTCACTAAATTCCAAATAAACCCGCTGTGCTTCTATTTTTAAATTTTAAAAATAAAAATAAAGGAAATGTTTTAAAGTGAAAAAAAAATCAAAATCTTTCCTTTCAAAAACGTGTCATGTTTTTTCAGAATTTTTATTCAGCTGAAAAAAAATTCAGCGAAATCAACATGAACTCAAAATGTTTGTGTCATCAAATCTGTATTTTTTGTCACATGAAAAATTTTGTCCATTTCTACCCTCTGCATTTCCTATATAGTTTGAAAAGCTAATTAACT
Organism: Pelusios castaneus; assembly: GCA_007922175.1. Classification (NCBI taxonomy): domain Eukaryota; kingdom Metazoa; phylum Chordata; order Testudines; family Pelomedusidae; genus Pelusios; species Pelusios castaneus. The sequence goes on from ML685766.1 coordinate 15,703,696, forward strand.
GTCCTTGATTTGTTTTATCATGTGAACTGACACTATTTCCTTCTAGGCGTATCTTTTAAAAGTAATTGAGAAATCATTTGTCCCTTACATGAGAGCCAGTTTTCTTTTCTTTTCTTTTCTTTTCTTTTCTTTTCTTTTGGCATGTTCTAACATCTTTGAAATGTAAGCCCTGCCACTACTGGAAGTCAGTCATTTTTAGTTTTGTCGTTTCACCTCCACTCTAAGACCATGTTCCTTATAAAAGATGAGAATGTCTCTGTGACACCGGCAGACCAGACTCCAGCTCATGCCAACAGCCCGGGCCTCACTGAACACTAATAAATGTATAGCTGGAAACCAGTCTGGCTTCCCTGTGGATTAGTAGAGTTAAAATAGATATCAGTGTTATAAGAATGTGTTTAATGTTTAGACTTTATGGAATGCTTGTAGGATGCTACAGGTATTAATCCTACTTATAATATCTGTATCCCGCTGTCATGCTCTCTGGAACTGCACATAACTGAGAATGCCAAACTCAGACTGTCGAAAGAAGGGCAGACACTCCAAACCGATATCTTCTATAATTAGATTTCACCAATCTTGTGATCAATATGAACATTTAGATAACTCTAAGGCTATGTCTACACTGACAAAAGTTAGTTCGAATTAGTTAATTTGAACTAACTAATTCAAACTAATTTTAGTTAGTTCGAATTAACTTAATTCGAACCAGCATGCCCCCACTAGAATGCTAGTTCGAACTAAGCAAGTGCCATACATGGCACTTGCTTAGTTCGAATTAGTCAGTTGCATTAAGGTCAATGGCTATGTCTACACTGGGTAATTTAAGCTGACTTAGTGTGTCTACACTGAAAATTAAAGTTGACTTTGGGGGGAACTTAAAAAGTCAACCTACACCATCCACACTGGATGCCTAGGTCGACTTCTAAGGGCTTAGGGAGACCTAGAGGAGGTCCACGGGGGCAGGGAGGCACCCCTTGCCCAATGCCAGGGGGCTCAGCCTTTGCCCCATTGTACATAGGTACAATGGGGCAAAGGGGGACAGGGACCCTGGCAGGGCATAGGGGCAGGGTGGGCAGGGCTCTGCCCTGCCCTGGGGGGGGGGCATGCCAGGCTCCCTCTGTGACCCCCCCCGGCAGGGAGGGCATTGGTGCAGCCCTGGGGTAGCCCTAAGTCGACTTAGGGCTACTCCACAGCTACACTGGCTTAAGTCGACTTTAGGGAGTCAATTTAAGCCTTAGGTCTAATAGAAAGGAGGTTTAATAAAGTCGACTTAATTTTAATTAAGTCGACTTTATTTTCCTTAAGTCGACTTAAGCACGCTGCTTAAGTCGACTTAAGCAAAGTGTAGTGTAGACGCAGAGTAAATTAAGCCGACTTAAGCAAGCTTAAGTCAACTTAATTTACCAATGTAGATGCAGCCAATGTGCTGGTTAGTTCGAACTAAGCAGTTAGTTCAAACTAACATGGCCACATTGACTTAATTCAAACTAACTAGTTCGAGCTAAGGGTTAGTTCGAAGTAAAATGAGGTTTTACTAATTTGAACTAACTTTTCCTTAATTCGACTTAAGGAACTGCTTAAGTCGAATTCAGGAAACTCAAGTGTAGACACAGAGTAAATTAAGTCGACTTAAGCCTGCTTAAATCGACCTAATTTACAAGTGTAGACACACCCTAAGAGACTTCCCATGGAGTCAGAGGGAATCCCCTTGAGCTCTCCAGTCTATTCTGCCACCAAGGCAAGCTGGACTTAGTGATAAATGATCACTTACACTAAATTTTTTTTTTAAAAAAAATCACAAAATATTCAAGTTGTTTCCAGTTCCAAAAATCCAGTCACTTACCCAGATGAATTTGTACCTTAAATATCATACTAAAAACAATGCCAGTAGCCAATTTGGTAATAAGCTAAATAAAGGTTTATTAATTGGGAAAAGAAATGAGAGCTATTTTCAGATTAAAGTAAGCATATATGCACAAATGAGTTTCAATCTGATTCAAATGGTGACAGAATTGTTGTAATCTGTCAGCAATGAATGTCTTTTTAGGGTTTAACCCAGGTTGACCTTGGGGATTTCTGCTTTTTGTTTCTTCGCTCCAGCCCTTGGAATAGCTCAAGCAGCAAGGAGATTAAAACTTCTTCATGTTAGCTATTTTTTTCTCCCAGTCCAGCATTCAAACCAAGGCCTTCTGCATGTAGTTCTGCATGGGAGGATAGAGCAGTTAACAAATCTTTTGTCCTATGATGGTTCACTTTATTTTGATAGTCCTGCTGAATGGGCAGAGGGGAGCCACTCTTTCCATATGAGTTCACAAGTTCAGAGCATGCATTTTTACAATTATAAACAAATTTTTATATTTTACCTTTTAGCATGAATTATAGGCGTTACAAGTAAAATTAATTCATGCAACAACTTACAAGCATTTTATAGAGTCTAAACACATCCTTACAAGTCTAATATCTATCTTGAACAATGTTAATGTAGGTGAACTGCTCTGGTTTCCAGCTATGGATTTGCCAGTGGTCAGTTGATGCCTACAGACTGGGCATTGAGCTGGCACCTGGTTTACCCAGCATCACATACATGATCTAAGACAGTGGTTCTCAACCTTTTTGGCTTGAGCGCTACAGGTATCATTTTTACAACCCAGAAGGGCCACCAGTCTCTGACAGCAGCCCCTCCCCATTCACTGCAGCCAGATGGAAGGAGCTCAGTGAAGAGGGAAACTGCACACATCCTGTAACCCCATGCAGTCTGCCTGGGTCCCTAGTCAGTGACTTTCTTCTGCATCTAGGGGGATAGAAGATTAGTGCTCCCCTCCATTCCGCTTCAGCAGGGACCCCAGCACCTAGGGACCCAGGCAGAGCACTTTGCTGGGCTCCTTGATACAGACAGGGGGAGTGCAGATCTCCCATCCCTTTGGCTGCAGCAAGGAGCCTACACCAATCTTTTATCCCTGAGGAAATGTAGTCCGCCTGAGTCCTTACTTAGGCAGTGGCTCTCTTCTGCAGACAGCAGGAGAGGAGCCATGGGCCACTTTGAAAGTCGCCGCTGGCCACTTTTGGGCCCTGGGCCACAGGTTAAGAACTACTGATCTAAGATAATGCTTAAATGTTTTCTCTATAACTGAATCTCGCCAAACAGGAAACATAATCTTTGTCTAATGCAAAGTGCTGGATTCCTACCAAAGGTATTACTTCCTGCCCATCAGAAAGGACTACTGAATCCAAATGAGCCATTGTGAAACACAAACTTCATAGGTTGTTGCCCCCACCCACCCATGAAGAGGTTACGCTCAGAAACACTCATTCCATCAGCTCAGACTCTGGAGTGAAAGGATAAAAATCCCTGATCAGAGGAAACTGGGGTATTTTTACACTGTCTGGATTCTGAGGGGCAAAGATTCCTAAACATAAGTTCCCCAAGCTCCTTCACTTGAGTTAGCCTCAAGGACATAAAAGCTGGCTTATTATAAAAGCTTCTAGTACCTTCTGAATTTAAGATTGTATCTCATTTGTGCATGTTACTTTCTTTAACATTGCAAATGACTCTTGTTTTTCCTAGTTAATAAATCTGTAGTTAGTTTATTACAGGAGTGCCAGTTTCATATTACTATGGCGCAATATGAGAAACAAATTATCTTATATCCAGGTGAAGCCTATGGTATCTGTTCAGAACTGGTTGCTGAAGAAGAGGTTCTCACTACAGCTTATGAATGAATCTTTGATTATTGGAGAAGACAACATGATAGTGGTAGGGTAATGAGTTTGCTCAAAAAAAAATGTCTCATGTATTTTCATTTAAAGATAAAGGAGTCAAAGAAATTAATTATTTTTGGGAGTTCATGTATTTGTCCTCTACTAACCAGGTCATCATTCAGACTAGAAAAAAATGCGGTGACCAAGCCAAGGCTCCTGCTCAATGAGTTGATGAAAAGCCAGAAAATTATGGCAGTAACTGTAGTCGAAGCATGACCAGAATTTGAACTGCTGAAGATTAGCGTTTTCTGTTCAATGCTGTACACATCTCCTCTAAATAAGCTTTATACACTGTATTCATGGCTGGAGGGGTCCCTAGCAACTCTGGGCCACTGAACTAATTGCATTTTTTTTAATGGAAAAAACTGTACAATTTAAATGAGAACTATCCAGAACAGTGATGAGTGTCAATACCTTGATATTGTTCCAGGTTAAAAATGGTTTCATGTGACTTTGGCAGGTGGCTTATAAAGTCGTAAAAGAATCAAAAGTGTTTTATACAGAAGTGTAATTAATCAGTGACTGAAATTTTGATTGAAATGACAGCTATTGAGCAGAGCACCTTTCCCCACATTGTCTGAAGGCTTTGTTGTATGGGGCACACAGGCTGAGAAAATCCTGAATTCTTACTTTAACCTTCAGTGGACAAATTCACCTTTGGCATCACTGGGAGAAACTACATGCTAATAATAAATACATATCTATTGGATGTGCTGACCATGCTTGTTCTTCAGGGTCAGGGGTGGATTAAGACTAAGTAGGGCCCACATTCACTATCTCCTTTTACTTCTGGCTCCCATGGTTTTCCTTCACTAACTGTTCTCAAAGGACTCAACTCTGGTTCCAACTAGTCTCTTCCTGCCAGTCCCCTCCTCCCTGATGGACTTACTGAGCTTCCCTTCTTGGTCCCACTTGATACACTCTTAGAGCAGGTCTACACTACTGTGATGGCAGAAATCGATGCAGCGGCATTTATTGAACGGGTCTGTGTAGACCTGCTCAGTTGATAGGAGAGTGCTCTCCCGTTGACTGAATTTGTCCACTTCCCCAAAGGTGGAAGGTAGCGTTCACAGGAGACACTCGCCCATCAACTTAGTTCCAGGAAGACATTGCACTGCATAGATGTAAGTATATCGATGTGAGATACACTAGTTACGTTACATAACTAATGTGGCTCATATCAATCCAGAATGATGGTGTAGACCAAGCCCTGGTTTTCCATTGATTTTTTAATCTGCTGGGCCCCCTTTGACTGTCTGGGCATTAATGATTCTGCTTTAATCTGTTTCTGCTCATGATGTTCATGCCAGTAACAATGGCCAGGCCTATTGCTTACCATATCTATTGCTCCGTGTGGCTTTAATTCGAGTACAATGGAAACAAATGACTTATAATTGGTCCAATACTATTTGCCGAGTTTCTGACAGAAAATACATGCAAGTGTAAAAGTGGTGACTGCGAAAGGCAGAAAAGAGAGACATACATTTGTAAATGTGCTTTAAAAATCAGTGGGTCATACTGAGATCTGCTGTAAATGTATCTTCCATGGAATTGACTGGGACAATTTCTGCAGTAATGAAAATATAGTGTAAGCTATATGTCAGGTGTACATCAATCCCATAATTGGCCTGATTCTACTCTTT
>ML685766.1:15714100-15738910 GCA_007922175.1 Pelusios castaneus
TGATACCAAACATGACATAGTTCCTATGGATTATAGCATTTATGAGATATCCATAGAAAATAATATCATAAATGCTTCCCTAAATCCAGACAGTGTCACACCGTGCCCACATGCCCTGCCCTTTGGGGGGCATGCCAGGCTCCCCCTGTGCCCCCCCTGGCAGGGAGGGCATTGGTGTAGTCCTGGGGTAGCCCTAAGTCGACTTAGTGCTACCCCAGGGCTACACTGGCTTAATTTGACTTTAGAAAATCGAATTAAGCCTTAGGTCGATTAGAAAGGTGGTTTAATAAAGTTGACTTAATTTTCATTAAGTCAACTTTATTTTCCTTAAGTCGACTTAAGCAAGCTGCTTAAGTCGACTTAAGCAAAGTGTAGTGTAGACGCAGGACACATTAAGTCGACTTAAGCCACGCTTCAGTCGACTTAATTTACAAGTGTAGACGCAGCCCTTCTTATTTCCCCCTCCCCCCCACTGGAACAAAGTTGGAAAACACTAAAAATTGAGTGAAATGAAAGAGAAAATCCCATAATTTTCAAAGTTTTCCAAATTTTGGCCAACTGGAAAACAGTAAAAGTGTATGAAAAGAGGATTTTTTTCCTACTCCCCCTTTTTAAAAAGGGGGTGGGAGTAAAGAAAAGAGAGGGCGGGGGGGGGACATACAAATCCCAGCTCCCAAAAATGGAAAAATGAAATTGTCCAGTTTTCAGAGAACCAAACAAAATGATATGCTATGTCAGAGTGAAACTATGTCATTTCATTTTGACATTACAAATGACACAAAATGTTTTATCTGAAAGGAAAATTTGTGTGGAAAACCTAAATTTTGTGAGTAAAAAAAATTAGAAATAGACTCTCCCCACACACACTCAGGGGATTAAAAAAAAAGTGTGGGGGGGCGTTCCCCACAAGCTTTACTTCTGAGCACATTTACTGTGTGTGTATGTGCAACTTGGGGACTCATCTGCACACAGAGCTACATAACTGTAAACTAGGTCTGAATGAGTTCTCCCTTAACATCTAGTGACCCTGGAGGAAAAGGCATCAGGAGACGACCATATTTGCATAGACACCTGCATTATGTGTCGCTTTGTCAAAATAATCAGTTTCATTTAATTTTGGGTTACAATTCACTTGAGTATTGTATGAAGGGCTGATGAACTGTTTTTCTTATTCTATAAGTGAAGGGCAGCAGAACTATATTTAGCATGCTTTGACTGAGATGTCACCCTAAACTGAACCTCACTTCCAAGGCAGGGGGAAGGAATGTCAAATCCCACTGAACATGGGGAGAGGGAGGGTGTCAGAAGAGGGGTGCCTAGCTGATGGTGTGGATTCTGCCTAAAAGGTCATATAGGGACAAGGAGGGTGAGGTAATATCTTAAAGTAGACCAGCTTCTGCTGGTGGGGGGAGGCAAGCTTTCCTCAGGAACAATAGAAGAGTTCTATATAAGCTTAAACCATGTCTCTCTAACCAACAGAAGTCGGTGCAGTAAAAGATATTACCTCACCCACCTATCCTCTCAAACATCTTAGGACCGACAGAGCTATCATTTGCAGGGCCGTCCCTTGGGGGGAGGCTCAGAGCCAATCAGCCTAGGTGGAGCCCTGTCCCCCCCAATGCTGGTGGGGAGTGCGGCGGCCCCCATGGACCCCAGTTGCCCCCGGGGAACCAAGGCCGCTGCCGGGAGCCGACCCCGGTCGAGGCCACAGTCAGGTACCCTTCCTGGCCACATGTGGCCGTGGCCAGGGGTGTTGGAAGGCTGCCCCTCCCCTGGGCCTGAGTGCTCCGCCCTAGGGGCAGGTAGGAGGGCTGGCCCAGGGACCAGGGGAAGCACTCTTGGCCTGCCCCGCTGCCTTCCAGTGGTGAGTAGGGGGAAGTGTGGCTGTTGGGGGGGTCACAGCGTGGGGCCCACGTAACCATGGGGCCTGGGGCGATCACCCCATTCACACTCCCCCCCAAAGGACAGCCCTGATCATTTGGCCTCCTTTCTTTCCCATGTTTAAGGACAGGGCTGATTGGACTCATGGGAGAACCCTTGTGTCTGTTCAGTGATTGCTAGAGCTGATAGCAGAGATGAGTGGGTTTAGGGACTTAGCCTTAGACAGTGGGGGCAGAGTTGCAATGAAGAGGCGCCAGCCCAGTGATTCCCTGCTATCCAGTGACATCATTAATAGCTGGTCTAACTGGGGGGACCTCAGACTGTGGCAGCAGCAGAAGCAGCAAGCAGTAGGAGTGAGAGCAGCAAGCGAGTGCAGAGGAGACATTGCTCAAAGGCCCTCTCCTTTTCAGGAGTGGTAGGTGGACCATGTGAACATACTTCTGAACCACAGGTGCAGAAACTAGAGGTGTGTGTTGGCGGGGGGAGGAGGGAGGAGGGGAATGCACTCGCCTGATGTGGTTTCCCTCATTTACAGTGAGTGTGTACAGCTCTCACTGACCCCCGCTCCCATACATATTGTTCCAGCACCCCTACTCCGAACTCTGGGGCTGTGCTCACTAAGGACTATGAACAGTGAGTAGCATGCAGGGAGGGAAAGGGGAGGGGCATGTTAAAGAGACATTTGTTCTTCGGATTTTCTCACAGCAAGTCGACTTAACAGTAGACATAGCCATCCACACTGGCTTTAAGTCAACTTAATAAGGTCGACTTAGCGCTATTCCCCGTTCACACTGGCTTTAAGTTGACTTAAGAAGTCGTCTTAAGGCTTAAGTTGACCTTCAGACGTGGTGTTATTAGGTTGACTTAAGATGTTATTAAGTTGACTCAAGGAAGTGCTTAAGTTGACTTAATAAAAGCCCAGTGTGGACACGGCTTTGTGCAGGTTGACTTAAGCGTCCTTAAGTCGACCTAAGTTGCCAGTGTAGACGCACCCTTAAAGTGCCCGGGAGTGATGTTTAGTTTTCCCAGATTGCTGGGTATGGGATAGAGCTGGTTCTGTTTTGTATTGTTAAGAGTAATACCTAGATATTGAAATTAGCTCTTGCTGTTGCTGCTAATGTCACTGTGACGGGGTGAGCCTACCCTGCACTAAAGAAGCCCAACAAACTCTGTGGGCAGTGGAGGCCCTGCCCCTTGAGCCCTGCGGGGCATGCTCAGGCTGCTGTCCCAGCATAAAAGAGGGCAGCTCAGCTCAGTTGGGGCTGACTGGTGAGGAGGAAGGACCTCCACTTGAAGCTCCTGTCCAGGAGCGTGACCAGCCCCATGCAGCTGGAGAGGGAGCCACTGATGCTGTGTGGGAATACCAGGAGCAGCCATCTTGCGACTGGAGCCCTGAGGCCCACCTGCAGACGTAGACAGTAGCCGCCGAAGCCTCGAAGGAGACATGGACCAGGACCACGCAGGAGGACCGCCCTCTGCTCGGGTAGGAAGCAGCCCAGGGGCCTGGATTGTGGGGTCTGGGGTGAAGCCAGTGTGTTTCGGTTTGGATCCCCGCTGGCGGAGTGCCATAACCCTGGCATCCATAGGGCCCTGGGCTGGGGCTCAGTGGAGCGGGAGGGCCTGAGCCCCCCTACCCAGGCACCGCCCTCCTTGTGGCCACTAGGCCGGACTGCCCTGACCTGGGGGCTTGATATTGACTCTGTGGCCATTGGGCTGGACTGCCCTGACCCGAGGGCTGATATATTGACCCTGTGGCTGCTAGGCCAGACTGCTCTGAGTTCCAAGGGCAGTTCAGTAATTCAGAGGAGGGGAGTCCACAAAGTTGTGTTGACACCTCTGCGTCTGTAACCCCAGATTTCCCCACCTGGGGGCGCTGCGGAGGGCTCCCTCCCTGACAGTCACCTAGTAGAAGAGTTACATAAGCATCTGTTCCAGAGATATAGCCATGGTAGTCTGTGTACAGCAAAAACAATGAAAGTCCTGTGGCACCTTAAAGAGTAACAAATTCCTTTGGGTATAAGCTTTTATGGGCTGCAACCGACTTCACCAGATGCATCATGCATAAGCATCTATTCAGCCATACAGGCCTGCAAAATCCCCAAATGTATATATGCACAAATGGTAAGTGTGCACCCAAATGCTGGTGTGTAATTGTGGCTATTGGCTTCTGCGAATCCATCTGGCAGTAAAGCATTTGAGGTACTTCACATCTGAGAGAAATGAATTGGATAGCCTTGACTTGTGACACCAGTGACAAAGATATAGCCTTGATTACAACAATCTTGCTTTTTAGACAATGCATTCCATACAAATACATCCTATAATTCTTGACACACTGTAGTGACAGTCTACTCTTATCTGCATCAGCATGTATAGACTTGTAAGTAGGTGAGAAGGTAGATGGCTATGAATTTCTTTGCCACCTGCAGAGGCACAGCAGCCTGCAGAGAGTAACGAAAATATATAGAAGCACAACACAGCATGACGCAATGTGCAATAGCACTATGATAGATTTGCATTTTCAATAATTACATAAGCATAATTTAATTTTACATGCTAGAACTGAATCAGGATAGTATAGTCAACATGCTTACATTGTTGTGAAAAGTGCAATGGTAGATAGGGCTGGCCCAACCATATAGGTGAACTAGGCAGTCACCTAGGGCACCAAGCTTTAGGAGTGCCAGGTTAGACAGAATTGAATTTTTTAGCTATTCAAAAAATATTAATATATTAGCTCTTATAAAATGTGGGGGTGGGGGCGCGCCCAAGTCATTGTTTGCCTAGGGTGTCAAAGACCCTTGGGCTGGCCCTGATGGTAGATATGATGCACCTTGCACGTGGCCCCTTGCTTAGACCTATGTCTAAAGGCACAGTTCAATCTATAGTACCCGGATATTTTGACCACAGTTAATTCTGAGAAATGCTGATATACAATATAAACAAATAGGTAAATGTTTAGGTCTTTTCAGACCCATCGCATTATTCATATAGCTATGCTGTTCCTACATGTGCCTATTGCTGTTAATTTTGTTCTCTATTCTTTTTTTCCTCCATGTTATTTGTTACCTTCACTTGCTGCATTTTGTCCAAGATTGTAAGCTGTTGAGTACAGCAACCCTGTCTTCCTATTTGTGTATAATTCCTCATCCCAATGGACCTTGACCTTAATCAGGGTCTCAGGGTGGTACCACAATAGAAAAATAATAAGAAATAAGGTTTAATTTAACCTAAATATTTCATTACAAGCAATATTCAGAGAAGCCTCAGAACAGTGAGCCATTCCATGAGAGAAATTTGGGAGACTGGTATATATTTGCTGGGACCCCCAGCCTCTCCTATTTTATCTCAGTTAAACATTTGGAGGAATCCCCTCTGAGCGTGGGGCCCAGTACAATTATCCTCCCCAGCCCCCATCAGCCCTGGGTAATCATACATGTTACAGAAATAATACCCTCTGTCTAGGCACAACATGGTGAGGTAATAGCAGAATAAGAGCATACTTTATTCTGAAGCCAAGCCTCTCTGATAAAGGTTTATGTCCCAAAGCTCATTGCAGACTTGGGCCCTTAGTCTGTACTTAACTCTGAATTTCCCTCATTTGGGAGCAAGTCGAACTCTTAACTTTATTTGAATGTACTCAACTGTAGGGTTTTTCAAAATAGGGATTTTTTGAAGCTTCCCATGAGTCTTCCTTCCCCATTTTTTAATCCATTAAATACCACATTCCAAAGCCCACTCCTGCTGCTCTTTGAGTTAGACAGAGGGAAAGAAGAAAATAGTAAGATGTTCCTCCCTACTACTGTGCTAACTTTGAGCAACTGTCTGTGTGGAGGGAGGGAATGACCTTGGAGCCCAGACTCAACTTTCCCCCCATGATTGCCAACCATTCTCAAGGCCTTTTTTGTTACTGGCATCTCATCATATCATTAAAGCAGGCTAGATATACTTCTATTCTCCAGTTCAGGGCCAGATTAAGGCAGGGGCTTTAGAAGCTGCAGCTCTGGGCCCCATGCTGCAAAAATCCAGCCCCAGCCGAACTGGACCCAGCATCAAGCACCAGCCTACCCCACCCCTGCAGCTGGCTAGTTTGCAGGCCCTGGGGCCCCAAATGCTGGGTGAATCCCAGCGCCAATTACTGGCCTGCCCCGCATGGCTGGTGGGAGCCACTGCCAATTGAGAGGTCCGGGGGTGTGGGGGAGGGCCCCATGAAAGTGGGCAGCTTGTGAGGCACCTGGGTGCCTTAATCTGGCCCTGCTCCAGTCCTGAGAATTTCGCTCTGCCTAGGTACTGAATGAAATCTGGGCCTTTTAACATACCAAGAAGTGTCTCATTTTCTGAAATAACGATATAGGGAATGTATGAAGTTGATGAGAAACAGAAGTGATTAACCTGATTTCTTTTCATTGAGAAATTAGGATTTAATGTCCATACCAATAAGAGGAAATACATTTTTCATGCTTCCATTTACAATGTCAAAGGGAGAGAGAGGGAGAGCAAGCAAGCAAGAGGGAGATTAACAAATACAATATACAGGAGCCTAAATTGAAACATCATTTTTCATAGGAAGAAGGTTTTGGCACAGTTCAGGCTGTTTGTGATGTAGTGTCTCCAGTCAGCCTCAGTAAAAGTTGGCTGCAATTTCTCAGAACCTGCCTTTTGAGACTCAGTGACTGCTTTTCTTCCCATAGATCTGATTACGCTAATTGCACATTTTTTAAAATTATAAAATGGAGGTCATAAGTCTACAAAATGATCTGAAAAATGGATTTTTTTTCTACTCTGGTTTTACTAAGGTGTCTGTCATCTTCTCTCTTTACCATTTTCAGTTATCCTAGATCTTAAAGCTTCCCAGGGGCTAGGCCTTGTGGAGCTGGTTTACAGACAAATTGTTAAAGAGCTTATGAAACTGTTTTATAGGATCTAGTTGTAATGATTTATAGTCTGAGGGATACCTGAAGTTGAAGCGATCCTTCTCCAGCCAAGTTCTGAATTGCAACATAAGTGAACTGAGATTGCAAAGGTCTTTGTGTCTGTCTCCCTTCTCGGCTACACACTCCAAACAGAGCACACTGGTGTGGCAAGATAGGGCCAATAGGAAAATGAAAAATGATGGCATAGACATGGGAGCTGAACACACACAGCTTATACTCTCTTTAAAGGCTGCAGGTGCAGCTTGGTGAAAAGTTGTGTGAACCTGGTGCAGGAACAAACCATCTCAATATACAGAAAAAGTAGCAAATATGGCAGGTGACCAGCTCAGCTTAAGAAAAAAAAAGACCTTCAGTGAGCTTAACACAAAAAGGAAGCTTACAAGAAGTGGAAACTTGGTCAGATGACTAGGTAAGAGTATAAAAATGCTGCCAAGGCATGCAGGAGTGAAATCAGGAAGGCCAAATCACAACTGGAGTTGCAGGTAGCAAGGGACGTGAAGGGAAGAAAGGTTTTTAGAGGTGTGTTAGTAACAAGAAGGTTGTCAGGGAAGTGTGGGGAGAGATGATGTGGAAAAAGCTGAAGTACTCAATGTCACAGATGATGTGGAAAAAGCTAAAGTACTCCATGCTTTTTTGCCTCTGTCTTCACAGACAAGTTCAGTTCCTACACTACTGAATTGGGCAGCACAGAATGGGGAGGTGGTAAGCAGCTCACAGTACTGAAAGAACAGGTTCAGGACTATTTAGAAAGGCTGGACATGCACAAGTCCACGGGGCTGAATGCAGTGTATACTGAGGTAATTCAGTGATGTGATTGCAGAGCCATTGGCGATTGACTTTGGCTTTGAAAACTTGAAAACTAGTGGTGATTGGTGAAGGTCTTAGATGATTTTAAAAAGTCAAATATAGTGTCCATCTTCAAAAAAGGAAAAGAGGAGGATCTGGGGAACTACAGGCTGGTCAGCTTCACCTTGGTGTCTGGAAAAATCATGGAACAGGTCCACAAGGACATTTTGAGGCACTTGGAAAAGAGGAAGGTGATCAGGAACAGTCAGGATGGATTCACCAAGAGCAAGTCATGTTGACCAACTTATGATGAGATGACTTACTTTGTGGATGTTGGGGAAGCAGTGGACATGATACAAAACTTTTGATACAGTCTCCCACAGTGTACTTATCAGCAAGTGAAGGAAGTGTGGGTTGGATGAACAGACTATAACATGGATAAAAAGCTGGCTAGCTCATTAGGCTTAATGATCAGTGGCTCACTGTCTAGTTGGCAGCTGGTAACAAGCAGAATGCCCAAGGGGTCAGTGCTGGGGCCAGTTTACTTCAACATCTTCATTAATGATTTGGAGGATGGGGTGAATTGTACCCTCAGCAAGTTTTCAGCTGACACTAAGCTGGGGGGAGTGGTAGATTCACTGCAAGGCATGGAGAAGGTACAGAGTGACCTAGACAAATTAGAGTATTGGGTCAAAAGAAGTCTGGTAAGGTTCAACAAGGACAAATGCAGTCAGGCACTTAGGATGGAAGAATCCCATGCACTGCTACAGACTGTGGTCTGACTGGCTAGGCAGCGGTTCAACAGAAAAGAACCTGGGGGTTATAGTGAACAAGACAATGCATGTGATGGTGTACCCTTATAGCTAAGTAGGCTAATGGCATATTGGGCTACATTAGGAGGAGCACTATCTACAGATCAAGGGAAGTGATTATTCCCCTCTATTTGACACTAGAGTACACATCTGGATGGAGTACTGTGTCCAGTTTTGAGCCGCCCACTACAGAAAGAATGTGGACAAATTGGAAAGAGTCCAGTGGAAGGCAACAAGCTGGAACACATGACTTATGAGGAGCAGCTGAGGGAGCTAGGCTTGTTTAGCATGCAGAAGAGAAGGGTGAGGGAGGATTTGATAGCAGCCTTTAATTACCTGAAATGGGCTTCAAGGAGGATTAAACTAGTCTGTTCTAGTGGTAGTATATGACAGAACTCAGCGCAATGGTCTCAAGTTAAAGTAGGGGAGGTCTATGTTTGGTTATTAGGAAAATCTTTTTCACTAGGAGGGTGGTGAAGCACTGGAATGGGTTACCAAGGGAGGTTTTTAAGGTGCATCTTGACAAAGCTTTGGCTGGTATGGTGTAGTTGCGGGTTGGTCCTGCTTTGAGCAGGGGGTTGGACTTGATGACCTCCTGGGGACCCTTTCAACCCTAATCTTCTATGATTCTAACTCTAGGAATATTTTTGCCCAGATAGTACTATTGAGACCATTTGCCATAATATTGTAGAGTAACCTTCACAAAGAAGGTTAGATGGTGGCACTCCTCCTTTCTTGCCAGGGGCTCATTCCAAAGGTGAAGGCTGAAGTGCCTTCAGACAAGCCTTAAAGGCAGATGGGATGTCCTGTTTGAAATGGGATCTCTTGGAAATCACTGAGGCTATGTCTACACTTGCACTTTTAAGTCGACTTAACTAAGGTGACTTTAAGTCAACTTAGTTAAGTCGACTTAGTGTGTCTACACTTAAAATTAAAGTCGACTTAAAGGGGAACTTACAAAGTCGACCTAGAGCGTCCACACGGATGCTCTAGGTCGACTTTGTGGGGCTAGGGGACCTTGGGCAGGTCCACGGTGGCGGGGGGGCACCCCCTGTGTACAATGGGGCAAAGGGGTACAGGGACCCTGGCAAGGCAGAGCCCTGTGTGTGATGCTGTCTGGATTTAGGGAAGCATTTATGATATTATTTTCTATGGATATCTCATAAATGCTATAATCCATAGGAACTATGTCATGTTTGGTATCAATAGAAAGGTAGTAATTTGCTGGGAATGATTATATAGTTTATGTCTAGGAATTCTATTTCAATTAGAAGTTAAGAATTTGATGTTATATCCATACTTTAACATGTGTCATTCTGGACAAATGTCTTAGACGGGAGGGTGTGAACAACCATTGTCTCCTTAATGTTAAGGAATCTACCAGGTGATCTGGTCCCAGGGAGTAAACTGATGAGCCATTAAGGACACAATGGTTGTATTCTTTATGTCCTTAATGGCTCATCAGGATACTCCCTGGGACCATTCTACCTGGAAAAGCTTGAGGCCTTGTACACACTACAAAGTTATTGCGCAATAACACCCTTTATTGCGCGTTAAGAGGCACAGCGTCCACACACAAATCACTGTTGTTGCGTGTTAACAGCCCTCTTACCGCGCAACATGTAAACCACCAAAACGAGGGTGCTGGCGGTTAACATGGAACAGCTATTGCGCGATAGTCTGTGTGTGTACGGTTACCACGCAATGTGAAACCTCCGGAAATGGCCCACAATTCCAATTCCATCACTTCTGCACTTCCTTCTGTACTCTGTGGCTGTGACGTCACCTTACCCGCCCTCCCATCAGTCCCGGGAATTTTTGTATTCTTCACTCTTCCTGTTCGCTTGCTGTGGAGTGCTGCTGCTGCTGTGTGCTCCAAGATCAATGGCGGCTCATCGCAGCAAACGTGCTCCAGTCTGGACAACAGCAGAGGTGCTTGATCTGATAGGCATCTGGGGAGAGTCCGCCGTGCAGGCACAGTTATGTGGCAGCCGGCGGAATTTCGACATTTTTGGCCAGATTTCTCAGGCAATGACGGAGAAGGGGTACGAGAGAGACACTCTGCAGTGCCGGTCGAAGGTGAAGGAGTTGCGGATTACGTACCACAGAGCCAGAAAGGCAAACCGGCATTCCGGCTCAGCACCGGCTACATGCCAATTTTACAAGGAGCTGGAAGCAATCCTGAGCGGCGATCCCACAACCACCCCAAAAGCTACCGTAGATACATCGGCAATAGCCCCTGAAAAGGACACTAGAGCAGACGGTGACGAGCCATTTGTCGACGAGGACGTGGAGGAGGAAGACGACATGGACGGTGATAGCGGTGCACCCGACCTAGGGAGCCAGGAGCTGTTCTCCATGCTGCCTGACCCAAGCTTCCCAGATTCCCTCTCTATGCTTTCTTCGGAGGCAGCAGAGGGGAGCCCTGGTAAGTTTCATCAGCAGTGGCTTCTATGCTACCAGTATAAGCTTTGCGGGTAAATGAAGAGCGGGCAGGAAATAGGCATTTTTAGTTTCATCCTTTCTTTTCTTTTTCAGATGGGGGGGTTTACCCCGCATTACATGAGCAGTGCATCAATGCATGCAGTAATTGCCAAGAAATCATCTCCATTGAGATCACTGAAGGTGTCCTCAATGTACTTCCACAGCCTCCTAGTTAAATTCGATGGTAGAGCGACCGTTTCCCCTCCCCCATAGAGGGAAACTCTCCCTCGCCAGTTGCAAAGCACGGCTGCGGGAACCATGGCCTCGCACAAGCCAGCAGCGTACGGTCCCGGCTGAAAAGCAGTTACATACAGGATATGCATTCTGGCTTGCAGTGGCACTCTAAGCAGCAAGATATCGGCTTCCATGGCAGTGCCCTATGTGAAATAATCGCCCCAAGCACTGCAAGTAGTTCACGGAGCTGTGTCTTGTCTCTGCAACCCTGCCCTCCCTTTTCAAAAGCCCTTTCAGTCCCTGGCAATGCCCTGTCCCGTGGGCACAGCGGAATGCGGCGGGAGAGCATCTTACCGTCTCCCTAACCAAAGTGAGAACAATAGCACTAGTCATAATGTTTCATTTTTCCGTAGAAACAACCTTCGCAGGTCGGTGGTCTGCGCCAGCTGACCAGCTCAGACAGATAAGGAGGAGGCCTCGCAGGAGCAAGGAGGATATCTTCCAGGAGCTGATGCAGTCCAACGAGGCATCAGCAAGGGAGACTAGACAGTGGAGGTGGGAGTGCCGGCAGGAGCGCAAAGAAAACAGTGGGAAAAGGCAGAAGCAGAGGGATGCCCTTATAAACATCCTCCAGGAGCAGACCCAGCTGATGAAGACCATGGTTGGTCTGCTCCAGGCTCGCCCCCCCCTGCAGCCACAGCAACAGTTTATGTCCCCCATGCCCCATTCACCCCCCAAACAGTTCTTTGAAGCCCAGGGACACCCCTGGTCTAATGTTACCTCCACTCCTGCACCAAGCTATGGCATTGAGACACGCACCTACTCGCACCTATAGACCCTTCTTCATGCACTGTTAATATTTAATGTTCCATAATAATAAAACTGAAACGCTTGAACATTGCACAGTCTGTTTATTGATACACAATAAGATTTGTTGATGCATGTTTGGTATTCATTTAGTCGAGCATAGTAAAGTACACAACCCCCTCCCCCCCAATGATAAGCACCCAATACTGCGCGGGTACACTATTGCCAAACAATATAATGCATCCTATAAGTCCCCATGACTAAAATGCTCCTTCAGTGCCTCCCTTATGCGCACAGCTCTCAGCTGTGCCCCCCTGATACTCCTAGTGCCTGGCTGCTGGAAGGCAAACTCTAGGAGTTCAGCCTCCACGTCCCAGGAAGGGGGAAATTTCTCCCCCCGATTTTCACAAACATTATGCAGGACACAGCACGCCGCAATGATGTCAGGAATGTTGTCCTCATTTAAGTCTAGCCTCCCGTACAAACATCGCCAGTGCCCTTTTAAACGCCCAAAGGCGCACTCTACGGTCATTCGGCACCGGCTTAACCTGTAATTGAAGCGCTCCTTGCTTCGATCCAAATTTCTGGTATAAGACTTCATAAGCCAAGGCATCAGTGGGTAGGCTGGGTCCCCTAGGATGACTATGGGCATCTCAACATCCCCAACAGTAATTTTATCATCGGGGAAGAAGGTCCCTGCTTGCAACTTACCGTGCAGTCCTGTGTTCCTGAAAATGCGAGCATCATGCATCTTACCCGACCACCCTGCATTTATGTCAGTGAAACGCCCCCTGTGATCCACGAGTGCCTGAAGCACCATGGAAAAGTATCCCTTCCTATTAATATACTCAGTCACCAGATGCTCCGGTGCGAGAATAGGGATATGCGTGCCGTCTATTGCCCCCCCACAGTTCGGGAATCCCATGTCCGCAAATCCATCGACGATCTCCCGCACATTGCCCAACGTCACTGTCCTCCTGAGCAGAACTCGATTAATGGCTCTGCACACTTGAGAAAGTGCTAACCCGACGGTCGACCTGCCGACTCCGAACTGATTTGCGACCGAGCGGTAGCAGTCTGGAATCGCCATTTTCCACAGCGCGATCGCGACACGCTTCTCCACGGTGAGGACTGCTCTCATTTTGGTGTCCTTGCATCGCAGGGCAGGGGCTAACTCCTCACACAGTTCCATGAATGTGGCTTTCCGCATTCGAAAGTTCTGTAGCCACTGGTCATCATCCCACACCTGCAAAACGATGCGGTCCCACCACTCTGTGCTCGTCTCTCGTGACCAGAACCGGCGGTGCACCATGTGCAGATGATCTGTGAAGGAGCACAGCAATGCAGTGCTGTTGTCCTGCATGGCAGTCACCAGCCCGGAGTCATCCGAATCCTGGTCTGATTCGGAGCTGAATGCATACTGTGCCACTAGCCTTGATGTATTCATTATGCTGAAGGCGACAGTTGAGATCAGAGCTGGATCCATGTTGCTGCAAAAGGACTTCCGGGAAGAAATGCGCTAAAGTTGAAAATGGGCACGAGTTGCTAGTAGCAACTGTCGTGACGCGAGGGGAACAGAATGCACCATGGGAAAGCAAGACTTTACCCATGGTGCACAGCTCTACTCTTCTTCTTCCCAGGAGTCTTAGCGAAAATTCGGGATGGAGGGAACTGTGGGATAGGTTCCCACAATTCAATTGGGTTTCTTGTGGAATTGCGAATTGCAGGGGGGGGGGCTCTGTTCCGTCACAGGCAGTGTAGTGTGTACACGATGTTGCGCAACAAAAACCACGTGACTTTTAAAGCGCAAAGGGCTTATTGCGCGATTATTCCTGAAGTGTGTACATGGCCTGAGTCGACTTAATTTACCAGTGTAGACGCAGCCTGAGTGATTAGAAACTACATGAGGCACAAAGTGACATTGTTTAGTGATTCCTCTTCTGCCGGCTGTGAAACACATCAGCACTGAGAAGTCTGTCAAGCGGTGATCCAACCACATCTATCCTGCCAACGCAGTAAAAAAAGACAATTGGGCGTTCGGGGCAGAAAGCCCTCCGCATTCACATCTATGAAAAATGAACATAAAAGGCAAGGAATTAATATGTGGGGGTGAGATGGGTGGGGAGAAAAGGGGAATTGTTACAACTGTGGTTTAGGGGATTTCCATGAAATGTCTTCAGTAGCTGACTACTCATGCAGATTTGCTGTATTGTCTGGTATGTATTCCTTCTACAGCAAATGTGTGGGTGGAGGCAGTTTTGACATCCATATCTTGACTGGGAGTTTTCATGCACACTGGTTTCATTCACACAAGCAGTGAATTTGGCTCACCAGGACGATAGAGGCACATCTGCGCACCATTTCTAGGCCACCATGGTCCTCCGCAGCTCACAACACTCCACTCACATCTCCCTTTCCCTTCTCTTCCTCTAATAGAGTAAGGCCCAACACAGACTTGCCATAGTCAACGGATTTTTATCACTGCTATTAGAAAAAAACCCAGCCTGAGAAAACACAAGCAGATGAACATTCCCTCTTCAAAGGAGAGGTGGAATCAGAATCCTTTGGCAGTCAAATTTCTTCTCATGTGACAAAGCAACCATGGAGATCGTGCTGTTTCAGGGTGTCTCTGCTTTCTTCTTATACATTGTATGATAGTTCAGCTAGCTACATCACCTTGAATGGAGACTTTCCAATGGGAGATTGGCTCAAGACTTCAAAGGCCATTACCATGCTCCACCGAAGTGTGGACCAGCAACAAAGAGGTTAACAGCAAAGCAAGGAAGAGAGACAATTGGGCAAAAGGCGTTAGTGTCTTGTGTCTGGTTGTTTTAATGTAGAGCTGTCAAGAAACCTCACAGAGCTTGAGGGGTCCCATACTTTGATTTCTATGGCTTTAAAGTGCCTGGGATGATTTAGTGAAAGGGAGGGATGCGTGATCAGAGAAGAGCCTTTTACTTTTTTTTTTTTTTTTTAAAATAACCATGTCGCTGATCAAAGCGGTGCCAGGGAGGCTAGGAAGAGCAGGATTCTAATGGATCAGCTGTGTAAAACATGCCAGCAGACAAGCCCCAGTTCTCTGTGTCTCACAGGGAACTGCTCAGAGATTAGGGGTGGTGGTGAAAAAAAGTCCCACTGACCCTTGTGTCAAAGAGTTAAGTGTTATTTGGAAGACGCTGCAGTGGGCTTTTTTTTTTTTTCCTTTTAAAAAACCAAAAAAATATGTTTCCCAAATATCCAGTGGTAATTTAAGAGGCAGTGGAAAGATTTATACAAGTCAGACAGTGACTTATTTTAGCCACACTGAAAACATTTGGTTTAAAAATGCAGTAGAATGTACTGTTATCCAAATGAATCATACCTCCTCCTTCCCCCCCATTTACCAGTGGTCCTTCTCCCCGCTATTCATACAGCCATAAACATGTCTGGATGTTTGCAAAGTTTCTACTGGTCTCTTTTGGACAGCTTTTAGCAAGATATATGAAAAGCCCATTAAAAATAATAAGCATTCTTACATTTTTAGAGAAGAAAAGGAAACATGGACATGTTAATAAAAAAACACTTTTTTAAATGGTGGGGCATAAGAGAGATGAAGCAGTAGCAATTTAAAAATACAAATGAATTTCAAAGTATTCTTTTAAACCCCTTATATGAAAACCATACAAACTCTATGGGACAACATTGGTAAGCTGTATTGTGAGGCATCATTATAGCAAAATACTGTAAGGGTTGTTTTATCTAAAAAAATAGGGACAGAAAGATCTAATGAGACACTGGATAATCAGATGATCTAAAAGGCAGAACTCCCTGGACATCCACAGCACTATATATATTTATGCCAGCTGAGGATTTGGGCCTTTTTACCCACACTTCTCTTGGTTAGACCAGTTCAAATGCCGTGGAATTCAGTGAGGTTGTAACTGGTGTGAGGTTGAAATAGTGTAACCAGGAACAGAGTCTGGGCACCAATACTGTCATCAGTTCATTGTCTGCAACGCAGGCGTTTTTCACATGCTCACAGCCCGTCCGTTCTGGTACAAGTGAGGTTAGCGAGGATAAGAAGTTCCAGGTGTGAAAAATGAGGCTCTTTCTTTATCCACTCAACAGGTAAAGCACAAAAAACCCTGTAGTTAGCTTTTCTCATGGTGCCTCCACTGAGGGAGGATCTCTGGAGCTCAGAGAATATCTTAGTCTCCATGCCCCATTCTTGGACTCTCTATTTAGGCCCCTTTTCCCTGACCCTGAGCCTGTACTGGCAGCCCCTTCTATCAAAGAAAAAAAGCGACTGCTGCCTGAAAAGTGCTTCCCAGGCATGTTGCTGAAAGGAGCCACTTTTGGAAAGAAACTGCTCTGGGGGCTTCTTTTGATGGTGTGCCTGGGGATGGGTCCCCAGGGATGCTGAAGAAAGAAGCCTTTTGGAGCAACTCTTTTTGGCTGCGGCTGGGGCAGGGGTCCCCAGGCACGCCATGGAAAGAAGCATCCTGGAGTGGCTCCTTTCGGCAAGAGCACACTGCGGAGAGGAGCTGCTTCAGGCAGCTTCTTTCCATGGCAGGTCGGGGACTCCCAGTGTCCCCCAAAAGGACTCATTCCAGGCAGGTTTTTTCTGTGGTGTCCCTGAGGACCCACTCCCAGGCATGCTGCCGAGAGAAGCTGCTCTGAATGGCTTCTTTTCATGGAGTGCCTGGGGAATCCCCACACCCAAGCTGCCCCTGAAAGAAGCTACCTAAAGTGGCTTTAGGTGGCTGGAAAGACAATTTTGGTGGTACCGGAGAGGGCTTTGTATGCCGCTCCAAATGGGCTCGTGTGCCACTGTCAGCACACGTGCAGGGGGTTGCCTACCCCTTCTACCAAGTTTGCCAACAAGTGCTATTATGATAAGGTATTGTTGCTGTCTGCTGGGAAACAGCCTGAGACCCCAAATTCATTTCATACAGGTTACATCTTCACTGCACTTAACTCAGGTTAACTGTAGTTGAGTTCCTCATCTCAAATTAGCCTCGCTTGTCACCATGCAGGATTGAAATTTGTTGCAATTATTACTGATGTACATTGAATTTGAATCAGTGACCGAGGGATGAAAAGCTCTGGACTCCAAACCGTTATAGAGTCATGGCACTATTATAAATAATAAATCAACTATTAGTTATAAATCGTGGTCTCAGTTTGTACAGCAACATGGCAAGGATTGAGTTAGATCAAGGATTGGCAACCTTTGCCAGCCCCCATGCCAAGTCCTGCCCCCAACCCTCAGCAGGTGCCAGGGGCAGGGCCAGCAGGGAAAAGGAGCCCATCCCCTTCTGGCCCACCCCCTAGCTGGGGATCGGGGCCAACAGGGGATGGGAGCTGCATGTGTGGGCTCTTCTCTGCTGGCTCTGCCTGCCACACCCTCCCCCCCGGTGGGGGCAGGGACCATAGGGAGGAGAAGCTGCGGCACTGCAGGGCTGGAAGCCCTGCATGCTGCTGTAAATAGGCGCATGTGCCAGCTTTAGAGTTAGATCTTTGTATGAGAGGTAGTTCTTGTGGGTCTATTGCTCATAAAGCACCATGGCTCCTTGTATCTAGAAGGCGCTATATAAAGGACCATCACTGTCGTGGGACTTCCCCCAACTGTCCAACACTGGAAACTCTACCATTCTGGAGAAAGAAACTTTCCCAACACATTTTAACTGCTTTAAACCTCTTGCTCAGTCCTCAGCACTTGCTGAGCATGTTACCCGGACTACAGTGGTACAAAAGCTGTGAAATAAACCTAAGGATTTCTGAGAGCCAGTGAAAACGGGAGAGGGAGTTGATAAAGTAGCTGAAAACTCTAGCTTATATAAACAAAGAATGAGTACACATCACATAAACATCTTCATTTCCACTAGAATAAAGCCGTAACTTTAGCTTTCATCTCAGGCTGAGGAGAAAGACAGTATGTAGACATATTCATTGGTACGTAATTATTTGCTTCATATTTTGTACACAAAGTATAGCAAGATTTCTTATTAGGTGTATCTTGATTTAAGTTTGTATCTTTCACTCTATTTTACATCTGTGTACTATATGTGGGATTTATTTACCACTTTTCTGTTATTTAATAAAATTTGGTGAGTTTTGAACTTAATTTATCGGAGGAATGGTTTTCAAACAGTGCTGAGAATTATATAAAAAGCAACCATCCCCTTGTTATTAACTGCAGCTCTATTAAGATGAGAAACCCAGACCAAAAAAAAGTCTAATCTATGCAAACATGTAACTTACACCTTATCTCAAAAATATAGGAGCCCTGATTCTCATTAACACTTCTGGACCTTTACACCACGCTGACAGTGTCCTTAAAGTAGATGTACATGTTATTTATTTCCAATTTAAAGACTCTTTGTATAGCCAGAGAAGTGTAAAGTGACCTTAGTGAAAATCTGAATCAGCCCCAGAGTCTGATTCTGATCTCACTTAAACCAATTTTACACAGGTGTAATTCCACTGATTTTCCTAGCATAATTCTTGATTTATACCAGCATAAGGCCAGGATCAGAACCTTCGAATGGCTGTTGAGAAACTGGCTTTGTGCTCTTTTTTTACCTGAGGACAGTGCAGCCATCAGATTCAGATATGGAATCAGATCTGAATTTAGTCTTCCTCGAAGATCAGGGCCAGTATGCTGATGTTGTCCAAATACAAGTGTTAGAAGTTTAGGGAGCTGATCCAGTGTTCACCCATAGCTAACAGGAGCTGTGAGAAATATTTCTTGTAAGGTTAGAATATTATAGATCTCTTTGTAGATTTTTCTGGTGCTACAGAACAGTTAGAACATGCATTATCCTGTGCACTCCTGAAGATAATCACAGCTTAAATATTTCTGCCTCAACTAGTCCCTAAACCGCACACAGCAAAAGCACATGCTTATTGGCTTCAGAGGTAGAGGAACAATCAGAGGAAGCAGTTCAGAAAGATCAATTCTCTTCCCTTTCCCTGGGGCGTGTTTTCTTAACTCAGTGGTGGCAAGGATCGAATAGTGTCAAAAGAAAGTTTTTCAACCTCAGGGCATGCTTGTTAGAAAAAGTACAATACAGTACACACGACTGGGTTTTAATTTCATCCAAGATCATCACTGCAGACATAGGAAGCACCACAGAAGGAGAACTGCAGGTGAGGAAGGGTGTAAGTTAGAGAACTAGGTTGGCAGAGGGAGATGCGTCTCCTAAAACACATAGATTTTTGGATTTTCTACACAGAGCTCTCTCTTGAACCCTTTTAATTTGAATTCTTTACTTGGGGTCAAGAAAAACATGAGGGTAGTGTTCGGGTGATGGTAGGCTATGTATCGGAGGGATGAGAGGTTTGACTGAATGTGCATTTGGTTGATATGGGAGGGGAGGCTAAAATGAGGGGTTTCCTGAAGGAGGGGCCTTTGTCAGAAGGCAAGGGCATGTCTGAGCAGGATGTGAGGGAGTGGCTTGTGTCTGAGATGGGGATGGCTAAACAGTGTCTGAGGTGGGATCTAATTATAGGTCTTTGTTTGGGTGAGAAGTGTTCTGGCTAGGGTATGTGTAGCTGAAAAGAGCATGTATCTGACGGAAGAGGCAGTATGTTTGAGTAAGTTGTATAGAGACAGTTACTAAGAGTATAAATTACCTGCTGTGAAGCAAAGTCTGGCCCTGCTCTGTATCTGTAAAGGGCCCTAGATATCATGGTAGACAGTGGATTGGCTCCATGGCACATGATGTGTGCCAGCCCTATCGCAGCAGGCCTATGTGCATGCCCATGTAGTGGAGCACAACTAGACAAGAGTGTGATTGGGGTAGCACCAATGGATCTGCTCATCTGTAGGTCTATCAACTGTTGTCAGAGGGCATAGACGTGATGGCTGTGTTGGCATTCATGAGATGATCTAAGACAGTAAGATTTACTTTTCTCTCAGAATCACTCTTCCAAATCTGGATATTTAGGCTTGGTGCAGAAAACAGAATGATGTCCCATTAAACAATACTTTTTCTAATCAAAGAGGCTTCTTTGTGGCTAATTTGCTTCAAATTGTTGTCAAATAAATGATACTGTGTGTAAGAACAACATCTTTACCTATAACAGTAACTTAAGAGACCGATTCACCACACACATCTCTAATTATTATGTAGCTTCTATCACCACAGAAAAAATATTGACCAATAAGTATTTATTATGAACAAATAAAATTAAAAAACTTTAAAACAAGGACTCTTCCACTGTTCCATATCTCTGAAGTCCTGTTTACACTTTATCCAGCTTGCCACTTAATCTTTTGTCTTCCGAATGACAATACTGACCTCCGTGTTTCCTACTTAACTAAAAATAAAGGCTACACTCTGATCTAGTGCGTATGATATTAACAATGAGCTTTATTCATCTGCCTAATCTGTTTGCTTGCCTATAATGTGTTTGCCAAAAGCTCTTACATTTGAAGATCAATTGGCAAGCTGGGTTAATTACTTTAAATGCATGTGACATAATTCTTTCTAACAACTACTAACTGTGGGGGAGCCTAAGGTGGTTTATGGGTTCTGTTTGCTTAAGATAGTCAGACAAAAGTTAGGATGCTAATCTGAACCTTCTTTAAACTTCTTGCGAATGGAAAGCTGGACTGGAAATTTTGCCAGAACATTAGTATTATAATAATAAAACTCCTTTCACAAGCATTCACATGCTTTGCAGAATTACTGTGGGTTTGATTATACTTTCACTTACACCACTGTAATTTCATTGATTTCAGTGATCACTGATGATTGACAGCAGTGTATGTGAGAAGAGACTAAGAATATATGAATGTTAATGCAGTGGTAAGAATAAGGAAGTCAGAGAATCCAGAATGGGTTACTATAGCAACATTATTTCTCATGTGACATGTTGCCGCATCCTGTGGGACAGATATGGCTTTCCTATGCAGTTGTTTCAAAGAGGGAGAGACTACCAGAAGGACTGTGATCAATTGTTCCCCATGTCCATTGAAGGGAGGGTAAGAAGTAATAGGCTTAGTTTGCAGCAATTTAGGTTAAATATTAGGAAAAACTTTCTACATATGAGGTTAGGTAAGCTATGGAATAGGCTTCCAAGGGAGGTTGTGGAATCACCATCAGTGGAAGTTTTTGGACAAACACCTGTCAGAGATGACAAACACCTGTCAGAAAGCTGGACTAAGATGACATCTTGAGTTCTCTTCCAACCCTACATTTATATTCTTTGCTTACCTAGTACATTGGTACAGGAAGCTGCCAGTGTCAAAAGTCAGTTACCAGAGGAGCTACACCAGTGTAAAATTAGCATGAGATTACTAAGGCAAAATGATAGCTCTTCTGAGGTAGAGCCATGCTGGAAAGATGGAGAATATGCATCACCACAGAGTCAATGGGGCATTATGCCTATCAAAGAGGTGGGCAATGTTGTGAACAGGAAAGCTTGCTACATCTTTAAAAATATTTAATCAGCGTGTTACTCCATATTATTTCCCAATTTTCAGGAGGCACCACCCAGATTCCCTACCATTGCAGAGCAGCATCTGCAGCCAAATTATAACTGACTCCCACATAAGACCATGCGGTGAGGAAGCAAACTCAGGGGTAGGAAATAGCAGCCATTATAATGGTGCTTGCAACATAAGGAAAAGGAATATTGTGTCCAAGGGATGTGAAAGGGTAATAGGAGGGAGATAGCATTTACTAATTACCCAAGCCACAGCATGGCCAGGGCACCAGAGATAACAATCCTCGTTTCATGAAGAATGCCCCGCACAAGCAGGTCAGGCAGGTCCTAGGTTTTACATCCCCTCTAAGTGATGGATGCTGCCCCACAGACAAGGCTAATGTTAAACCACAACCAAATGTCCTCTTGACTGATTGAAGAGCTCATGTTGAGCTACAGCCTGCAAGTTTAACCTCATTATCTTCTGGTTCAGCATAGTCTCTTAGAGAAGAAATATTACATCCTACAAGACCTTTACATTGACTTGCTGTTACCAGGCTTGGTTGAAGCCCAGTTTCATGTCTCGGAAGAGAAATAGCTCAGTAGCAACAGATGTGTCAGTTGTCCCATTCAGTTAAACACTGTATGGGACTATTTTACTTTAATTTTCCATTTGTGGTTCTGTATATCTCAAAACCAAGAATTGGAGATAAAAGGAATCTTTAGTTACTTTGATGGCTTTTTGCTTTCCCTTTTTGTTCAGGACTACAACAGCATGTGACAGGGTCTGGATACAAGGAGCATCCAGTGCTGTTCAGTACATTACCATGAATTGCGCCTTGGGAGCTGGGCTTAAATGTGGAAAAACATTAATATTAGCAGTCTTTGACACACTTCAGAGGCTGGATATTCTGACACAATAACAGATTCTCAGCTGGCATGAATCAATCTACCTCCATTGGATTTGATGGAACTGTGCCCATTTATAGCAGCTGAGGCCCATTTGGCTTGGATTCCAGACTTTGCACCAAAATTATTAGGAATCTTCGCTCTAAAGGACCCAGCAGTTTCAGAGAGCCCTTACAGAGAACAGAAAGTGGGATCTTCACTCTGCCATGCGCAGCCCATGTGATGGCCAAGCAGGATTGCAGGCTTGTGTTCTGGGGAATGCAGGAACTGCTCCTTCCTAGTCCCCTGGCCTGCAACACGGTGTGGAATAAATTGCGTCAGAGAAAGGGGTATAGAAATAGGTGCACAGAGACAGTGTACTCAGGAGCCTGTCATTCATAGTGGAATGACTCCCATTTCATTAAATCATTGATGTCTTTCCTTAAGAGCAATTCCAGCACAGGATTTCATGATAGACTGGCCTCCCAGTCCTAGTAAATAGAGTAACACTGAAGAAATGGGAGCAGGAAATGAAGGCGAAATACCAAAGACATGGCCATCACAGGTGAGTTGGAGGGGGCGAGTGAGCATACCACAAGAAACAAGCTGCAATCCGGTGCGAAGGTGTGCAGAGCCTTAATGAGAATTTTAATTTTTATGGTGGACTAAGCAGAGTCAAGTAATTCACATGCATTTATAATGAAATGCTATAAATATTACACATATTTCACCTTCCTCAGTAGGACATGCTTGGGGTTATTTTGCTTATAAACCCCATTTTATAGCGTATTTCAGTACAAGGTGAGTAATGGAGAAGTCGACAATAGCCACATGCATCCACTGAGTCACAAGAAACATAGCACATCCTCCCTCAACATGCATTCTACAATTACTGTAAGAGTGCAGTTTCCAAGTGAGTTCGTGCTCATTTGCTTAACTATATTCACAGGCAGGAGTTGAGCCCCTTGAGCTCCCAGTAAAGACATGGGGCTCAGATACCACAGCAATAGATATAACAGAAAAACAAAACCAAAACCCCAGAAAAACTGCATGCTTTGCACCTTTCCAGATCAGGCCCTTAGAGACAGACAGGTACTCCTCCCTCCCCATAGTATCTGTCTGTCCAATACTCATTCAGTAAGGCTTAAAGCACTCCCTGTTTGGATGTGAATCAGCAGACTATCATTAAGCTTAATAGCTCTCTTTGGTATCACTTCATTCCCCTTATCTCTTCACTTCTTTGACTCAGCCTTTGAACATTAATCTGCTCTCTAGTGCAGTCTGCACACACCCATGTGCCTGATCTTTGTTTGCCCAGTACTTGTCTGACTAAAAGTTCCTTAGGGGCAGGGTCCTTGCTATTTGAATCCAAATCTTCACAACATTTAAGGGCTGTACAGATCTGAGTGTCTTGGGTAGTGGAGGAATGAAATCCTGGCTTCTTTTCACTCAGAGGAAAAAGTCTTGTAGCCTCCAAGAGGGACAGGATTTCAGCTTAGCTCAGCTCACCTGGAGACCTGATCTGTATTTGACTTTCCACCACATCCCAGGGTACAATAAGAATAACTTCTACTGGTGACAATGGGAATTACACATATCCCGAAGGAGAAATCCTCAGAGCTTTGTTTGAACCCATTACTACTTTGCATGTTTTTTGTAGCATCCTGGGGTACCTGAAAGGAGAATCAGGCTCAGAAAAAAAGAGGATATTATAAATGATTACACATTTTTCTGTGTATAAACAGTGCTTTTTTTCTAAAAAAAAAGGTACCGGAACTCCTATTGATGTCCGTCGTGTCATAAAGAAATAACACTGAAAATAGTGCAGTAAACAGTAAATTTTTGAATATATCAAAGAAATAAAAATACAAGGTAAAAACTGTTAAGTTTTATTAACTATGCAGGCCGCTAATATACTGAAAGACAACCTGTGAGGTCTTACAGCAGGGGTCCTCACACTTTTTAAATAGGGGGCCAGTTCACGGTCCCTCAGGCTGTTGGGGGGCCGTATTATAATTAGAAAAAAACGTGAATGCGTAGCTATCACGTCTGCTGCTGGCCTGTGTTTCTGGGTACTGGGTGGCAGGCAGTAATGCATCCACACACTTTTTGTTGGTGCTGTGGGCTCCGGCCAGGCCCAGAGCGTGGGACTGACTGACCGATGTTAGCCTGCTGGCCTGCTGTTGTGTACGCAACTAGTAGCCAATGTTCCCTCTAGGTTTGGTGGCTTGTGTGCAAAATTTTGAAGCCGTGTGAAAAACTTTTTCAGAATAAATTTTTGGGGAAAACTCACAAGACAGAAATTATAGGCATTAATTGAAGATAAAGTGACTGTAAATAGAATTAATTAATTAATTGTGTTTAATTTAATTGGAATGAATTTGGAATTGAAATCTAATTTTAAGAAAGGTTTTTATTTAAAATTAATCTTTAAAAAGTTTTAAAAAAGAAGGGAGAGAAAGAAAAAAGAGCAGGAAGGAGGAGACAAAGAAAAAAAGAAAGAAAGGAAGGAAGCAAAGACAGAAAGAGCAGGAAGGAAGGAAGACAAAGAAGAGAAAAAAGAAAAAAAGGAAAGGAAAAAAGAAAGAAGAGAAAGGAAGGCAGGGAAGAGGAAGACAAAGAAGAGAAAA
>ML685766.1:15747528-15765468 GCA_007922175.1 Pelusios castaneus
CCATTATGACCACTTGTTTTCAGGAGTTTATAATTGACTGTGCTATAAAATGTAACCCTGGGTTGGAATTTCATTTACAAGATCTTAGCCTAGAAGCAAACCATTTTTATCATTAAAAAAAGAAAGACTAGCATGACTACTTTTTAGTGGTATGAAACACATTTTAGAAGGTCTTCAAAATCATAATGCCCCAAATCTAGTTTACCATATCATTATTTATTAGTTGTGAAACTGAGCAGCACTGCACAGCATACAGATGACACAAACTTCTTCCTCCGAAGAGCCTCATCATCTCAAGTTTCAATGAATAGGAGCTTCCAAGTAGTTATTCAGTCATGATATTTTAATAAAATAATGAAAAAACTTGTAGAGACAATGAAACCATGTCTTTTCCAGTTGCTAAGTACAAACCAGTGTTATTAACTTTAGGTTTACATGCTTGTGTATGTAATACTTATATATTACAAGTAGAAATGGGCCCAAAGTAAAGCTCCAGCTGGAAACATCCTAGATCATTGGGGACATGGCTGGGCCTTAC
Source organism: Pelusios castaneus (assembly GCA_007922175.1). Taxonomy (NCBI): domain Eukaryota; kingdom Metazoa; phylum Chordata; order Testudines; family Pelomedusidae; genus Pelusios; species Pelusios castaneus. The sequence continues at coordinate 15,748,067 of ML685766.1, forward strand.
TTTCTTGGGTCCTCAACAACAAAGTGGGCATCAGGTACAGCTCCAAACTCTCCATTTTTCTCTTCCTGCAAAATTATTTCCTTAGGTTCTGTTGCAGCTCTTCAAATTCCTTGTTGAAGTATCTCCACATTCGGTGCTTTGGTACTTCACCAAACCATCTAACTCTCCTGTTCAGGCTCCTCCTGGACTCCTCCTCTTTTATAGACCCTTCCTTCTGAGGCCCTATCAGGCTGTTTGTCTGACCCTGTGGCTAGAGACACCTACCACATGACTTAGCTCCTCCAGGTATTCCACTGCACTGAATAAGGGCAGTTGTCTATGTAAAGCCTCCCTTCCCAGCATTCCTTGCTGTGAACCCTACAGCTCCAATAGTTATGAGGACTACAGTCCAAGAGTTCCACACTTTCTGGGTTGAAACCAGGAATAGGGCAAGTACTAAACCTGTAGCCTGCCTTAAAGAGTCCGCACACGCTTTCACGGAGAGATTTAAAAATTGAATATGGAATCAAATCCAAATGACCCAATACAAATACAAATAGTCATTGGGTCTGATTTTCCTCTCACAGCAGTGCTGGTCATGAGTAACTCTACTTAAATCAGTGGAACTACATAAGCATAAAACATGTAAATAAGGAAAGAATCAGACACTGTGTCTTTATGTAGTGCCTAACCAAATTTCTGGATCCACATGCTTCTGAAATGCAGATTGTGTGGTTTGAGTCCTTATTTGAGTACAAGAAGAGATGAGAAAATGCTACAGTTTTTCCTGAACCTTCATTCAAATTTTTAAAATAAATTTGCTCTGACTGTTTTTGCACACCTTTCTGTTCACTTTCCGACCACAAAGTACCACAAAGGTGCTGGTGTGACCAAGTAGTCAGTAATCTACATGCAGTAATTGATGTTGGGAAGTCACAATTCGTTATAATTGTGATTGACTGCAAGTGCAAAAATGCAGGCACAGAATTAGAACCTTGTAAATGTTTGTTATATGAATTAGATGCAAAGAGTGAGAACCAGTATGTTGTATAGCTGTTCTTGCTATATTCTAGTAAAGGAGTCCTCACACTGTAACAGTCCCACTGGGAGAAACAGACTAAGGCTATAGCGTCCTTCTTATCAGGGCTGCCTGCCAAACTTTCTCAGGAATAAGTGTCACTTTGTGGTATCCCTATTTTCCTTCCCAATAAAATAATAATTTGGCAGTGCCTGGGATGCAGATAGTAAATCAATACCAGATTGTACGAGTTGCTGTGAAATTCAAACTATTTATCAAGTAATGTCGGTTAGCTATGTGAGCAGATGCTGGACAAAGGCTACTGTACCCTTAAGTATTTTGCTTTAGAAAATGAGAAACTAGTTAATGTTTTTAAGAAAACCACAGTGCTACAAGACTTCACTAACACACAAGATCATTTAATACTAGCCTGATTCTGTCACCCTCACTCACACTCTGCAGTATCACTATAGTTGCCTTCCACACTGTGGGGAATTATACCCATTGAGTCTAGTTCTACCTAAAGCTATCCTTCCACTTCACTTTCATGAGTACCATATATGAAAGAAAATGAAGTGTGAGGTGTATAAGAATTTTTCTGCACCCAAAACAGATATACAGCTGTAGTTTCTACAATATCTAATATATTCCCACTTTGCCCAAAATAGGAGTTATAAACCACATACTACCTCTCTAACACACACACACACACACACACACACACACACACACACACACAGCTACAAACAGAGGGGCAAGTCTACACTGTGTGCCTTTTTCGGCAGCAGTTGAATGAAGATATGCAAGTTAGTCTTCAATGATGGCGGCAACTTCCTGATTGATCACTCGGGTCTGTGAAGACCTGCTCAGCCAATCAGGAAGCTGCTCCTTGAACACCATCCAGGCAACTGGGGTAATGCTGAGTCGAAGGAGACAACTCCCTTCGACTCAGTGCAGTAGACATGCTGGGAGTAGGGAAGTCAAATACAGATACGCAAGTTATTTAAATAATTTGCATATCTCTGAGCGGCAGGTCGTATAGATCTGCCCTTAAAATAACTCAGGTGGCAATTTTAACACAAGGTATCTCTTTCTCTATTCTTGAGGAGATTGTATAGGATGCTTCATCTTTGTTTTGTTTTCTTACTGATAGTTTCTGGTTGCATTACAGTGCTTTACAGAGAATGGAAGCAAACAGGCCATATTAAGAACAAAGCACAGATTTAAAAACTGCCCTGTGTTTTTATAAAAGGCAAAGTTCTAAAGGGTAATCACATTTGGAAATGATGTGATTACATGTTAGCAGGTTGTTATGGTGACTGCAGTCTTTTTTGAAATGCCTATCTATAATCACGGTGCATTTAATTATCAATATATTAACTAACCCAAACAATATTTGTCTTTCAAGCACTGTACATGTGTATTGCTGAATTAAATTCTTCCTCCATAGAAATAGTCTACTGTATTTTATAGACACTGAAACTGAATTTAAGCAATAAACAGGAGCAGACTTAATTTTGCTACTTCCTTTGTGCCACAGTTGTCAGCAATGTCACAGTACGAAGCCAGTATCTATTAAACCAGTGTAACAAATCTGTAGCAGTAAATAATGAATTCCACAGGCGCCAGGAAAACCACACCGACATGGCAGAGAGGATAGATGCCAGGACCCCCGGGAGTATATCGGCTCTGGAGATGGGAACGCTCCCAGATGCCACCACATTATGGATATATAGATCAAGTCTCCACCTGCCTCCCAAGAACTCTTCAATATTTGGACAAGACAGTGGCTCTCCTGCAGCGTTTTGTTTTTCCTGCCTCTGCCACACTCCAAGAAGACCTGGATGTATCGGAGGGGCAGGAATGTAGGCACAGGTTGCCCGAAGTGAGACGGGGTTTCTTAGAGAATCTGACCTCAGTCTCTCTGGAGCCTGGACCCCTACCTGCCTAACATCATGCTTCAGGATTGATGGGACTTCTCAAACCAGCCCTGAAAATCTTGGGATATTTGCTGCTACAACTTTTGAAATAAGATTAAATAGCATGGAGGAGGAATACAGAGATGGCACCTGCACAGGCAGGCTGCAAAGTAGTCACATCTTGAAACCCACAGGTTCCCAGAATCACTTAAATCAGTGTAATATATTTCTTTTTTGATTGAAAATTAAAACATTTATGCCTTTTTTTCTTTTGTCACATGGCAAAGGGACACCATGGGGACAGGAACAGGGAGAACAACCAAGATGAAAATCTGAGGATTTTCCATTTCTTCCTATAGGCAAATTGCCTGAAAAATCCACTTGAACCTATAGTCCATTGCCCAAATGGAATATGCAGACTCCCAGGTGATGTGGCCATCACAAATCAAACCTTAAAGGGTTCACCCGCCCCCTACTTACATAAAACGTCCCCAAGAGGCCAACAGCTGGTATTTAACTTCATAATTGGCTGAACATCCTCAAACTTAAAGAAATATGGTTCTCAACCCAGTTGTGAACATTGTGGACATATCTATACTTAAGATTTACATCAGTGTAATTGAGACTAGAATTTGAGTCCTTCTCTAAACAACATGAATACTACACACGTATTGCTGAGAGAACAGTCTTGTAGTATCTCTTGCTGTATTTCCCTAATTCCTTGGTTAATATTTTCAAATGGAGTCAGTTTCTCCAAGAGTAAGAATGTTGCTTTTACTAGGAAAATATAATTATAGCATTACATTTCTCCTCATTTACTTGTTCATAGCTACAATTTACAAATGAAGGACCTGATAAAGAGCCTATTTAAGGCCAGTTTTGCACTGGTGCAACTTTTGCTGACATCTGTGGAGTCCCTCTTTATTTATATTAGTGTCATTGAGATCCGAATCAAGCCTGATGGTTTTATTGCTAGCCTTTCTTTAAACTTCAGTTACCATTTCTCTTTCACTTGTAACTTACGCTTTTCCAAAAGTGTCATAATTGGTGTTCGGTTGATGTAGCTGCCTTTTTTGCTTGGGAAGACTGGCTAATTGTTTCCGGATTTTCAAAAAGTGCTTAAGGTAGAGCAGACAGAACATCGGCATTAGAGAGGAAAAATGGTCAGTGACTTCTTAGTCTATACCTCCTGTCTTTCGTCAGCTAATGTCCTAACTCTGGCATCTGGTAGATAACGGTGGGCTTATTTCCCACTCACTTAGACCATGCTGGAAATGGAAGGAAAACAAAATAGAATGCTATATACCACTCTATGTCCTCCCCTTAGCAAATGTTTCTTTAATTGGTTCAATTACCACCCCACCCCCTCACCTTTCATCACTTCAGGAATGACTATTTGAAGCAAGCCATGTATAGAGATTTAGCTGGCATTTAGTCACACTGGGCTCAACAGTCTCTGAAATATGACTGATGTCACTTGTTACTTTTCCTTGGGTCTCTGGGGACAAAGTCACTCCTACCCTGGAGCACACATTGACAATCTCAAGATAACACTTCTTTGACAGAGTCAAGGGGTGTTGTACCAGGGACCAAAGTGATCTGCAGAAAGTTTCCAAGCTGAGCATTGTTTGTTAATTATAGTTCATGTCTTGTTTTTATGTTTGTCCTGCTGCAAAATTAGTAGGAAACTTATTATTAACATAAAATTCTTGTTTTCTTTTCCATGATAGAAGAATATGTTTAGAGATTTCTTCTGAAGTTGGGGGGGGGAGGGGAATGTCCAGGAAGATACTTTAATCCTCCAACTGTGGCTATGGACACAAGTGTATCTAGCACATCTTACGCCTCACAATAGTCCTTACCCATACATGTAGTCCCATTGACTTCAATGCCACCATGTACATTGGGCTCTACAATTTACATTGTCTTAAATTTAATCTAATTTAAACTAAATTATTTTACAAAAGTCACCCTCACATCTGGTATAAAACTCCCTCAAAGATTCCAAGTTCAGTGTGCTCTCTCTCCCCCGCCCCCACTTTTGTTTAATTAATCAAGATACACGGAGGGGGTTGGATTAATTTACATTGTAAATTTACAGTGTTATTTTAACCCTTCCTGCATGAGTGACACCCTCAATTCCAATGGGACTACTTGTGAGATTAAGGCACTATTCGGTGACCTGGATCTAATACCATGGAAAATAGTAGGAGTCCGTCCACTGTCTCCAGTGGATACTGGATCAGGCCCAGTGTAAGTAAGGGTATCAGAAACTTTCTATTAGTAAATAGCAATGGGAATATCTAATCAAATGTGGAAAATAGGTTCAGAGAACACTTTCCCAAATCATATCAGAACCTCCTTGAGTCGGACATAAATTGGGCTAGAAATCTCACGAAAGCAAGCTTCTTTGCAAGTTTCCTGTCATTTCTCTCTCAGCCTGGAACCAGGAATTGGAGAGTCGCCTGAAAATTAAACAAGGGGGTTCCAAGTGTTGTGTTCCAGTTCAGTAGAGCACCAGTGAATACATGCAACACAAGCTGGGGAACACAAGAGTTCAGACAAGAAGTCTTTTAGATCTCAAGGAACTATAACTTACATGCCATAAGGGATAATGAGCAGAATAGGGGCCAAAAGACTTTGAAAAGAATGGCTATTGTCCTTTCCTTTTATCCAGACTTCTAGCACATTTTTTTCTAAAATAATCTTTATTATTATTTTTAAAGAGGAGTGAAATAATAGTTTGTCTTTCGAAGACCAGAGGCTAAACCAACTGATAAAATTCAGCTGCTTTTTGGAATAAATTAAGTCAAAACTGCCAAAACAAGCATGACCTCACTTCCTGTATGTGTGAGCGAACAGTTTTCACCGGGAACGTAGAAGTCAGCAAACTAGATCTGGCACTGGCAAAAGAAGAGCAATCTACAACTAGAAAATGTATTTCACCAATTATTCAAGCTTTGTTATTTATTCTTCTTTTAATTGTAACTATTTATTAACCACAATAGGAAATTTGGGAGAGAAAACTGAAGCAAAGTGTTTTGTTTCTTCTATTCTGTCTAGCACAAAATCTAGAGTTGCAGGCTACCAAGGGTCTATAAAACAACCCCATAAAGTGCTTACTCCTGTGAGTAGCCCCATTGCTCACTCACAAGAGTAAGAAGTCCACTGTCTGGCCCATAAGGAACAGGGAGCATCACCTGACCAGCAGGCCTAGGAATATAGTTTGGGAGTCTGAGTTAGTTTTTGCTAGTCCATAAAGAGCTAGGAATCTGAAATCATCATTTGTGCTACACTGTAAAGTTATCAGACAAAATAAGCTAGTGAAGGAATTGGCTTTTAAAAGGATAGAAAGTTTCCCTGAAAAAGCAGGCCAGGCACCTGTTGGAGCGGGGACCTATCAAACTTCTCACTGTAAAATTTCTTCTATCCTGGCACCATTGGATAATAATCTACTCCTTATTCAGTGTTCTGTGCTGAAGCCTATCTTGACTGAGTGTCTTGGATGATCAAAAATAATGTGCATTAATCATTTATCGTTAATGATAAAAGCAGAATTAAAAATTACAGACTACTACAGTATTCATCAGTGATGGTCCAAGAATTCCCATAATGCTGTTGTAAAGAATAATATTTGGGATCATTATTGTGGAGGATTGTCATGGTTTTTGCAAGAATAAACTGTTACTTAAAAGGCCAAGACTGATATAAAAGACCCAAACAGCTGCAAACTCTTTATTAAATAAATCAATGACATTGTGTATCAATGAAAATGAAAACAAAAGATATTAGTCTCCAAAACAAAGACTTCAATAGTGGCAACAATAATGTCAGAAGTCCCATCAAATGGCATGATATATAAAACTCACTGTTTTCTCATAAACTCTCATTCCCTGCTGGTTCACAAGAACAAAATTTGCATGCGTTTGCATCACGTATGTGTCTTTTATTGCCCAGAAGACTCAGCAACCTGGTTTGGTTTTGTTTGAGTCATTGGGTTCGTCTGGTATTGCATACACAGATGGTGAGTCAGATATATAACTGGCCATTCGTGAGTAAATATCCCTGATTTCCTCATACACGTTGGGTATTGAGAGGCGTAAATCAGGTGCAACCAAAGATGCTGTACATGTCTAATTTTGAAAATCTGGCCCATAATTTAGGGTTGGTTTAGACCACTGGGATTCTCCATTACAGAAGTTAACATGTTCCACAAGTAAATTTAGGTTCCCATCTCTCACAGATGAGGATATAAACCATGAAAAATCTCTTCACTTGCCTATCTCCACATCAAAGCGGTAGTGGGAATGAATTTCTAATGTTTGTTGCTAAGGTAAAAAATATTCCAGTAATGTGCTTGTGTGTGTTATTTTTTAAATCAGAATTTTTCCACAGTTCCTAGAAAGACATTTCTCAGCTGTAAATAAACAGATTCATAGTCTTACTCCGTTACTTTCTAATCTGTGACAATGATTGTCCGTGCTTGCATTTCTGTCAGAAGCACTACTCCTCTTTTGATCTGCAGCTGCTTTCTAAGTAATCCATTTCTTATAGCATGTCTTGTAAATACAGCACATCATTCATGTTCCAGTCTGATGTAACTAATGCTTAGCGGTTGCCTGGATGATGAAATGAGCTGTCATTCTTAGGTGCTGTTACAAGGATGATCAATAAAGCCCAAAGACCAGCAATGCATCATTAAAGATTCTGTAGCATGAGACATTACCATGCTGTGAGTATTAGATAATTGGTACTGAAGTACTGACAGCACACCTGAAAAACTGGCAACCAGCTGCTTAGGTAGCTCCTGAAGAGATATTCAAAATGTGTGTGTGCACCAGGGGGGACTTGAAATGATCTTGGATGTGGCATTGGTTCTGTGTCAGTTATTTGCATAAGCAATTACAGTTGTCCCAGTAAACACTGATGTTTTAGCCATGTTGCCCAGAATCTCAGAGATACAGGGGGAGGGGAGGGGGCAATATCTTTTATTGGACCTACTTCTGCTGGTGAGTGAGACAGTGCTTCCAGGCTTACACACAGCTCTTCTCCTTTCTGGGTAAGGTCTTTATTAGGAGAAAGCTCTGCACAAGTTTGAAAGCATTGTCTCTCTCCTCGACAAGAGCTGGACCATGCTGTTGCGGACACACTGCTATTTTTAGGTGCTAGTTCGAGCACAGATAACGTTGATACATCTCTGTGAGCTGGGAATCACACCTCCTTGCTCAAATGTACACATACCCTTTGGTAAATTTGCACATGCCCACCACCAGAAACTTAGGCACCTATGGAACTTTAGGCAGCAACTGAGCAGAGCGTTTGTGAATGCAAGAGGTACCTACATGTTGGATGTAGGTGCCTGAAGTTGTATTTAGGTGCCTAAGTCCCTTTTTGAATCCAGCCCTTTCTTCCCCACCAACTGGGAAGCAGGAGAAAGTATAGCAACATTTGCATAAACTTTCTACTCAGGGTTCCACCAGTGACTCTTTGAGAGCCACCATAGCTGCACCCAAACTCATAATTGGCTGGACAGTGGAACTGAAGTGAGAGAGGAAACAAGGGCTCCTATCTTGGGGCAAGGAGTTTGTTGAAGTGTCTTCTGTGCATTTCTGATGCCTCGTTCATGAAGATCCTGTGCTCTTAAAAGGACTTTGTGAGGGAAAGGAGATGGAGACTGAAGACTTTACAATGAGGGAACGATGCAGAGATGACTTCTTGACTGGGTGCAACACAAAGCAGCAGAGTACAACAGCAGAGCTGAATGAACCCCATAAGGCCTTTCCCACCCAACCACTAAATGTATGGTGATTTCAGCTATATTTAGACTGTGCATACTTTTAGACAGAGACCATGTCTTCTCATCTGAGGTGAGTTATCTGCATTCCCCTGTCTTGTAAGGGATGTGCCAGCTCCAGCAGAGACTACTGCTTGTAGTGTGGAGGCCTGGCATCTCTCAGAGATAGACAGGGAGAGATGGCTAGACCCGTGGTGGACAGAGCCAAAACAACCCATCCCATCCCACTAGAAGTTCAGGGGTGGGAGAGGAAGTATAATAGGTCAGCCATCTCAGCTGGATGGTAGTGACTAGAAGGGAAGGAGGTCTCTCCACTGATGTGGTGGTGCTGCCCACTGTATGGGATCCAAAAGAGCTGCTGGAGGCACCTGCTTGTCTCCCTCCTACATAGACAGAGAGACAGTCTGACACTTTACACTGCTATTTTTAATAGCGCTTGAATCCATGTAATTTTGCATAGAATTCTATGTACACAGGTGTATTGAGCACTGTTACCCTTGTCCTTTCTCCCCCATTCCTTCCATTTGTTTGTGACAATCAGTTGTTGAGTCTTGGCTTAAATGAAATTTTGAGCTCGCTGGAGCACTTACTATTTGCTGTCACAGGGCTCACCTCATTCAGTGCTTGAAGTCGCTAAGCACTGCAGTAATAACAGCAATTAAGAGATGGATTTATAGATGTTTTGGCATCTCAGCAATAGGCTGATCCATCTTCTGAAGTTCAGGCCTTTTAATCCACATCTTATTACTAAAATAATAAAAATAGATGACAAAAAAACCCTTATCTAAATGTGTCTGAAGCTGTTAAGAGCATAAGTACTGGTGTATGGGTCTCTATTAGTCACTGTCTCCCCGCTCCAATCCAGTCTTACATGGGATCAGGTTCAGATTTTGTATATAAGCTTCTTTTTGGAGTTTAACACCTTACAGACTGCAATGTCATCTTGAGTTCAGTAATTCTCTCTCATAATTCTGGAACAATCACTCCTTGACTCCTTAAGCTCGCAGAGTTGTCATGACAATTTACCAGCCAGGTACACATTTAGTCACTTGACATTCACACTGATGCACAAGCTTCAAACAGAAAGTAGTCTCTTCAGGAACCAGCTTTCCCAGGATATACAGTAACATGGTTCTGAAGAACTTTCTGGAGGAAGATTGATCATTTTCCACTTAGAGAAAGTAAAAGCTGAGTCACAATGAAGACTGGCAGAAATGGTGATCCAAATTCCAGAGCCATTTAAGGAAACAGTGTACAAGACAGGGAACAGATCTGCCAATATTTCTGTTGATGTTCATCCTATTGAGGCTCTAACATTGCTCACTACAATGAAGCCCCAGATCAAGGTATCTGAGCTGTGAAAAAGAAGAGAGCTTAACCTCAATATCTAAGCATTTCTGTAAAGTTGAATCTGGAGAGGGCTACAATATATTCTACTTTGAGTTGCTCCCATTCAGCATGGGATCATAACAAGGAAATGCCAAAGTCACCATATATAAATTGGCTGAATTGCACAGGAAAAGAATGTCAGTACTAGAGAAGGAAAGGAAGGGAGGCGGGGAAATCAAAGACAGCATCTTTATGTGATTCAGCCTCTGGTAAACAAAGTCTGCTTGGAAATATTGAGTGTGTAACATGGCTAGTGGAAAATAATTTAACTGATTTATGGTCTCCTGAGATCAGACTGACACTATCTCACTAAATTAACAATCACTTGCACAAGAGACTGCATGGAGTGGTAGAAGTGCAGTGTTATTGACCATCTGAGCATTATAAGGAAAGGAGCCATGTATGTAGAATTCCCCAAAACTTACAGACCGGGCAATCAGAAACTGGAGAACAGCAGGAGATGCTCTTTTACTTTGACAAAATACACATGGCTGAATTTTTCTTGTACTGATGGGCATTTTTTTAATCCAGCAACTTTTAACAGCTCAGCTCAACAACTGAAAGCAGATTTGTATTATTGCATTTCCGCAAAACACCACCTCAGATTGAGTACCTCTCAAACTCTAAGGACAACAAATCCCAACTCGGTAATGCTTGGGGTGGAGTCCAGAGGTTCTAGCCCACGCTGCTCAAGGAGTGAGAGTCAGGCTATACTCTGTGGCTATGTCTACACTGGCAAGTTAGTTTGAATTAAGGAGGCTTAATTCGAACTAACTAAAGCCATGGCTACACTAGCCTTTCATTAGTTTGAATTAAGGGCTTCCTTAATTTGAACTAATAAGTTCGAATAGGGTATTCAAACTAAAGTGGTTAATTCGAACTAACTAGTTCGAATTAACCAATGTGGCCATGTTAATTCGAACTAATTTCTTAGTTTGAACTAACTGGCCATTGAAATGAATGGGGATCGCTAATTCGAACTAAGCAAGTGCTTGCTTAGTTCGAACTAACATTCCAGTGTGGCCATGCTAGTTCAAATTAAGCTAATTCGAACTAACTAAAATTAGTTCGAATTAGTTAGTTTGAACTAATTTTAGTAAGTGTAGACATAACCTTTCTGGTTTTGACTGCCTTGTGAGGAAGAGAAACATCAGGGGCCATTAGATGTAGAGCCAGGATGGGGCAAAGTTTCCCAATCCCGGCTCCATTGTAGGAAGATCTTCCTGCTACTGGGGCCTATGGAAAGAGGCTAGGGACTCCCTAACACCTAAATAATTGGCAAATGCCAGCAGCACAACATGCTGGAGATGCAGGACAGATACAGAGCCCATTTCTTGTCATCCATCCACACCAGTTACATTCAGGTGAGGGCTCTCTGTTCCTGCAGAAGAGGGAGCACGGTTTGCCCCACAATCCATTTCTGAATTATACTATCAATATATGGACAGCAAAATATTTTACTTTCTATTATCTACCCACGAGTAATTCTTCATGACTATATGGAGCACATTAATAGCCACTATTTACCTAGGATTGGCTAAAAATAACAGACAAGATCTTCAGCCTAGCCGTACACCTATACACAGTAGAGCAGTTTGCCGTAATTACGGTGGCAGTTGTCACCATAATGTCTGTGATAGCCCTGCAGTATGGATATAGGTATTACTGAATACTATGGTTCAGTTAGCTAGCTAAGGAACAGATGAGGCTCTATCAGAGTTATATTTTCTAGGGCCTGATCCTTAGCTGGTATAAATTGGCATAGCTTCTCTCCCAGATTTTAGGGGGCAATAAAATGATGGTATAGACTATATAAAGTTGCAACAGGTGGAAATTTTGCATATAAGCTTTTTATGAGATGATTTGCTTTTAAAGAAAAAGAATTTTGGGAGACTAAACGACTCACTGCTTTTGGAAAATCTGAGTTCAGAGATCTCCTAAATGACAGCAAGTCTGCTACTCTCACCTCCATTTATTCATATCATCTAACCCTTATATAGTTCGGCACAATTCAGAATGGCCTGATCAAAATCCACTAATGTCAATGGAAAACTTCCACTGGCTTCACTGTGCTTTGGATCAGAACCTGGAAACAGCAGCTTCTGCCCAGCAAAGGTCTTGGACTGGGACAGCACAGCAGGGTTGTTACAGGTCAGAACTAGAGACCTGCAGCTGAGAATACAGAACCTGTCCTAGTGTGGAAAAGCAGAGAAGTAAAAGTGACTTGAAAAAGGAAAATAAATAAATAAATTAAAAGGAGTGTTCTCTTCCTGTAAAGAGAAGGCCTGAATATTAATTTATTTTTTCAGTCAAGAAGATGGAAAGAGGAAGAAGTTGCTGCATTTTGGGGTTTAAAAAAAATAAAACACAACAACAAAAAGCACACATTAGCCACTGAGGTCTTGTCTAATTGAAGACTTTTGATGACTGGAGAACTTATAGGGTCAAGACATCAGTAATACCCACACTGTTTAACTGAAAAGCTAAATTTCTTGTTTATGAGGCTCTGCCAGCTTGAAATCAGTCAATTACAAAAGTGAATGAAGAATTTTCAGGCCCTTCACCTGTCCTTGAAGGCCTGTGCCAACTACATTCACCTATTTAAGGATGATGATATTTTTCTCTCTCTCCTTTCACTATCTGAAAGATCCACACAAGCAGAGGAGACAAACAGTCAGTAGGGGGAAGTGATGGGGAACTCTCTGGGAATGAGAGGCAGACAGAAGCAGGAAGGAGCCAGAGCATATTTTAAATGGCCTCTTCAATATGATAGTGTGGCCGTTTTATAACAAGTGGAATACATTCCTACTTTCAACATGCATGATATGCCAGACTACATTCAAATGTACTAGTATGCATTCAGTACTATGGCTAATACAGAAGTCTTGCTAGGAGAGAACCTTTGAATCCCATGTATTACCTTTCAGGGCACATCTTTGTAAAGTGGAAGGATTTTACTTATAAGAAATACATTTAGTGTGATATACTCAGTGGCAGGCCAAAGGGGAGAGCAGCAGCCATTTGAAAATTTCAGGCTTAGAGTTGACCTACACTGAGCAAAGACTTTCAAGGCTGGGGTAGGGGTAAGCCCAGTAGGGAAGCAGCAGTGTTAATTGGGAACTACAAATGAGATTCAGGTCCAGATGCGCAGGGCACAAGCCATGAGAACCCTTTGGAAATTTCAATGCCAGACAGTTTTAGGCTTTGAAGAGTAATGCCAAAACGAGTGAGACATCAAATTCTGGACTCCAGCTGGGTGAAATCTGTGATGGTTCTCAAGGAGGTCAGGACTCTGAATCATCTTGCTATTCTCCCTGCCTCCAGCACAAGAGACTTGCTGGTGCTTAACTGGCTGTTAGTTAAGCATCAACATGAAATTTTAAGCCTGGAGGGGAATCAGCTGAATCATCTGGGAATTTCAAGCTCACTGTATCACCAACTTTGATGATTTTTATCACAAGTCTCACACTATTTGCTGTGTTCACTAAAGCGCCAGCTCCTGGAGTACTGGGACTAGAAGAGAATCATAGCTTTAAACTAAAAAAAAAAGTTTCTAATCTTCATGGCTGTAACAAAGGACCTGAAAACGTGACCCAAGTGCTTCCTAAAGATTCAAAAGACTAAAATAAAAGAGGATACCCCCGCCCCCCCGGTGTTTTTTTTCTCTAAACCTCTTGGTTTCAAAACCGGTTGTGCAATTGGGGGGGGGGGGGGGAGGGGAAGACCAGTCTCATGATTTTTGAATGCTTGGGGTTGGCAATATGGAGTTTGAAAATGGAATTACAGAGCAAGTGGACACTATTAAGATCTTTCAAATTCAGGGTGAGACTGGCAGGGTGAACTTGAACCATCAGGGAGTTTCAGGCCCAGAGAAGTAGATGAGTTTGAGTCAGTGCATGTCAAGCTCAGAAATGAAATTGCAGCACCAGGTTACGTTACTGGCAAGATTCAAGCACCACAAAGTAAGTGAAAATCTTCAGGGAATTTTTGGCTCAATAACAGAGCAAGTGGAATCATCTGGAGTTTTAGGCAGAAGGTGGCACTGACCAAATGTCTGGTACCCATTGAGGAGTATTGCATTTTACAGGTCTCCCACAGATAGACACAATAATGCTTGGTACAAATTAGCTTTGTTGTTTTTTTCTGTGTTCATTTTTAATTTACCCCAGCACAAAAACTCAGCAATGAACATCATGCATAAAAGCTATTTTACCCTATTGACAACTTCAGCCACGTCTCAAACGCCTACGCACATGACATCACACGCTGATGTGAATAAAGTGAAGCACAGGTGTAGGTGTTCGCTGTGTATTGTGACTTTAATACACAGTGCTAAATTATCCAGGATTGCCCAACAAACCAAACTGATCCTGGGAGCAACTCCAATGCTTTCATGGCTCTTCAAACCAAGAATAAACTTGACCCCATATGTTTAGAGATATCTGCACTATTAAGAACAGCAGCATTTGTAAGAGATCGTGTGAGACCCTCAGTGTTGAATTTCCATCACTTGTTTTTATTTTAGTATATGACTCTTTGCTTGACCAGAAGTGTGATAATGATATACCCATTTATTCTATAAATATTCTTTTCCTCTTTCTCAATAGTGACCATTATTCATGACTAGTCAGAGAACCTTTGCTTCCAAGGGCAGAAATGGATAGTCTTTAATTACCATGTATAGTTAGTTGCATGGTGACTGGGATAAAATAATTCACTCACTATTCCCAGAAGAGTCTTCCTTGAGAGAAGAGGGGGAGGCTGGCAGATGAGTGTAATCTCAAGAAGAACACTGTAGTGGAATCCAGCAGTTGGAGCCAGATGGCAAGTTAGCACTGAATAACACTTTTTTTTAATAGCTGTGAAACTCCTCTGTCTGCACATAGCTTTGCTGAATGACAGCACAGAGTTCTTTTAATTTATCTGGTGTTATGCATAGGTTATTCCTTCAGAAGGTTTCCCTTGTTTTTCACCTAGGCTAAGGGCCCAATTTCAGTACCAAAGCCAATGTTTAAATATCTGTGAAAGTTCAAAAAGGCAAATGGGGCAGAAGTGTGGGAGGAGAAATACTAAAAAAAAAATGTAAAGAGAAAAATGAGTTTAGCTGCACACTAATGCCAAACTGCACCTTATTTTGCTCAGGGCTGCATTCTGAAAGTTGTTTCATTTGTGAGGCACTAGGCCAGATACTACTCTTTGATATGTAACTTCTGTTGAACTCAATGGGATTTGCATGCACATATCTGAGGACAGGATTATGGAAATCAATGTTACAGGCAGTTAATTTTTAATCTTACTTTAAAAGCATGGTTATAGTCAGGAAAGTGTTATAAAATGTGTTATTATACCAGTATGCACACATCAGCTTTCTGTTAACCCAGCTCTGCAAGTTAATTTTTATTTTTTATATAGAACAACACTGCATAGAAAATATTTTCCATAGACTGAGTTATGATTAAGGGATCAGATTTCAAATTTTTGAACGCCAGCGATATAAAATATCAATCATAACATGCATTAGCATGGCTCCCCTCCCCACCATTAGTTTTCTTTGTTTTAATTATATATAAAAATTGTACAGTCAAATAAGTGCAAATGAGTTTTTCTGAGTGTACAATGAGATTCAAATAAATGCATAGAACATACACTTATGCATGTAGGACCACATGTTCAAAGAACTGCCAGACTGTAGGAGAAGGAACATATTTGCCCAGGGTCATGGAGGTTCCCAGACACAGAATTGGTATCCCTGCCAGACAGGGATGAGGACAAAATTTGTGACACCACCAGGGAAATGCATACAAATAGCATAAACAACAGCTCTGTGGAACCTCCCTTTGTGCTGTGGAACACTACAGGAGAGGTGGAAATGAGGCTGTTTGCATCACTGCTATATGGATCCACCCACCATTATCCCAGTCTATTGGGGACCTGTCTGGAGGTGAGGATTTCTTACCACCCTCAGTCACTATGAAACCATCCAGTACCCAGATCAGATACCTGGGCTGTGCATTAGTCTAAGAATTTACTTCTCTGCTGGCCAGATTATCTGTTGCCCTGCACCTTGTATAGTCACTCACACCAATGCAAAGTGAGTACAAAGCGGGCATAAAATTCTACCAAGTTATAATGACTATTTTATTCACACTTTGCATAGGTATAAAATGACTACACAAGGTATAGGGCAATTGAGAATCAAGTGGGTGTGTTTATTTAAATACTTAGAGCACTGGTTATAAGCACATATTTCTAAACTAAATCTTATACAGCTCGTCAAAGGCCCCTGTTATTGTTGAGGGCTAAGTCTACAGGAATTTTTGAACCTTTTAAAATAAGCTTTGAGTTACAGCACTCCTCTAAAACAACACTAATGATCCAGAAAGTTGAGGCTTTATAAACTATATTTTAGATCACTGCAGAAGATTACTGTAAAATACAAAAGTTTACAAATAAATTGCCAAACATAATTCTACTAGACTTTCCACATCCAACCTTTGGGATGAGAAGGATCATTAAAAAAAAAAAAAAAACGTTATAAGCAAAGCTTTTTGGGCCAGGGACTGTCTTTCTGTTATGTGTATGCATGGTGCCCAACACATTTGATACCAGATGGGCCCCAATATGCTACCCCAACATAAATAAATAAAAAACACCCCAAACCAAGAACTGAGTGCCTCCTCAACCATAACAGTGTTGCTTCTAACATGGCACTAGAACTATTGTCTCTATATATGATCTGCTCCTCAGATAGTGCCATCTACTGGTTGAGGACTACTACTAACACTCAGAGTGCGTCTGCACTGGCAACTTAGGTTGACTTAAGGACGCTTAAGTCGACCTACACAAAGCTGCGTCCACACTGGGCTTTTATTAAGTTGACTTAAGTGCTTCCTTAAGTCGACTTAGTAACAGCTTAAGTCGACTTAATAACACCTCTGAAGATCGACTTAAGCCTTAACTCAACAGGGAGTAGCACTAAGTTGACCTTATTAAATCAATCTAAAGCCAGTGTGGATGGCTATGTCTACTGTTAAGTCAACTTAAAGTGTAGCCACTCTGTTAAGTCAACTTGACAAGGTCGAGTTTAAGTCAACTTAAAGTCGACCTTGTTAAGTCAACTTAACAAGTGTAGACATAGCCTCAGTTAGTAGAGTGAAATTCCCCCTTTGCTGAAGGCTAATACAAGGCCCATGCCATAGCCCTAAGGGATTGGCTTCACTATGGGGCTTCATCAATTTAAGGAACACTAACTGAGGCTGAGATACCTTACATCCAGTAACTGCACAGGGTCTTCACTGTACTA
>ML685766.1:15765478-15838674 GCA_007922175.1 Pelusios castaneus
TGTGGTGAGCCGACTGGACTGCTCCGCCCCCCAGAGAGCCGGCCCTGGGCTGGGACGCCAAGGCTGCCACCTGCCGGGGGAGCTGGCTCTGGCCCTGGAGGCCGAGGCCACCTGCTGGGGGAAGCCAGCTCTGGCCCCGGGCCGGAAGGGCGAGGCTGCCTGCTCCTGTCCTGGCCCCAGACACCACCTGTGAGAGGGAGCCGGCTCCAGCTGGGAGGCCGAGGCCGCCAGTGAGGAGGGGGGGCAAGGGAGGGGTGGGAGTGGAGCCGGAGCTGGCTCCTGCCTCAGAAGCCATCTGCAGGAGGGAGCCGGCTCTGGTCCCGGCCCCGGAGGCTGCCTGCAGGAGGGAGCCAGCGGCCCCGGCCCTGCGCCGGGAGGCCAAGACAGCCTGCGGGTGGGGAGCTGGCCGTGTGGGGCATGCCGGCCCAGAGGCTGGGCACCACGTACTCTGACCTTGGGCCTGCATGCTTCACCCTGGGGGTGGGGAGAGCCAGCCCAGAGGCCAGGCATAGCCCTCCTGCTCCGCCCCACTGCCTTAGGCTGGCTGCCAAAGGCAGTGGGGCGGCCGTGAGAGGAGGGGCTGTGGCGCGCGGGCAGGCCCCACACTGCCCCGCTGGGAGCGGGACAGCGCGGGGCCCATGTACCCGTGAGGCCCAGGGTGATCGCCCTGTTCACCACCCAAGGGACAGCTCTGACAACTGAATGTGTCCACACCAGACCTGTTCAGTTGATGCCACTGCATCAATGGCTATGGCACGAATAGTGCAGCATAATGAAGACAAGCCATCAGTCCCACTTAAGTTTTCAAAATAGGGTGTAAGTGATAATTGTGCTTATTTTCTTAACTGGGTTGATTTTACACAGAGTAATAATTTGAAACTTGTCACTAGAGTGAGTTGAAATTTTTTTTAAAAGTGTTGTCACAAACAATGTTGCCAGGAGGAAAGACAAACATTTTTTGTTTCATTCAAAGTTTCATTTTTTAAATGAAAATATTCTAATCAAAATGAAAAACAATTTGTTTATATTTGCGGGGGGGTGGGGGGGAAGAGGTATTGTTTTTTTCAGGTTTCTTTTCCACACATTTGACTCCATTTCCTTATTTCTTTTCCCCATGGAAAAATAAATGAAAAAGATTGTAACTTTTTCTTCTAGAGGGGTAGCCACATTAATATGTACACAGCAAAAACAAACGGGAGTCCTATGGCACCTTAAAGACTAACACATTTCTTTGGGCATAAGCTTTCGTGGACTGCAACTGACTTTGTGAGATGCATGAAGTGGAAACTATAGTTAAGAGGTATAGATGCCCACAAAAGCTTATACCTGAAGAAATTTATTAATCTTTAAGGTGCTGCAGACTCTTTATTTTTACTTTTCCTTATTTTTTTTTTTAAACTCCCACTTGCCCTTAATTCTTAATTCTTTCCTCCCACTGGGATAATATATTAATAGAGTGTGAAAAAGAGAGGGGGAAATTTATTTCAAATAATGATGTTTGGTAGAAGTCTTAAGAAAAGTCTGACAAAAATATTGGACCACCTAAAATACAAAGTGGTCAGAATAGTGTCTATGCAAAATTATAAACATTCTTCTGCAAACTATTTGGTCCTTGCATATCTTCAAGTTATACTTTAGTGACTGTAAACAGTTTTTTATTCCTGACAGTTCTGCAGAGCCATTACAGTGCTGGGAGAGTGAGACAAATGCTATAATGCTAAAAGTGTGTGTTCCAGAACTGTCAACTAGTTTCTTACAGAGGACAGGATTTTAATTGACTACTACATCTTCACTAGTAATAAAGATACACAGCTTGATTTTCAGATCCTAGGTTCATTTTATAGGACTCGCATTTAGAAAAGCCAACCTTTGACTACTGAACTGAGCAAAATTAGATTGGGAAGCTATTGAGACAATAAACAGGGAATTCCATTTAGCCATTTTTAGACAGAATAACTGCATGTTTGGATCTCACTCAGCCAGAGAAATGATGCCTTACTTTTAACATGTCAGTGGTCTTAGTTATTGAGATGGTGAGGCCAGAAGAGGCCATTAGACCATCTATTCTGATCATCTAGATACTACAGGCCGTTGTATTTCACACAGTTATACCTGAAAGAGTCCAATAATTTGTTTGACTAAAGCATACCTTTTATTCTTGATCTGAAGACATCCACCACTTCCCTTGGTAGTTTCTTCCAGTGTTTACTCCCCTTCACTGTTAAAACTTTTGATTATTCCGTATGGGTACTTCTACAATATATCTTTTCTGATATCCTGCCTGCTCTATTCTAGAACAAAAACAAAACCAAGCCAAAAAACAGGGATGACTGAATCAATTTGGATAAGAACCAACCAAACCTCCACCTGAACCTGCATATTTAGGATCTATCTTGCTAAGGCCTCAGACTGGCTTTCCTCTTTGTCCCTGAAGTTTTGTGGTTAAAAATAGCTGAGGGCACAATTTCATGTCTGCAATTTTAAGCTGGCAATTGATGTCATTCAGCTATCTGATTGCACTTAGAGAACAGGTCTAGTTCATTCCACATCTACCCAGTGACATAAAAATTGCATCAAAATAAATGTGTCTCAGCACACTCCTAAAAGAAATCAGTTGCACATGATAATGACAATGACACTAACAGATCTGGCCTACTTGTGGAAGAGAAATTGTTAAAGAAGCAAGCAATTATGGACCAATGAACTGTAGCCTGGAATTCTGGGGGAGCTGGTCACCCTTAGGCAAAGAAACCCAAGGAGGGACATGACGCTTATTGAAATCTTGTTTTGAGAACTGGACATTCAGATAAGATCCAAGACTGCTTTCAAGGTTGTGTTGTTTTTGAGTTAATATTGTTTGGGGGAAATTTAGAAAAACTTTGGAATGGGGACTGTCATACAGCCTGAGTATTATCCTAGGGCCTGAAAAAACAAACCTCGGAGTAAACACATGGGCAGCTTCTTTTTGTTGATTCTGGTTGTGTGGTAAGAAGTCTGTCCCATCTCTTTGATGTTTATTTTTTGTTCCAATTTACAGCTTCAACCAAGTTGGTTACAGGTTACAAGCTGCAGATTTCTTCATGTTACTCTACATAGTCCTGGATTCTAGTCATGACTTACTAGCAGGATGTAGACTGGGAGGGTGCATCTACACTGGCAACTTAGGTCGACTTAATAACGCCACCTCTGAAGGTCGACTTAAAGCCAGTGTGGATGGCTGTGTCTACTGTTAAGTCGACTTAACAAGGTTGACTTTAAGTTGACTTAAAGTCGACTGTGTCAAGTTGACTTAACAGAGTCAACAACTTTACTAGTGTAGAAGTAGCTGGAGAGAGCATTAGGGAACCTTCACAACCTTGGCAGGTTGTGGAATCTCCTACATTGAAGGTTTTTAAGAGTAGATTGGACAAACACTTGTCAGGGATGGTTTAATGGGAGTACTTGGTCCTGCCATGAGTGCAGGGAACTGGAAGCTATGACCTGTCATGGTCCCTTCCAGTTTCTATGATTGCCTTCTTGTCATCTCCCGATCCAGCCCTCCTGAGGTCAAGGAATATCTATATGTTCAAGAAAGGAGCTACCACTGCAGCTTAAACAGATAGCAATCAGTACCATCCAGCTACTGCCTAAGAATGCTTTGTTCTGTTTTCCTCACCTGCCCTCAATTTTCCTTTACTGTCTTTTCTTTTATCTGAGTTTGGCTGAGGAAATTGACTTGCTAAATCTAACAACTTTAGACCCAATCTAGGAAAGCATATAAAAACACGTTTAACTGTAAGCATCTGAGTAGTTCTATTGACTTCAAAGGAACTGTTCACGTGCTCAAAGTTGAGCACATGCCTAAGTACTTTGCTAGGCTAGGGCATTTGTTGTTCAGCTGATAGCATTTAGCTTTTATCTCTGGTAATATTTCCCTCATGTAAGAACAGGGTTAAGAAAGGAAAAGCTGGATTTGTAATTAACTGGCAGAAGTGAGGGATGGAGCAAGAGAAGGGACAGATAAACATTAATGGTTTATAATTCTACTGATTGATTGTAATGGTTTAATTTTATCTTTACTTATTTTAATTAATTATCCAGAAACTCACCTTTAAAAAAAACCAAAGACAAAAAAAAAAAAAACAACCCACCAACAGCTACTCGTAGTTTGCCATGTTGTCATCCTTAGGGCAAAGTATTTGAGTGAATGTTTGAAAGGGAATTATTTTTTTTAACATAGCTATTTTATTAAAATGCAGAGATTGAAATGTTGGTAGGCTTTTTTTTTTTTGCTATGAGAAAAGACCTGTTTTAGTTGTCTGAGGCCTTCTGTGATAAAATGACTCCCGACCATAAGCTTAAGTGAATCAAACAGGGCCCAAGGGTTTAAACTTAGATCAGGAATTTGGCCTTCTCACTCTGTATAACAAACAAGTAACTACCTCGAGACAACCACACTGCAAGCTTGCAAAAGTTATCATGAAACAGGGGCCCAGTTTGGGGACTTCTGCACCACTGGGTAATTAGCTGCTAGGGCAATTAAATCTGATGTATATCAATGCAGGCAGTTAAAAATGTGATTGACCCAAATGCTTAAATAGGTGATCAGAAGGAAGCTTGTGGCTAGCCAAAATGCCACATACAGATCATGGGCAGATATAAATCTTATTATGGACACATAACATGGGCAAATATGGTTTTGCATCTGAGTAGTTACATAAAGGAGTATAATAGATATAACCTATTTCCCTAAATTATGGGTTCATCAGAGTCTTGAAACAGCATCTATTGGCTTGTGAGCTGGTCTCCGCTGTGCTCCAATGAGAGATGTTTATCTTTGTTTTACATAACTCTAAAGGGGATATAAGTATAGTATGCCTAGAGTTCAGAGAGCTAACGCTGCTTCTTTATCACTAGGTTACTTGGTTATCTTAATAAGAATTCTTATTTGGTACACAATTAAAGCTTTTATCAATCTCTAGCATATGTTCCGTCAATCTCCTAATCAACAAGAACCTGTGCTAAATATTACTACTTATCTAAGTACAGACACTTACCATAATTGATCAGTCAACACACATATTCCATCTTTTGGTCATATAATCACATTTTTTGTTAGCTATTGTCACACACTGGAGAACTGGAAGGTTGAGAGGTATTTATGCCTTTAACATTCAAATCAGTATGACTAGCTATTCCTTCCTCTTCACCCTCTGACATTTTCTGATTTCAGCTTGGTAGGAAGCAGGGGAAGAGCCAATTCTTGTGCTATTTCCTTCCCCATATGGTTGTACACTTATTCTGTTGCCTGAGCTTGCTTGCCTGCCATTTCAAGAAAGCTCAAGATGAGAAAAGGGGTTACCTTTGAGTGCAAATCGAGTAGGTGGTCACATATCTGCTTCCAACAGAACCAGAGTGAATAATATTTAACCAAGAGAAGGGGCAAAGCAACACTAAAGAGAATTGAAATATTAATTCTAGAAGAAATCAAAATAGAAAATAGGACTCTTTGTTGCTCTAAGTCTATGTAATAAATAAATAAATAAAATATTCACCCATGCTGCACAGTGCCAACTCCTGAATTGTTCAAGTAGGTTGCAGCCAGCACCTCAGACAATGTCTTGGACAGGAAGCTTGATGGGAACAATTTCTGTTAGTAACCCATTGAATCTGGTGTGAAACAAAATAAGAAATCACACCTCCCCAATCCTCAGTAAAGTGACTACTACTCCTACTATTACTGTTACCGCTAAAATAATAGTAAGCCCATTTGTGAGATCCACACTCAAGAAAATCTTGTGACATCAATGGAAGTTTTGCCAGTAGCAAGAATACTGTTTTTTTTATAATGCTTTTTATTCTGTGCCTGCTCTGTTTGAAGTTTGGGTGAGCAGGATTAGGCCAGCTGGAGGAGGCAAGACAAAATGTACTGATGACAGTAAATTTTATGCAAAAAAAGTGGTCTAGCAATTGATAAGGAAAAGAATGTAGCAGAATTTAATTTCTCAACCTTAAGAGAAGTTCGTTTATGTCATAGAAAAAAATCATTTGTCTTAAGAGACGTTATTCCAGGTTAAATGAAGAAGTTAGAAGGATCGTAGACTATGACGTTTAGATATGGGACTAGCTACAGCTGCAAAGATTACAGTGGTGTGGACACCATAGAACATAAACAAATGATAGGATGCCAGAGAAATTAATGCAGAGTAATCAAGGTCAGTCAGACAGAGGCCAGCCACCAACTAGATGCAGGACATCATACACAGAAACATGACCAGGCTCAGTTTAGTTGACGAACAGGCCACGGAGAGGATTGAATAGCAACACTAACTGCACTGCTCCCCATGACTGCAAGCTGAGAAGAAAAAAAAATAATCATAAAAGCATCTTCCAGCTGAATGTTTGTGAATTGCAGGGGTGCCAGCTGCAGAAAGCAGACTCGCATCTTTAGATCCAGTGTATATAAATTAAAGAGTTATATTATAAGACACCAACTGAAAACAGATACACTGGTATCACATACTTTCATTATTGACCTATAGCTGGGACAGGAAATAACTTCTGTATCTCCAATAAAAATGGTTGAATTAATGGCTGCTGAGGCCCCAGGCTGCCCAATTTTGTGGACCACCCTCCCCCACCTATGGGCGGACCGTGGCCCTGGAGCCAAAGGCCACGGCTGGCCTTGGTGCTCCAGGCCCTGAACCAGCTTTTCTGCCATGCCAGCCTGAGCCACGGGGCCCCTGGAGGGTGGAACAGCTGATCCAGGGCCAGGAATGTCGCAGCCTCTCCAAGGCCCTGTCACCCGCTCCAGCACCATCAATGCCCCAAACCGGACCTGCCGGCGCTGTGTTCCAGCAGCTGGGCTGAATAAGCAGGGAATAGGGGCTGCAGCCCTTACAGCCTCTGCGGTAACCTGGCCCTGTTGGTCCTGCTTGGCACATATGTACCTGTAACTTCAGAGATGCAATTCCTTTTTCCCCAAATCTTTTCTCATTAAAAAAAAGTATTCACATGTAAATGAAGTGTGCCAACTAATGTCTGCTTTTGATATATAGCGAGTAAACATAATGAACGCAAGTTGTTTCAGCAGCATAAAGGGGCATGATCAAAGGACTTGGTTGTAGCTAATGAAGTTCTAGGGCCTGTGTTATGCAGGAAGTCAGACCAGATGATTGTAATGGTCTTTTCTGGCCTCAGAGTCTATGAATAGTTTGAATTTTTTGTCTTCTCCCTTATTAGTAGCATTAATCTCTTCTTAGCTTTTAGAAGAGAACAGTTCCTAAATAGTTTTGTTCATTTCTACCCAGCAGACACTGATCCTTGCCCCCTTTCCTTTTTGTTCTTAAATGGAACTTGTACTTAACATGGCATTGATAGTTACTTCTTTATTTCTACACTACCCTTGTCAGTGATATCAGTCCAGCTGTGAGAATGCAGTTTGAGAATTAACCTATGCTCCCTCTGCTGGCTCTGCAGCTGCAGAATACATGACACTGTGACTAGGGTTTTAAAAGATTCCACTTAAATTGATATGCACGTCTAGTTGCAGTCACAACCACGCTGAAACATTTTTGAAGCACAATTTTAGGGAAAAAATGCAAGTGGAAACAGAATGATGACACTTACAATTGAATGCCAACCATGTGTAAAATTCAGATTTTCAAAAGATGTAAAGATTTGCAGTATATGCAGGCATTTGCACCTATTACTGTACATTAATCAAAACCTCTATTTTTCAAATGGGACAGATCCTTCAGCCCATTTTGTGTGGTAATGGGGACCCTCAACTCCTATCAACTTCATGGGCCTCTGTGCATGAGTAAGTATTACTTGTATGGGAAATGGTTTGCAGAAGCCCGCCTTTAGCTTACTTTGTTCAATAGAATGTAAGAACTGTTCCACATAACCTTTTTAAAAAGGAATTCTATTTTTAAATGTACTTGGATTACAGCTTATTTCTGTATTTTTCCTACAGAGATAAAGAAATCCAGATAAGCCATGAATGCCGTTATATCAGTATAAAGATGACTGTACTGGAATAGCTGTACCACTATGAAGCACTTTTACGATGATATAAATGCATCCGCACTCTGGGGTTTATACCACGTTTACTATTCCAGTATATTTGAAGAAGTACAACTGTCTAGTGCAGATGAAGCGTATTTCCAGAAGTAAGTATTGGTAGGTTTGGGCCCTAACTCAGACAAATACAGTACAAAAGAACAACACTGTATAACAGTTCAGGCGTGGACATTATAAAGGCATGAGAGGATTTCATTTTAGTGAAGTCGGTGGGAGTACTTGTGGGAAGAAAGTTACATTCAAGCAAGACCGGTGCTTCCTTTTACAAAATATGAACAATTGAAACAAAACAAGAGAAAAGGCATCAGGAAGCAGCATCCAAATATTAGTTTATAAATTGGTAATCAGGAAATGGACAAATAAATAGAATATCAATGCAGCTAAATAAAAGTATCTGCTCATGTGTCAACTATTGCATAGTTTGTCATCAGTGAAGCTGATACTATAAGCTAGAGTTATTAGTAACATGCAGAGTTGTATCCACTAAGAAATTCTCGTCTTAGTTGTATCCACTAAGAGATTCTCGTCTCTTACCATCATATTTAATAATTTTTAAAATGATGTTCAGCCAGGAAGATAAGTAGACTTGAGAAAAGCCTTTTCAGTTACTTACAGTTAATTTAACAGTCACCACAACAAATCTGTCTGGAAGGCTTTTGGCAGCTCTGTTGACATTTGTGACCTTTTCAGAAGAATCAGCTAGCACTTCCTCATTTAAGATGTAGTAACTCTGTGGATGCTCTACATGAGGAACCCTCACTGAAGTCATGATTTATAGTGTTGTGTGTTTCCTGCTATTGGAATTTACACCAGTATAAGAAATTTGTACAAAAATATCATTTGTTGAAAGTCAAAATCATCATCAGTGAGAGCTCACTTCCCCTCGAGGAGCGTTGCTTAATGAAGATAAGGATTAGAGTTAAGCAATGAATTCTTTGCTTATATATCTAATGAAGTTGCCCATTTTTTGCTCATGAATTATCAGAAAACACATTTTCTTGCATGGCTTTATCGTTCACAATTATTCACTGAATTTTATTTATTTATTTTACAAATGTTGGCCCATAGAACAGTCACACAATCTATTGCATGTGTTTGATATGGGATATTCAAAATCTGAGCTGCTTATTTCCAACTAAACATGTAGCGAATCAAAACAATAGTACGTGATTTAGATGAGCATAACCCTTATACCCATATTTCTAATGTGAATGCTGACCATCATGGAGTCAAAATATTGCTTTTCAATAACATTGATTATTTCTTACTGTATTCCCATCAGTAAACTCATTCACTAGAATAGTCATCAAAGTGAATGCAAAATGTAAGTGGGGAGGTGAACACTGGTAAAGTTTATTTATTTTGATATTTAGTCTGCAGCATCCAAATTATGAATGGATATGTTTCTTTAATGTATAATTTTAGTCCCATCATTAAAAAAAAAAAAAACCCACTGATTTTTTTCACCTATTAATTCTCTCACAGGAGGTGTCCCAGACCATGGAATCACTTGCCGTTTGAGCAAGATAAGAAAAATTCACCTTAGACTGGAGATGGAGTCTTCATCAGTTGCATCAAATACAGGACTAAATTTTGAGGTTCATACAGAGTCCTTATTCAGGCAAAACTTCCACTGAGTTCAAATGAATAACTTCCACTGATTGATGGCCTCAAGAGTCAACACTTTGCATTATTTAACACAGTAGTTTTCAAACTTAGGATGGGACCCAATACTGGGTTACAGACCCGCAGGCACTGGGTTGCGGCACCCCCTCCTGCCACCGCCAAAAGACTGGAATGCATTGCTCAAAGATGTAATTGTTGGGTTGTAGGCATAAATTATTTTTCTTCATCTGGGTCCCAAGGAAAAAAGTTTGAAAACCACTGATTTAACAAATAAGAGATTTTACTTTAGCAGTGAAAGAACAAAACCCAGATTATCAGATATAACCAAGTAGTATATACTTCACTTCCTCTTTCCCAGGCTCAAGGGCACTCACAGCTCAGTGAGATATAGGTACCGCTTAGCCATACTCCCTACACTGAGAGCATGGACTGAAGTGAATTAGGAGCTTCAACAGCTTTACATCATTGGAAGAATTTCTACGTTGGGGCAAACCTCCCAGTGTCAGCTGCACTAATTTTAAGGCCATAATTTCACAGCAGAGCGGCATAAAGCACCAAGGGTGAGTTCTTTTCCACTCCTGCTTCAGCCCCTGCTCACCAGGTAAAGGAGACCTAAAACCTCAGATTCAGCAGGGGGGGAAATGCACTAGTGTCAGAACCACGGATGACAACCATAAACTATCCTCCAAAAACTTCTTGCAAGCCCTGGTGTAGGCAGTGCATTGGGGGTCAGCATTGCAGCACAATGCTACAGAAATTCTGGGCAGATCTGCTGTCTATGAGCAGTCAAAGAAGACAGCCATAAACTAAAAGCCCTCTTCCAAGGATATCTAAATGACAACAGACCTATAGAGCAGCCCAGAAACAAGGGTGCAAAGATGGCTCTGAAGTGGCTTTGAGTCACTTCCCACAGGACTGCAAGTTCTGTGCTGCCCTAAGGCCATGTCTGAAAGATTATTCCCAGCTCAGGTATATGTACACACAGGGGAGTAGCTACAGGCGGCATGGGTGGGCCCGTGCCCACCTGGTTGGCCAGCAGGCCCGCCCACCCTCACCCACTGCAGCACCTAGAATTCCGTGCATCTGTGGACCAGTCAGCAGTGGGCGACAGCAAGCGGTGGTGCTGCGGGCAGCTCTCCACCTATGCACCTCCGGCCTCGAGCAGTCACAGCAGCCTTGCCACAGCAGGGGCCAGTCTGCCTCTCTTCCTCCCACTGCTCCAGTTAGGCAACCGGAGTGTCATCAGGAAGCTTCCAGTCACATGACTGGAAGTAAGCCTGGCCAGGCCCACCCTGGAGACTCAGGGTCCTGGCTAGAAAACAGGGGCTGACTACACCTCTGCGTACACACAGTAGTTCTGCTCAAGCTGGTGTGTTAAAAGTAGTGTGTGGGCACAGCAAGATGGTTGGTGGCTAGCCACCTGAATACACCCCCATCTGAGACTGTAGGTCCAGCTCATGGAGGAGGAAAGAGTGGCATGTTCTGACACAATCTGGTGACCAAATGGCCAGGGTTACCGTAAATAAGGAGGAGAATGCTACACTGTGCTCTTCTTCTGGAGTTTTTAAGAAAAGGGAGTTTGGAAACCAAGGGAAGTGTTTCTATGAGGAAAAGTATTGCTAGAAAATGGAAGATTACCCAACAGAATCTGCATGCAGCACTCATCACTTGTAATCAGCAGTTTGGAAAGATTTCTTGATAAAGGTTTGAAGTGGCTCCTCCATAATCAAGCTTGCAAATGTAAGAGGCCTCTAGGACCTGAATTTACTTCAGTGGTTGCCAGCCCTGCATTGGGAACGGAGCTCTCACCATTTCTTTGGGCAGAAGTTCATGGTCATGTAGAGGACACCTTTTGAGCCTTCCCAAAATAAGAAACTGAGCCAGGTTCCCCATCTATTTGGTCTTGAAGCTCATAAAAGGCAGAAATAACTTAAGGGTATAGTGACCCTGTGCATTGGGCAGTAAAATAAAAATTAAAAAAGAATATCTGAACATGCAGAAGGCCATTGGGAAGTATTTACCATGGGTGGGCTCCTGGGGCAAAAAAAAACAAAAAACAAAAAAACTGTCCCTAAGTTGGAGGATTTATCCATTACTTAAGCTTGGGTCATGTGCTGGGAGGAATTTCTCCCTTGGAGAGATGGAAACAAGCAAGGCACAAGGTTGAGAGAGATGAAAGGGACAAAAGAAAAGCTAATCTCATTTGCAAAAAGACAATACCATGCTAAAACAATACTTTGTTTAAATTAGAAGATTGCTATCTGAACTTGATGCCATTGCAACCACTAGCAAGATTCTCACTGATTTCAGTGGTGCTGAGTCAAGTCCTGTGTACTTGTATAAAAAAGTCAAATATCAATAAAAAAATAAACAGGGGAAGCAGGTAATATAGGGCCACCAAAGAGGTCAAACAAAAAAAATCCAATGACTCTTCATTTAAGTTTTAAATTATTTATTTGAATTGTTTTGCTGTCAGGACAGAAGGGATGCGAAAATGAATGAAGGACGTTTCCCAGGGGGTCCCTGGGAAGATTTACATAACTACATCTAAAGATAAGAGGCAGGGAGAAATCTACTTTGGGCTGATAGACAGCTGGACAAATGGAATGGGCCCAAGTTACTATACAATATAAAGAGGAGGAGACTCAGGAGTCTGTAGAATTAAGAGATTTTTTTTCTTAAAATTCTACACATGTTTGCTGAAAACAATCCCTGCTTATGCATACCAGCCTGACTCACGTAAGTAAAGATTGCTTACATGAGCACAGGATAATGTCTGAGGTAAGTTATTGCCAGTCCTGCTTTACGCTACCTCATTGACTTCTCCCCGAAACAGTTTATTACATCATTCTTAGGATCCTGCCATGAGTTAAGTGACCATGCCTTCCAACCTATGTTAACACAACCAGCAGTTGAGTGCAGTAATTAGACCCCCTCCGTCCCCCACTCCACTAGCCAATATTGACTTGCTTGCTCTCCTTTGTCTCTTGTGGTATTACTATGTGGAGTCCACTCCTTGTTCTACTAGAGATCAAAGGGAATGAGAATAAACATCTCCATCTTTTCTTCTAACCTTCTGTCTAATATCCATGGTATTTTTATTGTGGAGAGGGGTGATTTGTAAGAAGAAATGAAAATCTACAGTGTGTCAGCTCATAGAGGCTAATGATGTTTATACAGACATACCACACTGATGGAATAGTCCCAACATTCCCTTCACTATGCAGAAAAAAGAGAAAGAGGAGTGACCCAATCCTCCCCTCCCCCGCCTCTTTCCTGCTCAGCAACCTGTACTTGACCCTCCAGAGCCTGGCTCTGCTCAGCCTCCATCCCGCCCAGCCGGAGCCAGAGCACTGATACCAGGCAGCTGATGCTCTGCCTCATCCAAAACACACTTCTTGAAAACACACCCACCCACTGCATATTTCAGGGGGAGAGGGGAGAAATACCCACCTTCTGTATCGCAACTTCAGTGAATTTTTACTTGCTCTTGGAAACAATTGGACAGGCTGTACTGTGTTGCTGCTGTTTGCCAAATGCTGCAAGTGTTGCGAGAAACTGGTCCACTTCAGAGTGAATATTTTGTATGCCTCGCCAAGGGTGGGGGGAGAGAGGGAGCTGCAAAGACGAACCGGAAGATGTTTGGCCAAAAATGTCAAGCTGAGACACATAAGGTTAGGCATTCAAATCCCTATTTAAGCACCTGGATGTGTTTTTTAATCAAAGGCACTGAGCCCTCCCAGCTCATGGAAGAAAATAGGAATTATAGGATTTCAGCAATCTCTGAAAGGCGGGTCCTTGATATAGTCTTATTTTTAGATATTTGTATTCCTGTAGCACGCAGGAGCACCAGTCATGGACCAGGACCCCACTGTGAAAAGTGTTCGACACATACAAAACAAAGATTGTAGCTTAGACTTGAGTTATAAAGCAGTCAGCATTTTCAAAGTTGGATGCCTCAAATTAAGTACAGATTTAAGTTTCTGGCATTGGGCACCCAAGTGTGAATATGCTATTGTTTTGTTGAAAGGGGAAATTATAATTTTAAAACACACATATTGTGGCAGAGCCCAGATGTTGGGGACCCGGTGTGCTAGGTGCTGCACAAAGATAGAGTAATTGACAGCCCATGCGCCCAAGGGCTTATAGACAACACAGCAAGCTAAGGAACATAATAGCCTGCAAAGATGGAACTATTTTGTTCTTTTGTTAAGCAAAGGAGGCCCAGAAACAGTGAGTCATTTGTGACCCTGCTTAATTTGAAGTATAAATGTTTGCACCATGTTGTAATAGACAACAATGGTCATTTTTTAAAATCAATTGATATTTTTCAGCCTACACATGCTTCCTTTCTCCTTCCCCTTTCATGATGATGACAGTTATGAAGACTTGATACTGCTGGGTGCCCTCAACTCTCAAAGGAAGCTAAGAATGGTAAGAATCAAGTCTTTAATCATCAACACTACTTTCTGCAGCGCTATAACTTTTTCCATGAAGATCTCCTATTCAGCTGTTGATCAGATCACATGAAATTTCAATGAAATGCACCAAACTCTCCATGAAATGCACCAAATTCTGGAGACCTGAAATAAATTGCAAGGAGACTATAAAGAAAAAGTAAGTTATATCTGTGAGAGCATTGGAAAACCTGCTTAGGCAAGTGTTCTTCTTTAAAAAACAATAGTGTAGATTAGTTAAAGTGCTTACAATGCTTTCTAATCCCCACGTGGAACACTATGTTTGGTATCCAAACACAGAATTTAAAGTGGTGGATTCTGCTGGCAATGGTACCTATAGTACACTGGTGCCACTTACATCCTCAACCTTTATAATCAGGGCTGAGTGTTGTGTCACTCATGAAACATAGATTCCATTGTGTTATGTTTCTCTGAACACATCCACGTCACAGGAACATGAGTATTTAAGGATATATGCCGACTCTGATCTGATTTTTTTTTTGGTGGATTTAATGCTGAATCATCCTGCAAAACTTCATTTTTCTATGCCTGCTCTTTTCCTGCTTATGAGCTAGCTTTTAATCAACAAGTACACAGTTTACTCAGTTCTTCATTTGGTCCACTTTCTACATTTCTATTCATGGTCCCTCAACAGCTTCAATACACCAGGCATGGAATGAAATTTCTTCTGAAGTTGAAGGGATGAACAGAGACCTAAGAGCCAATCACTCCCCCCAACCCCACCAAAAACGTGTTAAATTCTTATTAGTGTTACCTCTAATTTTTGCAGATGGCTCCCAAATGGTATGATCAAACCGAAGATAGGAGGGCTTCTTTCTGGTATAAACAGGTACTCTTTATTCTGTAAGCCAGTCAAGCCACTGCAGACTTGGAAGTCTCCAGTAAACTGAAATCTGTGTTTGACCCTGTGAATGGCACACCAATCCTTTTAAAGGTGTTAATCTGAAGGCTTTTGGGGAGGGAGGGCAGTGCAAGGGAGATTCAGAACATTGTGGAGATGTCACTCAGAGAGCCAGTTTTACTCCTGGTCATTAGTTACCTCCTCAGATTAGAATGTAGCTACTTTTAAAATGTATTGTAACAACATTCCTGTCATAAGGGCTTTGATTCAAAGGATCGAAGCCTTCTGCTTTTTCCATTCTTTTACATGCAAGTATTAAGAAATTGGAATGGTTTCCACTCCCTTGGGACAGTGTAATGGTTCTTTAATGTTTATTTTTCCTGCTGCTTTTTTTTAAAATAAACAGTGTACATTGGTTTTTACTTTAGTTATCATTACTCTGATGCAGCCCATCATTTGAGAGTCTAAAGCTGTCATAAGAAAATGCTGCCTACTCAATGTGTTAATCTGAGGTTGCTTTGTATACTGTTATGATGCATGTCGTTTTCCCACCACATTTAAGCTCTTCTGAAACTGGAGGTTCTCCAATTTGCAGGTCAATACTATATTGTTTAATTTCTTTAGAAAATTGAAAAGGAAGAATTACTGTAGGCTTTTATTGTTCTATATCCAGAGACACTGGATGTCTTAATCATATGAAAGGACCCATTAAAATACTGTCATTAAAGACTGTGTTCCCACATAGCCACTGCTACACCCCAGATTGAAGTATTGTGTGTGGCCATGAGATTTTTGTAGCATCATGGATGTTTGCTATATGGGTAGAAGAGCCACTTTGGAATCATTGTCCTGTACCACAGAGCTACAGTGATTTCACATCTGTGCCCATGGACTGATCATGATTTTGTACTGAGTGCTCAGTTTGGGAATTGCAACCATTATTCACATCATCATTTGTTCCACTGAACTCAGAGTACGACTAGTGTCAGAACTACTTGACATAATTTCCTGTTCTGAATTTTGGCCCTACACTTATGTTGACGATAGAAAACCTGTAGAGATTCTGCTATTTCAGGGTTGAGTATGTACAAGTATGGCAAGAGTGTCAAATAACCCTATTCTGAAAACAGCTTCTCAAACTAGCTTCAAAGTGGTAGCTGTGTTTATTTGTGGCATGAGCTTTTGTGACATTCAGCTACGTTGAAATGTTCTGTACAGTGATTTAAATTTATCAATAGAAGTCCCAGTTCTTCAATCCTCACACACATTGCACAGTATCTATTTATGTGACTAGTCCCATTGCAATCCCATTCAGACCATAGATGAATAGCCTTGATTTTCTCACCTCCATCAACCTGATAA
Organism: Pelusios castaneus; assembly: GCA_007922175.1. Classification (NCBI taxonomy): domain Eukaryota; kingdom Metazoa; phylum Chordata; order Testudines; family Pelomedusidae; genus Pelusios; species Pelusios castaneus. The sequence continues at coordinate 15,781,850 of ML685766.1, forward strand.
AACCTCTGCCTTTTTCCACTGTTGTAAGGCAAATTCACCTTGGACAAGAAATTAAACAACCCATAGCTGCCAGACCAAAAGCACCTGGTTAGAGAGAGATGCAAGTATTTCATTTCTCCCCATCTTAAAGCCTTGTGAAGAAGCTGAACATTGCATGGGTTATGACTGGCTACATGACAGGTTGAGGCATACATTATTTTTTACCTTTCTCTTCCCCAATTTTACCTCATTATTACCCGTGTTTTCCTCTCTTCTCGCTAGAAGTTCAGAAACTCAATTATAACTTATGTTTTTGACATGATGTGTTTGCCAGGTTTTGGTATTTCAGTGTTCATGCAGCTCTTGTTTCATTCAATTTCCTCCTGTGTGCTTTATCCCTTTTATCTTGGCTCTTATTAATGTGATTGCCTTGTGACAGCATTTGTTGGAATATGCATGTACAGGAGGGCCGGAATAGCTGCTGAATGCTTACTTCTGAGCTATCCCACATCTTAGCAGGAGAGTGAAGAATCTCATGTTACCATCCTACTCTGACCACACCCTCCCTGACCAGCTAGCTATTCTCACTCGTGACACCAATACCTTCACCTGGACCCACCCCAGGAGTCTCCACAAAGAAGTTACAAGGTATCATGGTGAAAATGAACTCCAAGCTCAGTAAAGGGGTCAAATTCTTTTTCTTCTGTTTATTTCTCCTTTACCCACTGACAAGGAACTGTCAATATACAGTCTTTACAAATGTACTATTTATCTATGTGTATTTAGATAAAGACCCATTCAAACATAGGTTATAACTACACACATACTATTCTCAGACACACCATGCTCTACCTATACCCTATTATGTGACAGACTCTTTGAAAGAGTTATTATAACCCTGTGGAAATGCCTCCTCTGCATTGTTGTTCTCCAACAAATTCCAGCTTTAGTTTTGCACTGAGCCCTCTGTATTCCGGGGCAGAACTTCAGGAATTTAATCAGTATTGTTCTGAATACTCCTGTAGAACAGATCCAAAGGGGTAGCCCTGTTAGTCTATTGCATAGAAACAACCAGAGTCCTGTGGCACTTTTAAAGACTAACAGATTTATTTATCTGTTAGTCTTTAAAAGTGCCACAGGACTCTGTTTCCTGTAGTAAAACATTGATCAATAAAGCTCATTCTTCATAGAACACTGTACCTATAAAGTTTCAGAGCTTTGATTTAAGTAGGTCTTTGGTAACCTTGGAGATAAATTAATTATATCTGGCATATGAGCTCAGATTCTGGGAGCCATTCAAAGTATTTCCTTTTCCATAGATTTGCTTCCCCTCAGAGTAACTTGCTAAAGCAATGCCTTCCTCCGCTCCACTACCTGCTACTTAATTTTAAAGGAGCTGTTAACCTGGGGATGCCCCTCTTAATCCCGACATGCGGAAACAGAGCACAACATTAAGAGTTAAACAATTAATTTATAATTTTGAAAGTCTTCTCTAATCCAGCTTTCCAGTTTAACATTTCATTTCCCCCCACATTGTATACACCACTTTTAGTCCTTTATCTCTTCCATTTCTAAATATTTTACTAGGTTTTTGTTTTATACAGCTGAGAAGAATGCTGCTTTGATAAAAACAGCCACTATAATCTTTTTAGGCTGCATTTGCCTAGACCTCACTTTTCATCTGCAGCTTTTAAACAAAAATCTTTACTAGATGAAAATAAAGATGGTGAATTTCCGTGGTACATTTTAATAATTCATAAATCAAATGAAGTTCAAACAGGTTCAAAGTTTAAAAGTTTAAAAGTTTTGCTGAAGCTTTAGAGTTTAAACTGTCAGACTTTGACAAAAAACTTTTCCTGTCTGGAATATTTAAGATTGTTAAACTATATTATATACATGGCTATTGCTACATTTTTATCCAAATAAATTGCCCAAGAAAGTCCTGGTATTATGGTTTTGCATACATTTTATATTACAAATGTAATATTTATAATGTATCAATATGGTATCGATCATTTCTACATAGCATGGATCTACTAGGAAGGTTTCTAGAACCTAACTATATTTTGCAGCAAGGAATAATTCCATTTATTAATGTTGCTATATACTGGATTAGGAAGTGTCTCTTTTTAATGGCTTGGACATTATAAAACAAGAGGGCTAAGGAAAAAGTAGGAAAGTCTTGGCTGAAGAGCGTAAATTACATATATTATGAATAAGGGGGTGGCCATTCCTCCCTGTCCATCTGGGAGGGAGGCCACACCCCCTCACTACAGTTCTTGTGGGTACTGAAGCTAGAAGGGGAAAATTAGCATGCTGGGGAGTACTCAGAAGGCAACAAGCAAGCATTCTATGGCCCTGGGCCATCCACCAGGGCCAGATAGTGAAGCAGTCTGTGGCCCCAGGGCCACCAGCAGGTCTATTGGGGCCCCATGCAGTGGGTGAGCACCCTCAGGATTCTAGAGCTCACAGGCAGAGCATAAGTACTGACAAAGTTCCCTGAAAACTGAGATAGAGTGCTCATCTTTTGTACTTCCTATTCCACCCCCTGCTTCTGGTGGGCTGGGCATGGGTGGCGGGGTTGGGTTCTCCCTGCCTGTCCACCTGGGAGGGAAGCCATGTCTCCTCACTACGTATGTTCTTTGGAAAACATTGATAGTCTAATTCCCTGTCAGATCAATGTAAAAATCAGGATTAAACACAATTGAAGCTAATGGGTCTAAATCTGATCCTCACTTACATTGATGTAATCCTGTTAACTTCATTTCATCGGCTCTTAATATTTTTAGAAAAGTTTAAATATTATAATCTTTTGAGACTATCTTGCATCATTGTTAGGCTAATTTTTCCCAGGGGCATTAGCTAAAGAACACTGTAGTACAGAGAGATCTAAGGCATACAGATAAATAACACTTTCACAGAAGATCATGGTTGGAAGGGACTTCAAGAGGTCATCTAGTCCAACCTCCTGTTCAAAGCAGACTCATATCCAAATAGAGAGCCAGATTGCTAGGGGGCATGAATTGACTTAATTTGAGCTATGAAAATGTAAATTACTTGAGGATCTGGACCCAAACCTCACATACAGACACCACAACAACTATTAACACAGAATTAGACATCTTGTCTTTAGTTAAAATGATAATAGTAGACAGACAAGGTGGGTGAGATGACCTTGGGTTGGACCAATTTATGTTGGAAAGAGACAAACTTTCACAGAGTCCTGTGACACTTTTAAAGACTAACAAAATTTATCACATGAGTTTCCATGGGAGAAAAATCCCACTTCGTCAGATGCTTTGAAGATAGGGAACTTAGAGAATGGGAGGAAAATAAATGCAGGGAAGTGCAAGTCATTCACCTGCTCATCCAACAATATGATTTATGCCATCATGTGCCAGAAATGCACCCCCATCCGACCCCGCCTTATATATTGGACAAACAGGACAGTCTCTGTGCAAAAGACTAAATGGACACAAGTCTCACATCAGAAATTACAACATTCTAAAAACAATAAGGGAACACTTCAACTTCCCTCCTCACTCCATTGATGATTTGTTAATAGCTGTGCTCAAACAACTCGAAGCTTCAAAGAGAACCTGAAGAACTGGAACTCGTATGCAGATTTGACACCGTTGCCTCAGGACTAAATAGGGACTATGGATTTTTTTTCTCATTCAAACAGATGATTTGACCTCACCTTCCTCTATATGCTGTTCCCCAGTGTTTGAATCTTAACAACTGCTCTGATTTACCATAACAGTCTAACCTGATCCCATGACTTACATTTCCCTGCATTTATTTTCCTCCCATTCTGTAAGTTCTACTTAAGAAGCAGGTATGAGTGTCCCTACAACAGATCTTTCCTCTCCCTAGATCTTTCTAACTGGGGGAAAGGGAACTTACTTATTTCCCAGTATACCTAGCTGCCCAGCCTACAGCTCCAGTGGATAACAAATCAGAGAATGCTTTGTTTATTGACTGGAAAAGGTCCTGAGCTGGACTTTTAAGAAGGCCAGCTTGCCTAGTCCTACAAATGCTTAAATTAAGTTGATAGCTTTACTAAGGAGTCCCAGTGTAATTACCCACATGAGGAGATTCATTTGGGTAATTGTTTGCTGGGCTGGGACTAGTCTTATACAGCACAAGTGTGACAATAGTACCAATAAACATTGGGTTAACAAGATCATGAAAGACTGAATGACTTCAAGAACCGTCACATGAATGGCTTCACCCCAACATGCAGGATGGAAAACAAAAAACCACAAACACGACTCTGGTGAGATTTGGAAACAAAAATTTTTTTAAAAGCCTATTATGTGCTAGGCAACAATCTGGTACCACACTAGAGAAAAGAGAAAGCAAACTCATTTCTTTTAGCCCTCGGAAGCATTTTTGGTTCTTTGGGAAGTTTCTTTCAGGAGGCCTGAAGGCTACTTAACAACATACTTTCTTCTTTTTAATAAAAGTCAACTATGTCTATTGGACTACCATTTTACACTGCATGGAAGAAGGATGTGACCTCACAATTATCCAGGCTATTGTTTCAGATAACAATGTGACCTTCAAACCTGGCAATGTGAGCAGATTACTTGTTTATACAACATAATTATACACTTAACTCAGAACTGTCATATTCAACCTGAACTGTAGGAGAGCTAGGAACTGAAGTGGCCCTTGAGGATAGTTTTCAGAAATTCTTCTCAGTGCTACTTTATTCAGCATTGTTCTTAGTGGAATGAGGCTAAGAATGTTCTAAATATAAGGTAGGCAAAGTTTAGTTTTACTTTAGTGTCAACAAATTACGCAGAGTGCTTTGAACAGGTTTCTAGAATGTGAGAGTTTAGGGTTGAGATTTTTCAAAGCTGCCTACTTAGTTTGGGCATCCAATTCCTGTTCAAATCAATGCTTAATAACTTTGTGTTCTGCCAAGTCTCACCTCATTAATGTTTATTCATACTGCACATCTAGGTGGAGTCCTTCATGGCATTAATTCTACAGAAACTTGGTGTCTGAAGCTCTTTTGCAGAATCTTAATGACTTTTATTGATATATGAGCCAGAAAAAGCCCAGCTTAACACTCAGATCACAGGCTGAGTAGGGCTGGTAGCTAGTGGGGAAGAAAACAACAATATAACATCTCCTTGCTAGTCAGCAGAGAAAATTGTGGAATTATTTCTAGTCTGCTTCCAGGGCCATCCTATAAGTCTGCCCTCACCAACTAACCCCCACACTAGTGACATCCTGATTGCTGGATACAGAAGTCCTAGGTAATCAAGCTTCATAGCACATTGGTAGTTTACAGCTCCTCACACAGTCCCTAAATTCTACAGCCCTTTTTCTGAAGTGGAATTTTGCTAGTTGTACTGGGCCAGGCCCTTTTTTGGTTTTAGAAAAGGAAGTAGTATTTCTCCTATAATAACGACATAAAATAAAACAAACAAGAGAGCAGTAGCTCATAGCATGAAAACATTACAGGATTATTAGTTACAAGGAGGCCAGATAGTAAATTAACTCTATTTTTAGAACCTATAGAACTATTTGTCCAAGTATTTGAAAAAGATGTATTGTGTAATGTGAGTAATGTATAATTTTTCCAAGAATCTCTTAAATGACAGAAGATTTCCCCAAGTATGCAAATTACTCTTTGATAATCAATGCATTCTAAAATGATCTGTAATATAGATGGCTGGATTGGCTAATCAAGCCCAAAGTCTCCCCAGACTCAGTTGCTATAAACTGGATTTGAGCTAAAAGTCATATGAATCATTGGCCAAATACATTCCAGGTGTAACGCCATTAAAATAAATGAAATTAAATACAGGATGAATTTGGACAATTGTCTGGTCAGAGCTAAAAGGTGAAAATGAAACAATTGCCAATGATTAAAAATATATATTAAAAAACTGAAGTAAATTTTAATATGAGAATTTACTAAAATGGCAAAGACAACTACCAAAATATCTGTTATTGCCTTAAAAATAGGAAGCTGCAGAGTCACAGTGGCATTAATTCTGCAATGAGCTATTGTTTGAGAGAACCTGCATTTAATGGACTTGAATCTAATCACACATTATTTTGGTTACACATTTGCCATCTGACTTTTCCCTCTCCATTCTTGTAGATTGCAAAATTTTTAAATGTCAGAAATATTTTCCCAGATCCCTTCCCCTCCCTCCCCCAAATTTGGAATACAATTAGTACAGGGCCAAATCTGCAGCTCTGTTGCTTAATACCAAATGAAAAAATGCATCATTTGCTTTAGTAGTGCTGATGTGCATGCTACTCATTGTAAGGGGTACATGACTGAGCCTTATAGCTACACTGCATCTGGGAGGGAGCCTCCCATCCCAGGCCCAGACACATTGCGCGGGGGGCTCATGCTAGTGCTCTCAAAGTAGCTGGGTAGGCATTGCCTTTAAGTTGCACCTCCAGTTCACTGCTGTAGTTTATTTAATTTACTCAATTAAATAGTTTTGTTAATGCAAAAAATACACACATATACACAGAGCCTCTATTAGTGCTTGACTCCATTATATATATATATTTTTAAAAAACCACATTCACAAGCCCTGAGCCAGCAGATGGAGCTCCTGTTAACTAATAAATGCTATTCCTGGGCTGAAACCAAAAGACTAGCCTTACAACAGCAGAGAATTCAAAGGCAAAGCCATGTCAGCTTGTATTCCTCAAAGAAAGGCCAAGGTGAGGAACTTATTCAGGGTTTGTCAGATGGAGAGGAACAAAAATGGTATGGAAAGTGCTATTTTCAAATAGGGTGGGGGGATGGTATCAGCAATGGAAAGTATATAGAGAAACCCTAGCAATCAGGCACTTGAAATCCTGGTTTAGGTCCCAAGTGAATTTGTTGGTCTAAATCTATCATCCTATTAGGTTCTTATATCTCTCCCTTCACCATGACATCTAAACAGTTTTTGCTGATGCATGAAGTGACGTGACTAGCCCCTATACTCCATTTCACTAAGTCAGAATGCCACACACTATTTGGCAGTAAGTTATTATTAAAAAGTGGAGAACCACCAGAGTTGTTTAATGCATTTAATGATGTAATCAGGCCCACAAATAATGTGATACAGCTGCTAAAAGGGGCTCCTATCATTCTGGAGTGAATGAACAGGAATAGCAAAAGTAAGATATGGGCGTAATTGTTCCACTTCACTCAGTACTGGTGAGTCCTCAGCTGGAGTATGATGTCCCAATTCTGGTTGAAACTTTTTAAGAAAGATGTGGGCAAACTGTAGAGAGTCCAGAGGAAAGCAACAAATGTAATAAAAGTTTTAGGAAACCTGACCTATGTGGAATGGTTAAAAGAACTGGGAAAAAAAGACATCTGCAGGAGGACCTGACAGTTTTCAAATATGTTCAGACCAGTATTGTTCTCCATGTCCACTGAAGGTAGGACAAGAAGTAATGATCTTAATCTGCAACAAAGGAGATTAAGTTAGATATTAGGAGAAACTTTGACAGTAAGGATACTTAAGCACTGGAATGAAGTACCAAGAAAGTTTGTATGAACCCAGTCTTTGGAGGTTTAAAGAACAGGTTAGAGTCTACATCTGGTCTAGGTTTACTTGCATCAGTGCAGAGGGAATGAGGGTGGGAAGGCTGGACTAGATGATCTTTCAAGGTCCCTTCAATCTATATTCAGGTGTCTTTCAGTGCTAGTTTACTGGCTGAGGAAATAAAATTAAATAAATAGATCAAATATAGCCCCTATGTTATTATGGGATGACGGGGAAACTTTACAAGATCTTAATTCTTTCCTCTGTGTTGGCTCCATGCATCACTACCTAATGATACTATTTTCTTGGGTGGCAACTTTGCCCACACTTATTTGCCATACAAAGCAATTTATAGTAGGTGGCAACCTGTTGAGGTCATTACAACTATATTTGCTTAAGAGGTGCCCAGTACTGGAATTGCTCAAGAAGTATACTGCAAGTCAGGACTATAGAATATCGGTAGAGCTACGAGAGGACATTTGTACAGTGACTGACTCAGTGCTATTATCCCTGCATATTTATAAGCACCAAACTACCTCACACAAATTTAGAAAAAGGAAAGAGGTGGGAAAAGAGCCTATGCAAAGTTTACATTCAGAACAGTTGGGGAAGAGGGTTGAGGAAATCACTTCCTGGATCATGGGGCCTAAATTAGGCGAGCCGGAGTTCTCTCCTAGAGCCAGTGGCTAACTGAAGACCAGCCAGGGCATTGTGTGCACTAGCTCAGCCCACAAGATGTCCTCCAAAGAGTGGGACAGTGAGGAACATAAAGGCTAGCTTTATACCCCCACCCCCACTGCCCAAGAGAATTCCCTTGCACCAGGGGAAGCTCCAGCTGTCTCTCCGGGACAGCTTTCTGGCTGGAGGTTCTGGCACACTTCACCCAGATGTAAATGACTAAAATTGAAAGTCAATGGAGAATCAGACCCATAAATGTTAAGGTCAAGATATTAAACAGCAGGCAATTGTTAAGGTAAAATAATGCAGCTATGCTCCACAACAAGACGCACAGAACCCAAAGTGGACAATGGACTCTGAAGTGGGATTTTTTTCAGAACACATAAGTAGCTTAGCAACACATTTCCTGTTTTGTTTTTTTAAAAGGTGCTATAAAGCTATGAATGCCGAGGGGATGAATCACATGAAAGCCACTGTGTTTGGCTTTGAAATTGCATACCGAATGCGGAGAGAATTCAGGATTTGCCTTTATGATGTTCATGGAGATCTTGTACATTATTGGATTACTCAACCCTGCCACCTCCCACCCGCAAATGCTAGAAAATTCTCCCACAGCCTACCGCAAAAAGGAAGCCTTGATCATCTGTATTACTTTTCTGTCTTTTCTCCAGTGGTAAGATAGTACCTTCCAATAACCTGATATGGCCTGCTAACAATATTAAGCTTAAAGATGATTGTGCACCAAAACCAAGAATACAAATGACATTGGATTTGAAACACCCCCCTCCGGTCCCAGTGAACACTATTTCATAGGCAACTACATAATCAACTTTACAAGGGGTGGGAGGGAGTACAATGATTAAAAAGCTCATTTCAATTAAAATAAAAAAGAATGAGGGAAGCTGTGCCTTAATAACAATTTGCTATTGATTTTAAGCTGCCCTTTTTCCTTCTTTCACAGCCTTTCATTTAGGAAGTGAGAATCCTGCAGCCAAAATCTTCTTAAAATTTGGTATGGCTTTAAAGGTTCCATTTTGAGGACAATTAGCATTTAATTGCAGACACAAGATGTTGATTGTCTTGAGCAAAGTGTACTATACAACTTTGTCCATAACCATGCAAATATTTTCCTACCTATTTCGAAAGATATTTATTGACACTTGAGCAATTTAAGCAAGGTCATGGACCTTTAAAATGAGTCCCTTGCTTGAAAATTTTATTGTCAATGGTATACTGTTTGTCAAAAAATAATTCACTTCCTATAACGTTACTTAAATGATACTGTCAATTTAGCAATAAAGAATATCAAGTTTTCTTTAAAAGAAGAAAAAATGCTTCAAACTGATGAGCTTAAACAAAATATAGTAGATAACGGAGCTAGATACCTGTAGGGCCAACCTCATCACCATAGTATCTGAGAGCCTGACAGGCCTTAATGTATGAGATATTATTGTCCCAATATCCTCATTTTACAGCCAAGGAGCTGTGGCACAGAGAATAAGTGACATCCATAGTCACAAAGTCTGACAGAGCAACACTTTGGACTCTGGTCTACCATGTTCCAAGTGCGTGCCATAACCAAGGGACTCTTTTTTTCCTCTCCTGTCATAGAACTAGACTAGGCTACCCAATAAAACTATCCTGTGTTTCATCTCTATTTCCTTTTCCTACTACAATAACTAGAAAAGAAAGGTATTTTGGCATACAGCGTTGCCTACCTGTCAGTCCTCACAGAATCTAGTGTCACATAATGGATAAAACAGTGGTGACTCAAGTACTTGCTTGTGACATCCCGGAATGGATCAACTGCTGCAGGCTAATAGGAAGAGTCTACAGCAAGAATTCGGGCAAGAGTTTTGGCAATCAGTAATGGAGAAGAACTGTGGTACACACACTTAAACAAAGGGTGTGGAAATATATTTAAAATATGCCAACTGTCATCAGCAAGTCTGCAGATACTGTTCTCCCATTCCCAGCATCATAAGCCTCTCAGTAAACCTATACCCAGGGCTTTTTTTGTGATGATTCTTGGGGGTACTGAGTACTGGCATCATTTTTCACAGCAATGAGGCCTTGGCTCCTGCCACCAACAGCTGCAGCCCCAGGTCCCTGGCTGAGTACCTGCACTTTTTTTTTTTTTTTTTTTTTAAAGCACTGCCTATACCCAAAATTAAAAGAGCAATATAGTTTATTGTTTGACATAACCATGTCAGCTGGTATAATCTCAACCCAATCAAGTAAGAGGACTCACTCTTTTGGATGGTTCACCCTCTTCATTGCACTCACCTTCCATTGGCTTCAGTGGCCTGGAAATTGAAGTCAGTGGGAGTTGCATATAGCTCAGAAGTATGAAAACAACTCTTCCCTTCTCACAGGATTGTGCTCAGATGAGCGTCATCCTCTCCCAGTACTTCCATTCAGTTCAATTGTAGGTTTTGTACACAGATCTCTGTCTGGCCAGCTGGCATATTCAGTGGTGATAAATGTCATTCTATTGCACCCAGCTGACTCAGATAAAAATCAGTCATTTCAAAGAAGCAAGATGAACCTGCTTGGAGTTTCATGTCCATGAAGTATAAATACCTAAAGTCCACAGATTAAAACTTGAACGCAATGGCCCAATTTCTGGCATGAGTTGCAGGGGACTCCTATTTGATTTCCGTGGGTTGTATGTGTGTTACTGATAAAAGTTTACTCCAATTATTATTTTGGAAAGTAGGCTTTGCTTGTTCTTGAAGCATGTGTGAATTTTGTCACCTTGTCCATACACATCCCCCATGCCATTGCAAGTACTTTACCAGGATATGTTCCTAGCGTCAGCCACTTTTAGTTTTGTCCATGTTCATAACCCTGAGTACTTTTACAAAGTGAAAGTCATTGCCTTTGAGTGGACTAAAGTTTAGAGAGGATTGAATCCCTAATCAGAGGTAGACAATAGCTCTGGCTTTAAAGTATGCTTATTAATGAGACAAAAATGGAGCGCTTCAGTAGATGTAAAAATTACCCTTGGGTATTCTTAGGAAGCATCTTGCAACTTTCTTCCCCTCCCCACATTGTATCTGGCCATTATGAGGGGAACATAATCTGACCTATATCAGCTGCATTCTACAGAGGTTCTAAAGAGTGCAAAATTCTGTATTCTACTTCCAAATTCTATTGGCAGGTTGCTCAGCCTAACGAAGCCTGCAGAACATGCATAAACATCTGCACAATCTTCTGAGATCAGAGGAATCATTTTGGCATCTCAAATAGTTGTGGCTTATTTTGTGACAATGTCTGAAACAGCACCACTGTCAATTTTGTTTCTCCCTATTGTAAACCCAGGGATAAAAAATAAATATAAACATAATGGTTTCTTTGTATCATTAAGTTCCCAAAACAAATTTACCATTGCTTCTATTCATGTGGGAGACAAAAAATCAGTTTCTCAAGGATTTGTGCTAGATTCTTGCAATTTTCTTTTCCAATTCAAGAAAAGAATTTTGAAGGATAAGGTTATAAATTGAAAGAATAAGATTATTGAATAATTTTTATTCTGCTCCCAGCATGTTTTTTTTAATGTCCAAAGAGTGACAGGGATGGCTGAAAGGGAAGGGAACTATAAGGTAATGTTTGTTCCCTGGGTTTAAAGTTGAAGTGCTAATGCAGGCAAAACTCCAATTGTCATCAATGAGAATTTTATCTTTGTGAGGACTGCATGATCAGCCCCTCAATATGGCCTAGAAACAAATGACATTAATTTTTCTGAGCAGCGTATGCTAAAAAAGGGTCTGGCTATCTAGAGAATCAGTAGATGATATTTCTGCATCATACAGCCTTACTTCTCCAAACATTAAAGGACAAACCATCAAGGTGCTAAACATTCTCACTTCACATTTAAACAGGCCCTAAAAGTGTCATCAACTCTTAGGCTCAGGCCCTGCAAAAAACATTGGCATGTTAAAAGGAATCTAAAGGGTTAAGTGTCCTCACTCCCCTTGACTCTTAGTGAAGTTTGGATGCCTAATTCTGAGTATCTAAGGCTAAAAAGACTAAACAGAGGAAAACCTGTTGTCTGACATTTTTATCCCTGTCTTGCAACTGTATTTTTATGTTCCACAGTGAAAGACAGAAATTTGGCTTGTGTCAGGCTATTCCTTTATCAGGATTCTCAGGCTGTAAGAGACATTATGCAAAATACTGAAACAAAGGCATCCCTGGTGTAATTTCACTGAACTCACACCACAAATCATTTTGGCCCCGTTTGTTTAATTGGCCACAAAGTAAGCACATATATAAAGCATTATCAGATTCTGATTGAGGTTTCTATGTAAATTAGTAAAGTTGTGACTCATGCAAGCACCTCTAGATATTCAGCCAGAAGAACACAGAAAGCAGCAGTCATAAACAGATCACTAATCAGATGAACCCATATTTTTCATACTCCCTATCATCCATATTCCCCAAAGAAAATACTTTCTTGTTCAGTTTTAGGTCTCAATCAAGTCAGAAGGAGGTTGGAAGCCAATTAACTCAGTAACTTCCTTCCTTTCTCAGGTCGTATTCACTACTGTGTACAGTGGGGTGTTGAGAGAATCTATCAGGCAATGTCATAGTGAGGAGTGATGAAGGAAGGAAAGGGACAGCAAACTGTCTTTCCCTATGCATGCATCGGAGGCTAGGAAGGGTTAATAGCTTTGAACCATTAACATTCTGTTGAAGAATAAATGTCACACAAGAATAAACTAACATGGAGGATCCAGACAGAGCATGTTAGGAGATGTTGATTCTGTTGGAGTCTCAAAAAGTTGTTAAGTCCCAGTCACCTTGGCCCAAGCAAACAGCATCATTTATTTTCTGTGCATCAAGGAAGTTTCAGGTTATGGAAGCAGTGCACCTGTGAGGAGTGTATTCCATGCTAACACTATGGTGTCATATGTTAACAAAGGAGAGGAGGACTCTTCAAACATGGTGCTATCATAGGTGGCCTTAGCTATGAGGCAGGGTGGGCAAGTGCCCCAGGCCCCGCGCTGTGAGAGGGCTCCTACACTATGGCAGACCACATGCTGGCTGGCTGTTTTAAATTTCCTGGGCCAGCCAACCAGGGTAGGAGCAGTTGGGCCAGGAGCCACAGGTGAGTTGGGGGGGCTGGGGTGGCAAGGAGGCGATTGGGGAAGCACACTGGGCAGGAGGGACCCTATGAGGACCAAGACGAGGTGGTGAGGGGCCAGCGATGAGGCCACACTGGCAGCCAACCTTGGGGTGGGGTGGGGAGTCTGGAAAGGTGGTGGCCAAGTGGGGCAGCCGGGAGGAAGTGAGACAAAGGGGAGGCAGGCATGGGCCCAGGTAGAGGTGCTGGGCCAGGAATGGTCTGGGGGGCAGGGGGACCACCAGCAGGGGGGATTGAGCAGAGGAGGTGGGGGCCACATGAGGGAGGAGGGCCAAAAGTCAAGGATGGGCCACCCCACAGTGTGGAAGGGGGACTCATCCTTGACTTTGGCCAGGGCCACACATTTACTAACACTGCCCCTGGGTGCTCTAATGGAGGGGAAAATGAGCAAGGATAAAGGACAAACCCCAAAAGGATGTCTGTTAATTGGCAAGATTTTTCCAGGACCCTGTATTGGTGAAAAGTTAGTAGACATCCACTGCTAGAATGTTTAAAAGCATTGTTTCATTCTTTTTTATATCTGAAGTAATTTATTCAATGGCCCAAATCAAATACTGTATAGCTTACATCACAGTTCGCCGTTAGGCACGACTCCAATTTCAGTTTCATCAGTGCAAATACTAAGACACTACAGTGAAATCAAAAGGAAATGGTTCAAGTCCTGGACCCATTGAATTCACTGGGCCAGATTCTCATTTACCTTTTGTGTGTATTAAAAACTGCACTGCTTAAACTTTGTGTGTTTAAGGTAAAGATGAAGAAGAACCAAAGTAGTTGGTAGAAGTGGCTACAACTGCTTTAGGGTGCCATCCACATTTGGTTTGGGGGGGTGATGAAAGGAACTGAATAATTTTTCTTCCTTTATATGGTTCTCAGCTGGGACCTGAAATAATGGGAACTTTACTTTAGGACAAATTCAGCCCTGTTACAACCAGGTACATCTCAATTCAAGCCAAGAGAGCTGCACCTAGTTATACCAGATTAAATTTGGTCTATTAGCAATACATTTGGCCACAAAAGACTGTGACCTTGGGCTTACAGAATCATAAAAATATCAAGCTGGAAAGGCCCTTAAGAGATCTAGTCCATCCCTCTCCTCCCACACTCCCTACTGGGGTTGATTAACAGCCCCATATTTCATCTGGAATCTGACAACAGCCAAGACTAGTTTACCAAATAGATTTGCAACATTACAGTATTTGACTGTAGCAACAATACTGTTGGTTCGCATTGCAGAGAAGTATCAACTTCTCAAAAAAAAATCTCTTTCCCCATTTCTTCCTCCCCTCACCAAGCAAAACAGTCTTGCATTAGCCCATAGCTTTTGATCTTCTTCAGTCTGCAAGGAACAATGCTAACAGTCAATCCCCTTTAGTCTCCAAAGTGCTCCACAGTGGGCAAATAAATTGTTCCCGGCAGTGAAGCTGTGCCCTGCCACATTCATCTTCCTGGTCATCCTCAGAGAAGGATGTGACTATATAAGGATGAGAGATACTTCCTGTAATAGCACTACAGAGGACTGAGCTGATTATGCGAGAACCTCTGTCTGGCATAGCTGGGAAGGAGGAAGTCTGATTTCCTCTCAGTTGCTAAAGAACTAGTGCAGTGGATTGTGTAGAAAACAGTAATTTACTGATGTATTTTTTCCCACCATACAAGTGTACCTGCCACATTTCTCTGTAGTACATGAACAATAAATAGTTAAGCATTAAAACTGGTAATAGAAATATACATACTTTTTTTAAAAAAAGGGGGTGGGGGGGTAGCAAAAAGGACATTTTTAAGATTTCTATTCAACCCGCTTACTCAGAAAGCCTGCATACATAGAGAGAGCCCCCTTTTTTTTTTTTTTTTTTTTTTTTTTTTTTTAACTTTCCTGGTAAGTTACAAGACCTGTTAGATCACAGGTGGGGTGGGAGGGAAAGTGAATGTTATAGTCAACGGTCCTCCACTGAGAACGCACTGTCAGTTTAAACATCCAATCAAACTAGTATCTGGAGCACAAGAGCCATATTAGTAGTATGAAACACTACTATTTAAATGCACCAAATGAAGTTTCAATGATATAAGGGTAACATCAACAAGAGTACATTGTCACAATCCAATATGGAGATGATCATAAATAGGTAATGGAGGCAAGATCAGCACCTGATTGCAAAAGATGCTGAGAGAAGATGAAAAAAATGCTGCTATTTGAATATCAGAAGTTAAGAATCCAAGAGGACTCCTAGATTGCAAATATGACTAATCAAAACACAGCCATGCACTCTCAGTTGAAGTGGTAGATAACAAATTCACTATTTCCTCTGGTAGCATCTCACACCCAGCCATAATTGTTTCCATCTTATCAGAAATTAGTTTAAACAGCAGGCTGTCTTCTCAGCCCTAACAACTGCAGTACCTGAGTTGGAGAAACAGATGTGAATCCAAGCATCAGCGTGGAAAAGGCACTACCACAAAAACTGTCCTGTTTCCCTTTACAACTTCATATGCTGCTAGAGGGTGCTGGTAGCAAAAGAGATCCTTCCAAAACACCCCAAACGTCCCATGTCAGATCAGTCATCCAGTGCTACCTACCAAGAAAAGGATGTTCAAATAAAATTCTACTCTTGGTTAATACTAACACAGGTCAACAATACCTCATGGTTGACAGAAAAAAAAAAAGAATTGACAGATCTAAGGATTAATGTGGATACCTCTATTTTATTCATCACTAAAATGAGACTGAAGACCATTACAATCAGCCATAGCATACCCATACTCCTTGACCTACCTGGACCTAAAATCAGAATGAAAATGGTCAGAGGAATCAGGACTCTATTGCCGGAACTGCCTTGCCACAACTTTTCCAATAATTTTACCATGAAAAAAATAGAGAAGATAATTGGTGAGATTGCCCATGTCAGAATATGGTTTGCTTAGCACAAACCTAAACACCAGTTCATTTAAGAGATGTGGACATTGCTTTTCTGAAGAAAAGCATCAAGAGTCTCCTCCGTTATCCTAATTTCTATCTACCTTTTACCAACCAAAGGAAGCAAGGTTCCAAGTCACAATCTGAAGCTCAATCACTGTTGTGCTGTTAATTAATATTCTGGATTATTTTCAGACATTGTACAATTAACAGAACTTGAACGAACAACTCGTATTGAAAATTAGGAGGAAGATGTGGATTATGCAAATGTAGAAACAATGAAGAACCCTTTTACCAAAATATGGGGTGAAAAATCTACCTCCCTTTGAATTATGCCACTGTGACTTCTAATAGCCTCTAGATTTTAGATGAATGAGATGTAAAATGGATATCTTGGTCATTTGGGAGAGCACCTGATAGCTAAATATGTATAAGTCGATCTTTTTCAGGTGTTCCTCCTGCATCCTTTTGGAGATGCACATGTTTTGATCTGAGGGAAGTTTTGATTTATTAATCAGTCCAATGACCACTGTAGTCAATAGGTATTGCTCAGGCCCTGAAATAAGATATCCTGATTTTTTTTACCCTTATTTAAAGAGAATTTTTTTACCCTTATTTGGAGAAAATTAGATCTAGAGCCAAACTTCTAAGATGGCCACTCTTTCTTGCAGCTTAGGTATGTCTTTATTCTGACTAAAATGATGACTGAACTCTGGAGTTATACCGATTGTGAAGATTTGCACTATTTACCAAAATACTAAGAGTCCTTGTATGCTATTTTCTGTCTATGTCACTGCACACTTTTATAAGTAAAATTCACGCTCATATTTTTCTGTGTGCATAACATAGAAGATTTTCCTTTTATTTCCTGATTTCCCCTTTCCCCATGTTCAAATCTTTACATGCATCTGAAAACAAGTCTGCCTAATAAGGGAAGAGCTTATGTCTGTTGTTGTGTGCCTTATGGAGAAGGATTAGGGTGATTTGTAAACCTACATGCTTAGCTGCTCAGCAAAGAATTTTAAATTAATTACAGTCATATCCTCTCAATGATAAATTAACAGGGAGCTAAATACTGTAATCAATAATTTAATAATATGGAGCAACATCTTTCCATGTACTTTTATTCCTCTTTCCATTGACACTGATCTTCCCATCATATGGATGGTCAAAATGTAACCCATGGAATATAACTCATGATGGCAACAGTTTATGATGGGCGGGATGCTTATTATATAAACTAATTCATGTCTTCATAATCTCATTTATTACAATACAGAATCAACAGAAGAATGACCTTCAGCTCATTTCCTGATGACTCTCCTGGCAGTCAGCTATTGATCATTTTCATGATATGTATTTTGAGTTTAAATTGTTTTTCAAAAACCTTTCATTAATATATCAAATAGAACCTCAAAATCTACTGATGACATGGGAGGAATGGGAGTAGCATTTGTCTTTTCTGAGCCTTCCTAAGACATCAAGAGAAGCCTGTCAATGTAGAATACTGTACACGTGATTCTAGGTGCTTATTAAAAAAAATCTGACAATCAGTAACAGCCCTTTCCAAGGAATAGTCACTTGTGCTCCCTTTGATGGTTTCACCGGTATCAACTGTGTGAGCTGGTGCACTTTCTTTGCACCACATTTTCCGTATCAGTCAAAGAAACAAAAGTAAATTAGAAATGATATAAATTGCTTCAAATGGGAAATAAAAGCATGAAGGAG
Source organism: Pelusios castaneus (assembly GCA_007922175.1). Taxonomy (NCBI): domain Eukaryota; kingdom Metazoa; phylum Chordata; order Testudines; family Pelomedusidae; genus Pelusios; species Pelusios castaneus. Next base: position 15,799,821 of record ML685766.1, read on the forward strand.
AGAAGTTTAATTTTACAACACTTCTCCCAACCTGACGGTATAATAAATGTCAAGGTTATGTGACTGCGTATGATGTTTTTATCTACACATCATCTTTTCTATTGATTTGTGATGGACATACATATCAAAATTGATGGACTGATGGGGCAGTAATTATGAGTAGAGTTACTGCAAATGTTTCAAGAAGAAGTGAGGTAATAAAAGATTAAAATATATATATTTGTATAGCACCCCTACTTTTCTCCTCCCAGAATGCTAAGGGGCTAGATACTGTGCAGCAGAATAAAAACAGATAACACAGTAAGTAACATATTAGGGTTATAAATAACTTGTCCTCATAAAAAAGGAATGTCAGTTTTAGACTGTGCATCTTTCTTACAATTTTGTTCAATCTTGGGCAAAGTACAGTTTTATTGGAACAACCTTGTGCAGCAAACACACCTTTGCTCTGCTGTTTTACTGAAGCATTTATGATTCGTTTGCATTTGGGGGCAGGGGAAAAGGTGGGACCTTTTCAAGTCTTTAGATCACATTGCTCGAAAGGTAGTCCTTAAGTGACATTCATAAAATAATTCTATGAATTATTCTCAGAAGAACAGCCAAATCAAAAAAGACAATGACCAAAGAAGAAAGGGTGTCCTCATATCTCTCACTGCAAGGGCCAGGCACTTGTATTTTAAAAGCCACGAAGCACCGTGGCTGCAAATAATACACTTTAATTAGAAAATGAAATAATGTGAATGCTGCTATTTCCCACCCCAATCCAAAATTAATCCTGATCCTAAAGAATTTTTAAAACTGCAATATTTTGTTCCTCTTTCCTTAACCTATACATGTCAGTCCACCCCCTGTGTATGTCCACAGATGATGTGGCCACCTGTGTAGTGACCCCACTTCCTCTCTAATGTATCCCTCCCTAAATAAATAAATAATTCATACTTCAGACCTGACGAAGAGTTCTGTGTAGCTCAAAAACTTCTCTCTCACCAACAGACATTGGTCAAATAAAAGATATTACCTCACCCACCCTGTGTCTAATATCCTGGGAACAAACATGGCTATGGCACTTTTGAAATACAGGCATGCAATTTTCTTCCTGCTTTGTTCTTTCAGATTTTCTCAGAGGCAGCCATGCACAGGCAGTGTCTCTCTGGGGAGAAGGGCTAGGTGCCTGGTTGATCAACAGAAGGGCCTATGCAGACAAACAATTAGTCCATCTTTATACAGACACATTATGTCCATTTCCCCAAGTACCTTAGAACAGCAAAACAAGACATGGACTTTAGTGGCAGATTGGCTGGATGACATGCTTAAACCAGTGCTATAAACACAGGACACTGATACAATAGAGATTATTCATCTCCAGTGCAGATTTCCCTTATCTTCTTAGTGCAGCCTTTCCTCCCTTCAAATCACCAATCACCAAAGGCCAGTCTGTCTCTACTTGCTGAATTAGCTTCACTGGGATGGTTTGTGTGATCAAGGAAAGCTCCATGTGAACACAGCCTTGCAGGGTCAGGTCCATACACTGGAAACCGGTAATAAAATGAGGAAGCTAAACGTACACATTGGTCCAAGTTACATAAGCAAGTCTTAAAAGATTGAGGAGCACTACCTTTTCATATTGTACCTTTCACCTTCATTGTGCGAATGCCACATCAGGTGAACGGCAGTGTCAAAAACACTGTCCAACAGATGCCATGTTGGTTTGAGATACCTAATGGGAAAATACCTGTGCAACACATATGCTGATATAGGTAGATTGATCTGAAGCATATTTGTTGGGTACATAGTTTATAAGGTATTAGGATCAAAGAAGCTAATGATGGAACAGATCAACCAGATCACTGAGTCCATTCCCTCACATGGGCAGGATGTAATCATTATCCTCTTAAAATGGAAAAAAAAAAGGGGGGGAATGAAATCTGAGCTTTTTATTCCCTTCATATTTGTGTTGCACATTCAATTTCCAGCAATAAATCCCTCAAGGTCAGCTTTGTTATTTCATAACACCTCATTATGGAGATTGGAACTAGCCAAAGGTGAAGGTAAAGAATCTCAACAGCTCTCATCAGCACTATAAGACAAGGAAGTCAAGCGTGCTGGACACTAGCATGATCACAGAAAATTATTTTCATTAATAAAATCAAAATGAATAGCTTTACAGTGAGCCAGATTAACCATGGGGGTGGTAAGGTCCTTACCTAGAGCACTCAGAATATACAGAGACTATCCTCTGCACAACATCTCCCCAGAGTAATGGCCCAAAAGGTCAGACATTATGTAATGACAGATAAAGGCTCCTAGACCTCTGGGGAACCAGGGCCTCCTATTTCTTCAGTCTAGCCCTTGTCATACAACTTCAAAATACATTTATTCCTATTAAATTATTGTGCTGATTTCAATTGCCTTGGCAGAGGGTGGAGCATCATTTTTAGTTAAAAGTCCTCAGATGGTCTCAACTCAGGTGTGTCAGCATTTAAGTCACTTTACCCCGGAGAGAATTTTGACCCCTCCCCCCCTCAAATCAATAATTTAATGGTAGGCTATATCAGCCTTGGCTTCAAGGACTGAGTAAGGGACTCACATCTTATCCCATTATCACTGTGAACACTTTGAAAGGAGCAAACACAGACATATGTAGAGTTGGAAAAGACCCACTAGATCAGAGACCAGTTATCTTGCAAGCAGAGGATATATCCCCTCAACATATCCGATGTGAAATGGATGCTACATTTAGGGCTATATCCTATAGTTCTTTCAGAGGCAAAAAACTCTTGCTGAAGTCAGTGGGAGTTTTGCCTAAGCGAAGAATGCAGGATTTACTCCTTGATTTTAGCCAGAAGGTTCATCTGGAGAAAAAACTGTGGGATTCTGATTTAAAAGTAATTGCAGTAATTTGTGTACTGGAAAATGTCATCTGCTTTGCAAAGGAAAATCAAGTCCATTTATTTTACTGAAATACGTGGGTTTGTGCCAATCAAAAAGAGGTTTGTTAAAAGATCATGCAGTGAGTGGTTAGGGTTCTCAAGGGCAAAGGACATGAGGAGGCAAAACATTCAGATGCCTGCACCTGAATCTTAATCTGCTCTAAACAATCCCTTTCCATTTGTTTTCTTTAGCTACTACCCACCAAAGATGCAGCTCCCTCCTATTCATAGAGCAAGCACATTATACAAATACACTATATAGCTAAAAACATGCTAGCAAGATATTTTCCTTGGTCTGCTCTTGACTTAACATGGGCCCAGGCTATGAAGTTTAGATCCAGAACCAGCTTAGCTGTTTTATAGCCTGTAGACATGCAGATCCAGGAGGATGGCATGGCTTTTTGGAGGGTTACCTGTGAATTTTGGCTCTGAATTTCAACTTCATCAAAAGCTGTGGGTGCTCAGAGGGCTGGCATTGCCGTGGGCTGTTTCTGTCTACATAACTGTTCTCGTTAGTCTTTTACACCAGTGGCCAAAACTCCACAATGAAAACCAGTATTGAGGCAATGCTGTTTCAGGCAGGGTTGCCCTGTATTAACGTAGCAGCTGTCAGCAGAATTAATACAAGGTCAGCATCTGATTATTTCTTTCAGGAAATGACTCCTCGTGCACACACGTATGCAAAACAAACACTCTTAAATACATATAGTGCAGTACACTTCCATTTGCTGGCGTCATGAAGACTGGCAAAAATTGCCCCGGCAGCAAGTGTTAGTGTAAGACAGGAGACCAAATCAAACTCCACTTTTTCCCGAGTACAATGACAAATTTAAGATTGCTGCCCAGCCTGTGAGGTCTCCCCTTCCCCAGCAGAGTAGTGAAGTATCAATCTAGGAACAGTTTTGGAAGAATTTCTGACATCTTTAGCCATCTATTTTTCTGCAAATGAGACTTGTTTCAGAAGCCAGAAGTGGTCCACATTGTAGAATCCACACTGTAATGCTTTATTTTTTTTTAAAAAAGTGTTATTTTGAATCATAGAAATGCAGAATGACAACACCTTAAATTAACTTTGATTTTTGTAGTTATGGCCACCAAAACGTTTAACATTCATTATGTTTGGCTTGATAGATAAACTTCAGTAAACCTCAAACCAATGGCCATATCCAGCAACAATCACCCATGAAAAATATCAGGACAAATCCAGCTTCTTGTGTGGGCATGCAAGACTCAATGCAGCAGGAAGTCTTGTGTTTCTGCTGCATTGAGTGGGAGAACAAAGAAGGCTGAACACAAACTCTGATGTGCCAACAAGAACTGTTCCATGATGACTTGCTATTCTGGAGTGCAGAGAAGCACTGGGGCAGCTCAGGAAAAGGTGGGTGTATGACCTGTGTATCCACACCCAGCACAGATCCACTACTTACAGCTGTGGTTAATACATCTACAGATGGGGTGGAATTGCCACCATGGCCTGGGAACTTGAGCTGTATATTCAGGTTAAGAAGAAGGATTCTGTCACCCCAACACTTACTTAATTTCCCCAGGCAAAGTCTCTGCTACTCAGGCCACACATGGGGGAAACCAGGAAAAGTGAAGGTAAAACAAGTATTTAGCAGCACAAACCCAAGTCTTCTGATCTCACTACCACGAAAAGCAACACATGGCATTTTTTATTCCTCAGGCTCAACATTCAACACAAGCTTACTGCTGTAATCTTTATATTTTTTTGTTCACACAATTTTTGTTCAGAAATCACACATTTCCCTTCAAAGGTATACTAAGGAGGCACAGGTCAGGCATCTCTCTTATTTGTGCTGACACTAGCACAGGCAGACCATAATGGCATTCATGCAAAACTCTCTAATTTTAACATCAGACCACTTCTATCAATCCAAAAAGTATAGATAAGTTTTCTTTTCATTTTGTTACTGACTCCCTCTCCCCCCCAGGAAAAAGGCCATGGTCTCTCCCACACAGGTGGTTTATGGCATAAGATCCTTCTCACAACAGACTCAGATTCAGCTGAAGGAACATCAGGTGTTAGTTGAGGAGCACAGCACCTAGCAGGTGTGGAGTCAGGCAGCCAGTGCATTGAGGAGATCTAACTGGCCCTTGCTGAGTTCTTATATAGCTAATATGGATGTTCTCAGGTGGGCAATGATCAAGAGGCAATAAGCTATACTAATTCAGTTGTAAGCCTGCACAGGCTGCATGATTTAGCATCTAGGGACTAGGACACTAGACTAGGTCTTGGGAAACCAGCATTCACTTCTCTGGTCTACCACAGAATTTCTATGGGGTCTCAGGCAAGTCACTTATCCTCGCTGTGTTGCAGTTCCCAATCTATAAAACAAGACAATGGCAATTCCCTAGCACAGTTTTAAGATAGCAAAGTGCTTAGATACAATAGAGATGAGGTTCATCCAAGAACCACAGACAGACACAGACACACTGGCTTTAATCCACTTCATTTGCTTATTTTAGTAATAAACGGAGAATTTGATTTCATTGGCCTACATAAATGAGGTGAAATAGATTTGAATTCAAAATAGAATAATAGACACTGTGTAGTGCTATAAGTTATGAAGACAAAAGCAGGTATTGAAAATGGCCACCTTATAAAAATACAGGAAAAATCTACATCATTTGAGCCAGATCCTGTGCTGAATTACTTTGCTGGATCAGGTGCTTTATTTACACAAATCTTTCTCTCTTCCCTGGTAATTTTTATTAATGAACTGATGACCAGCCATTCTATTTTTATGTTCTTTTTATTATTCTTATCTTAAATGACTCCATTACCTGGACTCCAATAAAAAGAAGCTGCCATTTCCTTGTATTGAGGAACCTGACAGATGGAAGGGCAGAATGTCAGGAAATGGCTTTCCTCAGTTTTGTGGATTTACATGACCCTTTAACCCCCAAGAACTTCATGAAGGAGAGGATCCCACACTTGGAGGGGAAAAACAAAACAACAGAAAACACATTAGGGCCTGAAAGAAAGAAAGAAAGAAAGAAAGAAAGAAAGAAAGAAAGAAAGAAAGAAAGATTTGAATTCCACGACGAATGCTCTTCCACTTTCTCAGAAGCATATCTGTGTCAGTACAGTATTTTGATGGCTCAGTCTTCTTTCAAGCCCAACGACCTCAAATTCCTTCTGACTTTCATAGTCGAGGGACCTCAGCACTTCACAGGATTAATGTGTATATTTGCCTTCAATCCATTATTTAAAATAAAAAAAGTTTAGCTATCAGTCATATATACATATTCTGAGATTCTCTGAATATATTTAATAGAATCCTCTGATTTCAGAAGAAAAGGTTATATAACATATGACCAGGAATTATAAATAGCATTGAAGGATCCCCTTGGAGGTGAGAGGGAAGCGAGTTGGTGACCAGGTTTTCACAGCCAGATTTTTTTAAATGCTCAGAACCCACAATCAGGGCCAGATTTTCAGTTAGGCTGTTTTGGGGCAGGTTTTCCATTGAGTGTCCTCTTTGTAAAAAGGAATCTAATGAAAGATCCACACTTTTATAATAATGTTATACTAATTATATACCTAAACTAAACTTTGCTCTCAGTAAATGTGACATTAACCTTCTACTTTACTTTATAACCACATTAATGACACTCACTTTGCATAGGACCCAGGAACATAGGAAACAATAAATATTATGGACCTGATCCTCAACTGGTATAGATCAGCAAAGCTACATTGAAGTCAGTGGATCTACACACCAAAAATATCTAGCTTTCCACATGGAAGAGTTAACAGGAAAGACTGTTAAAAACTAATATTCCATGATGTCAGCTATGTTTATGACATGCCCTTTAGTTACATCTACCAATATCAGTGTATATGTACTTTAGTACAACAAAACAGTGCATACATCAAATCAAATAATGACTTAATTAATTAACCAATAAATATGCTATAAGAGAACTTAAACAGCTTTTTTTCTTAATGTTCACCTTACATTAAAAAAAAAATACTGCATGCTCAAAATGTCCCAGTTCTTCTGATGAATTTTTGGAACAATTCATGTTCTTCCACATGCATTCTTTTAATAATCTGTTAACTGTTTAGTAACAGAAACATGTTTTCCTTTCCCTCAGTAATTGTATTAGTTAAGCAAAGCAGAAAACACACAGAAATATAAATCCAAACATATGACTGCTCAGCAAATGAATCCCTCCCCACATTTGTTTCATACCTAGGATGGAGGAGAATTTCTCCACTTCTTTTTTTGAGAAACTCCATGACTATCAGGAAGCACATTAGATGTTCCCTCCAACATCCTGGAGGATGACACAGAGGAAGAAAAGAGACCTTGAGTGGTGCCAGTCCAGTCTTTTCCTATGGTGTAGCTACATGGTACCATGCTGTCTGCTGATACTGGAATTACTTTTGGTATAGTTGGCCACAGGAAGATCATCCCAATGCAATAAATAAATAATACTTACTATTAATAATAACAGTTAATAACTAGCTCTTTTCATCAGCATGTGAGAGGATCCTTTGGTGCTGAAGAGGATATAAACCTTCTCATGGCGCATGTGACTGGAGGAAAGGCACATGACTAGCAATTTCTTGCATTTTGGCAATCCTGGGCTCCATATCAGCCTCTTGGGGCTGTTGAAAGGCAGCACAGGTTAAAGCAGTCCTCAAGTTGCCCTGACTCACACTGATGTTGCACAGAGTGAGCTCAGGACCGAGGTAGCACAAACGTGTCTTTGGCTATGTCTACACTACGAAAAATTAGGTCGACTTAACAAAGTGCTTCCCCTGAACAGGGACTTAGTAAGTCAACCTAACTGCCCTTAGGTCAACCTAATAAAGTGGACTTAAGCATCCACACTGTGCTTAGGTTGACCTAGGGAGTCGATCTAAGGGTTAGGTCGACCTAACTGGAGGTTCTTATTAAGTCAACCTAAGCTTTCATTAAGTTGACTTAAAGAATTTCTTAAGTCGACTTAATGAAAGCCTGGTGTGGACAGGGACTAAGTTAGGTGGACTTAAGCCTCCTTAAATTCAACCTAACTTGCAAGTGTAGACATAGCCTTTGAAGTGCTTTACTTTATTCGCAGCTACAGTTGAGAATCTGGGCTCTGGTGACTCATACAGTTGGAGTGACTCTGCTATCAGTTATGCTGCAGGCACCTCCACTAAGGTCATTGGAGTCACATGTGTACAGACCTGGTGTAAAAAGATCTTTCGTGGATTTTTAGAAAAGTGCAAGATAGCTCTTTCTGAGTTCTGGTGGGATCTGTAGCTCATTGTTCTTTCTTCAGCCTGAGTTAAATTGTGCACAGCCCTGCACTAGGAACAGAGCCTTCAGCAACTGCTATTGCTAAACCCAAGCATTAAAAAATCATGAGTCAAGCCCCACACTCCCAAATCATGAGTTCAATTTACATTTTTTTTTTAAATGTTGGGCTCTCTTTATTTGCCTTCAGGTTTCAGAGCTTTTGGGTCAAGCTCAGGCCAGGTCTCCAAGCTTCTTCCTTAAACATGAGGGCTAGAAACATTTTTGTTTTGGTCTCATGAAAATCTGCACTATTGCCATGACCAAAAGATCCTCTTCCCATCCCCATCTGAGGAGGTAGCTACACTGACTTGTCGCAGTAGTGTGAGAGGTGCTGAGAAGCTGTTCATATGCTTGTCTGATCGGGCCAATCTATCACAGGCAACAAGCACCTCTTGGGATAGACTAGGATAGAGGGAGAACAATCGGTGTAGAGAAGAGAGAACTGGAGAAGAATTTTTTAAAAACAAACCTTTTCAACCAAAGATAACCGAGAGGGGAAACAAGAAGAAGAAGACCCTCTTACCAGCTCTATCTAGAAAAGAGCGAGAGAACAAAAGATCAAGGGGAAATCCCAGAGTAGTGTAGAGCTGGCATACCCAGTCCTCCACCACCCCCAATCAGAACCTTTGTGGGAACATGGCCAGGGCAAAAGGGGGTGTAGCCAGAATGCCTCTGCGCTCCATGGCTGCCCGAAAAAATACCATTGGTCTGTGAGCAGCAGAGCTCAACTTAAAGCACTGTAGGGGAGGAGGCATACAATGTAGCTCAGGTAGACTCTCAGATCTGGCACCCAGTGTCTTTTTCTTTGCCCTTCCTTGATTTTTATCTTCCTTTTGCAAATTCTGTCCTGTCCTGTAAGGTGCTCAGCTAATAGATAGATAGATAGATAGATAGATAGATAGATAGATAGATAGATTTATCTATGTCTTTAAAGTTATGCACACACTTAAGTACTTTGCTGAACTGGAGTCTAATAGAGGTACATAGTACAGTAGGTTTATATATGAACAAAGATCTGAGTTTTATCTCTAATCCAAAAGGCAGAAATTTCTGCTACTTCCCAGGGGCTCAGTGCTAACTCAGATAAAAGAGTGCCACCTGCTGAGTCACCATAACTATTTCCTGAAGTACATAGGGTTTCCTTTTTCCCGGCCAACTACTGACAAGGCTAAAAGACGCTTAACTCTTGAGATCTGACAAACTCATAGGCCAAAGTGGCATTGCTGCATTCCACTTATACTTTTACCTTATCTTCTTCCCATAGAATGAAAATCCCACAGCTGTGAGATTTGCTTGCGAGCTACAAAGAAAGAAATATATAAAGAAATAAGAAATAATATGAATAATTATTTGTACTTCTATATCATCTTTAATCTCTGGCTCTCATAAGGGTTTGATTTTGTCTTCTAGGCACAATCTGTGTTGGGACAACACAGAGCCATAATTTCCATAGGGTGGTAAAGTATGGAGTATCCCTTAAAAGGTACTGGGATGTATATAGAATGCTCTATAAATGCTGCAACAATGGTGGCAAAAATGTATCTTTTCTTTAGAGCTGACTGAATTTTTTCCAGTGAAATATGTATTTGATGAAAAATGACTCTTTTCTATAAGTGCAAATTTTATTGCTTTCCAAAATATCTGGTTTTTCAGCAAAAACAAAAATTAAAAACTAGAAAATGTCCATTATTTATTGACTTTTGTCATTTTTGCACAGCAAATACTTACTTTCCTGACAATACAACATTTTCTGACCAGCTCTACTTTACTTTTCCACTGCTTCATTGATCCACTTTAGGTCTTCACAATACAGATATACCCATTTTTCCACTCTATCAGTTCAATAATGAGTAGTTGTTTGAACTCCAGCCTACCCAGTTTTTTCTGCCCACTCAGAAAAAGCAGAATAAGCACCCTCCAGGAGCTGCTGAGCATATAAGGTACACTTCCTTTTCCAGTAGAATCTGCACTGGTTCTTCTTTAATTGGCCATTTTTGCTGAAGATTGTCCAATCTTCCTCTATACATTTCAAAAGGCTTAGCCCAATGAGCTGTGGTCTGATCTAGGGAGCTACTTTTAGGTGATCTCATTAATTACAAATGCATCAAACAAGATACTCCTTGCCTTTGTAACTAACTCATTTGTCTTTAAATTGACCCAGACATCTTATTTCTTCTGGTGAGCTATTGAGCACTATCCATAGTGTATCATAATTGGGAGCTAGGGTTCACTTTGTTAAAGTCTCTATATAAATCAGAGGTCCCAGCAAAATGAGTTTTGCTCTTGGCTAGAAGGGCGAGCAGGCGCAGTCCTGGGATCAGCTGGATAATGAAAAGTTCTGTTATAAAATTCATAAATGGAAAGGACAGAGTGAAAAATTTCTCTGAATTTTCTTAACTCTGTGTGATTAAAATCACAGACTTAACATTGCATCAACATGGCTTTATCTGCCAATAATATATAATAAATTATTAATGCACAATGCTCTGTCCATCATTTTTAGTTGCTTTAAATAGGAAAAGTACTTTGTAAATACATGGTCTATTGCTGCATTGTCTTGCACACAACAGGGGCAAAATACGAATATCTTCCAGCTTCGTTTTTAAATTGTTTACATTGCTTTGTGCCAGAAATGCTAATCCTTTGTTTCTATAATGAGTAGTTCCTTAATATGTTTTGACCCTCCTATCGTGCAACCTTATACTGTCTTACTCACATGTGTGTTGCCATGGAAATCAATGTAACTGCCTACATGAGTAAGAACTGCTCACGAGTAGGCACTGCGGGATCAGGACCAATATATATTACCACAGTGGTGATCTCAGCTACAGTCGAGAAGATGTGAACATCCATGGACTTCTTCATTGCCTTATTCAGCTGTGCAGAAATAATTAAGATAGCAATGTCTTGTTTAGGGTAGGAGCCTCGCTCTAAGTGTCTTTCCTTTTGGTGAAAACCGATTACTAAGGGCATGGAAAAACAAGCTATTTTTCCTGAATTTCCTGCTTATACAAAGCTTTCATTTAGTCTTGTGAATTTATTATGATGATTAATTTGAAACCATTAGTGCTTATCACCATTCGGAGGAGAGCACAGGGTTGAGTAATAGGGCTGAAGCTACAATTTTCAAGACGTCACCAGGTTATTCTTAGTATTCCTTCGAAAAAAGCCATATTTTAAACTTCGTATTAAGTTACCACAAATTGTCCAAACCATTCTATCTGTCGTGGATTGTGCTCTGAAAGTTTGAAGGAATCACTGCATAATCAACATGTAGTGAGCCATACTTCAAAGGAACTAAAAAGGAAACTTTATTTCCAGAACTCAATGACGGGGGTGCTCAACTTGACCCAAAAAACCCACAACTTTAACAAATCAAATGATATGGAAATTGGAGGATGTCATTCCATTTCAAAGATGTAAAAACGGGTGTCATTGGGGCCACGTATCAGGGTACATGAAATGTTTCCTTACTCTGACTGTTAAAAATGAGTTGTCAAATATTTCACTTATTCTGTAGGAAAAACAGAGCATAACTCTTTTGATGCACAGTCTACAGAAGCCACCAAGGCCAGCACTAGTCACCTTCTGGTCCTTGATAAAAAAAATCCTGAAACCCTTCGTGATATGACTAATCTTTACTCAAGTGACTAGGTTTATTGATTTTAATGGTATTACTCACATGTGTAAGGGTTACGGAAGTAGACCCTTGCTTTGTAATTCTACTATTTACTTTATATATGTACCCTTATTTCATGTAAAGTCATAAATTGGCAAAGTGGAAACTGCATTTACCAGCTTAACCATTAACCAGTTTAAGATTTGATCACTGAAGATCTACAATTCAAAGATTGAACTACAAATCTTCTACTCATCTGTTATCTCCATATTAATATGAAAATGGGAAATCTACCAAAAGTACAGACATATGTCTAAATCCTTTGAAAGCAAAATCCTCAGAACAATCCTAGGTAGTACATGGAATTAATTGCTAACAAAGGCTGAGAGTCACCAGAAAGTTCAACAACCGCTTATTTCTAACCTTCTACAGAAAAGATGGAACTGTCTGAGATGTGTGTTAAGACTGAAGCCAGAATATCTGCCATGGCACAAAAGAGGCTGACCAAAAAATCTCTCTATCAAACACTTCTCTCAGAGATGGAAGTCTTGTGGGACTTAACACCACTGAGAACGTGCAACAAATGGCCAGGGGCAGAGAGAAAAGGCGGAACCTTGTTCGTGCCCTAAACCACATCTGGTGGAAGAGAAAAGATCCAGATTCATGAACCTTTATTTGGGATTAATCATGACCCCCTTTACGTAAACTGGAACAAACAGACACTGTGAAAAAGGAGCAGAGAAGAGGGAAAGAGGAAAAGTCTAATTAAAACAAATACACCCACTCTGAGGGATAGAGTCTCTATCCTGAGCAGTGTGGGGGAGGGGGACACAGACAGCCACTTTCAGCTCCTGGACTCTGCCCCTGTACAAAAGGAAGCTGCAGCTTTAATTTACACCACTGACATATGATCAGGGGAGGATCAGGTGCAGCAGTGCTGTGCTGCCAAACCCCGTTCCTGCCCTGCCCCTGCATTGTCTCCAGAACACCCAGAACACATTCTCCCCTAATGCCAGGGCTGATACAGGGCACAAGTGCAGGAGATGGCAGAATCTCCTCTGTTAGGCATGTGCCAATGGAGAGGTCCCCTACACAGAGGGGATTCTATACCAGAAATCTCTGGCTAGTGTAAGGCCATTTTGTACAGCAGAAGCAGTGGTTAAATTTTGGTTGGTTTTGTGAGGAGTTCCATTAACTATGACACGACGTGGCCCTGTCTCTGGATTTTGAGTGCTGCCTAACCTTTCTGAAGTTTTCTGTTTTCAGAATCACAATAGCTCCCAGTTGCTCCATATCCCGCCGGACAGTCTTCACAGCCTGCAACCAATAACATCCAAATGTCTAACAGGCATTAATTAAGCCTCCCCACACTGCCCTGGAGCAGGTGAGAGAGGCAGACGTGTTTGTTCACCCGCCAGGGAACTACCTGCAACACAGAAGCTGTTTAACAGTTCATGTCAACAGTTCACAACAGTTTTTGAGAAGAAGCAGGAAATTTTAGCTAGGCAAAAATTGAAGTTGAGCCAAAATTTGGTCAGTACATTTGGCCAAACAGTATTTTGAGAGATCTGTAGATTTTAAGGCCACAAAGAACCATTGGATCATCTAGTCTGACCTCCTGTATATATCACAGCCATTAAATTTCACCCAGTTACCCATGCATTGAGCCTAATAACTGGTGCTCTACCAAAGCATAATCTTGCCTAAAGCATATCTTCCAGAAAGGCATCCAACTTTGATTTGATTACATCAGAAGAGGAAGAAACTATGACATCCCTTGGTAGTTTGTTCCAATGATGAATTAGCCCTTTTTGCCACAGTGTCGCACTTGCAGTTCATGCTCAGTTGCTTGTCCACTGCAGACCCTTTTCAGGGTTATTGCTTTCTAGGATATAGTCCCCCATTCTGCATATTGCCACAGACCTAGAACTTCTCCATTGTCACTGAGGAAGATCAACCTGCCATGCTATAATAATTTACATTTCTATTGTACCTTTCACCTTCACTGATTCCAAAGCACTTTATAAATATATAGCAAGTTCCCATATCCTATGTAACACATTGGATGCAAGTTATGTGGCAGAGACCACATAAATTATGTGGGAGGCACCCCACAATTATGTGACACTGCCTTAAATTTTTCCTCTCCACAAGTCCAGTACAATAACCTTTGTAAATTCACTCCATTTCTCTCTACTCCAGAATGCTCAGTGTAGTGCCGATTTTGGAACTGAAGAATTTGTCAGGGAAGGAGTTGGGATTCTTGACAGTTGGATGGGAGAGTTGAAACTTTTGACACTCAAAAAGACTTGAAAAATCAGTTTTTGTTTATGGCATTCTGCAGTCAACTGGGGATTATCTCCTGTTTTCCTTCCTTTATGGGCAGAGGCAACTTTAATTTGGAGGGCAGAGATTGAATTGCTCATTCCCCATCTCAGCAAACCTTAAATCGAAATTACATATTATGGTGCATCCTGCCCTAATTTTGCTCCAAGTGAAATTTTGCCCAAGAAAACCATAGCAAACCTTAATTCTTACGAATGAAACACTTTGTAAAATGACTTTGTAAAACTGGTATCACAGAAGGTTCTGCTCTATCGTATTTCAGTTACTTCCAGAACACATGTGCTGACTTTGCAAGTAACGATGATCTTTTAACTGCCAGCCCTGCAAACTCAACCAGGATATGAGCAGCAAATGTGGGGTCTTTCTGGCTCATGCATCTTCATCTGTAACAAAGATTCTGCTCGCCAACTATTTTCCTCAGTTACCCCAGTGCCACTGAAGGAAGAAGTTGGTCTGTTATCTTTCCATTGATGATGTGCGAGCCAGAACAGGACACACCTCCCATTCCCATAGTTGTGCTGACTCTGCAGTCCTAACAGGCATAAAAAGTAGTAAACATGTGTTTTGTAACATGGAAGCAGATCTGACAATGAATACACACAAGGAACAGATCTTGGTTGTAGGAAGGTGCCACTTTACATAGTCACTTCTCTGAAAAAAAACTATACTATAGTGTTAACACAAAACCTGATTTGTAGTTTTCCACCCTAAAGATACACACAGAAAGAGTGTAAACTACATAGTACTCTATTCTAGCTATCTATGGCTATGTCTGCACTAGAAAAGTTAAGTCGACTTTATGAAGTCAACTTAATAAGGTCGACTTTAAGTCAACTTAAAATTGACCTTATTAAGTCGACTTAACAAAGTCGACTTAACTTTTCTAGTGTAGACATAGCCCCTTGTCGACCTTATTAAGTCGACTTAACGCTTTAAGTCAACTTAATAAGGTTGATTTAGGCACTAATCCCTGTCCACACTGGCTTAAGTCGACCTAATAAGGTCCACTTAAGCATTAAATTGACCTAAAACGAGGTGTGAAGTCAACTTAACCTTTCCTTAAATTGACTTAAGTAAATGCTTAAGTTGACTTAAGGAAAGCCCAATGTGGACGTGGCTTTGTTTAGGTCGACTTAAGCCTCCTTAAGTCGACCTAACTTGTAAGTGTAGACGCACCCTATCTGAGAAGGATAAAAGGGTGAATTATAGAATCATAGGGCTGGAAGGGACCTCATGAGGTCATCTAGTCCAACCCACTGCTAAAAGCAGGACCACTCCCACGAAATCATCCCAGCCAATGCAACCATGGCTCAAGTGATTCAAAGTGTTTAATAAATTATGCTTTTTCCATTAAGGGGTAAAGAGGACATTCTCCCCTGTGCCATAGCCCATTTATGATGCTGCAACAGCATTTCAGCTAATGAACACCTCAAAGGAGAAAGAGTTCATGTTAAAAATTCTCTTTTCCATATGCAATTCCCTTTGCTTCTCAACCGTGAATCCTACCAGACAGCCCTTTCTGCTTACTTAGAACTTGAACAGTGCTCCTATTATCAAATCATTGCACCAACATTAACTAACTCATTCATCAATCCTCAAAGCATCTCTGTGAGATAGGAAGATAGACTTTATTATCCCCATTTTAAAATGGCACAGAAAAATAGAGGAACAAATTCTCAGCTGGTGCAAACTGACATAGCTTCACTGAAGCCAATGGAGTTATGCCAGTTCACACCAGATGAAAGTCTGGGCCAGAGGCTTATCCAAGATCCTGCAGAATATTGACAGCACAGCTTTGATTAGCACCTGCTTCCCAGTCCCACAGTGCTGCTAATGTTACCGGAAATCATATGTAGTATTAGGTCCTTCTTTTATCAGCAATTTTTGGGCCCAATCCCATTTTCCACCCCATCCCCTCAAACTCAAGGGCCATCAGTTGAATTTTTAGGTGTACAAGGGAGAATCAAGCCATTTATGGTACGAATGTCATCACTAGCTTGAGATGTGATATAAGCAAGAGAGCAATATTAAAAACCTGAGGAGGAGATGAGGGTTCGATCTTACACATTTTTCATCAGGTATATCTCCTATCAGAGCCAATGGGTGCTTTGCCTGAATAAGCACTGGGCCCTATTTTTATATGCTACTAGGTAATACAGTGATGGGGACTATAGAAGTGCTATAGAGTATATACATAAGATACATAAACAGAATGATTAGACAGATAAATTAGATTAGCTAAATATGAAGACATTCTGTTCTTCAGACACTGCAGTTGAATTGTATACATTTCTATAGCTTTTAATACAGCTAAATATTTTGCAATATACCAGAGTGAAACAAAGAAGTCTCATTGTACAGAAAAAGACAATACCCTTTTATTTGTAAAGCTCTGCTGAACCAACACCTTTCCAAATGACATCCCATTTAAAAAACAATGTAAACCAACCTAACTATGGGTTAGTCACACTATACAGGTTGCATCCTAAATCTGAAAGATGCCTAAATATCTTATGGAGTATTTACATATGTATCAGTTAGGTAGTAACGTTTCATTGCAATTTGTATCTTTCCAGCACATACTTATTCAATGGCAAAACACGGGGGATGTGTTTACTTTTCTGCACAAAACTTATAAGCAAATGGATAAGGGCGTTCCTGAGAGAAGGTTTGTTCTTGAAAATTGTGTTTAACAATTGGAAATACAGAAAGTGGGACTTTTTGTTGCAATAAAAAAGCATAAGGATGCCTAGTTAACTTTTTTCTTTTAAATTATTTACGTACCATTAAGTTAAAATGTTTACATTCATTCATTCATATAAAAACTGTCGTTAAATCTTATGCAAATGATTTAACACTGATTGCTGCAACGCAAATTGCACTTCTTTTTTTTAAAAAAAAATTATTTTATAAATGGAAGAAAATATCTGATTGCTACCCTGTTTACAAATTCTGACTGACTATACAGAGTTCAGTCACAAAATATGAACTTTCATAAACCTCAGTCACAGTGTACATTAAAAGATATAATGCAGTCTTGCAAAGTGAGTAAATATTTAAACAAAAGGTCTCATTAACTGACTCAACCTTGAGAGACTTGTACCAAACATTGTGATTTCCTCCATGGGTGTTCTTGAACTCTGTTGCAGGAGAATGACAGAGCATTGAAGGCATATTGGAGACAGACAGTGTTAACGAGAGAACTGACCTGTGAGAGGGCATCAAAGTTTCGTCCAAGATGTGTGCATTGGCACAAGCAATACGCACATTAATGTTTTCTTAAATTTATCTCACTATCCCTTATCATCAAACGCTTCCCCTATCTCCCGCCCAAAAAATGACTACCCCAATCAGATTCTTTGGGAGCTGAGGGTGTGAAAAGAAACATACAATCAAAAAGGCAGCATTGCTGGATATCTTGAAGATGTATTTCTGGAACCTAACAGTAGCTGTAGGATGCTCTTTTTGGCTGTATTAGTTTTACCCTGCTAGAGATTCACTTTCCCTTGTTTTTCTTGCATAGATGAGGAGCTGGATGTTAAGGCAGAACCTCTTTGGAAAAACACCTGTATCATTAAGGCACAAAAACAACGTCAGAGGAATGTTCTAAGCCAGCACTCTCACCGCTGAGCGGACTGCCTGATAAAACAAAACAAAACAAAACCAAGTGTAGATGTCTAAAGGCTACAGCCCAGTGCAGGTACCCAGCTTCATCTTCTCCGAATCATGCTAAAGCTAGGGCACACCAGGAATCCTGTCTCACCGATGCTGTAACTTCAGCTGTGGAGGTCAGGCTGACTCCGGGATATAGCCCTTCTTGACCTGAATACTTGAGCGTGCTGCCTTCAGGGCTGCTGCTCTCTCCTTGGACAGACATCACTGAAGAACCCACCTAGAAAACAGGGGGGAAAAAACCCATAAATGTGCTTTAACTTAGTCCTTTCAATTAAACAAAGCAGGAGTCTGGCGGCCTGAAAAGAACTTGCCTCTGTGAAAAAAAATGGAGCCAAAGCTCCTTGAAAGCTTCCAGAAGCGTTCTGTGTGCACCACTTCTCTATGGTTTCACAAAGCCAAGAATTCTGCAGACATGTTATTGTCCAGTGGGTGCACCAGTCTCCAAGCAAAGTCCATCTGCTTGGACTTTGTATGAAAGATCAGGATTTCATCACCTTTTAGCACTCTTTTCACTCAAAACCTCTGACTGAAAATAAAAGCCATGTCAGGACAGCTAGCGCATTCTTCCCAGTATATGATCATAGAATCATAAAAGATTCTATTAGAAGGGCCCTCAGGAGGTGTCCTAGTCCAACCCCCTGCTCAAAGCAGGACCAACCCCAGCTAAATCATCCCAGCCAGGGCTTTGGATCTTTATTGTTGGCATTATCCCACCTCAAGAACTTTAGTATTTGGAAAATTGTACATGATTATTTTTTGGAAAAAAAAGGGGGGCGGGGGGAATGACCTACCAGAAAACAATCCACTTTTTCCATGTGGCCTAGCAGATCTGCTGAAAAGGAAAACTTTTTCCTTTTTACCTAATAAAGGAAATTATTCACCTAATAAAAGAAATGTTTAAGAGCTGACTTCATGAGTAATTAACTCTTGGATAAATTGTCTTTAAAATCTTAATTTACTTGTAAGTGGATATTCTTTCCAGCAAATTCCTATGAAAGGGAATATCTGACAATGTGACTGAAGAAACAGCCTGCCTGTTATTTAAATGAAAAGTTACACATATTTAATCAAATCATTTCACACAAAAGGAAAACCTCCCTCAGGTCCATCTCTCAGATCTTCACCTGGAGTTGAGCCAAACTAGCAGTCGTCATATATAAAAAGGACAGATTTGCTTAAGTGTTTATGCAAATTTACACATTTGTTCAAGGGCTGCTTTCTACAATGTTTTGTGAGTCTTCATGGTGAAAGGTGGCAAGATCCACCACAAGACAAAAATTTGTCCCAGATAAAACTTCATCTTTTTCCAATGAAAGGAGTATTTGCAATCAATTGATACTTTCTGTCTATCATAAACTGATGTCTAGTTTCCCCTTCAGCTGAGCCCATGGAAGTTAATTAGGTTCCCCACATGTAACCTAAAGAAGAATTGTCTTGGAAAGTACACAGATTAAAATGTTTTTTAAAAAAAACTTCAGGAAGTATCCATGTTAATAAAAAAATAATTCAGAAGATCTGACTTTGATCACCAATCAGCTATATACATAACATTAAAAATGCTGTATCTATTTATCAGATATTATACTGCTATTTAGTATAACAAAATTAGATTATTGTTACAAATATTTCTAAGGTGATATAAATGTTATCTGATCATAAATAGTACACTTTATGACATAGATTTATTGCTACTCTTGAAGTTGACTGCATTCTTGAAGGGTCCATTTACCCTGGCATCAAATGATTCACAATGTTTTATTTACATCAGAATCTTGTGGCCCTCTGAAAAGTTATTTTATGGATAAATTTGGAAAGGCGAGCGGAAACAAGAATTCAGTTCAGTGGAAAATTCCAACATTTAAAAATCAGAATAAAAAGCCCCATATTTTGAAATGTTCCTGTGAGCCAAATATTTTTTAAAAAAAGTAATTTCAGGTTAATCAAAACATTTGATTTAGATTAAATCACAATGTATCTTTTAAAAAATTATAATATAAAATAAGAAACTTTGAAGCAAACTGTCATTTCAAACCAATAAAGCCAAACATTCAATTTCAGATGTCTAAGTAAAATGTTTGGATGGTACCAAAATGCTTCATTTCAATTATTTTTCTAACCAAAATGTCATTGAAATTTGCACATTCCTGCAGAAAGTTTCAACTTCAAAGAAATGGCATGTTCCGATGAAAATTATTTTCTGTCAGAAAATTTTCCATCATTTCTAATAATTGTTTGAATGCTGTGCTGCTTTTTCTTATAATAATTTCACATTGCAAATCCCAGTTATTTCAATTGGAGTTTTGGGTGTGCCAGAAATGAAAAATGGCACTCATGGCTGCTAGTCTTATTTTAATTGTTGTTTGCAGCGTTGTTGTATTTGTGTTGCTCCCAGAATATTCAAGAGACAAGATGAGTGAGGTAATACCTTTTATGGGATCAACTTCTGTTTGTGAAAAAGATGAGTTTTTGAGTGCCTACCTGAAAAAGAGCTAATTTGATCTAATAAAAGATATTACCTCAACCACTTTGTCATTCATACTTCAGGTCTCTTGTGGTAGCAGATAACGGATATCATTGGTTATGGGATATAAAGAAAAATGATGCACTCAGTTAAAATGCCCATTGTTTGTAATCTTTGGGAGTTTTGCTGAAGTAAAAACCAGTAAATCTGGCAGGATTCAAACCATGCAGCCTTTCACCTGTAGGTTGGTGGGTCAAATCTAGCTCTTCGTCAGTGATCAAAGTTTACTTATCTGATGCCTGTTCAGTGGCCCACGTGAAATGAGTTTGATGCTCCTGTCCCAATCAGAAGTGAACAACTGTCCACAGCACAAAAAGCTACTAGTCCAATTGGTCTCTTTACTGGTAATCTCAGAGGAGTGTTAAATGGCATGGAGACAGAGTGGCAGCTCACTGCCATGTTAAATAAAGGGAATCTCCTCTCCTTCCTCAGGATTTTCCATGAATTTGCCCTGCTCTACTAGGGTCTTGGAGCAGCCTAGATTTTGGGAAGAGGTTTTTATATCCCTAGTAGATAACCTGTTTATCCAGAAAGACATTTTTAAAAATACATTGACTCTCCCTTGGAAGAAAGACTTTAAACTACAGGAAAACAATATTTTCAAATGTGAATAAGTTTTGCAAACCCCATTGACACTAGAAATTAGTGTGAAAGGCTCCATTCACCCAACCTGCTGCTGCTATTATTCCTTCGGGTAAACAGCTCACCAGTACCTGGTTTTTCCTCATCTGGAAAGAGAAATTCACGCTTTCCCTGATTCAGTTCTACAAGGGTGGAGCAGAGAGATCTGTTTTGTGTTCCCATTTGCAGCTTATCTGCTAACTCTCCCTCAGATGTCCGAGAATGCAGAGGCACTTCCTGTTTGAAGGCTGCATATCAGTGCCTGATCCAGACTGAGTCCAGCTCCTAAAACAAGCCATGAGCCAGTATGAAGTGAGGGGGAGAAAAGGTGTGGGGGAGAGAGAGAGAGGAAGGGCTAAGGGCAAGGGGATGGGCAGGGCAGGGCACCTCACTTTGGAGACCACTCCCAGTTAATGGAATGACAAATTCAATCAGGGCAGTTCCCAAAGTGAGACATGGAAAATAATCTTTAGCCTGTGAAATGGGCATGGCTGAATCAATAGGTCACCCAGGTCTGCTCATGCGTAAACATTTTTGCTATTAGTCCTCTAATATCTATAGACACAGGAAATGCATTATGATTGGTTCTTTGACCCCATGTCTCTGCTAGTGTAAATGGGCACAGCAGTGCAATTGAAATGCCACTTTTCCAATTCACACCAGCGGAGGAGCTCGGCCCCATTAATAAAATGTTAGCAGCTTGAATGTGTGTTGCTGAAGTTTGGTGGTAATGCTGATAATCAGCTGAACTGCAGCTTCTAGAAGAAAATCAAATGACGCTTATTAGAAAGAGCTGGGCAGTTTTCAGAAGCACGTACTCCTGCCTTGCAAACAGAAAATGACAACCAGATTGGCATCTCCAGGGGTGTTATAAGGGCCCAATTCTATTCCCATTCACATTGATGGGAGTTTGCTCTTGACGTCAAGGCCCCAGAATCAGGCCCCAAAACAGGTTCTCTGGTTCCAGGCCTGAGTTTCTGAGGAGGCCATAATCAGAGAGAAACCGTAGGTAGGATTCACAAGGGGGACTTAGACCTTGTACACACTAGAGAGTTATTGTGGAATAAGCCATCTTATTGTGGAAAAACAAGCCCACTGTACACACCTGAATGCTCCTGCTTGCATTACAAGTGCCCTGTTATACCAGAACAATAATACCATCTGTGCGAGAGTCATAACACCTATTGCGGAACAGCTCTTGCACTATAAAGTGTGTGTGAACACTGACAAAATTTTCTTCCGCAATAAGTGGCCTCTGGAAATGTCCCAGAATTCTGCCTGTCCACTCTGGTCTTCCACTTGGACTCTGCTGCTCTGACCCAACTAGCCCCCTCTCCTGTGAGTCCTGGGAACTTTTGAATTTTTTCCTATTTTCCTGGGGCAACATTGAAAAAAGGCACAAGTTGCTAGTAGCTACAGTGAATGATGACAAGGAAACACAGCATCCCAGGGGAACTTGTAAATTTCCCACTATGCTCAGCGCTCTTCTCCTTCTACCCAGGGTTCCTAGCACTGGAAGCTGATGAGTGGCACAGTGGGATAGGTGCCCACAGTTCAATGCTCTTTCTTGTGAAAATGCAAAGATCAGTGTGGACACTCCTTTGCATTATAGGAGCACAGTATGAATGCACAATTGCGCTATAAATACAACACATTTATTGTAGCACAAAGACTTATTGCAGAACAATTTTCTAGTGTAGACATGGCCTTAGACACCTAACTAAATCCAAGACTTGGATTCTCAAAACCTGAGTGAATCAGGGGATGAGAGTGCCCTTGTATACAGTGGGTAGGAGAAGGCTGGTCCCAGGAGTCTTGTCCCCCAGACCTTTATTAAGAAATCTCCAGCAAGGCCAATGTTGGTCTGCCATCCTGCAGATGCTAGCTCCCCCTCTTCCCCCCGCCACCAGGTGCCATATGCTGTTTGCACCATGTGCTCTTGCCAGATGGCATCTACATGGCTGAGAAAAGACAGCATCTTGCTTTAGGTTGGGCTACAGGCAGCTCTCATACCCTCTATCCTCCAGGGCAATCTGGACTGCCCCAGTTTGGACACTGTGTACAACACAGTGGTGAGTGTGGGGGAGAGGACTGGCTCCGAGGGTATGTCTACATTTGCAAGTTACGTCAACTTAAGGATGCTTAAGTCGATCTACAGAACGCCGTGTCCACACCAGGCTTTCATTAAGTCGACTTAAGCGCCTCCTTTAGTCAACTTAATATCTACCACTCTTTAGGTCAACTTAACGCTTAGGTCGACCTGTTAAGTCGACCTACAGCTGGTGTGGACGTCCTAGGTCGACTTAATTCCCTAAGTCGACCTAGGGCTGGGGACAAGGGAGCCATAGCTCTTTGTCGACCTAGCACCTGCGTGTGTGGACGCAGGCAGTCGACTTGAGATTTTAGTGTAGATGCTATACGTCGACTTAGCTTTTCTAGTGTAGATATACCCCAAGAGAGAATTCATAGCGTGAGTCCTAAGTGGAGAGAGGCACCTCATCCCCTCAGAGGGGCAGTGTTTAGGTCACCCCCTCTCCTGGGCATTTCCAACTGGCTAGCTTAGGCAGCACTCTGCTCATTGAGCTGGCTTCTAAGAAACTATTTTTAAGGCACCTAATTCTCACCATGTCTATATAAGAAGCCTGGGCCCCTAATTCAGTGTAGAGAATATCACTTAGCAGAAGGGCATTGCAGCACTCAACCTAAGCTAGCCCTGTGAATTCCACCCTGTGTCTGTCTTTGGGAAAGAATTCAGGGCAGCAGAGGAAGAGTGTATCCAAGAGGAAGAAACTGAAGAAAGTCAGACTGGAGGAAGAATCTGATGTGGCAAAGTGGGATCCTGAAATTTTAGTGAATCCTATGCCTAACTGGCACTGTGCTTTAATTCTCCCCCACAATGTAAGACACAGAGGCACCACGATTCATATTTTTAACACTAGAGCCTAAAAATCTATTGGAAATTTTATCTAGTGAGAGGCAGCTTTGCCTATTAAGAGAGGCACAATTCTTTCCCTGCTCCCATTTGTTCCAGAGGGAAGTAATCTATTACAAATACTGGCCCTGAAACCTATAATAGATTACTTGGCTGTGAGGGCCAGAATATCAGTGGACAGAGTCAAGGTTCCACCCATTCCCTGCCTTTTTCAATCCACTACCTACCAGTCTGCACTGTGGTGATGGGGGGGTATAACAAACATGCAATCTATTATCTCTCCCCATGACGGCAGTGGAGTTGCCAAAGAGACCATGCAGGAGATTTGGGGAAAGGGAACCGGGATTAGCTAAGATCCATGAGTTAGCCCTTAGTTAATACTTTTACAGTGCTTTAAAAATCTAAAATGCTATATAAAGTTCCAGGTATTGTTTTTCATGGCTAGATCTATAGTAAGCCTGTTTCTACTCATAAATGCTGTGCATCGTTGTCTGTTACTGTGACTTTGCTCGGCTTCAGCGATAACCTTTTTTATTCAAAGCACACCTATAAAAGTTCTTTGTTTCATAAAACTTGTTTTGGAAAAGATGATTGAGTTCCTTTAATTTTCCGTTTTCAGTAACCCTCAATTTTCCCAATGCTATCCACAGCACTTTTTCTGTTATTCTTCTGAGTATTGTTTTCTTTCCTGTTGTAATCTTGTCTTAATAATGGCTGACTTAAAAATAAGTATGAATATAGCAAAAACTCAACTCTGTTGATTTAGTGACCTCACCACTATGTAAGATTATATTTTTAATGCTGGTGTAATTAATCCTTTTCCTTATATTACAAATGCGTAAGTTTACGTTACTCTGATCCGTCTTTCGTATTATACCAACATAAATCAATGGCTAATATGTCATTAATTTTCAAAAGAGAGCCAACATTCCAGCATGGCAAGACTTCTCTTGTAACTCTAAGGATCCAGTCACAAAGTCCTTATAAAAGCAAAACTCCAAGTGAAATCCACAGGACTTTTGCCTCCACAGGAACTGCAAGGCAAGGCCCAACATTAGACAATCATAATATTTATTTTTAGGGCCCTTCTGAGAAAACATGATATTTGTTTCCACTCAATAAAAAAACAAAAACAAACAAACAAACAATAATGTCCCTATGATTTTAAATTACCCAGTATTGACCCCAATTATTTGCTGCACAGGCTCATAAAATTGCACCGAGATGCAGAATGGGCACGTATATCTACATGCACATACATAAAAACACACACACTCAATTATCAGATAAACAGAAATGAATTCTTCAGTTCCAATATATTGCTTGGGCTGCATGAGGGTAAGTGAAGGCAGTAACTGTCTCACTATGCTTACAGTTTATCAGAAGCAGGACAATAGCCATAGTATCCTGTCATTCTCTATCCACTCATAATGCAGAGTGAAGTTTTAAAAAAGTGCTGTCCGGAAGAGTAATGTGCAATAAAATGAAGAGTATGATCATGAAAGCAAGCTCAAGCTTCTCATGGACACCGGACACCCAAAGAATTGGCATGCTGCAGAAAATATAATCATGTCTCTTCCAGAAGGGAACATAATTAGGCAGAAGAGGCTACCTTACATGTTCTCTTTTGGCCACAAGTTAAAAAAAACAGATTTAAAAAACAGCACATCTAGACACAATCCAGACTGCTTTATGGGGCATCTTTTGTGGTGAGTGTACATTGGTTCCCACTGGGATATCAAGCTTCCAGTTCATTGCACACCTGGAATGGGGGAGAAGTGGGGCCAAAGCTGCTGCATTCTGATGTGGGTTCACATCATCCAGACAACTTGCTATGTGAGCTTGCCGTGTCTTATGCTCCAGACACAATGGCCAGAGCAATTCCAATACTAGGTGCAAATAAGGCATCGGACAGCAGCGCTCTAGTGGCTCCTCTTTCAACAAAGTTGAGAGCATCTTTCAGCTCTTACATGAGCCCAATGTTTTTCTGAAGGGAGAATTCCCTCATTGTCATTGAGTCCCCACTGACATCAGACTGGCTCAAGGAGGCTCTATCTACTGCCATCAAAAGCTGACTTTATAACAATCCTCACAGTGGCTATGTCTACACTGGGTAATTTAAGTCGACTTTAACTAAGTCTAACTCTAGGGAGTCGACTTAAGCCTTAGGTCTAGTGGAAAGGAAGTTTAATAAAGTCGACTTAATTTTAATTAAGTCAACTTTATTTTCCATAAATCGACTTAAGCAAGCTGCTTAAGTCAACTTAAGAAAACTGTAGTGTAGACGCAGGGTAAATTAAGTCGACTTAAGCAAGCTTAAGTCGACTTAATTTACCAGTGTAGACGCAGCCAGTGTGTTGCGTCCTAATGGGGTAATGGAGTACTGCTGACAAGCATGCCATTGATGCCACCCCCTTGAATGCATCATTATAAAGTTGGGGTCCTTACAAAATTTACACGCTTATATGATGTGGTTTTATATCCTCATAAAAGAATATTTGAAACTTTTATGAGGATGTAAAGCAACATCATATCGTGTGTAAATAGTTCTTTTTCATATTAATAATGGAGAAAGCTAGGAACTTAGTCTCCCCATAAAGACAGAAATGGGACCAAACTCAAATCCTAGATCCAGATGTAAATTTTGTAAATAATCCCGTTTGGACCTGGAGGCAAATATTATAACTTGTGCCCATTTCTATTAATCAATCCTATCTTTTAAATTTGTTAAGTTCCTCAACCCTAAGGCATACAAATCAACATTTAAGCCACTATCTTCTCTCAAGGCTGGCATCCAGTAAAATTCCCTGTATGAAATGTACAATTTCAAAGACACTCAATGGAATATTTGTCTTTCAAAGAATATGTATCTTCTTTTTTCCCTATTATTTTACTTTTAAAGGAAATGGAAAAGGCAAGGCTGAAAAATTAATGTTGCTGACACAAATTCTGTTGATTTTCATTTCCATTAGATTTTCACATTGCTAGAAACTCTTTTGGCAGCCTCCCACAAAAGCATAATAAATTACTTTTGTACCAGCAAAGGAATTCATTTTCTCTCAATGATTAATTTAGCAATAACATTTCTGTGAATTTCAGGCAATAGTTTCTAAAGCTTCATATATTTTTGCCTAATGTATTTTGGTTCTTTTTGGTCAATTGGGGACTTTCCTGCTCCTCAAAGAGTAAGAATTAGAGCAATCGAAAAAAGTGTCAGAACAGTGAACTATACAGAATGAGACTGATATAATATGTAGTTCATTATAATTCCCAGTGAACAAGTGTCCATGTTACAAAAACACAGTTAGCCCTAACTGACAACCCTTTTTGATAGAGAAGCCGAGGACTAAATAGGCATAGAGTCATCCTTATGAGTAGTTCTTCCAGCTGACGCACATAGAGCTGCACAAGGGAAGTTTGCACTGCTAATGTCCTATTCAAATTATAAATTGATCATGGCTCTCAACTCATCAGCTACAAATTCTCAGGAAAAAAAAATATCAAAATAGGTGGGTAGGGAGAAAGAGGACTGGCCTTAATGTATATTTTGTTTACATGTGAGAGTATTTAGGTTTCATTGGTCAGAGATACTGAATGCCCTTAATTCCCATTGACTTCAACAGGTCTTGAATATGTGCAGCACCTCCCCTGAGTCAGACCCAAACACCGAGGGTACGGCTACCCTGACAACGGCACCTCCAACAGTGGAGGATCAATTTTTCGAGTTCGATTGAGCTTCAGTAAAGATGCACTCAATTGAATCAGGAAGTTGCCAAAGGTTGATTTATTAAGACCACCCTAGCAAGCAGCATAGCCTTGCATCAGTGGGATTGCATTGCCCCTTGGTGCAGCACAGCGAAGACGTCGCATAGACGAGGATTTAAGAAGTTGATGGGAGTTATGCAAGCTACTCTGCATAGCTTGTATAACTCCCATTGACTGCCACTGAATTTCCCATTAAATATAAATGGGAATTTCTCATAAAATTTCACTAGCAGCAAAGGTGAAGCTCCCGATGATTTCAATAACAGCAGGACTGGGCCTTAAAGACCATGACCTTCTGCTTGCATCTTCTAACCTCTCCAGTTCTTTTCATAGGTTAATTATTGACTGCCTAAAGCAAACAAACTTATAAGATCAACTGCATGGCAAAGGTATATATTATATATAGTTCATGCCATTATCCCAACTATTTCACAAATTGAATGCTTATAATGAGCATTCATGGCTCAAAATGCACAAGTGGGAGATTACTTGTCATTATTACTAGTTTAGGGTCTCATCCACTACCCACTGAAGTCAGTGGTGAATTTAGAACTGAACAGTTTTTCTTATCAAATATTTGGGGGAAGGGAGGGCAAAAAGGGAGCCTGAAAGCCAATAATTTTCTACTTTTAGATCAATGTTACACTTTCAAATTTCCTTTTCTTTAACATTATTTTATTTATTTTGTCAACTCTCTGAATTCTTTCATGTCAGATACAGCCCTCTTATAATCTTGCTTGATGGCATCAGAATCAAAAATCCAGCATCTCTGACCATGGAGCAGTTTATCCTAAACAGGCCCACAAACAACAACACTTGCTGAAAGTTTTTTGGTTTGTGTTCTGTTGTTTACAGTGAAACTACATTTTAGGAAAGAAACCAATGAAAGGAATTTGGATCAGGAAACTGAAAAATATACTGAAAAGTAATTATTACAAACAAGTTTCTTTTTACTAATAAAAGAGCAGTAAAAGGGTGTTAACATCTTAAGGGTATCTTTTAAAGTAAATGATATGATGAAGGGTACAGAAGACTGAAAGGTGTGTGGAGGTGTGAATAGGTAAGCAAAAAGAGATTATAAATAGGATTTTTTTCCATCTTTAGCTACAGTATTTATTATCCAAAATTATGCTCTGCATGTGCTGTGTGTGTAAGGACTTTTAGAGCACAGATGAAGGTAAGCATTTGAAGTAAACAAGATATAGTTCAGTGTACCTCATGGGCTCAGTCCTGTGAAGTGCTGAACAGTCTCCACTCCCAGTGGGAATCTTTCCACTGACTTCTATGCAGTGGTGGATTAACCCTCAGGATCCATGGGGCCAACTTGGGGGCCCCTGCAGGAGTGCAGAAACCTGTGTGGAACTGGAACTCTGGCCTGCCCCCCATTCCTCCTCATCCCCAATGGCTTCGTTCCTGTCCGGACTGGAAGCTGGAGCCAGGAAGTAGTAAGAGATGCCCAGGAAGCCCATGCCACTTCGGGGAGCCCCAGATCTTCCCTCTGCCCTGGCAATGGAGCTCTGCCCGAAAGCAGCCGCCAGCCTGTGTCCCCATCCCTAAGGCTCACTGTTCCGTGCAAGTGGAGGGTACAGGGCTCCCTACAGCAACCTGGGCTCCCTTGGTGACTCTTACTACAGCCCAACTCAGGCTTCTGGCCTGGCCTGGGCAGGGGAGGGCTCTCAGGGATGGAAGAGGAGGAGCACAGGATGGGGCCCGATGACATGGGAAGTATAGGGGGGCAAAATACTCTTTGTGCCCAGGGCTCCAGTAAATCTTAATCCGTCTCCCATGGGCTTTGGATCAGGCCCTAAGTGCACATTTCAGTTTCCCTTGCCTACAAACAGAAAGCATGACTGAATTTTGTTGCTTTTCCTGAGGGGTTAAAATTATGTGTGGGGAGGAGGGGTGTTATGTGTGTGTGTGCATGTGCACATTTTTAAATAACTTATGGAAAAGATGAAATGGGTGGTGCCTTGAATATCCATGCATGCTGGCCATCGTTCAAGGAATTCGTGTTATGTGCATTAATGCTATTGATATGATCCCTATGCCGTGCATTGCTGTTATGTCTAAAAAAAAAAAAGGGTTAAGATAAAACAATCTAAACTCTTCAAGACAAAATGTCTTGGTTTAAGCTTTGGTTGATTTAATCATAAAAATTATATAGATCTTAATTAAGAGGTTTATAAAGTACTTCAGCTTGTCGCTATGTTTACATTTATATGTAATTTCCTCTGAAAATCTTGCTCCAGTATCAGCTAACAAAACTGAAAAGTTTGTTTAGATTATTGTACTGCTAGATAAGATAAAAGTTGAGATAACGTACTGTACAGTGATCAGTTTGCTTACAAATAAAGATACTATTTTATCACTTACCCCTGAGGCTGTAGTTTGTGTGCTTGGGGAAGCATTTTTGCTACAATCATCTGAGTTAGTAGAAGACGTGGATGTTGGAGTCATAGGAACTGTGTTATTATTGTTGCCTGCAACAACAGTAACTGTGATTGGAAACAAATATTTTCCAGGAGGACAAAATCCTTACATCCAAATATCCTATCTTATTATATTTACCAGAACACGTCTTTGCTTTATTTATGTTCTTTGGTTTTCGCTTTCTAGTTTGAATTCCTTCTTTTTTCATGGCAAGAGGCCGAGGAACCTGGGGGGAAAGGAATCCACACAGATCATAAAGTTTTACATGTACTGAACTCAGCAAAAGACAAACTTTAACCTAACATCAAATTGAGCTACCAACTAAATCAATTGAAATCAATTATTTTAAAGCATTTTGATGGGTTGTATTGACTCTACTACTCATCAGCAAACAACTAATTTTTCCTGTGTTCTAACAGTGACTCCAAAAAGTCAGAACTCTTATTTACTTCAATGGGATATTTTCCTAAAAAAGAACCACAGGATTGGATCCTAATGATTGAGAGGCTGATCATGGAAAACATATACACGTTAAGACCCCGATCTGTTCCTACTGACTCCAACTGTGAATGAACAGGCCTTGAAGTAAGTGCTTGTAGAATGGGTGTTTAAAGCCTAATATATATTATTTTAAGTATTTATCCCCTGGAACTGACACATCATATTTAGGCTTATCTTTATGCAGAGAAAAAGCCTGAATACATGCTTTGGAGTCTGGATCATTAAAGGCCCAATTACCGTACCTTTTAATCAGAAAATATATGTTCAAAATATATACAATCTAAGAACAAAAAAAGCTTTGGAAAATATCATCAATGGACGTACATGGTATGATTATAATGTTTCGAATTATCACTTAATTTCTTTCTTTTAGTGATGGATAAAAGTATTGATGAATTCTAAAACCTCAATGCTTCAAACACTTATCCATATGCATCACCGTCCGCACAAGATTTCCAGAGTCTAGCCCTAAATGTACTCTATTATATTCACAGTATAGTTATGATTTTGCAACATTGTTATTTGTCAAATTTGCTGAAAAGGTATAACCAGCTATTTACTAACAAATGACATTTTGAGTACATTTTGTTCTTTTTCTTCAGTTTCACATGCATTTACAGAATTTTTAAAATAGCCTTATTTAGGCTCTGATCCTACACCATTAAAGTCAAAGAAAGTTTTGCAGGCATGCTTGCAGGATTGAGCCCTTACTGAGCAGGCATTAAACTTGGACTGAAATAGCTGCCTACCCCGTGAAGTTTCATGTAAAGGCCACAGGCATTGCATACTGGCTCGCCTTCTGCATTCCTACGCCACAGGGTTGTGGTTGTGGTGTGACAGTTGGCACAAGACAAACCAAGCCGTCTCGATGAAGGCTAGGGGCAAGCACAGGTAAACAAAAAAATAAACAAACAAATATAAACAAATGTATTTTGCCACTTAACAGCTGGAGAAAGGAATACATTGCTAAGTAGTTTACCGATACTATTGTTTAAACAAAGTCAGCATAGCATTTAGCTTCTGAATGCTGCTTCACAACCTGATTTAACTGACCCTCATGGCCTGCTTTCTCCCCAGGAATGTGGTAGTATCCTTATTTTACAGACAAGGAAACATGATTTTACTAGTTCTAGAGAGCCAGTAACAGAAGCAAGATTAGAACACAAGACTTTCTGATCAACAGTTGTGTGTTCAGACAACTGGATCTCATCACTTCCTCTGACAGGTTGGATATGAAAGGCAGCTGCAAAGTTTCTCACCAGATTTCCATCAAAATGAAAACTGGGCAGGGCATATAAGTGGCTGCTGCGGAACTGTCAGAGCACGCTCCCTTTTCAAAATGTGCTACTGTAAAGTAATAGCTTTGACACAGCACTTGTCCATATTTCCCTAAATTGCTTACTTTTTAACTATTGCCTTAAATAGGTTTGAGAAAAATCAGTTTCTTTTAATGACCTTCATACATCAGCACAACAGTTGTGAAAAATGAAAATGCCACCGTGGCAGGGATTCTGTTTAAAGCAAAAAGACAGCTTCATTCTCACAAACCAGACTCCACCTGAAGGGTTGACAGCTGCAAACTTGTATTTTGACATGGAAAAGGAATATGGAACGGTATCAAAGAGACTTAATATGTACAACAAACAGTGTCATTTTTGTAAAAACATGTTTATCACCAAGTGAAAAACAACATACTTCAGGAACATACTTTACAGAACAGTGCTCTTTCTCTCTCTGTGAATGTTCTAGGAAGTCAGTAAATTGGTGTGTGACAGCAAGGTCCATATTATAAACAAGCCATTTATGACACTCTTCAGTGGAGTTTGGAGCCAAGATGAAGCAACCTTATATCAGAAATAGCCATATAACAAAGCGCTTTATGATGGCAGACTATATATCATAAGTGAAGCCAGACCTCATAAACATGTGAAATGAAGGTGAATGGGTTATAAAAGTTCCCGTAACAAGCGCTCTCTTTCACATTCATCACAAGCAAGGAATTCAAGCTACATCATAAATCTGTTATTTTACAAAGTACTGCAATGTCAAAAAATCAGGGCCTAACTGCATTTGCAGGCTGAAAAGATTTGCATAGAGCAGTCCATTTCAGTGTATACCATTCAGCCCATTATAACCATAAATTAAGAGCCCATGGGAAGAACTGTTTTCTTGGGCATACACCCCTCCATTTGTATCATTTACTGGTGGTTTGCTCACAAATCTGGTGACCTTTGACACCACACCTGCCACACAGAAAACAAAAAATAATGTTTTCAGAATGATCAATATTTTTCAGAGCTATAATCAAGTAACCAGAATTCTATCCATTCGTGTTACTTATTAGCGAGCTGTAACTTTACATCTCAATTGCAAAGAGAATTATAAATTAAATAAAATTGCCTTGACTGGGAACTTTGAATCTAAAAGTCATTACTGGTTGCTTCCTGAAGATAATCACCAAGTGAATCGCCAAGTGCCTGCCTGTTCCACAGCTGTGATGTCAGTCTGTATCAATTTAAGGCAATACTGAAAGTACTGTATCAAATAATTAGGAATGAAATAGAATTTGTCATATTAATTAAGAAGAAAATGAAAAACATACATTGCTTCCAAACTCCACTTACCTTCCTAAGGCAAAATTTCTTTTGAAATCAATAGTTTTGTAGGTGGAAAGTGAATAGGATTTGGCCCCAATGTATATGTTGAATTTATTTTCTTGGTGACATCCTGCTACAGAATTTACAAAGATAGACCTTCTTACATTTTTTTTTCCTTTTATTCCTGCTTCCATGAAATTTGGTAAAAGTCTCAATATATTTTATATTCTCTGGTTTCTAACATTTTTTTCTGCATCACAGTTGTAGCAAAATCTAATTTATCTAAAAAAGTACTTAACTTTCAAATTTTTTTGGAACTAAAATGGAAAAAAAATCTTGGCTTTCCTGCAGCAGGAGTTTTACCACTGACTTCAGTAACAGTAGGCCAAGGGCCAAAACATGCTTATCATTTTCAAAATATTTGTCATTATATATTTCCAAATGTATAAATCTGCACGCATACTTAATATATAATTTGGGTGTATTTATTTGAACTAGATTATGGCTATATTTTTCATAAAACACTGTAAAATATTTGTTTCACTGGCATGTCAGATTGAAATCACTGCAATTTACTATACTCTATGCATACACATTAAAAAAGTGAAAACCAAAAACACTGTGGACTAGACCCTCAGCTGGGGTATGTATCTATGGCAGTAAAGTTAGGAGAGCTATGCTAATTTACACCAGCTGAGGATCTGACCCCAAGTGCGGAGCAATTGTTCCTGCAAATTAGATTACACCTTACCTAATGAAATTTGTTAAATAACCAGTTAAGAAATTGAGCATCCAACAGTAATAAACTTTCAGCTTTAATGAATTATTTGGTTGAAGGGCACTTCACTAAATGAATGTTGACATGATGAAGAAACTGTGGCTCTCAAAAGCTTTCCTAGTGTTTTCTTTTCCAGTGTTATAAAATCTTGAAGATGTTGATGATAGAATTGTTGTTTAATAAAGAATGGCATTTATTTTTACACAGTAGAAATGTGAAGGAACTGCAGCATTTGTGGTGACTGAAAGGCTCTCAAGAGTTGAACAATTTGTCACACTGTGGTCATACACTGGGGTCCAAACACCAGTTTGGATTACATCAACATCATTTATTATAATTAGCCCACTAATGACAATTATCTAAAGGAGACTTCTCTTTCTTTTCTGTCCTCAATCCAGATTTATTAAGCACAGTCTGCAGTTCCCTCTTGCTCAATTTTCTCCTTCCCTCTTCACTGCCAGCGTTGAATTATAAACTGGGCTTATGGTTTGTACTGTTTGTTCCCCCTGGTTTTCAGTGTGCCTTTTTGTTTGTTTTTTGTTTTACAAATTATGGCACATTTTTAGGAGTAAAGCAAAACAACGGCTTTTATCGTTGTTTAAACAATTGGTTTTCCTTGAATTATGTAAACAAAAATCCCAGAAGAGACCCAGAAAAAATGAGGTCCTCACAAAAAGATCTTTAGGAATTTCTAGCCCCTTGCATGAACAATTTTCAACATTACAAAAAACTGAAACTTCCTTTATTTTCTGTGCACATTTTATTAAAATCTGTGTTGGTTCTTTCTCCGGGGTTAGCAATTTAAAAACCCACCCCAAAGGGTGAACTCTTATTTCCCCAGTTTATTTATGGCTTAAAGAGAGCCAGGCACCAAGGGTAGACTGAAGCAGGTGGAGGACTGTGGGCCACTGCTGACTCCAACCAAAACTGTGGGCACTGAAGGCCGGACACCGCATAGTTAGGTCAACGGGAGTTCTGCTACTCAGTTCAGTCCATTCTTGGCAGCACCAGGCACTGTGGGAGAGGGCAGAGGAAGTTAAAGCGCACTTTATGTGAGTGAGGACTGCAATCCCAAGCCCTAAGAACAAGGGGTGAGTATTCTATGACTTCAGCCACACTGAGTTCACACTGAAAAGGCCTGACTCCGGTTTGGGGGGGGGGGGGGGGCTGGAATGTGGACTGGGGCTGGCTCCCAGCGCTCTGCGCCTTGCCCTGCTCTCACTCACCACTCTCTTCTGGGGTTTGATGAGGGGCCTGCTGAGGCCGTTCATTTTGGTGTACAGCCCGCAGGCGTTGCACAGATAGTTGCCGGTGCCGTCCCTTCTCCACAGGGGGGTCTGGATGGAGCCACAGTTCACACATTCCCGGCTCTCGGACAGATCTTCCAGCAGGTCTAAGGGGGACACAGGCAAAGGGAGGCGCGTTAGCACAACCCCGCGCTGCCAGCCGGAGATCTGCTTGCGCAACCGGACAGCGGGAACCTTGCCCAGCCCCCGCGGTCTTTGTCTTTTCCCCCTTCCTCCCTCTTTGACTCATCCTCCGCCGATCCCTCTTCAGCCAGCTCCCGGGGGAAGTCGTGCGAGCCTGCCTCGCCCGAGAGACCCCAGCCGCGCCCTCCACTCCAGTCTGCCGCCTCATTTCCCTGCTCTTCAAAGGCGCCACATTCACCCTCTGGCCCCAGGGGCTTCCTCGCCATTTGAAAGCCCGAGGCCAGGCTCCACGGTGATTCTCAGCTTCCCGGGGCTTCCCCGTAGCGCCTGCCACACACACACAGCGCGGAGAAGGAGCTCTGCGCCTCCGCACAGCTCCCCAAGGCAGGCCGCGCTGCGCGCCAGCTGTTGGAACGTCGCGGCCCAGCTGCGGTTTCACCCCAGGGGCCTTGCTGCGAACGCGCCTGGCGAGAGAGCGCCACAGACATGCCCGCCCGGGGAGCCACAGCGAGGAAGAACATTTTAATTCCTAGAGAAACACCCCAAGTTAACCAGCAAAGAGGGATTTTTAAACCCCTCCGGCCCGATCCCAGTTTGCCTTAGTGAAACTGGCTGGGTCGATCACTGAGAAATGAACTCCTGTAAATTTCAAGCTGAAAATCCCACGGCCATGTTTCCCGTGTTTTGCTAAGCCTGGCAGAATTCTTGGCCTCTCAGAATTTTACTAACGAACCTTTTGGAAGCCTCAATGGGGCAGAATCTATTTTCGGTCGGGATTGGTGCGATATGTGATTTATACATCGTCTAGAAAGAAGCAATTCATTGAAAGGCGTTTGCACAGGGCCGAGATATCTTTACTTTACACAGCATAAATACGGGGGGAGGGCGATAAAAAATGATTGTTAGTTGCTAAAAGAGCCGCGTTTCCACTTGGGAATCTAACTGTACTAACGGTCAATTAGAAGTGAAGTAATTGTTATCAAATAATTCTCTGTCACGACTGAGGGGAAAAAAAGCTTCCTGAAAGAAGCTTACACCTTTTTAAAACTTCAGTGCAAAGGAAGGTTTGCTAATTGGATTTTAGCTGAAACAACCGTGAATGAGGGAGAAACTAACCCTAATAATTAAGAAACAAACTTAGTGGAACATACATAACATTTTATTAGAGGGGTCTAATAACTACTAATAAAGATATATTAAACAAAGAATAAATAAATCCCAGCTATAACATCGAAACACTTTCATCCTCTGGAACCCTTTGTATTCTTCTATCTTATTTATCTCTCCATATTTTAAAGTTCAATTAAATATTTACATACACACGTATGTTATGCGGAGATCCCTTAAAATGTTTTACTTCTATATGACTTTCTGATTTAAGAGGGGGGAAGCCGTTGCTACCGAAGTACTTGATTCTCACCCCTTTGACTGCTCTGTTCTACCTGCCTTTGTTCCTCATGAGGTTACTTTTTTGTATCCCTTATTAGCTTTGTGCTCTGTAAAGTAAAAGAGATCTTGTAAATGTCAAATAAGCGTTTATATAACTGTTTGATGATACTAAATTTACTTTGTCTAGAAATAAATTGTATCTTTGCCTTCCTGCCCACCCTCCTCAATTTTTTGTCTCCTTCTTTACAAAAAGGACAAGTTTAAATGAAATTAGAACACGGCAGAGTCCAGAGACCACAGTTCAAATTACACTGTCAGCTTGTAACTCTTAACACATCACTAAGATTTATTAATCTTTGCACTAAAAGCCGCCATTGAATACTGTAATCAGTAAAATACTTAAGGCTTCAAGGACGCTGGAGTTAAACAGTTATTTGTCCCAACTGTTTGCTTTAAAATGTTACCTTCATACCAACGGAAAGAAATTCTATGGAGCTAATATTTCTCCAGAATATTTTCCTTAATTCATGCTAGATATATTTTATAACTATAATAAAAGAGAATATAACTTTAATTATTCAGTGGAAGTTCAGAAACTTTTGTAAGTAAAAATATGAGAATTCTGTCAATTCATTAAATTATGAGAATTCCATGCTACTTTTCACTTAGATTTTTAAAAAGGACTAGCTTGCAGACATTATTTGTGTTCTGAAAGCGGAGCTTTTTATTAGAAAAAATGTAAATAGCTGGCTCCGTTTAAAACCTAGGAATCTAACTTGCAGAAGGAGAACTCAATGTTTTCATTAGTTAGAAATAATGTAGTAGAAGCTATGGGGGTTTAAAGTTTTATTTTTAAACTATGTGAAAACAGTCTTTACATTCATTATTTTCCACTCCAACAGCCTAATAATTTCTCTCCTTTGTGTTCCCACCCGGGAGCGTCATGAAAACACTATGGAAACCTACACAAAGCTGTAGTAGATATTGTAAATTGTGTTAGTGATATCGGTTTATAATGACCTTGTTATAGGAATCAGCCAGAACACTACATATCCTAATTATCATCATGCATTACAGGTCCATGTTATGGGGGATGTGTCCTGAGTTAAAGCTATCGGTTGAAACTTATAGCAAGCTTTACAGAGAACTCATAAATACCCTTTAAAATTCTTACATTTTTCCCTAGCATAGGAGGAGAACCTCAATTTGTGGTGGACTCTAAAAGGTTTATTGGCTTCTATTTTAATATGTTATATCAATCATACAAGACCTTGACACCGTCTGATATAAACTAATTGAAGGGGAAACCATCTCAGTATTTGTGCTGAGAATATTTTTTCAACTCAAATATATGCAGTGTCGTAGGTGCCGTTTAGGTCCCAGGAAATTAGAAAGACAAGGTAATAATATCTTTTAATGGGCCAACTTGCTTTCCACCTCACACATGGTTCTTTCTGGCCCAGACCTGAAGAAGACCTCTGTGTATGTTGGAAGCTTCTCTCTCTCACCAACAGAAATTGGTCCGACAAAAGGTATTACCTCACCCACAAAAAGTATAGGCAGATTGTATTTATAGCGTTTGCTCTACACCTGGTCGAGGGTGGAAGGAGAAAAAGAGATCTTGCCACTTGCACTTTGTGGTTCCAATACACACATACTTTGGTTGTTCTCGGTCTGGATCCTTCCTACATTCTCTTATTTCCTTTAAAGTAAGACCTTAACCTGCTTCGAATCCTCTGTATCTCTAGCAGCAAATATCTTGCCATCAGCTGGCACATGGCACCTTTTCGGTTACAAGGTCAGAAACTCATATTCAGGAAAGTTTACAGGGGAGTTAGAAACATTACATTATACATCCGTGAAATTAATAACTATTTTCCCTGCCATTTTAAGGCAGGAATTAAACATTTCCAGGGACAGGGTTGTAGGGATCAGGGTGGGATATGCCACGGATGATTGATAGATAGATAGATAGATAGATAGATAGATAGATAGATAGATAGAT
>ML685766.1:15838684-16016593 GCA_007922175.1 Pelusios castaneus
ATAGATAGATAGATAGATAGATAGATAGATAGATAGATAGATAGATAAACAAAAGTCAAATCATTTTCTTGGGAAATACATAAAGAAAGTACATAGCATATTCGTGAAGGAAAGTCAGTGATCCAGAAAAAGATACAGGGACAAACAAGAGTCCACTCGCCCTTCCATGCAGCTAACACGCCTTCCTTAACTTTTTTCTGTTTAGGTTTACCCATTCCTTCCTTCCTTCCTTCCTTTCCGGACTTCTCTATAAGCCTTTCTTCCTCCGCTCTCAGCAGTCTATGAGAATTTTCACTCACATAGCCCTCTCTAGACAGACCCAGACGGTACGGTTTCTTCCTGGCAGTTTTGATTCAGGGCAGTTATCTCCTTATTTTACGCTTTGACTTTGAAAAGTCCTGACACTCAGCGTTCGTGTTGCTTGAGAGGAAGGTTTTCTGCTTTGCTCTTTCGCCGCTGTCTCTAAAAAATTAATCATCTTCATTCCCTGTGTCACGTTAGTGAGAGTG
The DNA here is from genome assembly GCA_007922175.1 of Pelusios castaneus. Classification (NCBI taxonomy): domain Eukaryota; kingdom Metazoa; phylum Chordata; order Testudines; family Pelomedusidae; genus Pelusios; species Pelusios castaneus. The sequence continues at coordinate 15,839,194 of ML685766.1, forward strand.
GGACTTAAGACGCCTAAATCAAATACGTTGTATGGGGGTACTGGAGAGGCATTGTTTGTGGAACTCGGGAAAGATTTTTAGGTGGTCTCTTGTTGTTTAGAATAAGGAAAGTGATACTAAATCCATGCGCATAAAATACTGATTATGAGTGTGATAGGCGAAATTATATTTTAGCAGAAAGAAGCTGCAATAACCAAAAATCATCACAGCCTATAGTTCCTGCAGTGACACACACCATTCCTTCTGCTAAAAAGATATGAGTAAATTACTGGGCCCGACTGTGCCAGCGGTTTTTAAACAGAAATTCCCACGGATTTCGATTTAAAAATTGCCATCACTTACTGGCTTTGGATTTGCCTTTAGAAATCACAAACATTCATTGACCATGTCTTTGTAATTTGCCTGATTAGGCTCTTTCGAACAGAAGATGTAACTCACACTGCATTTTTCACTATTTCTTAATTGATTTATGTTAATATAGGGAAGCACGAGTCTGTAGTAAAGGGCCATCTGGAAGTCGCCAGTCCATTTGCCCCCTAGAAAAGACCGAGCTTATAACACCTATGAAAACACTTCGAAATTATGCCGTCTTTTTAAAAAATACAACAATCAAGACTGTATTCTTTCCTGTGACCGGCCCCTGCCATTTCTCACCAAAGCCAAACACCGTCAAAACCACCAAAAGATACAAGATTCTCAACGAACTTCCAGGGATGCCTTTAAAATCACCGTCCCTGCTCAGAAAACTTCTTCCAAAAACCCCTGAAAGTCACAGACCCTTTCGGATTCCCATTTACCGAGACAACAAGGAGTCCTGTGGCATTTCTAAAGACTAACAAATTTATCGCATGAGCTTTCCTGGGGGAAAAAATCCCCCTTCGTGGGATGCTCGAAGAAGGTTTCTCAAAGTACTTCCAGGGATGCCTTTAAAATCACTGCCCCTACTCAGCAAAGAAAATTTCTTCCAAGCCGCCTCCCCCAAAGTCACAGGCCCTTTGGGATTCCCATTTCCCAAGAGAAACAAGGAGTCCTGCGGCGCTTCTAAAGATTAACAAATGTATTTCTCGCACGAGCTTTCCTGGGAAAAAGTCGCCCTTCCTCGGATGCTTGAAGAAGGTTTCTCAATTTCCAGGGATGCCTTTAAAACCACGGTCCCTACTCAGAAGAGAAAACTTCTTCCAATCCTTAGGATCCCCATTTACCGAGCTATCCCAGCTCATTAAAGGACACTGTCGGGGACAAGCAAAGGCTTCTGCAGGCACCTTTACACCCGCTCACTCCAAAGACCCCGATCCCCTCGATTCACGGCGCCCAAATCGGGCCGAGCGTCCTCCCTGCCATCTGCCACCGGCCTCCTCCCCTCTGCAGCCACCTCCAGCCCAGCCGGCCCCACGCTCCCTTACCTGCGCTGGGGGCCCGCACGGGGAGCGGGGCGGCCCGGCCCTGCAGGCAATGCAGCATGGAGTTCTCGAAGGGGCCCGCGGGCCAGGCGGGGGCGAGCTGCGGCCCCACGTAGGACGGGTAGTGCCCCGGGTACGATCCGTTCAGGGGCCGGCCCAGCGGGCTGTACTGGTCCCTGGCGCCGTAGCCCGGCTCCCGGGAGGCCGCGTTGGCCACGGGCGGGCTGGCCGAGTAGGGGAAGCGGCCCGAGCCGCCGCCGTTGCCGTAGGACGGACTCTCCGAGGCCGCCTGGGGCCAGCCCGACGGGCCGCCGCCCGGGTGGCTGGGCTGGGCGGCGCCGCTGCCTTGGAGGTAGGGCAGGCTGGGCAGCATGGAGCCCACGCGGGGGCTGGGCACGTACACCGGGGAGCTGGCCGTGGAGTGCATGAAGCCGCCGGCGGAGCCGTCGTAGGGGGCCGGGCCCTGGCTGGCCGAGATGGCCAAGGTCTGGTACATCTCCTCGGGCTGCTCGGCGCCGAAGGGGCTCAGCCGGGGCCCGCGGCCGGACCACAGCAGCTTGTTGCCCTGGTCGAGATCGGTGAAGAGCAGCAGGTCCTCCCAGCTGGGGGCCCCGAAGTGCACGTAGGGGGCGAGCAGGGGGCGGCCCTCGGCGGCGGGGGGCGGCCGGGGCGCCTCGGGTTCCTGTTGTGGGGTCCTGGAGGCGCCGCGCTCGGCCGGGGAGCAGCGGGAGGAGGCGGGTGAGGGCGGCGAGGGGCCCGGCTCCCTGGCTGCGAAGGGGCAGGAGTCACCGCCAGCGTCCGCGCCGCGCTTCACCAGGCACCAGCCGCCCTCGGGCAGGGCCATCCAAGTGCCCGGCTCGCCCTGCGGGGACACGGAGGGGAAGCGCGTTAGCGGACGGGCCGGGCTCCCCTCGGTCCCCTCCGCGGGGGCGGGCAGCAAAGGCCATCGCCCCATCGCCCGTCCCGCCCATCCTGTCCCGCCCCAGCCTGACCCCCCCAGGGTGCCCCCCCCGACTGACCCTCCCAGGCTGCCCTCCGCCCAGACTGCTCTGCCCCAGCCTGTACCCCCCCATGCTGCCCCCGACTGACACCCCAGGCTGCCCCCCCGACTGACTGTCCTCCCAGACTATCCCCCCAACTGGCCCCCCAGGCTGCTCCCCGCCCAGTCTGTTCCGCCCCAGACTGCCCCTCCGGACTGTCCTCCCCCCAGGCTGCCCCCCGCCCAGACTGTCCCCTCAGGATGTCCCCCAGACTGCCCCCCCACCTCATCTTCCCGGGCAGGGGGCGACCCAAGGGCCCTTCCTCATTTGCCTCCCGCGGGGCAAACCCCGGCAGCGGCCCTTGGGAAAGCCGCGTCAATGTGCGGGCCAAGGGGGAACCCCGGGGGTGCGATCTGCTCGGTCCGGGGGCCGGGCACCTTTGGGGGAAGCCGGTGCCAGCACGCCCCGCGCTCCACAGTAACAAAGCGCTGCCCGGCGCACGCCCTGGGGCCCCGCGGCGATCGCGCCGCCCGGGACAGACACAGGCCGGCCGGTGCCAAGTCCGAGGCTGGAGCCAGGGCAGTGTCAGGGAGCCGGGAGAGTTTCCGTCCCGAGCCGGGCTGCGTTAGTCCCGGCCCGGCTGATAGCCAAACGCGGCTCTCCGGGGGAGATAAAGGCGGCCAGATAAGGCAAAGGCGTCCCCGGCGTGTCCGCGGTTGCAGGAGAAACCGAATCAAGACGCAAACCTCTCGCGTTCGCTCCGCATTGGCTGCGGCACCCGGCGGCTGTAATCCAGGGCAGAGGAGCGCGGCGCGCTCAGTCCGGCGGCGGCGGCGGGCGGCTGCTGTATAAAGAGGAGAGGAGGCGCCTCGCGCGGCCCGGCCGGAAAGGAGCAGCCAGCCAGTCCTGATTGGACTCCGCGCGCCCTGAGCAAACAGCGCGCGCCGAGGGGTGCCAGGCCCGGCACCGGGCGTCACAGCCCGCACACACCGCGTCGGGGGCAGGGCAGGGGGATCGGCGCCTCCGCCGCACGCCCTTAGCACCGCCCCAGCCCCTTTGCGCCCCACTTAGATCCCCTCGCCCCGGCCACAAGCTGGGGACGCCGCAGGCTCGGCTTTACCCCAGAGCGCCTTTCCTGGGGGATTTCTCTCCGCCCAGCCCGCGGAAAACCACTGTGCCCAGGATGATGGCTCTTCTGAGCCACCGAGCTTGGCTTAGGGCAGACCCCGGGGATCTGTTCGTAGGAGCAACAAGTGTTTCCCTTCCATGCATGTTACTGAATCAGGAGACCAGTCTGCTAAAACCCAGGCTAGCCTAGATGTCCTGTGAGCTCAGGCAGAGCCAAAGGCAGGCGAAGAGCCCCACTGGCCCAGCCCAGCCGTTCAGGCAACTAACTCTTTTTAGTCTCTTTCTGTCTTATTCTTTCTCTTATCTCGGCTGTGTACAAACTGATATGGTACTTAGCAGGAAAGTGACTGGAAATTAAAATAACTGCGTTCCCCAGAGGTTATCAGCTGGATTCATCTGTCATCATCAGTTTGTACAGAAAGAATCAGCGGGGGGGGGGGGGGCGAGGGTGCTAGATAAACGAGTCTCTCTCCCCATAGCCGTCAGAAACTATTCCTCCCGACAGACACTGATTGAAAGTATTTATCTGGGGCAGGAATCGCCCCCCGGCCAGGTGAGTGGGAAGCGAACAGTTCGCAGGATCGGGGCTCAAATTAAATATTGGGTCTGTGCGCGCTCCAGCCCCGTGTTTTGCGTTGCTTTGTTGTGTGGTGTGTAGGGGAAGGAAAGGTTCTTGGGGCGAAAAATAGCCTGTTTCCGGAGAAACCATTTCTCAGCTGGGTTGCGGTGTATTCCTTTCATCTCGCCTTTGCCTGACTAACGCAGCTCATCACTTCAAAAATGTCAGATTGAAATGGCTGGGAGTCGCCCCCCGATTTAAGATGCAGGTTAACCAATAAACTAGAAATTACAATGACATTTAGGAGACAGATTTGGAGCCCGGTCCGTTTCCTTGAAGGCAATCGCCTTCCAATTTACTACACTTCTGTAACTAACATAGGTCGCAGTAAGCTTCGATTTCTTTAGATTTGCTAACGTGAGAGAGACAACCGGACAATCAGAAAGTCTAATGCTAACGAACGAGGGTTGTAGCTATTTCTGCTAGGGTGGCTGAAAACAATCACTTTAACCCTGACTTTTCGTTCAAATTCTCCAGCAGATCCTTGATCAAGTAAAGCAGAGAGTATTAGACAGCACAGGCTACCAGCCTGACGCGATGTGACGCTACTGAATTTTCACCGAAGGCAAATTTCGATGAATGTGTCACTGATCTCTCTCTCCTCAATTTTATAACCAGGTCCTGCTTAAATAGATCTTGTGCCCACTAAACCGCGTGACTCTATATTTCAGCTGCGATCCCTTTCGAAATTCAAAGGCAAAAAAATTAATCTCAGCATGCCATGCAAGATCCACTACGGAATTGCATGTGTCTCTCCTAGCCCGGGTGCAGAGGAGAGGGGAGATATGGGCGAAGGGCGAGCCACATTAGCTTGGCAGCGATCTGGCTCAAAGGTGACCTGCGTTTTACCCTCCAGATTCTAAAACTTTTCCATCGCTGATTAGCCGGCTGTTTACTTTAGAAGCAGGCTACAAATTTCATTTCGTTTTCTTCCGTGGGCTCCTCTAGGAAAAGCCTGTGCTAGAGACAGCATGGAAATGATCCCCCCTTCTTTTCGATTCAAAACCACTCGCCACGTGTTGGTTTAAATTGCTAATTTTTTATTGGCACTCCCCTCCTTTTCTCCCCTGTTCTCCACCAGATCTGACCCATTTTCCCCCAGTAGCGAAAAGAGCAAGTTTTCTTGGCTTCCAACACTTCCCAGCTGTGTGTCTCTGCCCCTCTTCTGCAGCGCTCCCTCCTACTGCCGGAATGAATGACCGGCCTTGAAATGGGGTGAGGGGACTGGGCAGAGCTAATGCTGTGGGGTGGGGGACGGCTCCCTGATAGCCATCGCTTTTTCAGCCAGTCAAATGCCAGGGTGCCACCGGCGGTGATATCGCTCCTGCTCATTTCGATCAGACAAATGAAAGCCCCAAGCCAGGCTCAAGCGTGGGGGAAGAAGAGTTCCTGGTTGCGTGGCTCCTTTAATACACCCCTGGAGAGCCGTCTTGGCCGGGTTACACCCCCTCTCCATGTTAATTCAGTCATTAACTACAGTTAATTTGGGGCGAGGGGGAGAAATTGTTTTCTGTGCTTAAAATTCGCTTCAGTTGGCATGCCGAGGGAGCTCGGGCGAAGAGGAGGATTAGTGAGCAACAATGAACCCTCCGCGTTCAACCCCGCCGTTTGCCACAGCTGGTTCCACAGCAGAGCCAGCGCGAGAGTCCTCAATACAACGTAAGAAAGCTACTGGGGGGCGTAGCTTATTTTCAGATCCAGATGTTGACACTGAGGAATTTCGACTCGCTTCTCTCAGAAGCCCCTGGATGCCATGTAAATGTCTGGCTTTAATGGCAACGGAATTCAAAGGGCCGATCTTCTGGTTAGCAAAGAGCAGCTGGAACTCTGCGCCCCTTTTCCTCCCCGGTCACCTGCGATGTGTCCCGCACTGCACCCCGGGTAACATTTCGCACGTGCTGGGCCGGGCGTGTGTCCCTGAAAGCGGGCTGCCATGCCCACAAGCCCGGGTCTAACAGGAGTAGTGGGAGCGGGCTCTCGGGCCGCAGGAGCGGGCACTGGTGCTAGCGGCGGCTGAATGCATTCTCGTCCAGGCCACGTTCCTGTACCTTCACGTCGTGGGTAAATTTAGGCCGGGCTGATAAGCAGCGGAGTTATTGAGGGCTACGTGCTGCTGTCCCCTTAGCCAGGCTCCTTTCAAATGTGATGCTGCCGCGGCCACCCAGCGCCACTCACCCCCCGGTGACTCTCTCCCAGACGGGCTGATTGGCCCGCCGCTAAAGCGAAGCGGATTCGCAGCCTATTTAGGCGATCGGGGGTTTCCAGTTCTCTTCCCTTTCCAAATCCACTCGCTGAATATGTAAAGTCAAAGGCTAAGCTGATCTAACCCAGCCGACACACACAACCACGGCAAGAAGGTGCAAAATCCTTCCAAACAAACAGCTACAAACAAACCCTGATCTCCTACACACGGTGCAACTGAGATCTGGGCAGTGCACCCGCGTAGGAGCCAAGTTTTGCTTGGCCGGACTACAGTGGGAACCGGCGCAGGTGCTAATTTGGATTTGACCCTGGTCGGTTTCCATCTCCCCCCCGAGTACCTGGAAAGACAAACGAAGTTTCTAAGTATAGACCTCAGTGAGGTACAGCGAGGGGCGGGGGAGGTTTTTCTGCCATTTGCTGTTACTCATTATTATTAATGATGTTTGCAAAATGGCCAGGGAGCTGGGGGCTCTGATAGTCACCGCCGAGGCTGAGAATCGGGGTGTGTCACAGCACGTGTGCGAGGAGAACAAGTTATTTTCTACCCTCACCAGGACAGGGGAAAGCCCCCTTGGAGCCCCACCTTGAAGGAGAGGGAGAGAGGTTTGAGAGGCGAGCGAGGATCTGCTGGAAAGCTGCCTCTGTGCTTTCTGGACCTTTGGGCTCCAGGCACGAAATCCAGCCCAAACCTGCCCTTGGGAGAGCGGCTCAGACATTGTGCCTGTCTGCCAGTTCCAGGGGGCGGGGGAGAGTCCCTTCCGCAGCACCGGCGGCGTTGCTCTAACTGGGACTTGGGCTTTTGGGTGATTTCCACGGAGACTTCGCAGCCCGAGATACACAAACCACCCAGCCGGTTGCAGAAAACAAGCTGACTCTGTCAAGCGAGAGATTTTCTTCTCTCCGGGGAAACGCCTCTCTTATTTTTCGTTCAGAGGCTGGAGATTTTTCCATGGGCAAGAGTATTCTGGATTTTCAAAAAATATCAGATTTAAAAACAAATAAATGTTGGATTATTTTTCTTTGCTTCCTGGTTGCTGCATCTTTCCCATGCCGCGGGTCCCTTTTCGAGCTTTTCTCCACAACCATGAGGACAAGAAACTATTTGTTAAGAAAAAAGTTGAACAAACAAGGAGCCCGGTGGCACTTTTAAAGACTAACACATTTATTTATTGCATGAGCTCTCGTGGGAGAAAATCAACTGTGTAAATCAACTTCCCTGCATGTATTTTGCTTCCATTCTGTAAGTTCCCCATCGTCAAGAGTCTGAGGAAGTGGGATTTTCTTCCAGGAAAGCTCATGCGATAAATACATTTGTTAGTCTTTAAAAGTGCCACAGGACTCCTTGTTTGTTTTGCTGAACTAGACTAACAGGGCTACCCTTTTTGAAAATAAATTGAGATTTTCATGTTATCACCTGGCTCCAGGAACTCTGACTTGAAGTAAGAGCATCTATTAATATAGTGGGAATTGCATCTAAAGGCTACATCTAGCAGATCTTGCATCACCACCAACCACACTGAAATAAGGGGACTTTTGCTAAGTCAGGAATGTCCTAAAAGTGCTGAATTAAGCCAGAGGAATGCAAAGTCAGTCCTTTGATTGATCCAAAAATGATTGCAGAAGACACAGTTTTAAAAAAATTGTCTTAGTTTGCTAATTTCCCTCCCCACTTTCTCTCTTCTGGGCACAACTTTTAAAAACAATTATTATGTTAGCTTGCAACTTAAATGATGCTGTATTTCAAAATATGTCAAAAGTTGTTGTTTCCAAAGTGGTGTTTTTTGTTTATTGAGGCAGAGTTTATTTTTTCACACAATCGAGATAGAAATGAAACCCCCCTTTCCCCTCTCCAATCTAATATATGAAATGTTGGATGCAGCTTTGCTTTTGTGGATGATAAAATTGCAATGAAAGCATGAGCTGACTGACATTTTGGAAAAATGTAAGAGACCAGTCCTTCCCCTATCAAAGTTGATGCACATAAGGATTTTGTGGCCAGTTTGCCCTCAGCTTTCTTTCCTCCAGCACTAGAGACTACAGTCAGGGGTACCTTATGTAAGGTAAGGCTTGATTCTGATATCCTTGTACTTTTTCAATGTATTGATTTCAACAAGATTATAACAGGGTCTCCCTAAATCTGGCACAAGCCCCTACCCCTGCCTCAGGTTCCCCTTAATGTCAGTTATTCACTGGCTCCCAGCACCATCAGGTCACAGCAGTGACTCAGCCTTTCAGCTAAATCCCAAAGTCCACCTCCTCTGGAGTTCAGTCAAAGTCCAATGTAAACCTAAAACCCAAATCTGCCACCCCACACTCTTCCACTCTGTAGATCTGCCCTTTTCCTCTTAGCTTCAGCCTTTCTCCTAGTCTACTCCACCCTGTTCTGCCCTTGTATACTTCCTCAGAAGGCGGCAGGATAGGAGGAACACACCCATCTCCACTATGGGCTCACAGCCTGGAAAACCCTAAATTTCCCAGTCTTCCTAACCCACAGTCTCTTCCTATACACTTGTAGCCTGTGCTACTCCCTGGCTTTTTCTTGGCTGGGCCTCCTGCTGATGACAGAGCACTCACTGCCAGATCTTCTTTCCCTAGAGTCACCCACAGTGCGCCCTCCCTTTGACCATATATTTTTCTCATATTCCAGCAGGCTTATTTTTCAGTCACATGTTCCCAACCATCTTACCCTTACATACTTTTTCTCCATTTGGGGAGCCCATAGTACACACACCACACAACAACAAAAGCATCTGGGTCATTTACAGAGCATCAAGAGGGGGAAGAGCATAGACCCTGATTCAGCAAAGCACTAACTTGAAGCAGAGGATAGACCCACTGACGTGACTGGACACATGTTTCAGGTGTGCTTAAAGTGCTTTCCTGAATCCATCATGCACAGGAAATTTCCCATGATGACCTCAACATACAAATCTAATTGACATGGAAATTAACCCAAATACCCTAGTGGGAGCATTAGCCTCATGGCTGCAGGAGCCTCACTGCTCTGTTGAGTCATATATACCTAAATATGATCTTTCATCCCCTTGGAGCCAACTGGGATTAGACAAGCAGGTTCAAGTCAAGGTTCCTTGCCCAGCAGCCAAGATGGAGGTCCAACCTAACAGATAAAACCATTTTTCTCAATGCAACATATTCAGCCATGGCTTCTCCACCCCTCATTCCAAACCCTTCCAAGCACCTCCCAACCTTATTGGGCTGAAGGTAAAATGGGAATCTTTTGATCACTGATATATTTTGGGAAAGCAAAAACCTTTTTCCAATGGTAATTTCTGTTTAAAAAAAGGGGGCTAATGCAAACCTACCTAAGAAAAACTAGTGCTAATGCAAAGAATTTTGCCATTGACAAACTAGAGTAGACTCTAACAGAGGGAACTAATGATCGTTGTGTTTCTGCAGAGACATGGCTTATTGTCAACTCAGAGAGAAATATCTCCCATGCAGGGTTGGGGGGTGGGGTGGGATTTAAAGCTATGCAACCACTGGAGACCTGGCTGTACAGACATATTATTTCACTCTCCCTTCCCTGCCTTGTATGGTTTTCATCCCACTCCTATATAGTACGGTTGTGCCATCAGCGACTTCCCTATAAATATTAATATGATAGTATGAAATGACCTTTCGTTATCTGCCGTGCTAGCAGCAGAAGCAGTTCCTGTATATGTAAGTATGAGGAGCTAAGCACTGTATCTGGTAGGAGAGGAATGAACATTACAGAACCAATTTAAATGTTTGAAAAGGCCCTTTTTAACTTTTCATTCTTCTAGAGTGTTAATCTAACCTCATTTCATTTTTGCATGATAGTTCCTTGTTCAAGTGAAAAAGTAAGACATTTTATCTTGCTGCCTGGGACTACGTATTATTTCTTACTGAGCCTTACACAGGCATACAACTTAAATGCCTTGAAACTAGAAAGTCTATTGTCCTGTGATCTCTCATTAAGAATTTGTGGTGTATTGTAATTACTTCTGGTTTTGTCTCTATGTGAATAGTTAATACTCACTATTAGGTGGTGGGAGCTTTCAGGACTTTTTAAATGTCATGTTTACCTCTTCATGCTTATGAACTTCCTACTTGCATCTATCTACTATTGTCCACAAATTTTATATTAGAAGAGAGAAATGCTGGTATTCAGCTCCTAGTGGGGAGGTGGGGAGATATGGTTAGCTCCTTTGAAGCCTAATCCTGAATTTCTTTTATCTCAGGCACCCATTTGGTAATAAGTTCCGAAGGGTTAGCTGTGTTAGTCTAGTGCAGCAAAACAAACAAGGAGTCTGGGGGCATTAAAAGACTAAAAAATGTGTTTATCGCATGAGCTTCCATGGGAGAAAAATCACATTTCATCAGACTCTAGAAGATAGAGAAGTACAAAAGTTTAATGATGTGTTTCTCTTTCTAAAACAGAGGTAAACCATTTATAGAGCTCAATCTTCTATCCACAGACTCCAATGTTGCAGGATAAGACCCATAGTGACCTTAAATATAATGAAACCCCATTAATAATGGAGTAGAATGAACACCCAAAACTGGCTCACTGCATTGCAGTGCACACACCACTCGTCTAGTTACAAGGAGCTTCAATTAGAGAAAAATTCTTCTATGAAATATGACTTCATAATTAGACAGTTCCAGGGTAGTATTATTTTCTATTAAAATAAAACCTGATTACTTGCCTTCACCAATTGATTTATCCCACACATTTAATTCCTTTCAATTCCCCATACAACTAATTTATTAATTATTAGCAGAGATATTAAATGTCAATCACTTTACTAGATAAAAGCCCCAGAAGAGACATGAAAGACAAACTATTAAAGCTAGTTGCAAAGCTAATAAAATCAATCAGTTTATAGAAGGTGTTACAACCAGTACAGTGAGATTATATATTTCCCCCAACTCACAAATCATTTTCTAGATCAGGTTCTTCACATCTCTTATTTATGCAATAAATACACCTAAATTATCTTTCTTGTCAAACTAATAGCTTTCTCCAAGCAAAAAGTTCATGCAAACTTAATTCACTCTCTCTCCCTCTCTCTCTTTTTCCTCTAATAAAGAGTATCTTCAGGACAAGTGGAAAGGAAAGAATCTATTGTAACTATTTCACCTCACTAAGAAAAAATAGTTTCTGTGTGGAAATTTCTAAAGAATCATTACAGGATCTCCCTCTCCCCCCAGGTTTCTTTTCTGAGAAAAAAATAATAGCTTAATACAGTAGGTTTATAATTTTCCAAAGTAATGTTTTTTTCGCATGGAAAAATGCCAATTTGTCAAAATCTAAAGATCCAGGAAGGACACAACAATTTCCACAAAATTATGTTGGAAGGTTGGGGTGAGGGAAGCCCAAAATGAAGCATTTTGAAGTTGAAACATTGTTTCAACATTTCAGAATAAGACACTTCAATTTTTCATGTAAAAATCTTATGAATTAGAAATGTATTTTATATTACAAAATATATTATGAAATTAAAAAGTCACAATCAAAATAATATGTTTTGATTTTATTAAAATGAAACATTTTGATTGATCTGAAACAAAAACACATTTGCAAATTTTGTTTTGCAGGAAATTGGGAAATTTGACTTTTTGTTCTGAGTCAGGATGACAGGAAATCTTAAAATGTGGGACCTTCTTAAAACAATGGAAATTTGGAATTTTGACCAGTTCTATAAATGAAGGATATTTTTAGCCTGGAATAGGAAATAAAAACACTCGAATCACATATTAGAGATTCTAGATTTAACAGTTCAGAATAAATTATTTGAACCCCTTAATAAGTCTTATTGCTCTTTACCATGAAAAAAGAAACTATAGTTCTTATGTATCAAAAAAAAGCCAGATATTATGCCTAGGCAATCATGGCTGGGAACCTGATTGTCAGACTAATTAATATCTCACAACAAAACTCTAAATACATGCCTGTAATTTTTCTGAACAACATATTCAATGCTTACGCTTCAAATACTGTTATATATTAAAGATATTAAGAAGATTAAATCAATTACATTAATATAGGATGAAAAAATGATATCTCTACAAAGGCTGACATTTTCATTATACATGAGCAGTTTTGACATCTCAGAGACATTTGACTATATAAAATGTGGCTCATCTCAGCTAACTGGCTTAAATTTTAAGCAAATTCAGCTGTATCCTTCTTGAATTGGCTTGTGAAGCTTTACTCTTTCCTGCCTTACAAGTTCATGTTTGTCCTCATTAATAAACTCCTTCTATGTTCCTGTAAAGACCTAGAAATTAGCCCAAGGAAGAAATATTGAATGTGTCATCATTACCCTCTTTTAGGAGACCAAGCCAGGGAAATACAGATTTAATTCCAGGTATCATTGATGTAAACTGTAACACTGGAAAAACATTGGGATCTTGGGTTTAACTGGTGCAGTTAACATATTTCACTTGTTAGCAACAAAGTTCCAAAATTGCTTCATTTGTAGCAACAGTCAAATACAATGACACAAATAAAAGTGCTGAGTTCAGCTCACTGTAATTCTGACAGTGCAAGTTCTTTATGGCACAGCCTGGGTCTTCCTATGTGTTTTTACAGCAGCTAGAGCAGGGCCTCCATTTTGACTGGACTCTGTGGGCATTTCCATAATACACACAAGTAAATAAAAATAAAACAAAGAACAATATTATGAATTATTCTTGGGTATTTGTACAACTGCAGGATGAAAATGTTGCAAAGCTTGAAACCGATTAACGTAATCACTAATTTATACCAGAAGTAGTTTTGTACATTAGCCTTCTGTTTAGAATGTTTCAGGCATCCTTTCAGTGAGCAAAAACAATACTGTGTGACTTAAGGGAGCCACCAAGCCACAAGTTTGTAGCAATTTTTTAACTAGGATGGACTGAAAACAGTTCACCTAGACCATTCAAGAAATGCTTATGAGTAATGAATACATCTGAGGAAAATCAGGATTGATTCACTAATGGTTCATTAACAAACCAGAAGACTCAAATTGTAATGAATAATTATTCAGAGCAAATAGTTTGACCATTTCTACTCATCTGCATGCATACACCATTAAAACATTTTTATTAAAGATGATATAAAAACTAACACCATTTGGGTTATTCCCCTGCTATTAGATATTTTTTCTAGTGGGACCTCCCTGTTTGATCTATATAAAATTCTTATACTGCCACTATCCCTGAATGGAAAGGAGTGAAGGCCAGTTGGGAGCAGGGCACTAGTAAAGAAATGTACCTAGAAAACTGTAATCAGTGGAGTCCCAGGGTTTCCATTATGTGAGGGTCTGGACCTCGAAGCAGTTAAAATCTTCAGACCTAAGTCACTGCTCTTTTACACTAGTTTATTGTGCTGGTATGATGCCACTGAACTGACATACAACTGATGCTGTAGAATGCCAAATCAAGCCAATATTCTTTTATTTCCCCATCTAATTCCAGAAATTCAGGCCATTTAGCAAATTGCAGTAATCTGAGTAGCAACAAAAAGGTGCACAGAGGCTGCTTTCTAGGAGGCACAGGGATCCTGAGAGAGATTAAAAATAAGTCGCACTCCTTTGCTTTGTAAACTGTGCTTTTGACTGAGTCTGTTTTTCTCCTGCTTTTGACAGCACTGATTTTCTTTTGGTTTGATTTACTGAGTGCTGTCGTTTTTCTGCTCTTTCCTTTCACAATAACACATTCAAAGCTGATAAAGTTCAAGACCCCAAATGCTTCTGCTCTCCTAGATTTACAGGGTCTAAGTCTCACTGCCTCCTGAGCAGCAACAAATCTGATTGAATCCTCATGGACTCTGCAAGGAGGACTTAGCAGAGATAAACTCAAAGTCCTGTGAGAGACTGAAAAGGTAGTTTCCATCCAAGCAATTAACATCCACATCAAGACAGTTATTCACAGATAAGATCTTACTGCAAAATCACCTCTTAGAAAGCAACTGTTAACTTCCTTCACAGTACCAGTGGCTTCATTTACATGACTTTGTATTGTAGTTCAGGAATATCTATCTTTGTGTGCATGCAAGCATATGTATTATAGGCAGATTAATACATGAATATGGTAACTTCCATTTAATTCATTCAGTCACTGGCAATTTTTATCCTTTTAATTTAATCAAGCTGCAAAAATCAAAGAACTTGTAATACAAATAATTTCCACTTTTTATATTGATCCATTTTGGAAGGTATAATGATATAACCCTTTGGTAAGAATGAATTGCCTTTTTATTGATAAAAAACACCAGAATTTTGAATGAGAAAAAGAACCTATGGAAGAGCCCTGGAGACAAAAGATGGTTACAATTAACAGCATATTCTTCCAGTGTTATCATCATGTTAAGAGTTGTGATATGCAATTGAATATTTGGGATAATAATTATTTCAATTAAAATTATGTAACTAGAGTAAAATAGCAGAAGATGCTGCACTATATTCTGATTGTTTATTTTGCCAGAATAAGAAGTGTTTGAAGATAAAATTTTCATCATATTATGATCAAAGAGTCCTTTGGCACTTTTAAAGACTAACAAATTTATTTATTGCATGAGCTTTTGTGGGAGAAAATCCCACTTTGTCAGATGCTTGAAGATGGAGAACTTAAAGAATAGGAGGAAAATAAATGCAGGGAAGTGTAAGTCATAGGATCAGATCAGAATGTTTCAGCAAATCAAAGCAGTTGTTTAGAGTCAAAACTGGGGAACAGCATATGAAGAGGCGTGGAGGTAGAAAGAAGGCAAAATCACCTTTTGTAGTAAGAAAGCCAGGAGATATCCCTATTTAAACCCAATGCAACAGTGTCAAATTTACATATGAATTCCAGCTCTGTAGTTCTCTTTGATTTGTAATCAATATGCTTAAGTATGGCAATTAGCATATCTTCCATGGAGTGAGCAGGGAGATTGAAACATTCCCCTATTGGTTTTTGAATGATGTTATATCTGATGTCAGATTTGTGTCCATTTATTCTTTTGCACAGAGACCAGAGGCAGCTTTTGGGGTAGGAGAAGCAGGTTCAAGCCTAGGGCCCCAAGCCATAAGGGGCCCCATCGCTTGCTTCGCCTACC
Source organism: Pelusios castaneus (assembly GCA_007922175.1). Taxonomy (NCBI): domain Eukaryota; kingdom Metazoa; phylum Chordata; order Testudines; family Pelomedusidae; genus Pelusios; species Pelusios castaneus. The sequence goes on from ML685766.1 coordinate 15,854,590, forward strand.
CCAAAAGCCACATCTGCCTCAGTCGTCAGAAGGAGGAAGAGCTGGTTCAGGGGGCTGGGCCCATGTGGAGAGGAGCTGGAGCCGAGGGGGGGAACTTCGTGGGGGGGGCTGGGGGCAGGGGAAGCGGGGCCACAGATGAGGGCCTATAGGCTGTCCTTGCAGGCTTATAGACTCATAGGCTGCGTCTACACTGGTAAATTAAGTCGACTTAAGCTTGGCTTAAGTCGACTTAATTGGCCCTGCATCTACACTACACTTAGCTTAAGTCGACATAAGCAGCTTGCTTAAGTCGACTTAAGGAAAATAAAGTCGACTTAATGAAAATTAAGTCGACTTTATTAAACAACCTTTCTACTCGACCTAAGGCTTAATTCGACTTTTTAAAGTCGAATTAAGCCAGTGTAGCCCTGGGGTAGCCCTAAGTCGACTTAGGGCTACCCCAGGACTACACCAATGCCCTCCCTGCCGGGGGGGCACAGGGGGGCCTGGCATGCCCCCCCAAAGGGCAGGGCATGTGGGCAGGGTGTGACACTGTCTAGATTTAGGGAAGCATTTATGATATTATTTTCAATGGATATCTCATAAATGCTATAATCCATAGGAACTATGTCATGTTTGGTATCAATAGAAAGGTAGTAATTTGCTGGGAATGATTATATAGTTTATGTCTAGGAATTCTATTTCGATTAGAAGTTAGAATTTGATGTTATATCTATACTTTAACTTACGTTAATACTATTGTGTCCTTAATGTTTAGGAATATGCCAGGACAATAGTCCCAGGGAGTTACCTGATGAGCCATTAAGGACACAATGGTTGTATTCCTTATGTCCTTAATGGCTTATCAGGTAACTCCCTGGGACCATTGTGCTGGCACATTCCTAAACATTAAGGACACAATGGTTTTAACATAAGTTAAAGTATGGATATAACACAAAATTTTAACTTCTAATCGAAATAGAATTCCTAGACATAAATTATATTAACATTCCCAGCAAATTACTACCTTTCTATTGATACCAAACATGACATAGTTCCTATGGATTATAGCATTTATGAGATATCCATTGAAAATAATATCATAAATGCTTCCCTAAATCCAGACAGTGTCAGACCCTGCCCACATGCCCTGCCAGGGTCCCTGTCCCCCTTTGCCCCATTGCACAAAAGGGGTGCCCCCCCTGCCACCGTGGACCTACCCAGTCCCACAAAGTCGACCTAGAGCATCCAGTGTGGACGCTCTATGTCGACTTTGTAAGTTCCCCTTTAAGTTGACTTTAATTTTAAGTGTGGACACACTAAGTCGACTTAAAAGTGCAAGTGTAGACGTAGCCATAGACTTTAAGGTCAGAAGGGACCAGTATGATCATCTAGTCTGGCCTCATGCAAAATGCAGGCCTCAAGACCTCGTCCACCCACTCCAGCAATAGGACACCAACCATTGACTGAGTTATTCACCTCCTTAAATCATGATTTAAGGACTTTAAGACACAGAGAATTCACCGGTAGGTGAGCCATGTCCTATGCTACAGAGGAAGGTGAAAAACCCCCAGAGCCCAGGCCAATCAGTCCTGGGGGAAAATTCCTTCCTGACCCCAAATATGGCAATCAGTTAAACCCTGAGCACACGGGCAAGTCTCAACAGCCAGTTACCCAAGAAACAATTCTCTGTAATAACTTGGAACCCACCCCATGTACTCTCCCCTCTTAGGCCACTTGTATATCCACAACTGGTAGCCAAATACCAGTCAATTTCCAAAATAGGCTAATCCTACCATCCCCTCCATAAATTTATCAAGCTCAGTTTTGAAAGCAGTAATGGTTTTTGCCCCCACAACTCCCCTTGGAAGGCTATTCCAGAACTTCACTCCTCTAATTGTTAGAAACCTGCATCTAATTTCAAGCCTAAATTTCTTGATGAACAGTTTATAACCATTTGTTCTGGCGTCCACATTGTTGCTCAAATAATTCCTCTCCCTCCCTGATATTAATCCCTCTGATGTATTTATAGAGAGCAATCACATCCCCCCTCAACCTGCTTTTGGTTAGGCTAAACAAGCCAAGCTTCTTGAGTCTCCACTCATAGGGCAGGTTTTCCACTCCACAGACCATTCCTATAGCCCTTCTCTGCACCTGTTCCAATTTGAATTCATCCTTTTTAAACATGGGGGACCAGAACTGCACGCAAAATTCCAGATGGGGTCTCACCAGTGCCTTGTATAGCAGCACTAACACCTCCCTCTCTCTACTTGTAATACCTCTCCTGATACATCCTAGAACTGATTAGTTTTTTTCACGGTCACATCACATTGGCGGCTCATAATCATCCTATGATCAACCAGTACTCCAAGATCCTTCTCCTCCTCAGTCCATTCCAACTGCTGCATCCCCAATTTATAGGAAAAATGCTTGTTATTTGTCCCTAAATGCATGACCTTGCACTTCCCATTATTAAATTTCATCCTATTCCTGATACTCCAGTTTATAAGGTCATCCAGATCTTTCTTGTACGGTATCCCGATCCTTCTCTGTATTGGCAATACCTCCCAACTTGGTGTCATCCGCAAACTTTATTAGCGCATGCCTGCTTTTTGTGCCAAGGTCAGTAACAAAAAGGTTGAACAAGATTGGTCCCAAGACAGATCCCTGAGGGACTTCACTGGTAATCTCCCTCCAGCTTGACAGTTCACCCTTCAGTATGACCCACTGTAGTCTCCCTTTTAACCAGTTCCTTATCCACCTTACTATATTCATATTAATCCCCATCTTCTGTAACTGAACTAATAACTCCCTATGTGGAACTGTATCAAATGCTTTGCTGAAATCTAAGTAAATTAGGTCCACCGCATTCCCTTTATCTAAAAAAATCTGTTATCCTTTCAAAAAAGGAGATCAAGTTGGTCTGGCATGATCTCCCTTTTGTAAAGCCATGTTGTATTTTATCACAGTTACCGTTATCCTCTATAGGCAACCTCACAATGGGTTTTCACCTAGGACTCCCAATAGCCAAAGGCTGCCTCTGGCAGAGACTGTTGTATTTGTCCAATGTATAAGGCAGAGGGGCATTGCTGGCACGTGATGGCATATATCACATTGGTGGATGAGCAGGTGAATGAGCCCTTGATGGAGTAGCTGGTTTAATTAGGTCCTATGATGGTGTCATTTGTGCAGATATGTGGGCAAAGTTGGTAACGGGGTTTGTTGCAGGGATATGTGCCTGCCTTAATGTTTCTGTTGTTAGGTCTGTAGTTGCTGGTGAGTATCTGCTTAATGTTGGGGGGCTGTCTGTAAGCGAGCGAGGTCTGCCTCCCAAGGCTTGAGAGAGCGAGGAATTGTCTTGTAGGATAGTCTACAGATCCTTGATGATGTGCTGTAGAGGTTTGACTAGGGGGTTGTAGGTGATGACCAGTGGCTTTCTGTTGTTTTCTTTCTTGGAGTTCTCCTGTAGTAGTAGGTGACTTCTGGGTACCCATCTGGCTCTGTCACTCTGTTTCCTCACTTCCCTGGGTGGGTATTGTAATTTTAAGAATGCTTCATAGAGATCCTGAAGGTGTCTGTCTCTGTCTGAGGGATCGGAACAAAGGAGGTTATATCTTAGGGGTTGGCTGTACACAATGGATCACGTGGTGTGTCCTGGTTGAGGACTTGAGAGATGTAGGAATCTATAGCAGTCAGTGTGTTTTTGCTATAGAGTGGTGTTTGTGTGTCCATCACTTATTTGTACTGTAATATCCAGAAAGTGGATATCCTGTGTGGAGTGGTTAAGGCTAAGGTTGATTGTGCAGTGGAAATTGTTGAAATCTCTGTGGAAATCTTCAAGGGCATCCTTACTGTGGATCCAGATGATGAAGATGTCATCAGTGTAGCGTAAGTAGTGGAGCGGTACTTGGGGATGAGAGCAGAGGAAACGTTGTTCTAAGTCAGCCGTAAAAATGTAGGCATATTGTGGGGCCATGTGGGTACCCATAGTAGTGCCGCTCATTTAAAGATATAAATTATTTTATAATCTGAAATGGTTGTAGGTGAGTACAAAGTCACAAAGTTCAGTCATGGGGTGTGCCGTGACATCATCTTAGATAGTGCATCTAATGGCTTGTAATCCATCTTTGTGTGGGATGTTCATGTAAAGAACTTTTACATCCACTGTGGCTAGGATGGTGTTTACTGGAAGGTCACCAATGGATTGAATTTTTCTCAGGAAGTCTGTGGTATCTTGAAGATAGCTAGGAGTGTCAATAGCGTTGAGTCTGAGGAGATAGTCCACGTAACCATCTGGCAAAACTCCCATTAACCTTAATGGACATTATGGTTGCATAAAAATATCAAGATTTAACCTATAAATGGCAAGGGAGATGGAAATAACCTCAAGATATATTATTTTCAATAGTTTTAGTATAAACAGTTTTATGCACCACTTTTCTCTGAACTAGGCTTTTAAACAAACACGAAGGTAAGCCAAACGTGACTTCAGACAGACACATTCAAGGACAACTACTTCCAGAAAGTATGACACTGACAAACCAGCTAATTTTGCATATGCTGTGAATGCAAAAAGCCAGCAGCTTTGCAGGTATTTTTAAATAATGATTAAGCAACTGAATGATAGTCTCATTTCAGGAACTGCCACCTACAGTCCATGAAGGCACATTTTTCTCACTGATTTAATACACTAAATATGAATTTAAACTCACATTTTAACTAAATGCAATTTTACTTTTCGTGTAGATGCATACATATTTGTTTAACAATGTTTATATCAGTTTAGTTTGCACTGGTATATTTTGGTAAATTGGTACGCAAACTGTGTGTTGGTCAGCCCTTGAGGTCTCTGCTAGAGTAACTCCACTGACTTCAATGGAATTTGCCCTGATTTACATTTATATAAGGGAGAGAAATCAGACCCACTGACTATAATGGAAAATGAAAATAAGAATGATAAGTCTTGATGGTGAAACAATTGTGAGGTTATTAGTGAGAAGAAAGCATTATCTCTCAGGCCTAGATCCACAACTGTACTTAGGCACCGCATAAGTTTGAGGCTTCGGTGCCTAAGTCCAAGTTTTAGATTCCACTATGATCCATAAAACTCCTACCTAATACTGTTGTCACCTAAACTCTCTTGGAGTCAAAACTTTCAAGCTAGAAATTCCCTAATTTTCAGCCTCCGGGTATGTGCACCGATGCCTCACTCTAACTACCTGGAGACCTGTCTTCTGCTTAGGCCACAGGTGATTCAGGAACCAGGGAAAGACAAGTGGATAATGCCAGTCTGGGAGGAGGCTGGTTTGGTGGTTGTGCTCAGAGGTTACTTACCAAATTAGGTCCCATTCAAAATCCATCTGGCAGAGGAGCGGTGGAGCCTACTTTATAAGGATCCAGACGGAGCATGCTTCCACGGGGCTAAAAGACTGGTGCAGGCTCCTTGCTGCAGCCAAAGGGGACAGGAGATCAACACTCCCCTCCCGCTGGCTGTAGTGGGGAACATAGCAAAGGGCTCTGCCTGGGTCCATAGGCGCTGGGGTCCCTGCTGGAGCCAGAGGGAAGGGAGCACTGATGTTCCATCCACCTGCTGCAGAAGGGAGTATCTGCCTAGGGTCAGGAAGGGCACATGGGGATGCAGGATACAGATAGTTTCCCTGCTGCAGCCAGGAAGATAGATCAGAGATGAGGCAGCCTCCTATCTGGCTGAAGTAGGGGGCTCTTCTGGCACAGACTGGTGGGCCTTCAGGGATGTAAAAGTGATATCTGTGCCCTTTGAGCTAAAAAGATTGGGAACCACTGGTTTAGAGGCTTAAGCTGCCTGGGTCCTGGACTATGGTATGGATCACAAGTAGAGATAGTCACTTGCCTGTGACCTGGACTAAGGCGTCTATATCCGAGAGGGGTGACATTTAGGACAACACCAACATCTCACTTTGGCTATCTTAGGCAACCCCTGCCTAGCAAGCTGGCTTTTATAGATTGCAGTCTAACGCATCCCTTTTTCCTTATTCATTGTATAGGGAACCTAAGTGCCTGACTAAGATTTTGTGGATTGCAGCATTGTTCCTATGATTTTCTAGGTATCTAAAAGTTAGGTGCTGCTCAAATCATCACCCTTTGTAGGTCTGGGCCTCAGCATATTAAGAACTGAAAATTCACTTGGCTTAGCCAGATACTGTCCTCTAGCAGAGACCCTGGAGTACCAGCAGTTCTTCAGCAAATGCATCCCTGGTGCATCCTCAGGTGAACTATGACAGAACACGGAATCCCCTAACCTTCTTAAAACTGAATCCAGTCAAGTTCCTTGATTAGGCATTTTCCTTTCTGACATACAGTGCTGCACCAAGGATAAGTTGTACTTTCTCTTATGTGTGTGTGTCTAAAGAGAGTATACATGGCCCTGTGCTGTGCTATAAAGGTTTTATGGGCAAACATTTCCAATGTCTGTATTCTTGCACGGGGTGAAGCTACGGTCATTTATTTCAGTTATCTCAACAAACATCAATAAAACCCTTAGGCAGTACCCCCCCCTGCCCTGCACACATACACTAAGCATCAGGTATTCTGTTCTCCTTTGCCTTTACCTTATCTTATCCATTGGTATTGGCAGCCCTTGTTCCTCACTTCCAAGTGTTCTTGTCAAGTGCATCTTCCAAGCTGAAGCCAACCATCTTCACATCCTCCTTCAACTTCACAACCGTACTCCTTGGGCAACGTATTCTACATCTCAGCATCTCACATGATCCCAGCCAGCTCAGCCAATACTCCCTTAGCTTTTCCATGATGGAACCTACCTGCGTCATGGCTCACATCTTTTCATCGCATAGCCTTTCAACTCTTGGCTCACCCACCATCCACCTGAATAGTCTCCTTTTGACAGTGTCAACTAGTCGTACACTCTTCCTCTAGGGCTAGCACTCTAACTTGTACCTCACCACAGTCTTATACACTTTTCTATTTAGTGTCCTTGGCATATTCTTACAGGAGAGAATTCCCATCAATTCCCTCCATTTGCACTAAGTGCTCTTCATGAAGCTCCTAACATTCACAACCATAGCTCAGTGTTGAACCAAGGTATCTGAATTGTTGCACAGCCTTTAACTCTACAGTGTCTAGTTTTTCTGGCACTTCACAATCCTTCTCAATAAAGCATTATATATATCTCATCATTTGTAGACAGATTTGTAAACTGTTTTTACTCAAACTGCCCTCCAACATCCTAGACCTCTTTCTATTTTGTATTTATCTGTTCAGCACTACATATCATCAGTGAAAAGCATGCTTCCGTAGAGCTTCTTCCTTAATCCCTTGTGTCAAGGTGTCTATTACGATCACAAATAGGACTGGGTTTATGGCTGATCCTTGGTGTAGACCTACCCTCACAATGCATGATTCACAGCAGTTTCTCACTACTGTTATGCTACCCTCATACACATCCACGATAGTCAGAGCATATGTCTGTGGTAGATTGTGCAGCGATAGGGACCATCATATCATTTTTCTATGTCCTCTGTACTAGACCTTCTCTAAGTCTAAAAACATCAATGCAGTTCTTTGCGTTTCTCCCCATACTTCTGCAATATAAAAGCTGCAAACACTTCATCCTTTGTTGATGATCCAGGCAGGAACCCAAACTGGTTGTCACTTAATTTATGCTCCAGTTCCCTATGGGGGCCTTCTCCTAATAGCTCTTTCAGGTATTATCACTTTGAAATAATACCGTCAGATATCCTGTTTTTACTCCTATATTAAATGGAAAAATGAGTGCAGAAAGGTTGTCCTCAGGGGTAGGAAAAAAGATATTTTAAAAAACCTCTAAATATTATATAAAATATATTTTCCTTTCATAAAGATGTCATCTTAAAGTCCAATGTCCTGAGAGTTTCCAGGGCTACTAGCCAATGATTGCATGTAAACCACAAGTTTTCTTTGTTAATGGTAAAAAGCTCCTATTCATAGCTCTGAGAAGTTATGAGATATCAAATTTGTAGCTAGTTCAGGGCCTCAGAACAATGTAGTATTAGGTGAGGGAAATTCCACGTTTGGGTGAGAAAGGAGAAAACATTTGTGTGGCAGGTACATTTTTTTTTTAAGTGATGGATGTTTGAAGCTCATAACTTTGGAATGCTGGTAGTGAGAACGGAGGTGGGTGAGTGGGCAGCATTATGACAGATGCACTACATGTACTCTCCTTCTCTTTTTTAGATCTAAGAGCACAGGTAGTGATGTCTGTATTCAAAATGCATGACACTTTGTATGATTAGACCCTGTTTTCAGATGATTATGCAACTTTGGCAGACTTTAACCTTTTAGATTGCAATTTTCAGAGGCAGATGTCCACCTCAGGCAGACAATTTTTTTTTTTTTTTTAATTTCAGCTAAAACAGTTCAGCAGTCATTTTGCAGAATAAGGTTAAAGGAAATTAATTGTTTCATCCATGTTAAAAAAAAGTGTACAATTGTGCCTCCATTCTTTACAGCAGGTATGTTAAATTTGATACGGAGGGGGTCAATGTGGTGTCAGAGATGTGCCTTCTGAAAAATCTTCCCAAATTTGGCCAAGTTATAATTCTCCGAACATCTCAGTTTGTACATGCTCAGTAGAGCCTTTTATAGTTACACAGCTAAATTCTCCACATATTCTGTCTGTAATGAGTATGATCCATTCTGGGGCTGTTGGCGCTGATCAGCAGGATCAACTTTCCCTGCAACCGCTCCTCCCAGCTGCCAGCTGTTACTGTGGCGCTCCACATAGGAGGTGAGGACAGGGAAAATGTCTCTTCTGTACTTTCAGTGCTCCTCCTGCTAGTGTCCAGACAGCAAAGAGAAAAAGGAGCAATGACATGAATGTAGAGGGATGAGGAGCTAGTCCAATGACGGGTGGGGAAAGGGTTGTGGGCCTGTGATTGGGACCTTTATACTGAGACGAGGACAGGCTGGAGCAGACCAGGAAGGTCTCTAACCACTGAAGTACAACTCCCCTCCGAACCTGAAATGGAGCTTAGGATTTTTGAGTCTCAATATTCCTCTGCTGACAGCAAACAGTTATGAAACCCACTGTCCAAGTGTGTGCTTCATTTCCTTCTAGGAGCTCGCTCGTGTAGAGGGTGACAACCTACTACTGTTATCCTTTGGATTTAAAGTTTCTAACTCTGTTGACGAACTACGTGGGAATCAGTATGAATCCTGTGCAAACAATAGTATGTGATCATATAATTAAAGACTGTACCAAAAGCACACACACACAAGGTGGCTGAATTAAGGTTTCATGGACAACTTTAATTCTGGCATCTCCTAACTTTCCATTTTACATACACAAATAGGCCCATTGACTTCAATGGGACAACTCACGTAAATGAGCTGGCTTAGCCTTATAAAAGCTTAGCCTGATATTAACGAACAGTATTTATGCTACACCAACTGTCTAAACATTTTAAGTGTTAATACACACAACTAGTTAAATCACAAGTATAGTATATTCTTCATAAATTAGTACTTAAGGTAGAGTTTGCTCATGCAACTTTGATTAACATTGTCAGTATTTTAAAATCTGAATGCTAAAATCTTACTGTACAGTAGATTAGGTAATTTTGTAAATTCTGAGCTGTCTGAAAAACAAAATACTACAGTGTATGGAACAGGAAGTAAATAAGCTCTAATGACTGGCTATCAAATTCCAATGGGAGTTTTGCTGGGAAAAGTGCTGCAGGATTTCACCTAATTCATTGAAATGCTGTGATAAAGTACCTTATCCTTTACTTTAAAAACACATCAGTGTTAGACACAGAGTCACAAGCACATTGTAAGCCAGGTAAATTGGTAGTTATATAGTTACATCTTAGTAAAAACGTGAAAGATGTTTTTAAGGAAACGTGTTAATAATTAAAAACACACTTGCCCTCTATATGCACAATATCTATAGTTCTTAGGAACAGCAATGGCTTAATTGCTTCTGTTGATGTCAGTTATTCATTTGTGGTTCATCAAGCTGTAAAATAGTATTGACTGCAATATAAACTGGATTTGTGCCCATATTATTCAAGAAAAACAATACACTGCAAAAACAATACCGAGACGAGGTCAATTGCCTGGAGTTCATGAGACAATTTTATCATCTATGAAACTGAATCAATATACCCTAGGTGCTCTTTGTTAAAAGAGAGCTCAATTACTTGCTTGGAACACACAATGGATTTCCAATAGTATGGAGGCATCAAAACCCAGAGCAAGGGCCCCCTGCGATTCACCAAACTCCCACCAAACCCTGTAGGTATCTAAACTTGGTGCCTAAATATTCAGGGTAAAAGTTTCCTAGGGACATAAGTTCTTGCCTCAAGACATGCACACTGCTGCTTCATTTGTGTGTCCTGTTGTCTATTTCCTATCTAATTCCCAGAGCAATTCTCAATCTGGGGCAATGTTTATGTGCAGGGCCCAATTTGCTATGCACGCTCAGCTCACGTCCCACTGAAAATTGCCACCCTTATAACTCTCATCTAAGTGGCGAGAGCATTAACCTGGGGTGTGGGAAATGAAGTTTCAATTCCTCCTCTGCTGAAGGAGGCAGTGGATTTGAATAGGAGTCTCTTACCTATCAGGACCATGCACTAACCACTGAGCTATGAGATATTCTGACTTGGGACTCCCCTCAGTCACTGCTGTTGAAGCTGTTCCACTGTGGATAAATCATTAGAGCAGGGGCACTAGATTCTGGGATCTTCCACATGGAAGCCTTAACCACCAGGCTACACAGTCATTCTCATATTTGCACTCTTGCTGAACCAACAATGATGATGCTGATGATTTATAATAAAATAGCCATTAGGCCAGAGATTTTTCTAGGCACCGAAGTCCCTTTTGTGAATCTACCTCCCAATTCTTAGTTTGAGTTCTGTGGCTATATAAATGAAAATATTCAGAAAGCGATTGTGATCCAACCAATGAAATAGGATACTAACAACAGGGTTCCTTGATGCTAACCTCAGCTCTTTCATTTACAGGCTGTGATACGTTAGGCAAATTACTTAACCATTCTGTGCCTTAGTTTACCCATCTATAAAATGGAAACAACTTTATTTCCTCTCTTTCAGAAGGGCTTTTAGCAGGTCAAATAAACTATTTTAATGTGCTCCGAGAATATTGGGGGAAAATATGCAACAGAAGATTGTATTAATTACTTATTCCATTATTATTAATTTTAACAAAATTCTGAAAAATCCCAGTACTTAAAATGATACATTAGTAATCTTTATGTTACTATGTCTCCCTGTACTTCTCAAACTGAGCAATATTTGTATATGTGTGCATGCATGTTATGTCTGGACAGAGGGAAAATATTAAAATGTTTCAGCTGTATCACTAATTTTTAGTCAGTTTTGAATGTACTCTGCGGATTCGCACTGTGTAGTACATAGATGCAGAGAGGTGGCCCAGACCAAAATGAAAACAAGTTGAATTATTTTCATACTGCCAAGTCATATCTGTAACACTGCCAGCAACCTTTTGAACTGTTTTTAAATGTTCTTTGAACATGAGCTGTTGTCTAAAGAATGTAAAAATATTTTCTTTGTCTGGAATCTAATAAAACTTAATGTAATAAAATCTTGTATTGCATCTGTTGTGATTTCCTTTTTATTTTCTGCATTTATTTTTTACTTCTTATCATTTGATATTGTTTATATTTTGTATTTAAATATATTTTGATTGGTGGCATCTAACTTATCATGTGGTAAAACTAGTAGTAACGGATGACGAACAATCTATGTTCAGAGAGTGACTGTGGCAAATATTCATTTTTGACGCTGTAAAAATAAATGTCTGCTCCATCTTTTTTTGTGAATGATACTTGTTCTTATATAGTGCCTTTAAAAAAGAGAGAGTAACAGCAAGACGTAGGAGATGGAGCACAAGACTGGGAGCCAGGAGCTCTTGAGTTCTAACCTTGGCCCAACCACTGATTTGTTACATAAATATTGACCTTGTCTACACTGAGTATTTTTACATCAGTGCAAATTCCTGTAAAAATGATGCAAACCATAGTAAGTCATCCAAGTGCAAGTCACTTTTTCCTTAGTCTTCACTAAGGTCTTGTCTATACGAGGATATAAAAGTTGCACCGTTAACATATATTAGACAAGTTGATGCATACTTTTACAAATGCTAAAATACTTGAGTTAATGTCCACCCTCCTTCATAGGCTTTAACTTGACTAATTTAGCATGTGTTAAAGGCAGTGTTGTTTGAACATGACAGACTGTGTTAGCATCAGACCTTTATATTCTAGTCTAGGACCCAAACCCAAATCCCCTGAAGTCAGTGGAAAAATGTCGATTGATGTCAATGGGCTTTGGCCCACTCTCTCTCAGATAGCTTACATCATACATAGCCTTTGGTTTCCGAGACTCCATTACTTCCATCAGCCATGGCTTTTTCAAGCCACCTTGCTGTAGCAATGTGGACTAGAACATGTGAATCTCTCTGAGGCATGTAACCTGCAGCTTTGCCCCACAAACCTCTCACATGCACTGCTGTATTTGACAAACAAGGAGTCCTATGGCACTTTTAAAGACTACCAAATTTATTTACTGCATGAGCTTGTGTGGGAGAAAATCCCACTTTGTCAGATGCTTTGAAGATCTTGACGAAGTGGGATTTTCTCCCACAAAAGCTCATGTGATAAATTAATTTGTTAGTCTTTAAAAGTGCCACAGGCCTCCTTGTTTGTTTTGATGAACTAGACTAACACGGCTACCCAACTGACACTTTGTTTTAGCCACTCTATTGCATTTCTTTTCTCCTCTGAGGAACCATGTTCCCATCTCAGCTGGGCTCCATTGTACTGGAAATAAATAATGAATCCAATAATTTCAGCAATTTTATTTTTCTTTGTTCTAGCTGAGCTCTTCTATCACTTTCAAACATCTATTAATGACATAATGATTATCTGCCAGCTTGGGCAGGGATCTACCCATGAAACTTATATCTTTCACTGCTATGGGACCTTAACCCCTTTCAAATTATCAGCTATTCTCTAAACTTCTTTCCATACTCCATTGAGAACATACAGGAAGTCTCTTGTTGTTTTCTTGATATCAATAAATTGAGCTTCATTTCTACTTACCCACCCTTCAAAGAATTTCAGTCAGCAATCTAACACACAAATTTCCTGGCCATAGTCACCAGAGAAGAAGCAAAAAACAATATTGTGGATTGAATATAAGAAGTTCACAGTTCTTTCTACAACCAGTGAGGATCCCTGATAGAAACAAGAGGGCTCACATTCTGAGATCTGAAATATTAACATTAAAATCCATTATTTTAAAGCAACGTCATTTTTCCTCTCTATTTGCATAATTCCTTTTAGGCCTGCCTCCCTCAGGTTGGTAGTTACCACATAGATGACTGACACTATTTGTAAAAAGCAACTGCAATACCCAGCCAAAATTATAGGAACCATATAGAAGCAGACAGGTGACTTACCCATTTGCAGGCTTGTCAGCCTCTAACTTGAGTCTTGTACGTATTTGTGAGACAATAATCTGATTCCCATCCCAACCAAGGGCCTATAGAGTAGCCTAAATACAGAGGATAAAATGCCATCCTGGTATGAACATACAGCTCCCATTCAGTTGTTTGTGCACACGGAGTTTGATGAAGAGGGAGGCCACTGTGTGGGCCAGATCCTCAGCCATGGCTGATGTGCACAAGGTGTAAACTGTGAAAAAAGCAAAGCAGGCTTCAGGCTCTCTCCTGTTCTTGATGCTACTTGGCCAAGGGCTGTAGTGCAGGTAGGATGGCAGACTTGATACAATTTCAGAGCAGGGTTGGATGGTGCACTGGTAAATAGGCCCGAGACATGTCTAAACTGCATCTTTCATCTTTACTACTGCCAGTGGGCTGAACTGGCAGTGAATCACAGATCCAGTTTTTGCCAGCATAAAGGAAGAGATTTAGGCCCAGTTCTGCAAAGTCCTTAAGTGCATGGTTAGTACGCCATTTCCAGATGAAAAACTTTATGGTGCCCCTTTAAACCAGACAAAAGTGTGGGAATAAAGGGGCCCTGAAAGCACCATATTAGGGAAAGGAAGGATTCCGCCAGCATAGATATAGCAGCAGACAGGAATCAAACTGCCTCCTGGGGGGGGGGGGGGCCCCAAATTTGGCGAATATCTCAGGTGCAGGCCCTTTCAACACGCAGTGTTGCAGAAATCCTGGGCGGCACTAGGGCCAATGGAACAACTCAGGGAGGCTGCTGTCATATAGATATCCCCCACAGCTGTCTATAATATGACAGGAAGTGGTGCAACCCCTGCATTAGGAGAGTGCAAATGAGGCTTAAAGCCCCTATTGCCGCCCCTCCTCCCAAGCTGCAGCACCTCTTAGAAATACAGCACAGAATCTCTCCCTTCATATTTAACGTATCCCAAGAGACTTTACAAAGCAGTGAGTTAGACGATGGTGGTGCAGTAATTGCACAAATACACATCGCAGCGTTTAAGAACCCAGAAGTAACAAGTCTCTCTCATTCTTTCTCAAACGCACACAAACAGCTGTGAAGAGAGAAAGCCAGAGAATATGCCCAACCCACTAGTGTTATCAGTATCTCAGAGCACAAAGGGTGCGTCTACACTTACAAATTAAGTCAAGTCGACTTAATTTAATCTGTGTCCACATTATACTTTCCTTAAATCGACTTAAGGAAAAATTAAGTTGACTTTATAAAACCTCGTTTTAAGTCGACTTTGCTGGCTAAGACTTAGGGCTTCCCCACTGCCCTCCCTGCCAGGGTGGCTGGCACAGCCACAGCCTGGTGTGCCCCCCCACAGGGCAGGGCAGAGCCCTGCCCACCCTGCTCCTATGCCCTGCCAGGGTCCCTGTCCCCCTTTGCTCCATTGTACCCAGGTACAATGGGGCAAAGGCTGAGCCCCCTGGCACTTGGCAAGGGGTGCCCCCCCCCGCCACCATGGACCTGTGGTCCATCTAGCCCCTAGAAGTCGACCTAGGCATCCAGTGTGGACGCTTTAGGTCGATTTGGTAGGGTCCCCTCTAAATCGACTTAAATTTTGAGTGTGGACATGCTAAATCGACTTAAATTAACAAGTGTGGACATAGCCAAAGAGCCATGGAATTGTTTGTTTCCTCCTGGACAGCCAGGTTTTATTCTTCTGCCATTAACCTGGGTGCACACAACATGAATCCTGGGAAAACAGTTCATATACCTGACACCCTCAAAAATACAGCTGCCTCTTTTAGAAAGGTGCATAGCAGTGTCAGTTCTTGTATCTAAAGGCAGGAACAGACCCTCAATCAGCAGAAAGAGAATGTGCATCATCTTACAGCCTGGAGGAACCTCCTTGTGACAATGAGTCATGAGATTCCTACGCTGACAAGGAGAACTAGTACAGTTTGCTGCCTCTCTGTGTGTCCAGTTTGCAAAACTGGTTTCATTGATACGAGTTTCGCATGAGTTATATACTACAATGGCAAATGCCTGTCAGAGTCACACACTAAAGAAAGGAACAAATGTGATAAAGTTGTATAGTAGCATTTCTACCAACTGGTCGTAAACAATGTTTCCATGAACATGGCACTCACCTACTCACTGAAGAAAATTTTTATTTAAAGCATTAATGATTATGTAATTTTAGTACATTTTATAGATGCCTTATTTTATTACTCCCAAATACTAATATTAGCTTATGGGCAGGGATATGCCATCTGTGCCACTCGACTAAGACAAACAAGGAGTCCTGTGGCACTTTTAAAGACTAACAGATTTATTTATCGGATGAGCTTTCGTGGGAGAAAATCCCACTTCGTCAGACGCTTTGAAGATGGAGAACTTACAGCAGCAGAAGCACCATTCTGTAAGTTCCCCATCTTCAAGCATCCAACGAAGTGGGATTTTCTCCCACTAAAGCTCATGCAATAAATAAATGTGTTAGTCTGTAAAAGTGTCACAGGACTCCTTGTTTGTTTTGCTGACATAGACTAAAACAGCGACCCTTTTGGAACTCCACTAAGAGTTTCCTGGGGAGTATTTGTTATGGTGGCTAGAAGAATGGAAAGACCCTGCACCAGGCCTTTCAAAAATACTCTGCTAGATGTCTTGTCTACCTGCCCCCACACTGTAAGCATTCCTATTGTATGCAATTTGGAGGGTAGTCTGGGCCGGGGAGGCAATGATGCAGTCAATGGTTGGGTGAGTGCAAATTCCAAATTGCCAGCTACACCCATCACTAACACTAGCTAAATATACTGAAAAGGGGTGCAAGCGCACTTTATTTCTGTCACCCCATCAGCTGCCACTATTTCATGATGGAGTATCTCAGCAGGAACAGCTAAACTGTCCTGGAAGGTAGTATCTACCCCCCAAATAATTCCAGTGGACAAATCCTTGCCTATGGGGCGTTACCAATTTCAAAGGACAAGTCTGTGGATTTCTAGGTTAATAAGAGCCGTAGCTGATACAGTCACAATGAGGTGAACTTGACTCCTCCATCATATACAGTCCTACTAATAAGCTGATGAAATAGGAAATGTTGGCTCTGAGAGCTATTCACTCTGGGCTTTATGAATAGGATGGGCCTTTTATCATTGTTTTTCCATTATCCATGTGGAAAATAAAGACAGGTTGTAATAATATTATTTAAAGACTTGAGCTGATACCTAATTAATGCTCCTGAAGGTTATGTCCTTTTCAGCAGATCTCTGGCACCATAACCGAGCAGAGCAATAGATGAAAGGACAGACAACACAATCCTGCACTCATTTAGGTCGATAGGAGTTTTGCCAGTATTTGATTTTGAAATCTGGTATGTCTGAAAGTTTCCCCAATTCAGTTCAATAAATAGGGTAAAATTAGCAGTACTGAAAAGGAAAATACAGTTCTGAGGAGGTATCTTTCCCAAATTACCCTAGAACAATGTCTACAAACTGTCTAGAGTCAAAAACTTTTTTACTTTCCATGCAGTTTAGGCTGTATTTACAATTAGGCAACAAAGTTCAGTCACTTAACCCTTTCCCAGTAAGACCAATCCCAACTAACAGGAGAAGTGTTTCAGGCAAACACTGCCAGCTTGTTACAAGACATTAAGAGCTTAGTAAAAATCAACAGAAAACCATTCCATTTTGGGTGCTGGGTGTGTAGACAGATCCTGTACAGATCTGTCAGGAGCATGCTGCAAAATAACAAAACCCAGCCTAATAGTCACAATTAGAACTAGGTAAATTCCACAACCAATGTATTCACAAATGTATGTTCAAATAAAGACTGTATACTAGCCTCGAGGATGTTCACATCCCCTTTTCACTAGATTATGGTGAATGTCCATCCATGGCAGAGCAATTTCATTTATTAGAAAGTCAACAGAAAGTGAAAGTCCTGTGGCACTTTTAAAGACTAACAGATTTATTTATCTCATGAGCTTTTGTGGGAGAAAATCCCACTTCGTCAGACGCTTTGAAGAAGTGTCTGACGAAGTGGGATTTTTCTCCCACGAAAGCTCATGTGATAAATAAATCTGTTAGTCTTTAAAAGTGCCACAAGACTCTGTTGTTTTTCTGCAATGAACTAACACGGCTACGCCTTTAGAAAGTGAAAGTGTTATGAATGCTCATCTGATTATGTATGCACACCCAAACACACATGCAAGAGCCTACTTGCAAAAGCATTTGCACCAGAGGGTTTTGCGTGGCCATTTTTAAAACTGCAGGTTTGTGAGTCATCCAGTCAGGAAGCAGAAACAGTACCATGTGACACGGATAGCTATTTACACAATGCAAATAGCAGGCAATCCATATGTTCGCATAGACATGTTCGCATAGACCATTCACTGAGTAGTTACGAACAGCCAACAAATATCGAAGTTTGCTCACAGATAATTTGCTAAAAAAAATAAGTGTTAAATTAATCAAAGTAACTGAAAATTGTTGACCAGCTCTAGTGGCATTTCTTTATAATGCTTTTGCCTCAGATAGCCATAAAATTACAATGAGATAACGTGAACTACCAGAGTGATTAGTGGTTAGTTCTAGCTAAAGGCTTTATTCTAGAAATAACATCAACTTTAGAAAATAGCAACTATGTCTTCTTTGTAGACCCAGCCAAAACTAATCAAAACACCCGTAGTAACACAGAGGAAATATCGCCACACTGTGATAAGGAAAATAAGTGTAGCTCTTTAGTTTCTCAAATAGTTAACAGTGATCCGCTATACAAGAGGAGGAATTTAGGAGAAGAAAGCACACTTTCAGTTTTCTTTCCTACAATTAATTAGAAAATGCCATATCTGAGAGGAAACATTGTGGAAATGGGAGCTATTTGGATGTGTATTAGGCCATACACTATCATTCTGCTCTGTGAAGAATGCTTTATTAATGCTAATCTCAGCCCTATGCTTTGACAGACGTTACAGCTTCCTTCCTCTGCAATTCCTAAAGCTGATTTCTATTATGGGGTTTGTTTTATGGGGGAGCCATTATTATTTTACTAAATTACCTCATCTGCTGGGAACAAACTTACCCTTGAACTAGGAAACTAATGATGCAAGTCCATTTGGAAATTGTGCATTGATTACTTTTTTTTCCTGCTTCATTCTGCCTTTTTCTTTTAATAAACACAAGCTGTATGCATTAGGAGGTGGCTCATTTCAGAAATCTTTTAAAACCAATCTTTTCTGACAGCCAGGACTGATGCAAGTGGAAACAGGAATTTTGAATTTATATTCAGACACTTCTCAGATCCCTTTATTAAATCAAGCATCCTACCTTCAGTGGCCAGGGAAATTGTATTAACATCTGCATAGCAAGCTGCAATTAAATGCCATTCATATTAGGATAGTTCTGATATGGAACCTCTTCTGCTCCCATTATAATCAACTGGGAAACTTCTCTTGATGTAAATGGGACTGTGGTTGGGCCCATCACTTCCCTGGCCATTGTAGACAGGGCCCTCTTGGAATGGTTTTATAGACAATTTTGTAACATGGACAGGCCTTGTAAACACTACCTAGAGAAACTAGCTTCTTTGGGGATGTCTACACAACAATAAAACACATGGCTGACCTCTGTCAGCTGACTCCAGACTCACAGGGTTAGAAAAATGCAGTGTAGACCCTCCCCTTCACAGGGTCACAAAGATCAGGCTCCATCCCTAGCCTGAATGTCTCACACAGGGGAACTAGTCTTCTGCTATTTTCTGTGAAAGGTTCATTAAAGTAAACTTTTCATCCTTTCTCTGAGCTTTCCCTAGAAAAGTCAGTCGCATTCACTTGTTGAGACTCTTCAGACAGAGAGTTATAAGTCACCTGCTTACCACTACAAAATCTTTGTAGTTAGTTTAATTTATTAGAAGTGACTTTATGAAGTCTCCAACCCCTTCTTAATCTTTGCAGTGCTCCCATTTCAACAATAAACTTATTTGTTCTTATGAGTGTTGTGTGTGAATTCTAATGACCTAATCTATTTTTATCATCTCAAGGCCAGTGAGAATGCACCTGGTAGGAAGTCAACAGAAGCAGAATTATAATTTGCACCTCATTCCTTGGAATTGCAAAGGATGGATGAGTTACCATTATGACTACAAGTTCCAAAAGGGTAGCCGTGTTAGTCTATTGCAGAAAAACAACAGAGTCCTGCGGCACTTTTAAAGACTAACAGAAATCTGTTAAGTCTTTAAAAGTGCCACAGGACTCTGTTGTTTTTCCCCTATGATTACCAGTCTCATAAGTTTTTGTTTTCCATTGTAGTTAAATTTGGCTGAAAGTTTTCTCATTGAAATATTTTTTTCATGGAAAATGTCTTTTTTTAACAAAACAAAAATGTTTGTGGTGATTTTCTAAGGTTAAAATGTTCTAGGTTTTTTAAACAAAAACCTGGGCATTGAACATTTTTGGTTTTATTAAATATTTTCAATTTTGGAAAAATGTTTTGATTTTTGTTTTCAAAACCTGAATTTTACAGAAAACTGAAAATTTTACTCTAGACAGTTTTCAAAAATATTCTCCCTCCACCACCCCCAATTTTTGTGCTTTGTTATTTCACTTTTATCAGGATTTTTTCAAGGAAAGTGTTTTGAAATGTCCCAGGAAAATAATTAGTATTTTTCAACCAGTTCTAAGAGGAACAATCTGAAGTAAACAGGATGGAATTCAATAAGAACAAATGGAAAGTACACAACTTAAAAAGGAGCAATCAGTTGCACACATACAAAATGGGAAATAACTGCCTAGGAAGGGGTAGCGCAGAAAGTGGTCTGGGGGTCATAGGGAATCACAAACTAAATGAGATAACAGTGTAACAAACATCATTCTGGGATTTATTAGTAGGAGTGTTGTAGCAACACAAAAGATGCAACTCCTCCACTTTACTCTGTGCTGATTAGGCCTCAACTGGAGTATTGTGTCTGGTTCTGCATACCACATTTCAGGAAAGATGTGGAGAAATTGGAAAAAGACCAGAGAGCAACAAAAATGATTAAAAGTCTATAAAACATGACCTGTTAGGGAAGATTGAAAAAATGGGTTTGTTTAGTCTAGAGAAGAGAAGACTGAGGGGGGACATGATAATAGTTTTCAAGTACATAAAAGGCTGTTACAAGGAGGAGGAAGAAAAATTGTTCTCATTAACCTTTGAGAATAGGACAAGAAGCAACGGGCTTAAACTGCAGCAAGAGATGTTTAATTTGGACCTTAGGAAAAGCTTTCTAACTGTCAGAGTAGTTAAGCAGTGCAATAAATTGCCTAGAGAGGTGATGGAATCTCTGTCATTGGAGATTTTTAAAAGCATCCTTTCAGGGATGGTCTAGATAATATTCAGTCCTGCCATAAGTGCAGGGGACTGGATTAGATGACCTGTCATGGTCCCTTCCAGTCCTAGACTTCTGATATTCTAATGGTAGGGGCCAGTAGAGGAAAATGGAGATTGCAGTGCAGGAAATGGGACCAGTGGGTGGGATGGTGTTTCAGTTGGTGGAACATCTGATTAACCTGAAGGCAAAGAAAAAGGAAATGTAGGAAGATCTTTTTCTGCACATAGAGAAAGAGATGAAAAATGACCTGGACCATATGTTCCAGTATGAGGAATCAGAAATCATTACAGGTAGAAAGTCATTGATGCCAGACTATTGTAGGAACAAGAGAGAATTAATTGTAAGTATGAAGAGAGATGGTTCCAAAAAGAATATTTTAATGAGAAGCTAAGGGATCAAGAAAAGATAACAGCACAGCTGTCTCAGGAAGCAGCCCCTTGAACCTGTACTCTAGCACCTGCCCAGAATAATTTTACTCCCCTCCCTTCTGCCTCCCTCTCTTCCCTGTTTTCCTGGAAGCCAAGTTGGCTGAGCTTCATATTCTCTTTTCTCCTTATCCCTCCCACATCCTGATGAGGACATTTGGCCCAATCGCCTCTTCCCCATTAGCTTAATACAGCTGTTTGGGCATGCTACAGGCAATCGACACAAAGCGGATTTACTTGACATGTTGTATACTGAGTCCAGTTTGCATGAATTATAGCCTACATTTTGGTTACATTCTTATTAATTTACTTTTCATGCTTCTCATTAATGCTGCAACTGTTCTTTTCTTCTGATGATTTTTCACAAGATAGTTATTTGAACCCTTAGACACCAAATGGTCTTTTCTTTTGTTTATTTTTTTTAAATTAAGGTATAATGTTGCAGAGATATAAAGATCTAACAATTTTAAGTGACTGGTCTGAGACTCAAAATATCTGGTCTTAATTCCCAGCTCTGTCCCAGACACCCTGTGTAGACTTAAATAAGTCACATCACACTCTTTTGCCTCAGTTTCTTTTCTGCAAAATGGGTATAATACTTCCTTTCTTCTCCTCTTTGTCTGGCTTGTCTATTTAAATTGTAAGTTTTTTGGTGTAGGGTCCAGAACTATTTCTGTACAGTATCTCCTACAAATAGGTGTCAGTCTCAATGATAGCCTCTACATGCTACTGTAATATAAATAATAAACATCTATAGTTTCTTGATCTTGATTCTATTTGTAATCAAACTATTAAATTATTAGAGAAACACAATTCCACTTTTTCATAAACTCTCAACCACAGGGGCCTCCACATGTCTCCTCTAAACATTACATTTGAATAGTCCCCCCCTTCACAAGAAGAATTTTAAGATTATGCATTCTCAAATTTGCCATCCGCTGGTGCACTTTTCCCAACCCTTTGATAGCACTCTATGTAATTATGCCAAATCAGTGGGCAAGACTATGCCATGATGGGTCAAATAATTACCCAGCTCTGCAGAAGTCAACAAAACAGTGCACAAAGTCCAGGTTGGAAATGTCATTTTGGTCTCATCGTAGGCTGATAAAGCAAACAGTTTAGAACAGCAACACTGAATTAAACAAATTCCCCTTTTCACAAGCTGGTAATCAAAAAGACCTCTCTCTCTTTCTGCTTGTTCATGGTGTTAATCAGGAATCAGCTTGCAGTGTTAATGGTCAGAAACGTGGCAAACATTCCCACAGCCACTCTGCCTATGAGGAAACATTCTCCCACTCCTATCCAGGTCATCTCGTCAGAGCCCAGGAGATTCCCAGATTGCTACGTCAAGCTCATCTACTCTCTCATCTGGAGCCAAGAAAATATTCTGATGTTTGTAGCGGAGGGAGAAAGGCAGAAGTTCTGGGTCTTGCATTAAAAATGTAGGCAATCTATTTAGATCCTTTAGCTACTCTTTCCTTCACTGTGACTAAGGTGAGTTAGCTGTCAGTGCTCTGAAAATTAGGCCACTTTTATTTAGCTATGCTAAATATGAATTCAGGAGCCTACAGAGGTTTGAAAATTTTGGCCTTCATGCCCATAAGCCTCTGAACAAAATGGACAAGATTGTCAAGTGGCTCTAGTGGTGTCTTATACCTCCATTTCTGATACCCAAACTGAGATAACTTTAAAGGGCCTGATTTGTAGATGGCAGGTATTCAACACTTTTGAAAAAAAATAGGTTTCTCAAAGCTGTCTGAAGCTGAGCCCTGCAAAACTTGAGGCACCCAAGATATCTAGTCAGTTTTGAAAATCCTGGCCAGTGAGACTAATCCTTCTCTCTTTCAGGTGGATGACAGCTTTGCTGTAACTTCAGGGGCAGCAGGCTTGGAATCTGCACTTGCAGATTTTGTAGCAGCTCTACAGAGATGCCACGTAATCGGTTTCTTGACAGTGCAGGCTTTTTAAAACTTCAAGCCGTCATAGGTATGAAGAGTTCTTCATTTACCTTAGCTCCATCAAGTTACCGTCACATGACTGAAAAGCCCTGTTAAGGTGCATGTTAATACCTCTGAAGCCATGTTAACTAACCATGTTTTTGCTTAGCCTACGCTGCAGCACAGCTAATGTGCATTAGGGACCTGTCCAACCTACACTGAGTTAACTGGACCTGCTGATAAACCAAACATTGGTGCTATTGACTAGTCAGCCACCTAAACAAATGCTGCCACAAATCTTGTCTGTGTTTCTCTTCTGGAAGCAGCCTCTCTAATCTCATGCTACATGCACACACAAAGAATACTCTGGACTGATGACAGATGTGAGGTAATGTAAATAATCTATTCCAGCAGGACGGCCGTCTTCTATGTTTTCCATGACTGGCAGTATACAGAGGATATTTATAGGCTCTTAGGAATCTGTTCTCACGACACCAGTGCCTGGCTATATCAATTGTCATCTTTTTATTGTTTAAATATCGTAGCCGTTTTCTCTCAATTTAGATATATAAATTAGGTAAGATGATATGCCCCAGGTAATATGAATTAAGACAAATATGGGAGTGGAATGTGGCAAATGTGAACGCATTGGGAAGACGTTGCTGTTCTTATGAATTAAGCAAGGCAGACCACATCCAATCCAAGATACCCAATTTATCAGGAAAAGTCATACACAAACTGATTCTTCAGTCACAATACGAGGGCGTCCCTTTGTCAGAAAAAAACACTTTTATGAGGAAGGTTTAACACAGTGGGCAAGTTTCTTACATAAAGTTTCTACATAAAAATGTGATCAATGTTAAGTGTTGTGAGAGACATTATACTAATTCCCAATAATAATATCATCCTGAAGAATCTAGTGAGACTGTAAGGCCTTTGGGGCAAGGACTGTCATGTATAAAGATACAAGTATTCAGTGCTTAGCACATCCAGGAGCCAAATCCTGACCGCACCTTGTAGACAGTACTATGACTAATAACAATCTCACTTCATTTGCTGATAGGGGCGTATCCAGACATGATTTTCTGGAAGGGCCTGTGATCGCTTTGGGTTGGCCCAGGCCACTTCCTGCTTCTGGTCATGTGACCAGAAGCAGGCAATTCGGAATCAGAAGCTGTGGACGCTCCAGTTGCTAGGTAGCAAGTTAAGCGGAACCAGAGCTTTGGCAGCAGCTGTACTTTCTTTTGTTTTTCAGCCTGATCGAACTTCTGCCAGCCAAAACACAAGCAAGAGCCGAGGCTCCAGGGGAGTATCCACGCTCACTTGTTTTCTGGCGGGTGGAAGTTCGACTGGCTGGAAAACAAGTGAAAGCAAAGCGCGGCAGCTGCTGAGGCTCTGTTTAACTTGCTACATAGCAACTGGAGCATTGTCAGTCAGCTTCTTTTTGGCCAGTCGCTTCTTGAATGTCTGACTTCCGGTCATGTGGCCAGAAGCCTCCAGTTACCAGGTA
Source organism: Pelusios castaneus (assembly GCA_007922175.1). NCBI lineage: Eukaryota > Metazoa > Chordata > Testudines > Pelomedusidae > Pelusios > Pelusios castaneus. The sequence continues at coordinate 15,879,253 of ML685766.1, forward strand.
GAACATTAAGTGAAGTGTCTTGGCAACAACCACTCTGCTTTACTTGCCACCTAGCAACTGGTGCATCTGGCAGCTTTTGGCCTGTCAGTTTTTGAAAGTCCAGCTTCTGGTCACATGGCCAGAAGGAGTCCATTCAGGCAAACAACCAGCCAAAAGCTGCCTGAGATGCTCTGGCTGCTAGGTAGCAAATAAAGCAGAGCAGCTGCAGAAGCAAGTAAGTGATTGGGTGGGGCTGCTTTCAAAGTGGGTGGGCTCCCGCCCACCCAGCCCCATCTGTAGCTATGTCTGTCTGCTGAGTTCAGAATGACAGCTCTGCTGCTGCTGTTTCAATGTGAAATGAAGACTGACCACAAATAAGTCATAACTATGTTATAGATATTTTATTAGACAGGTCTCAATGCTGAGAGAAGACCTCCTGATTTAGACTTAGACTTAGACTTTAAGGTCAGAAGGGACCAGTACGATCATCTAGTCTGGCCTCCTGCAAAATGCAGGCCTCAAGACCTTGCCCACCCACTCCAGCAATAGGCCACCAACCTATGACTGAGTTATTCACCTCCTTAAATCATGATTTAAGGACTTTAAGGTACAGAGAATTCACAGGTAGGTGAGCCATGCCCTGTGCTACAGAGGAACGCGAAAAACCCCCAGAGCCCAGGCCAATCAGTCCTGGGGGAAAATTCCTTCCCGACCCCAAATATGGCGATCAGTTAAACCCTGAGCACATGGGCAAGTCTCAACAGCCAGTTACCCAAGAAACAATTCTCTGTAATAACTTGGAACCCACCCCATATACTCTCGCCTCTTAGGCCACTTGTATATCCACCACACGTAGCCAAATATCAGTCAAATTCCAAAATAGGATAATCATACCATCACCTCCATAAATTTATCAAGCTCAGTTTTAAAAGTAGTAATGGTTTTTTCCCCCACAACTCCCCTTGGAAGGCTATTCCAGAACTTTACTCCTCTAATGGTTAGAAACCTGTGTCTAATTTCAAGCCCGATGTTCTCCCAGATGGCTGAACTATGGAAGTCGAGTGTTCACAATTCTGTTCTCTGTTTTCTGAAACCTACCAGAAGTGGTAACAACACAGTAATCATCAAATAGCAGTAGATTGTGTTAGCTGAGTTGCTAACCAGACCTTGGAAGATTAGGAGTTTGGGGGTTTTACCTACAGAAAGTACAGTTTGACCCATTAGGTACCTCACCTTGTGATAGCTCCTAAATGAGGAGTGGTCCAAGTAAATTTTATTTTTCAAGAACCCTTATCAAATTTTAAGTTCTTTTTTCTCCAAAAGCCAATTGTATAGGCAGAATTCATGATCTCCATAAAGGGGGAAAAAAAATCAAAACAACCCTGTGTTAATACCTGAACTTGAAAATTCCCCATTGGCATGATCAGAGACACCAAGGAAAATGTCAAAGAGAATAGCACATGAACATCTAGAGCAGTGGTTCCCAAACTTTTTGGCCCAAGAACCACAGATATCATTTTTCAAAGGGGTAGCCGTGTTAGTCTAGGTCAGCAAACCAAACAAGGAGTCCTGTGGCACTTTTAAAGGCTAACAAATTTATTTATCGCATGAGCTTTCGTGGGAGAAAATCCCACTTCATCAGGTAAACAGGTAATTTTGCTTAACTTGTTCCCTACCCACCTCCCTGCTAGTTGCTGTACTCCACTGTTTGAATCCTAACAATTGATTTGCTGTTACAGTCTGACCAGATCCTATGACTTACACTCCCCTACATTTATTTTGCCCCCATTCTTTAAGTTCCCCATCTTCAAGTATCTGACGAAGTGGGATTTTCTTCCATGAAAGCTCATGCGATAAATACATTTGTTAGTCTTTAAAAGTGCCACCAGACTCCTTGTTTGTTTCGGTATCATTTTTATAACCCTGAAGAGCCACCAGTAACTGCCAGCAGCCTGTCGCCCTCTGTCCCACTGCAGTCAGATGGAAGAAGTTCAGCAAAGAGGCACTGATCTCCTGTCCCCCTGACTGCATCAGGGAAACCAAACATCCGGTATCCTTGAGCGCTCCATCTAGGCAGTGGCTCCCTTCTGCAGCTAGGGGCATGGGATATCAATGCTCCTCTCCCTCTGGCTCCAGCCAGGATCCCAGCACCTAGGGATGGTGCTCTCTGCTGGAGCCAGGGAAGGGGAATGCTGCTCTCCCATCTCCTTGACTGCAGTAAGAAGCCTGCACCAATTTTGTAGCCTCACAGGAATGGCTCCACCTGGATCCTTAGGCAGTGACTCCCTTCTGCAGCCAGCTGGAGGGCGAGCAATGAGACACTTTGAAAGACCCCACAGGCTACGGGGTTGGGAACCACTGACCTAGAGTATTATCTTTGCCATATCTAGCACAATAATTATTTCCTTATTCTATTCAAATCCTAGTACATAATAATTGACTGGTATGACTAAGATCACCAGTGGATATAACTCTGGAAGAAGGATTGACTTGAGAAGGGATGTAAGGTGTAGAATGTGTTCTTAGAGACTTGGTCACCAACACATTTTTGAGGAAAAAGCTATGTGAATTTCATTATAATAATTAGACCAATAGGATTAATATAATAATTATTATTTCCCGAGCACCTAGAAAATGCAATCTAAACGATGGTCCCCTTGTGTTAAGTGCTGTACAAATGCATGGAAGAAAGCATCAAGAGCTTACAATCTAAATAACACGCATTATTCATACATAGCACACACATGCAGCAATTATAAAAACATAGATGATTCATTTCTTATCATTTCATAGATTGCAAGCTGCTTGGAGGAGCAGGCGATGTTTCCTCAGTGTTCTGTACCAGAGGGAGCATGGTCTCACCATTCAGCAAACATTCACTCCACTTAAACTGGAATTCTTAAACTTGGGGGTTGTGAGGATCCATCTTCTCAGGTTTGGATCCAATTAGATTCCACATTTCAAAAAGGATGATTAGGATTTGGAAGTGAAAGTTGGGTTTCACACCCAGCCCTGCTCATGTGACAGCTTCAACCCACTTGTTCCTTCCAGTCTCCACCACTCAGCAATGCTGAAAAACGACGCATTCCCCAACTGTTCCCTCCCCAAAATAACCATTGGTTTTTAGGCAGCCTGGCCCCCTCCTTCAGAGACCTCAGCCTGCTCCTTTGTGGGGGAGGGGAAAGGGGCAGGAGAGAGAAGCAGAGGGCTCAGCTGTAGGAAGTGAAGCAGCAGCTTTAGGGCCATGTACCAGCTGTACACCAGATGGACACTGCACTATGGATGGCAGGCGCTGCTGTGGAGCCTTGCAGAAAAGTAGGGCCCAGCCTAAGTGAATAGAATGAGGGTGAGGGGCGCTCTAATTCCCTCATCTACTCTCCTTCCTCAACCAGAAACCACATCCAAATTTCAGCTCAGTCTGCTGAACACTGTGGCTGCCTCTGAGTGAAGGGATAAACTGCTCTCTAATACAGCAGATACTTCAAGCTACCTCATAAGTCAGATGTTTAACATACTCCACAAAATGATCTTTTGCTGATACATATCTTTCCAGTGAATGATACTAGATAGATAAATAAATTAGAAACATCAAACCAGTTAAGAAGCCAATTGGCCAAGAAGCTTTAACCTACGTCGAGAAACTAATTCTGCATTGCTTCCTTCGATCGCCGTCAGCAAAAATGCCCGAGTCTAGATTAGTCCATGGGAAAACAGCACCAGAAAAGGTAGGGGGACTGCATCGGCTCCAAGGCTGGCAGAGTGGGCATATGCATCAGGGAGGAAACACAGCATCTTTGCACATCAGAGCTGTTCACCATGACTTTTGTTGCTGATTGCGCATGTTTGGTTCTACTTGTTAAATCTTGTTAAACAGGAAACAGGTTTTGAGGCAAGAGGGTCCCTTGGAGTTCAAACTCCTGCTTTCAAATGTTCTTACAAGATGCACAATTGGCACAGACTTACAGGAAATATTTAATTGAAATCGGAAGGCAGTGGCTCCACCAACGTCATATTATATTCTCTGTGTACTCTTACAATGATTTTTGCCGGTAGTTTAAATTGGTGATTTATTTATATCAACCAGTGGAGAGTTCAACAAAATCAAAGGTATGAGTGGAGTGGAGTGTTGCAGTGGGTGGTGGGGAGGGGTGAGCATTAAGGAATATTCTGATGAAGGAGAAGGACTGTAACTAAACCGAGAGTGACATATTTATGAGTCCAGTATCAGTTGCCTGCACTGATAAGCCCTGGTCATTAAAGGAAGGAAAAGTCACCTTTGTGTATATAAAATATACAAGATTCATAGCCTGAAAAGACTGGACAGGAAAGCATTAGGTAAATAAAGGATATCCCATAAAGCATAATGTGAAAATTAAGTTACCTCATAAGGGAGGAAGGTTGTCTGTGTCTGCAGTAAGAATGAAAAAAAAATTAAATTCCTTTATTTCATCCCAAGGTTAATTGGCTTTTTGTGGTTCAGGGTGAGGGCTGGACTTCTTGTTTTTTAAGAATATATTTAACGTCCGTTCCACTTCAATGGAATCTCCCTGTGTCCCCTAAACTATTCACCATAGGCTCATATGGGAGGCTGTGAACGAGCATCCTGTTCATTGTTGTTTTCAGAGTGGATAAAAAAATGGAAAAGCAATTTCACAGAAATCTGACATTTCAAAGCTCTTCTACTTTGCAGGCTTCACAGGGGAACAATTTATTTTAAAAATTCTTGCAAAACATTTTGAAATTTCATTTTCTCCCATCTTCCCCTTTTGCCACAGAGTAAAATAAAATGAATGATATCCAAGGTCTGCTTGCTTGCTTGTTTGTTTCCTTTTGCCACTCTATAACTTTCCAAAGTGATGGAAAGAAAGAAAGAAAGTTATTACAATCAGTAGCAAGAAGGAACAAAGGAAAAAAAGAAAAGAGGAAGAGAAAAAAAATAAGCAATCTAACTTTGTGGAAAAATGTTGACAAACTCAGCAGCAACAAGACCAGACTACAGCTGGTTGAATTTTTCCAGATGAAACCTTTTTTGCTGCAAAATGCAGGTTCGAGTCGTCTGAAACATTTATGCATTTGTGTTAATTTGAGTAAATTGTTTCAAGCAAAACGAAAAAAAGAAAAAAAATTGTTCTGACATTATCAAAACGAAACACTTTTTTTAAGCAAGACTCACAAGGGCTATGTCCACACTTGCAAAAATTAGTTCGAATTAGTTAGTTCGAACTAACTAATTCAAACGAATTTTAGTTAGTTCGAATTAGCTTAATTTGAACTAGAAAAAATTAGTTCGAACTAAGCAAGTGCCATTCATGGCACTTGCTTAGTTCGAATTAGCGATCCCCATTCATTTCAATAGTTGGTTAATTCGAACTAAGAAATTAGTTCGAATTAACATGGCCACATTGGTTAATTCAAATTAATTAGTTCGAATTAACCCTTTAGTTCGAATACCCTATTCAAACTGATTAGTTCAAATTAAGGAAGCCCTTAATTGGAACCAACTAAACCCTAGTGTAGCCATGGCTTTAGTTAGTTCGAATTAAGCCTCCTTAATTCAAACTAACTTGCCAGTGTAGACATAGCCAAGAAGACTTAGGCACCATTCACACACTGAGGTGGGCCCTACCTCATTACACCCAATGATTCACTTGTATGGATCATGGGAGACCCAGGTTTAAATCCCCACTTTGGATTCGAAACCCAGGTGCCCACTGCCAGGGAGTGCACTTACCACAAGGCTATAGCATATTCTTGGGGATGGGGTGGGATTCCTCTCAATCTCACCTATTCCACATTGAATAAATACTTAAATATTAATTGAAGCAGGGCCTGGAACCTAGTGGCTCCCCACCCACATGGTGTCCTATCCAAAGGACTAGTAAGTATAAGAGAAGCACCACCTTTGTTTTGTAACTCTACAGTAGACTATTGCCTTTGCTTTGCCAAAAAAAAAAAAAAAAAAAAAAAAAGTTTAAAATGACCAAATCATTTAGTTGGACCCAAAACAAAATTTTTCCAATTTTTTTAATTCACCAAAACTTTTTTTTTTTTTTTTAGAAACATCAGTTTTGGTCCAATGGAATATATTTTTAAAATGCCTGGACCTGCCAGCACACTATAAAAATCACTGATTGGCACAGCTTTATTCTAGACTGATTAAAGAGTACAGAAATAGCATGAGTGATGGTTTTCAGTAAGAAGTCAGGAGCTAGGCATATTAGACCATCCTCAGGCAAATTTTAACTGAAGGATGTGACTGTTACTTGGCTGGCTATCTATTGACATTACTTTTGCATGTTAACATACCACAGTAACTAGAGATTGAAAGAGGAGAAGCAGTTAAATATTTCCCCCCAACAATTACTTTTTAGACTCACTGCTTTAAACAAATATTTTCTTCTTTCAAGTAAATAAATTAAAATAAATACACCAGTCTAGTTCCTCCACTGGTGTAGACCAGCATAATTACTTTGACTTCAGTGAAGCTACACCAGTTTACACCAGCTGAGGATCTGTCCACAGGAACTCCTTTACATTTATGAAAGGATGTTGTTTATTTTTATCATGCCTATTCTTCAATGAGTATCAGAGTCCACGTTTACAGCTAGGAAGCTGTGTGGTTTAAGAAACAATCAAGCAATGATCTGTCTCCTTTGGAAGTGCAGTTGAGTCCAACATTGGACTAACTTTCCCTTCTAACCAGAGCCCTCTGGGGTTCTTTATTTTTTGTTGTTCGCTTTTAACACATTTCACATGGGTCACTTTTAAATACAATATTGTACAATTCAGAAAAAGAGGGAACAGGACGTCATTTGTACAGGGCACCTTCTAGGCAATGCGGCTTCACTTCACTTGGTTTGGGACTTCTGACTCCTGCTTTCTCCCGTTGATAGTGTCCCAGCTCTGTCTCTAATAAATAACTAGTCCACGTCACTAAACTACGGCACATAACTCAGAGCAATTTGTTACTGTTGGCAATGTCTGAACAGCAGAGGCCCAGGAATAGTCCAGCATGGAAGCAGAATTACCTCCCACTCTTAAGGAGCATGATTTCTGCCTGATTACGAAAGGGGTCATTGGTAGGACAACGTGGGGAAGGTCATACACACAGTAACTGCATGGGCTGAATTCTACACTCAGTCAGGAGTTAAATCAGATTTAACCAGGAGTATCTGAGAGCAGCGTTCAGTTCCATCTTTTCAGCACTGAGCATCAGGAGACATTTTAAATCTTTCTCTCTCGAGTCACTTGCATTTTTTAAAAATATCTTTAGCAAATACAGTCTCATGCCCAGAGGTTGATTTAAAATACATAAATCCTTCTAAAAGTAATGATAGAACAACCACCCTACTCAGTCTATGGCCTTTCCAAAGCACTATTTTCTGTGTGGTTATAAAACCAGTTAGTCTGTATTATTCGAAAGGAAACTAGAAAGGAAAACAAATGTTTTGCATTGATTCCTGCTTGCCTTACATGATCTTCAACTCAAGGGCGTGTCCAATAGGTGGCATGGGACAGGACAGTAATGCCCCTGTCAAAGACCCCATGGCAGGGTAAATATTCTCTTTGTGTTTCTCATATGAAATAGATAAATGGGAATCAGGGATGGAAGGAAACCAGAATTCTCAAGATACAGCATGGAAATTTGGTGGCCATTAGCCCTCCTAATAATAAAAAATAAAGCTTCAGTTGTTTCCTGTGCAAAAGGGGAGGAGAGGGAGCTGAGCTAAGGGCTCCCAAAGATGGGAGGATGATGGGAAGATGGGAGCTTCCCCTCCCAGGAAATTCAGAAATGAGAGAGAAAGAGTAGCTGCTGCCTCCCATTCATTTTCTTGTGAGTCACTTGCTTCTGCTCAGAGATGATCAGTCTCAGCTTCTCTTCTGTGTTTACTTGTAAACACTTGCCAACATATTCTTCTCATAGCTCTTTTTCTCATAGCCATCTTCCTTCAGACAGCTTGAGTACACAACCCTGGTAAGATATTAAGAGCCCACTGGATATTTTTAAAAGTTGGTATGTAACTGGTCTCATCACGTGCCCGAATACTTTGAGTGACTCTGCAAAATATTGGGATCCACCAGAAGATAGATGGTTGGTGAATACTAATACTGTGATAAGGCAGTGTGATGGACAGCCACAACTACAAAAGCTTGTTATGGCCTATGAGAGTCAGGTCTTCCATGTGGTTTGTGCTCTAGACTCTAGAGCAATGGTTCTCAATTGTAGACTATACTACAGGGTCCGGGAAAGACAGACTGAAAACTGATGGAACAGAACTCAACTACACGGTATATACAGACAATAGATTCCTGAATGGGGCCATACCACTATTCAAAATTTCCAAAGGGGTCCTTGCCTCCATTCAAAGTATTTTAGAGGTCTGAAAATGAAAAAAGTTTGAGAACCACTGCTCTAGAAATTGCCAAAAAAAAAATATTTTATAACTTTTGTTGACAAAAATAATGCTTTTTAAAATGGGAAACTTTCACAAAAAATTTTTTTCTTTAGTTTTCCATTATTTTCATCAAAACCAAACAAGTCAAAATTTTGCTATTTCAAAGTTTCATAATGCTGGTTGAAAAATTTTTTGTTCCTTCCCCTTCTCCCTTTTTGCCATGGAGTACAATGTCCAGGGCTTGCTTGGTTGGTTGGTTATGTGTAGGGCAGGAGGTTGTAAGTTATTTTAGTTTTTGCCACTCTAATTTCTGAAAACTTCCTCAAATGTGTAAAACTTAATGGCAAAAACAAAAAAGTGAAAAAAAAATGAAACAAAAAGAACTTTATATATAATCCATTCTACTACATACATTGCACAAAGGAAAAAGTGAAGTGGGGTTGGAAAAGTGGATCGGAGGAGAAGGAAATTTTGGAATTTTCAAAAAAATATGTTGAGAAAAATTTCAAGGTTCAAAGAAATGTTTCATTTTGGAACAAAGATGACTTTGAATGTTTTCATAATTTGTTTTTTTTTCCTCTCTCTAAATGGCATGTGACAAGGAAGAACCAGTCAGGCATCCCCACAGGTTTAAGCACAGAACCAAGATGATTCTGCTTGCTCCGGTACCAGGGAATAGTATAGTTTAATATTCATTTAACAGACGGAATCCCAAGCGCTTTGAATAAAAGCTCCCCAGTATTGTCCAAGACAGTCACTTGGACCCAGAGAGATCTCTCTAAGAAGTATATCATTCCCAGCTAGACAAGGGAGATCTGTCCAAGGATTAGGTGAGGAAGTTATTTTGGCTGATAGTTTCTGGATGTACTGGAAGGGAACAAGATAGGAAAGGCAACCATTTTGGAGCAGGATGCTATAGAAAAGAGGAGATAAATAAGGTAGTATGGAAAAAGGCAGAGAGCAGATGTTCCCAAGCCTTCTGAAGCCAAGCTGCCTAGACAGAATAGCAAACTTTACCACTCAAAAAGTCACAGCTTAATTGTCATTCCACAACAACATAAAAGGTAACCATGCTGATGACTAAAAATGTCTACACCAGTAACTGAAGGAGGAAAACAATGGAAAGTGATCCTATTATCTGCAACGCCACGCAGGAAGATAAACTTAATAGCATAAAGGATAAGAAAAGATAGCCTCTTTCCCCATTTCCCTTAAGACTCATCTTGGTAGGTTGATGATTAATATCAATGTATCAGTGCTCAAAAATACTATATAAGCCCCACACAACTCCATTGGTTACTGATTGATTGTTTTAAGCCAACAACAAACTATTCCTAAAGAGAAACATTAAAACACATTTACCAGCTCTAACTGCATCATGCACAATAGCTACATCTTATAAGAAAAGAGAAGACACAAATCTCTGACAGCTACAACTTGTGGGTTCACTTCAGTTTGGATGTTTCAGATTTGCATAGGTCACAAAAGTAAGGGACTGACTCTGGAAGGAACTGAAATGTATTTAACATGGGCTCTAAATTTAACATGGGCTCTAACTGTGAGTCCATGAGTAGTCATTGAAATTAATGGAGTTACTCACATACTCAGAATTAGGCCCTTGCTTATGCTCCTTTCTGAATCAGAATCTAAACCTTTGGTGTCTTCAGAACTGAGTAAGAAATCTCTCATGAATTTTCACATGACTTCCAGTATTTACAGTTTCTGGCTGGACTGCAAATCTTGCGAGAACATTCCTCAATACTCCAACTTCATTTTCGGCACTGTCATTCTAGCCGGAACTAGGGATTCCAGAGTTTCATGAAAAATTAAAATTAGCTTAAGTTATCCCAATACATTCAAACTGCAGAAAGACTCGGTGTGCTTCAGGTTTGCGTGCAGGATTCAACTCTGCTCATTTACTTTTGTTTTTAATCTGAATTAAATTTGCCTGTTAACTTCTTTTCCATCATTTCTTTCCCTGACTCAGATTCAGTCTTCTCCACCACTGCCAAGACTGTTAAATCTACACTCCTACATCACTTATTTATCCCCTTGTAACAAACATCCATCACTGTATCAGCAGCCTCTCTGAACAGTACTAGCGAGGGTCAAGGTACTAATTCTTGCTCTTTATAGGGTGTTATAACAACATTAAACTATCCTGAACTTATAAAAAGTTTCGATTTAAAAAAATTATATATACTTTTTCTTCTGCTATTCCATGTTTCCCACGGATCCCTATGCTCCATTGGTACTAAAAGTGAACGCCTTTCACACGCATACAAAAGCAAAGTGAAGGACAGGCTTTCCCTTTGCTGTATAGCAACATCCATTAATAAGAGACAGCAAACCTGTGCACTCAGTTGCTCAACTGCATGAGCCATTCAGCACACTAAAAACAGGAACTGCCACTCCTAACATCAGTCTCTGCCTAACATGCTGTGATGTGAAATCTGCTGCTTAGTATGGTCAGATTCAGACTGAAACAGTTGCACTAGGTAACCAAAATAACTCCTTATATACAAAACACATAAATATGTGTAGGAAACCCAAAGAGATAAAAATGCTTAATTTTATGAAATTATATATACACATGTCCACATGTTATATAAACGTCATTTATTATTTCTATTACAGTAGTGCATAAGAACCCCATTCAAGAATCAGGACCCAATCAGGATGGTAGACTGGAAGACAACCATATTCTCATCCTGTTAAAAGATGTTGTCCATCCTCATCTCATACATCTCTCATTTGTTAGATGTTCATATAGACGACGTCACTGGTGTCTCATCTAAGGGAAAAGTCAAAGGCCATAGAGAGTTTGGCTTTTGGGACTCACAACTCTGATTATTCTAAAAACATCCTCTCCCTGCTGGGCCTAAGCTCTTTAACAAAGAGCTTTCCGTCTCTGTGCAAGTCAGCAAAGTGCCCCAGAAAACAGCAGTCTCCTGAACGCTAATGTTATACTTGTAGTCTTCCCTGTGGCACTCCAGGAAATGTGAAAAGATTTGTATATCTAGATAATCATGTAGGATTGAGGGTTGTTAGTACGTATTTAGAGCATCCCCGAGGGAATATCCACCATTCTACAATTTCACCTCCATGACATGCGACTTTCAGTTGCTGGTGATCATTATTGAGAAGTCACAAGTTTACTGTTTCAGAAGTATTTCAACAGGAGAAGGCTCAGTGGACCCTTTTAAAGATGGGTTTAAGAAACTTTTACATTACTCCCCTTCCTGGGGCTGGCTGACCATCAGCACTGATTGTAGCATTAAGCAGAGGAGGTTCAAGCATACTTCTTCTTTACAGTGACTGCTCATAGTCCCTAAGGTTGAGGGGAGGTATAGGAGCCACTCCAGTGGCTCTGTGCCATCAGAGGAACCCTTACAGGGCTTGTTTACCAGTTAATTAATGATTTAATTAATGTAATTAGATGATAAATAATAAACTAAGATAAAGGATTTATCCATCAAACACATACAGCTTCTGGACCAATATAACTGACACAAAGTTCCAAAATCATTTGCAAAAGCATATTCAAAATGCAGTGCTCTGAAGTCCAGAAAAAAGAAACTGCAAAAACAAATGAGGGTAATAAAATAATACACTATGTAAAGGATAAAGAAAAGGTTAAAGTCAGCATTTTATCTGATAGCCCTTTTTCAGGAAATGCCTGTGAAAACAGCTTTGAAAAGTAATAATTCGTTTTACAGATTCCTCTGCAGCTATTCCTTGAAGCTAATAAGGCACAAAGTCCTAGTTCATTTTTAATTTTAATTGAAAACAAAATAGCTTTCAGTGGAACCACAGAGGCATCTGCCACTGCTTGTAAAAGGCGCATTGGCTTATTAAAAATCAAATATTAGAAGATACCAAACTGCTAGCAGAATTATTCCAATTTCTGAGATAAGAACAAAAGAAAATGTATCCATGCTGAAAAGAAACAAACAGAAAGTGCTATCAACTTGCCTTTCCACTTTCCTGGAATTTTTAATGTTAATTTATTGATAGATTGTTATGTCATTGAAAACCAGGACATTTTCTAATTTACAGCACACATTTCCTTTAGTCACAAGAAACATAGTTTTCCAGGAGGAAAGATAGCTGATAAAGATGATAGGGGACATGTTACTATCAAAACTTATAAAATGCAATAACAGAGACACTTTCATTATTATAACAGCATCTTAGTAAAAAAAAAAAAGCATTATGACCATCATCCAAAAACCAGTGTAGCGTTACCAACCTCACTAGAGTTAGACTTGTTTGACACTGGTGTATATGAAACAGAATATGGCTCATCATCTCAGTTGCTTCAAAATCTTTTCACAGTGGCAGAACTTCACCAACATTCAACATCTAAGACACAAACCAAATTGTATCTTGAAGGTACCACAGGAAAGATCATTCAGAATGTCTGATCCAGCCCGCTTGTTCTTGGCATTACCATCCTGAAATGCAATAGTTTTATGAATATTACTGGACAAGAGTCCCTGGATGACATCTCTGGAAGTATAGACTTTGGGAGGTGATATTTCTGGGAGCATATCAAAATATGCTGGCCATCCCCAGACTAAGGCATAAGTGGGCATAAGTCTATATCTGTTTCAAAAAAGACTATCTCCTTCTTTGAGAGTACTGACCTTCATATGACTGGAGGCTTTTGAGGACTGGAGCATGAACAGCTATGTGTCTGCCCAGAGCTCCAGCAGTGTTGATGGGACAGACCTTAGTCTTTTCATGGTGCTATGTGTACTTATCTATTTGGCTAATGTGAGGGACTGGACCCCAAATATCTTCCTCGGTTTGGTGCATAGTTTGTGGAGAAGGACACAGTTGACCCTATAGTACAAGACAAAGTCAAATGCCTATTCTGTTTACATGCTACAGAATTGAGAGAATCATAGCTCCAGCTGTGACCTGAACAAAAATTGAAAAGCAACAGCAACGAACAACGGCAGCTATAGGGATTTCTGTTTTGAAATAGCTTAAGCAAAACTACAGCACAACTGAGGACAGCAGCCTAATTTATTTTTAAAAACGTCATGTCCCAGCAACAACAGCAGATCGAAGACAATAACTAACCTTTTATGCAATCCATAGTTCCCAGGACTGGCAAAAAAGCAAGTGGAGGATCAAATGGATTACAGATCAAGTAAAGCACTGTGCAGACTGAAGATGTTTGAAGCCAAACCACCAGACACATTTGTCAAATGCTTAAAAAAATAGAAATATGGGATCAAAGCAGAAACACTTGACAAATATCAACATTTGTCACCTACTTTTACTTTTGATGTACCTCATTTTGAAGACTTTTAAAAAAAAAAAAAAAGAACTGGACAGTCTAATCTTTCAGCACACATTGTTGGCTCCTTCAAAAAGAAAAGCAATGACAATATTGCTGAAACATGAAGTTTTTAATGAGGACTGATTAAAAGAATCAGTGTATTAAAAATATGTAATCCATAAAACTGTGTTAAACAATGGTGAAGATATCATTTCTTGTTGAAGTCATCAAGATGTATACGTGTTTGGGTAGTTCTTGTCAAAAAACAAACATGAAACACTATCACACTGTCATATTTCAGATTTAAGTAGCAGGTCATGGGTCACTTCAGTCAACAAAAACAGAGTATATTATACCTGGACCAGGCAAGAGCCATCCTTGATGTAAGTCCACTCATTTCAGGGGAACTGCAGCAGTGATGAATCCAGCCCAACACATTTAATCTCTGATCCAATATGTTGACAGAAAAGAAAAAGTAATTAGAAATCTTTATCCTGACCACTTTCACTTGTGTGTTTTTCTCAAGCTTTGTGAAGTGTGCAGTCCCTATTCTCCAGGCAGAGAGAGACAGAAAGTCAAGTCCTAGGTCAGTCTTGCTGATGTTTCTACAGGCCGGTACGCCAGCTCTCTTTTCCTCACGCCTTTCATCAGATGTTTTTCCTGTCTGTGCTGACATCTAGAGCAGAAAAATCCCAATTAGAATCCAAGGAGCTCAATTTGTTTTATGAATGACCTTCTCCATGTTGAAAGATTTACAGCTCTATGGCCAAGGCATTTCACTGCATAATGTAAGATACATAATAATAACAATAGCTCAGACTTCATTTAGGAAATTCAGTAATTGTCAATGTGGTAAATCATCTTTAAAGCAAACACTCTTAAAGTCTTAGAGATAAAGTTCATTCTCCCATGCAGAGGTGATAGCATGGAATGCCATGAGGTTCTGGGCAGGGTTTCAAAGAAGTTGTCACATTAGGCGAGACCTAGTTGTCTACTGCTGCTGGGATTACTGGGAATGTTGGCACCTGCATGACAAGCCAGATAATCTTTAACAAGGGAAGTCTGTCTGGGGCCTGTCTTTTGTTCCGACTTCACTTTCGTATTTGAGAACCCTTATGACACACTTGCTATTCACAGTGTTTTAGCATGTCACAAGTGTGGCCCTGATGATTATAGCTAGACAAATATCGAGAGAACCTACAAACATTTAAGTTCTTCAAAGTATCTTTTTTGTTCAGTTTCCAGTTGTTAATATTTGACCGGGTCAGTGGTTTGGACAATTACTTCCCAAATATATTTCAACTTTTTTGAAAAAAAAAATATTATAAGGTGCTAAGAGCATTTATGGATAGAACTGGTTTTGCAGGTTCAGCCATCTGTCCCCTTCTTGCACAATGCTACTCTTGTAAAGCTCTATCTGTAATATAACTCATGAACTCACCATGCCCCCATGGCATCACATTCATTTCCTGGATGTCTAATCAAGATAATTTCTTAGAGATTGTAAAAACAGGAGATCTAGGAAGATTTGGCTCAAAATATTTACCACTGCAATGGGGAAAGCTGGTTTTAAAATGTTGAAGGAAATATTTGAAATTTTGCTTCACTTTTAAAGTGATGTTGTGATCAAAACTCTTTAGAAAGATACTCATGAGTCATGAGCCTGGTTACACTAAAACAAAGTGTGTTACCTTAATGAAAAATTATGGATGGACCAAAATGATTATCACTCAGGTTATTATACCTGAATTCAGCTATGTTGTGCAAACAAGGAATTTCAAATACTCGTTCCATGCATGTGGCTCAAAGTCTGTCCTGTTACTAAGGATACTAAAAATGTCCCAGCCTTGAGAAGATTTCTGCCCCTCCTCCTCCCCTTTTTTAAAGAACACTCTATTTTAGTTTTCCTGTCATTAATATTTTTGAATATTTATATTATGGAAGTGATCAAAGGCCTTATCATTACAATCTGTCATTAAAGCACTGACTGTATTGATACTTTACAAAGGTTGGAATAGACAAGGTCCTATCCTAAAGGCATATTAGGTGCTATTCCATATATTTATGAGTGGAATTGATATTTGTGAAGATGCTACATAATCACAACACAGGCAACCTGATTCTCATTTACACTAAGGCCCTTGCATGCCACCAATGGCACGGTCTAAAGCTTCAACGTAGATGTAAATTATAACAGTTACATAGTATTTATGTAAATTACATTTTACACTCACCTTTAGTCCCCTTTACACTATCTGGGCAGTGGATAGGAGTGTCACTGGAAATGAGAATCAGGCCCCACCCAGAATTTTTTCCTACAGCGCATGTATGTGAATTCTGATGTGTATTGCTGCAAGCACCAAACTTTGGTTACATGCTATATAAAGTGAAGAAAGAAGGAGGCTGTAATATTTATTACTCAATGAAGGAAACCAGTATATTTGAAAAAGAAATATTAAGGTTACAATTCAGAACATCATGATGGAACTCAACAGGGAGAATAGTGTTTTCTTAAAAAAAAATGATGGACTTTTCTTAATAGCATTTTTTTCAGATTGCATTGCATTATCATAATAAAGATTAATAATGGATACTCCTCAAAAGTTGACTTTAGACAGTATCTAACACTGGCTAACCGTTAGGCACTCACATAGTAAACATGATTATTTTTAATAATAATTTTTCCCCACCAAACTCACCTCATATTTCCCCATTGGAAGATACCGAAGAAACTAAATTTCTTTTAACTACTCACAATATCCTAGTAGCCCTAATGGGAAAGCAGACAACCTGCATGTTCTTGTTTGCAGAAGTTCAGAGCACTGTTGAACAACTCGCCTTTAGCTTTGTAAACCAAGCCACTGAACAGTTCATGTTTTCAAAGCATAAATCAGGCTCATAGCTTGGATGCAACTGGTACAGTTACAACAGGGTCTGTTTAAATCAGCTCAGAAAGTGAAAGCCAAATAATGAATGAGCACAGAATATTAGGTTGGCAAAACTCCATCACAATGATTTGTTTTAGAAGATCTAGCTGATTTACAGGTTTGGGGCCTTCACTGGTGCTCTGTAGATTTAAGGCAAAATAGTTCAATAAAAATTATAGCTAACAATTCTGCTGATCCAGGAAATGTTCTAAGGCTGACAGTATATGATAGAGATATGTGAAACTGTGTTATATTCTAGCCAGTCCCATTATACTTTTGAACGATACAATCTACTGGAATTCCTAAAGTTTATTAAGCTTCTGGGGCATATTCTCAGCCCTGCTGCAAGCCCTTTGCACTTCAGTAGTGACAAAAGGGGTTCCTAATGCAGGTTTAGCAATATTTCTATGGATTTCCTGTTGGAGGGGCAATCTCTGAGTGGTGAAGAGCTGATGTAATGGCTCTACATCCTCTCAGTTCCTGAAAGAAAGCAAGCCTGGTCAGGTATCTCTCTCCTTCCCAGCTATCCCCAGCCACTGGAAACCAGTGGTGGTCAGACTTAAGCTGCTTTTAATTGTGCAAGGTGCAAAAATGGCCCCCATCACCAAGCCCCAGGAACAAGGGAAGGTGGTATAAATCACCTTCCTCCTACACAGCCAGATCTTGCACCAACACATCTCAGGCAGACCAGAAAAATCAGTGCCTCTGATTTTAAACTGATCTCTCTTACCTCCATAATTTCTTTGGGACTTCACCCCTTTCACATCAGGGAGAACAAAATAAAGACCTTTGAAAAGATTCATAGATAATAATTCAGGGAGTACAGCCTTTGAAAAGGTGCTTTCTTGGGCCTCATGTAATATTTCTTACACTGGGAATGAGGGGCTCACTGCTTTTCCCTGCAACGCACTTGTAATATGTTTTATTTTTGTAGTATCACCTTTTAACATCAAGCACTTATTTCTCAGAAATAGCTCTGTACTCACCCCTGACATGAAGGACGGTACATTTTCACCTGATTATAGTGACACCACTACAGGTATTTTTCACCATCATTAAAACGTTTCCCCCTCATTACTGATTATAATAAACTGGAATCTGTTTCTTTTGGTTATGTTAGATGCTGATGGTTAGGATAGAAGTGATCCAGACCCCTGAATTTATCAGTTTCTTCTGAAGGGACATGGTCTACATGCATTAATAGAGCTAATATTTTTGTTGTACCTTGCTCTAAGACAATAGAAATAGAAATTAAAATTATATTAAGGAAAAACAATAGATCAAATTCAGAACTGCTGTAAGCAGGTGCCACTCCAATAAGTTCAGTGTCAAGAAGCATGACTGTCTATAGCCCTTCCAATTTTCCATTTTTTAATTAAAATGAATACAAACTTAAGGAGCTGAATTCTGCCCTCAGTTAAACCCATGCCACACAGCTCTAGTCAACTGAGCTTTGTGGATGTTACTACAAGTATAATTTGGCCTACAGAGAACAAAATGTAATGGCCCAGAAGCCAACACAGAGGATTGGCTAAGGCTGTTTCAGAGAGTATCTTCTAAAATCAAACACTAAAAAAATGAGGTCTCATTAGGCCTATGAAATTAGCAAGAGGCGACAACAGAATATTACTTCAACTATGACATGAGAAACAAAGCGAGGGAGATCTCATAATATCCAGGATAAAAGTAAATTTTCTTTTTCACAGAAACATAGAATAACAGAACTGAAAGGGACCTCGCAAGGTCACCTGGTCCAGTCCTCTGCACTTATGGTAGGACCAAGCATTATCTAGAGCATCCCTGACAGGTGTTTGTCTAACCTGCTCTTAAAAATTTCCCATGATGGAGACCCCACTATCTCCCTAGGCAATTTATTCCAGTGCTTAACTATCCTGACAGTCAGGAAGTTTTCCTAATGTTCAACCTAAACTGTCCTTGCTGCAATTTAAGTCCCATTGCTTCTGGTCCTATCCTCAGAGGTTAATGAGAACATTTTTTCTCCTTGTAACAACCTTTTCCCCACTACTGAAACTACATACATGAAACAGTAGGTTATGCAATGACATTTCAGAACTATTCTTATCCTTTGGTTATCTGAAAACTAAAAATAAAATGCTATCTCAAAATATGGTCATTTTAGAAATACTATAAGCTATCAAATTATCCTATAAGCACAGCGCTCTTGTGCTTTCCTATTAAAATTAAAAGAGTAGATACACTTAATCCACATGGGAAACAAGTATGGAGTTAATCCTTTAAAGATATAGAGTGGCTAAGAAGCAATGGGCTTAATCTGTAGCAAGGGAGATTTAGGTTACATATTAGGGCTGTTCTACACTGCAGGAGGATTTCGGCAGCAATCGAAGGAAGATACGCAAAGTACTTAAAATATTTTCTGTATCTCCCTTTGACTGCCTAATGCCTACATGCCCCAGGGTCCCCACAGTGCTGATTCAATGAGAAAAACCTTCCCATCAAATTAGTGCTACGCTAGTTGCCTTGTAGGTCTCAACAAATCAACCTCCAGCTAACTCTGGGTTTGATCGAGCGCATCTAGACAGAAGCTCTATCAAACCCGCACAATTGATGCTACGCTGTCGGAGGTACAGTGTAGCCTAGCCCTTAGAAAAATCTTTCTAACAATAAGAATAAGTTAAACTGTGGAATAACATCTAAGAAAGGCTGTGGAATCCCCATTCCTACAGGTTTTTAAGAACAGTTTGGACAAACACCTGTCAGGGATGGTCTAGGTTTACTTGGTCCTGCCTCAGAACAGGCGGCTAGACTTGATGACTTCTCAAGGTCCATTCCAGCCCTACATTTTTACACCTTTATAAAATTGTGGACAACACATGACTATGCAGTAGGATACCTTAGTTTTAAATCAAAGCATCTTAAAAACTAAGTTTTAGCAGATTTTAGAGAGGCTTCGTAGACTGGGATTTGAGGATTCCAACTTACGTTAGTACTGTTTGATGTATGCTGGTTGCTGTATATTATATGTCTACTTTGGTCTACTGGAAAAAACATCTTTCTTTAAGAAAAATGTAGACATAAGCTGGTCTTTAGCAGAACAATACCATTCTGCATGCACATTGACCAACCATGCAATAGCATCTCCTGTGGTCTCCCATTGATTTCAAAGGAGATTCTATGAATCCGGGGACCTGACCCATGCGGCAGATCCAGTTGCAGGTTCAAAGAAGGTCTCATATGGCTTAATCCTTCAATGTACCTAGCATTTGGTCCCCAAGCCAAAGATGTATATTAGGAATGATTTATCATTAGTTCAAGGACAATTCACTTTTATAATATGTCATTCATGCAGAGAAGAAATGATGTTGGTAGCTGCAGGATATTCTTCTGCAAGTGTTTCACATTTTTCCAAGAGATACAGGACAAAGCAATTCAGAATAACTGCAACTCCAGACTACCTCAAAGCCTCCACTGATTTTATCAGGTACTAAGGAGCAACTGAAAAGAAACATTCAACACAGGTATATGGCAATCTTTGATGTACCTGACTTCCTTTATTAAATGGTCTTATAAGAATGAATGCAGAGGAAGGAGAGAAGAAGGAAAGAAGCTCCCAGCATTTGGCCTCCTTTGGCCAACAAGCATCATGTGTGAACAATGAATTCTAGACTAAATTCATTTTCGATGGAAAGATAAATATAGATAGGTTCCAATTCAACAAAGCACTTTAGTAGATGCTTAACTTTAAGCAGATGCGTAAGTCCTATTAACATCACAGGCTAAAATCTTGTCCTCGGAATAACTAGCAAATCAGTGTTTTAATATACAATTAAACTGAAAAACGTTTTCCTCTTAGAGAGTCTTTCGCTCGGTGTAGTCATTACAGTTTGTAACACTTTCAAGTTAGAAACAAATACAGGTTAGAGGCCTGGCTCTGCCATGCTTACTCACAAGAAGAGTCTTAAAAATTCATGGGAAACTTTGAATGGGTAAAGCCTTCTCAATTCAAGATCCTGCTCCTCTCATCACTTTGGTCAATCATCACAACATTTAAGGTCACTAACCTGTGTGGAGGAGCCCAGCAAAAGGAACTAGAAATAGCTTTTCACAACAAGCCCTGTGCCATCAGACAAGTTCCAGAGGGGTCGCTGTGTTAGTCTAGTTCAGCAAAACAAACAAGGAGTCCTGTGGCCCTTTTAAAGACTAAAAAGATCATCAAGCAGCTGATGAAGTGGGATTTTCTCCCATGAAAGCTCACGCGATGAATACATTTGTTAGCCTTTTAAAGTGCCACCAGACTCCTTGTTTGTTGTGCCATCAGAGTAACTGATGTAGCTTAATAAAATTGCTCTCCTATTCTGTTACTACTATATGTGACCCACTCCCGCTGAAGTCAGTGAGGGAATGTGCATACTACAGAATCAGATTAGGAAACCAGGTGGCATTTTGGCACTGAAAATATCTAACAAATTATCAAAAAAAGACAGCTGGATTATCTTCAGATTTGATCACAATTGAAACATAAAAAGATGCAACTCATCTACACGCAGCATCACAAATTCCCAGCAGAAAGACTGAAAAGAAAAGGAGCCTAAAAGAAGTTTCTCTGCCAGACATTGTTAACACAGTCCACTCATTTCTTTGACACCTTTCTCTTTTCTTTGTCTGAAAACCTAACTGGCAGTTTTCACCACCATGGGGATATGCCTTCCAACTCTTCCTGATGTGGTCAGGAAAAGAGAGCTAGAAGAAAGATTTTCCATGAATCTCAGTTTTTCTGAAGAATGGTAGCGCATTGTTTCTGGCTAAGTTGGGCAAGAATTTCCCAGATCCTTTCCTAAAGCATCTCCAAAAAGATAAACTCTGATCAATCAAGCCTCAGTTCTCTTGTCTCTAGCTTGTGCTACTTTTTATGATTTGAGACGCAACAGATTGCTAGCCTGCAATGTTTGGAAATAGTAGATGATTAAACACTCTGGCCAGGTGTAAATGCAACCTTTGTCTTCTGAATGCTGTGTGAGAATTGCCTTCCTCCTTGAAGTCCTCAGCTGGCACTGCTTGCATTCACAGTATTATAAAAGTTCCCTATTGCCATTACAGCCAAGATGACCTCCCCCTTTCTAATCTATGAATGAAGCTATGCAATATATATCACTAGATTTTCCTGAGTTAGAGCAAAAATGCTGAGCAAGCCACAAAAAATTTGAAAGAATGTGGCCTAGGAGTTGTGTGCGGATTTTTTTCCCTCCCTTCCCCTGGGGGATATTGCACGAGGTAAATAATAAAAAATGTGTAATGATTTACTAGGCTTTTAAACCTGAACTGAAGGTAAGTTTGCATTGCTGTTCCAGATAAATATTCCCACTGGCTTCTTTTTTCCCTTTTCCATGATTGTCACACCAGAGAGTCCCCCAATCCTGATTTCTCCTTTATTCTTCAGAGGTTTGGGCAACGTTCAGGTCTGACTTTTAGAGTCAAACAAATTAAACGGTTTCACAACCAAATAACACAAAACAATATTGAATACCTAGGTTTCCACTGAATTTCTGCTGAAAGGAAAAGACTTCACAATATAACACAGTAGAGAAAGAGAAAGCTTGCAAATAACGTGGATGTTGCATTATGCAATTAAAATGATAAACTGAGAGGCAGACAGCCCTGTGTCCATACTAAGCAGCATCAGCAGAGTAACCCCTAAGAGAGCCACTCTTAGAAGCTCTTTTATTTACTTTTTAAGGTAGAGTTCGCACCAAGAGGCATATGCTGTAGCAAGATTATTACTGAACAAATACCAGGCAGTGAAAGCACTCTGTGTATTTTCTCAGCACATTGGGCCTGGCTACTGTTCAAGGTGAAATTGAAGGTAGCTAAATCAATCTCCAACCATCTTTATTCAACTAAAGCCATTTTCTCCCTGTGCTTTTTGTTTATTTGAACTTTGCCTACCTACAGTCCACAAACCTCCCTTTATATTTGGTCTTCTGGACATGCCATAAAGCACAGGACTGTGTCACCTGCTATTGCCTCCCTTGAAACGATCTTTGGAAATGAAGTAAGTATACCAGAACCAACTCCTTTCTATTCTGGAATAGCATCCACACAGGGTGTTACACTAACACAGTTTATAGCAATGTAAGATATATATATTTTATGATGTAACTATAGCGCTGCTGGACAATATCCCTCTGCAGACAAGCAGAGACTTTTGAGTAAGATGTTTAGACTTCAGTAGATTTACCACAGTTAATGGGAATTTAAGTATTTGGGTCAGATGTACAGCCCTGATACGGTTGCTCAGTGTCCTTAAAGCCACTGTGAAACAGCTAAATGGGGATTCCCTTGGAACGGCTGGCATATAGAACAATCCCTAGCTGCCACAAAATGCCCTTGGGGCCATTACAGGTGGCTAAAAGTTAGATCCCTAAAGTAAAGTTACCATTGCCTTCACGTTCTTCTCAAGGGCTCCTTGGACAGGTCAGCAGACTGGTGCCATTATCCAATCACCACCACCTTATCCTACCAAGGTTATGTAAAAGCAGAACCCAGAATTCTGCTCATGCATATCAACCCATCCTCAATATAAGGGAATCCCCCGATTTTAGATCCCACTTCCTTATTGAGACATTTCATAAAAAGACCTACACAGACAAAGGAAACAAAATTGTGAAAAGCACCATGGTTTACTTCTGACATTGAGTACAATTAGATACATATGGAATGGGGGGCCAGCAAAAGCACATTTGCGGCTAAAGATGTGCAACTGCATGTATATCTGCCCATTTGCACAGGCAACAGTCAATTTAATTTGTACAAATGCCCATCAGCACACATAAATATGCTGATTTGCAGGTGTAACAGTTGTGTGCATATTTTTTGCAAATCTATTAGTGTTCATCTTTGGGAAATTTGATCCAACACATTGTTCTTATAAAAAAATGCAGTAATTTGAGAAATATTTGAAGGTCAAACTCAGTGGACTTGTAGCTGGTGAAGAAGACATTATATATAGATATAGATAGATGCAGGACCCAATTTTCACATACATAGACATGCAGTTATGAGCACACTAACATCTAATTTATGCAGCTACTGTGACTGGGCACACAAAGCAAGCAACTGCAAGTACAATGCATCTAATTACCCTGTTACTCATGCAATTCAGAATTGCACAAAGTTTAGGCGTGTAAATTACAAACATTTGCTTTCTAAAATACATTTAATTTTGTAAATGAAAATTAATTCTATAATCTAAACTTGTTTTATTTCTGTAAATCCTTTGACATTAGAAGTATGAAGCTATGAATCTTTTAAAATGTTTATACTATATTCATGGCCATGGTATCTGAGCACCTTAAAATCTATACATAGGTATATACTATACAATCTATACTTACTTATAAACCATACTGTTTAAAAATGGAAGATTGTTGAGGCTGCAAGCAGAACTGGTGGATGATGAGAGATCTAATGCATGTGGATTAAAAAAAAGGACAGGTTTTCCCCCACCCCCCATCAGCACCTGTTTCCCTTGATGTACACTACTTCCACCCAGCCTACACTCCCCAGAGACTTACATTATTGTCATTGTCCTCATGGCCAGACACAGCTAAACAGGATTCCCTTCAGGATCCATACACACTGCACTTCACTTCCCTGGCCACCTCTTCCATCCCACAGAGCCATAGCCATGGCAGTGCAGACTAGATTACTTCTATTAGACCCCCTGAGCTAGCCTGAATGAAACCATTTTACTTTGTTTCTTTCTTGTGTCCACTTCTTAGCAAACAAAATGTCTGGCAGATTTTATCCTCCTGTGGGTTTTTGAGATTTTTGTTTTTTGTTTTTCTGTTTTGAAAGACCAAGATAAACACCTTCTTTCTGTCTACAGAAATGGCAACTAAGCTCTATTTCAGCTAGATCATAAATGCAACATTATACTCAAGGCAAAATTTCCAGAGCCCCCAGGGAACATTTTCTTGCCTCTACCCCAGACTTGGGTTTGTCATACCTAGTGTTAAGCTGTCTTCCACAGTGAAGCTTATTTATATGAAGTCACATCAGCACATCTTTCTATCTAGCTTGTTCATCACGGCCACATCTAAGCCCCTACCATGTGCAATAACAATTACAAGGGCATTTCTCTCTTCCTGCCAGCAAGAATTATACCTGAATTTTGATTTGGTTTATTAGTATTTATGCTTTTGTTTGTTTTTCTGAGCACTCCAGAAGGCTTTGCTGCTGTTTGTTAAATCAGGAAGAGTGGTCAACACTTTTCAGGGGGCATTGATGCGACTTCAGTGGGGAGTTATAAGTGATAATCTGGCACAGGAATTCTGAAACCAGAGATATCAGAGATGATTCAAACTAGCAGGAGGCTGAGGATTGGAAGCAGGCAATGTAAGGAAGGAGATTAGTTGTCTCTGGTTCTGAAGGTAAAATGATCCTATGGGATGAAGTAGCAGCAATTGGCAATATAGATAACTTGTTTCAGGTGCATTCTCACACTTACAAATTAATAACTTTTCTCCTGATTATTTTCCTGTATATAATGGAAATTCTAATTACTATGGTCTGCCTCATAAGCTGTTTCATCCACCTGCTATTACCTCATGATACCTACTCCAGGTCTTTAAAAATTACTGCCAGATTATTCCTGCATCATTAATTTTTTTTCCAGGGTGAAGATTATTCACAGATCATCCTTCCTCTCCCACACTTTTTAGAAAATGTTTGCTTATGTGGAGGGTAACAGTTTAAAATGGAAATGGAAAAAAGGACATAACCTGGAATGGCTTAGGACACAAACAGTGCCAGAAGGAAAAGAATCTGTGCCTGTTTTTTTCCTGGCCCAGAAGTGTTCTAAAATGACATCCCTCCCAAGTGATAGCTCAGCACATGATTAGTCATTATTGACAGACCTACAGCCAATGAACTTTTTTATCTGGCTGGGGAGAAAATAGGAAGCGTCTTCACCCATGCAGACAGCATGTCTTCTCATGTTTTTATCCAACAGCTGAGCAATTAGAATCAGTCATAGAATAATAGGGCTGGAAGGGACCTCATGAGGTCATCTAGTCCAACTCCCTGCTAAAAGCAGGACCACTCCCACTAAATCATCCCAGCCAGGGTTTTGTCTAACTGAACCTTAAATATCTCCAAAGATGGAGATTCCACCACATCCCTAGGTAACCCATTCCAATGCTTCACCACCCTCTTAGTGAGAAAGTTTTTCCTAATATCCAACCTTGACCTCCCCAGCTGTAATTTGAAACCATTGCTCCTTGTTCTGTCCTCTGTTACCCTCGAGAACAGCCTAGCTCCCTCCTCTTTGGAGCACCCCTTCAAGTAGTTGAAGGTTGCTATCAAATCCCCCCTCAGTCTTCTCTTCTGTAGACTAAATAAGCCTACTTCCTTCAGTTTCTCCTCATAAGTCATGTGCCCCAGCCCCTTAATCATTTTCCTTGCCCTCCAGTCATACCAGCTCATATGTTAGAGGCAAGAGTAACAGGATTACTGTCTAACATCAGCCTTTCATCTGATAATGAAGGAGATAGCAACAAATTCAATAAACCAGAAAAGCCAAACAAATCCAAGTGGGAGTCCATTTGTTAATAAACTGAAGGTATCCAAGGAAAAATGTAGCTGATGAAGGTGATCACGGTTCTCTAGTGGCTGGTGAGGATAAAATACTCAAGAGGAAAACAGGCATCATAGCAAAGGAGGAGAGGGGACGACAAAAAGAAAGAGAAGAAAAATGTGTCCAGTTCATTTTCAGGAGACTAAAGTTTAAATGGATTTGCTTACAGCACCTTTTACATCCCAGGCATCCAGCAGTGTTTTGCAAAGCAAATGAGTGACTTGCTATGTGGTGACTGGACAGTCTGTTTTCCATATAGAGAGAACAGAACACGGACTTGCAGTATAGAGGATTTTATTTAGACTAAGGAAAACAACAAAAAGAGACAACTAATAAAAAAATATCCATAACAGAGAAAGCAGAGTGGTTCTGTCTCTTGGCAAGATCCTCCACCTTGAACCCCTAAGTAGTCTGGCCGCTCAGCAGACAGGCAGACTTCTTAAGTCTCATCAGTGCAAGAAAATTGCACAAATTTAACTAAATCCTTTTGAAACCTAGCATAGTTAAATGGGTACAACCCACTTGTGTGGAAGCTCTCAGTTCAGTTTAAGAGTACCTTATATCCACATAGCCAATATCGACACACTAACGTTATACCAGTTTCATTTCAGTTGGTTTAAAAAGTTTAGTTAAAACTTCTGTATTGATACCCTTGAACTTATTTAAATCAGGTTTCTATCAGCTTAATTTACAGTTGTGATTCATGAAGCCAGGTTTAATAGAAATGTGTTCATATAAAGACTTGCGCCAATTTCAATAAATCAGTTAAAAAAAAATCACACCTTTAGCTAAACCAGAGCAGCCTGTGTATAGGCCAAGTCTTAGGAATTGATCTAAGCTAAAATTATGTGAGACGCTCTTACTGCAAAAGAAGCATCCCCATGCAAGAGAGTTGCACTAGTTTAACTTAATCAGTTTAGAGGATGATGAAGCTAAATTAGTATAATTTAATAATAAATTAGTATGATTTTCTCATGTAGTTCAGGCCTTACCTTCATAGGAACAATATATAGAAAAAAAAGAATCATAGCTCTGTACACATATTATAAGTTCAGTTCTCCCTTTCACTCAAGACGTACCTCCTTGTCTGAAAGCAGAACTGAGACCTTCATGTCAAATAGTTGCTCATGTGCAGCCTAGGATATTTGGCTCTGTGTTAATGAGCAAAGGAATGTTGCCAGGGCCTTTGACGAAACTAAGTGAACCTTCTTCCAAAACTCAAACAAAACTTGGTTTTATATTCTAAAACTACATTAATTTTAATAATTACGTTTTATGGTATTCAAAAGCACACTAGCTGTGGTGATAAATGCACTGTCTAATTCTAGATTCAAGGAAAGAGATTGAGTTGGGGTTGGCCCTGCTTTGAGCACGGGGTTGTACTAGATGACCTCCTGAGGTCCCTTCCAACCCTAATACCCTATGATTTTATGGAAGAGACTCCAACAGTCGTTTTACAAATCCATTCAAGAGAACAATTTTCAAAACACAAAGGTTCAGAAATTTACAGCCAATTTCTTACTTCCTCTGACCCACTACTAGACTATGTAGCTAATACCTAAGTTGCTCTTATATCTCCAGAGGGAATGTCTAAAGTCCAATGAAGAACTCAGTCCAGTCAACTCTTGCTTTTGGATGGCTTTCCTCAGCTCTACAGAATATTACCTCTTTCCTTTCCATGAATAGTGTACACCTTTGGCAGCTTATCAGCTTCCTAGTACCCCTAAGCACTTAAGGTTGGCTGGCTGCCCATGGATAGCATCTCCTCCGTTGCTGGATTCCACTCAGACTGTGGCTGAAAAGAGAAATAGGGGGACTCTGTAGGGTAATTTTTGTGACTGATTGCTGCTCTCTCACTAACACTATCTCCTGTATAATTTCAGAACCCTTGTCATATATCACTTAGCAATTTTCCTTCTTCATTTCTTCAGAGAAATGTAACTTAACACTCAAACGTTAACCTTCTGGCTTGAAATTATTTCCCTGGCCTATTACTTAGCCATAGCCAAGCTTCTTTTCCTCCTCCCTCACCCTTTTGCAGAGGCCTTTCTGTCTGACTCAAACAGCTGCTTCTCTTTTACAAGACCTGTCTTCCCACAGCTGCACTAACAAGCCGTTCCAGGAGTCTGCCCAGTCTCCAAGGTTTTCTTTTGGCTCTCCATCTGGCCTGCATCGGTAGGTTAGTCCCAGTGCACAAAACAAGCAAGCTTTCACAAAATTTCTTGATAGCTACCCTAACTGTATTTCATTCAGTCCTGGACTTATGTATTGCTAGAGGAAGTGCAAGAATCTCTTAGGAGGGATTCAGTTTCCTCAGTGTCCTGCTGACCTTCCCCCAGGAGGGACTCACTGCTGAATCCCTGTTCTCATAAGATCCCCTGATGCTCCCCACTACCAGTGAGGTTGTCGTTCTTCTCCCCTCATTCACCTCTTTTCTGTTGGAAAATGAAAACTGTACTTTATGGCTGCAGTTCCAGTTCCAGTTCCTAGACATACTGGTCTAGGGGGCCAGTGTGTAAATCAGGGGGCCTGGCTTCTATTTCTAAGCTCTGATGTTGCCTTACATTGCGCTCCTGTTAACCAACCCCTAGAATATTTACCCACCTCTGAGATGTGTGGGACAGATGAAAAGGGTTACATCAAGACAATATCAAGTGTAGTCATGATGTTTGCCCATCCCCAGGATTGGTTCCCATATTACTGGAATAAAGAATTAAGGATATTTTACTGTCAGGCACAAAAATGTGACTCAGGACTGATCCACATTGCTGGGGGATTTTAGCAGCAATTGAAGGGCAATACACAAAGTACTTAAAATATCTTGCCTATCTCCCTTTGATTGCCTAAGGCCTGCTCACCACAGGGTCCCCACAGTGCTGATTCAACAGGAAATGCCTTCCTGTCGACTCAGCACTACGCTACTTGCCGCGCAGGTCTTAACAAAATCAACCTCCGGATAATTCTGGGTTCAACTGAGCATGTCTTTACAGAGGTTCAATCAAACCCGCACAATTGATGTTATGCTGTTGGAGGTGCCACCGACAGGGTAGCCTAACCTTAAGAGTCATAGAATACAAGTAATTAGAGATGGAAAGACTTAAAACTCATCCTGTCCACTCCCCTCCAGGATTTCACCTATCCCACCCACAGTAAGATTTAAAGACAATAAAAAGGAGGGATTCATAATTTCTTGGAGTACACTTGACAATTGCTGTGCATCTTTATATCCCTCAATGATTGCTCCACAGCTCAGTCCTGTGCTCTCACAGTATGGACCAAGCCCTGTTCTTAGGGCCCTAGTCAAGTATTTAGATTGTGCATTGAGAAGTTGCTTATAGTCTGTTGGGGACAGAATCTTTCCCCCTCTCTCCCCCCCCCCCCCCAGTCTGGGAAGCAGCAGTTCCTGTTATCTCCGAGCTGTACTAAACTCAAGAGCCAGTACAGCCTCTTACCAAAGGGGAATAGCCAATGAACGACACAATCAGGAATATTTCTTAGCATGCAAAAACTTTTAGGAATGCACACATTAAATAATTTTCAGATTATATGGTAGGTCTTGTCCAGCTATAATATCCATAGGCCAAATTTCTATCTGTTTTGCTTTGCTTCATGGGGCAAACGTGGGTCATGGGGTTCAAACAGAGGTTGTGACCTTAGTGGAGTGCGAAAGGTAAGGGAGACAGAAAGATGTAGGAGGAGGGATAATGGAGAGAAGTCAAGATGGAAAAGGACAGTAGGAAAGCTTAGTATTGTGACTGAAGGAGGCAGAGGTCCAGCTGTAGATGTCTAGGATGTTGTTGGGAGGTTGGGGGTCTGAAAGCTTCTGTTTCTGGAGGAGAAAGCGACTAAAGTGAGGTCTAAAGTTTCTCCCATTGTTCCAGAACATGTGAGTAGGGTGTGGAGGTCAGAGGGTGGTATGGTGACCAGAGGTCCTGATTTTATAGGAACAGTACTGACATTTGGGGCTTTTTCTTAGATAGGAACCTATTATCCCACATCCCAGTCCTGATTTTTTACACTTGCTAGCTGGTCACCCGTGTTGGTAGAATGGTGAAGTCTCTGATGGCAGGAGAGGCAGCTTGGTCTAGTAAATAAGGTGCTGGCACTGGGAGTTTGGAAACCTGGGCTCTATTACCTGCTCTGTTATGTTATCTTGGTGAGTCACTTCACCTCTACTGTCTCTATGCAGATAGCAAGCATCTCTGAGGGACTGTCTCTTATCCTGTGTGCGTACACTATTCAGAACAATGGGGCGCCAAATCTCCACTGGAGCCTCTAGCCAATACCTCTGAACAAATAATAAGAAAACAATGACAGAGGCTGTGAAGTACTGGGCGTACCTGTAACTCATTACAGATAGATGATGATGACGCTGATAATTTTTGGATACTAGAAGGAAAGTATGAGGAAGGCGATGCATTCAGGCTGACAACTTTCAGCCAAATGCTTTTGGAAATGGCTGAGGCAAAGAAGAAAGACTGGCAAACCCCAATGGGGCTAGGAAAACTCCAAGGACAGGGGACACCATTTAAACTCTCCATCCCGTCACCTTTATTCACCAAGGCAGAACGAATAGTAAGTCTGTAAGCATAAAGGGGTTTTCACTTTATCCAGTTTCATAGTTTTCTTTGGAATGTACTTTTCTGGTTTTTGAATTGTAGCTAAGAACTACTGAGCTACACAACTTTAAAATAATGTTTTCCTGTCCAAGTCAGAATACATCAGACAGTAACTTACTATCCTGGAGCCGGGACTACTCTTGGGATGGAGGAGGAGGGCAGAGGCAGCCAGGAAGCCAGGGTGACAGCCCCAGGCCCCACACTTCTCTGGGCCCCACAGGGCTGACTGGCACATGGTGCGGCTTCCAGTGCAGCCCTCCAGGGCCACAGGCTGGCAGTCATCACTCAGTTATGCAATTGTCATACAGGCAAGTGGTTGATATTCTCAGCATAAAATATCTACAGGTTATAATGACTACAGATTATAATTGGAGTCAGTCAGAAAGTGGAATTTCCATTCTGCAGAAAATTCTGACATTTTGCGAGAAGGAACGAAGAACAGAAAGATGAAATTTCTCATAGAACAGAACTTTTGAAATGTTTTGTTTCGATGAGGGTGAAACCTTTCATTTTGATGTCAAGTCATTATAATATCTAATATTTCATATCTTAAATATAAGATTTACATTTATATTTCAATATAAAAGACTAAATCAAATTAACCAAATTGATAAAGCTGACATCATTATCAAATGAAAAAGTTGAAACAATTCTTTTTGACCTTTTCCCATTGACAGTGTTATCAAAATCAAGTTGGTCCCATGAAAAATTCTTATTTCAATACAACTGCTTTTCCAGTGGAGAAGTGTTTGAAAAAGACAAAAAAGTTTTGACTAGCTCTAGTTATAGTATGTAATAATGAGGTTATTACATACTGCTAGGTTGCATATTTCTTAATGTCTTTTTATTGTCCGTTTACAGGTGAGAGTCAGATCACATGGGTATTATTGTTCAAGAAGTGCCACATGGAAAGGGATTTCAAGATTCCCCAATTTGGGGGAAAATATATATATATGGAAGATTCCCCAAGGAAAAATATAAAGGACAAGGCTCCAGCTGTTGAGATCCTGCACAAAATAGCGTTCCCAAGCATTCTTTCAGATTCTAAATGACCATTCAGTTCAATTATGTGTGCACTTATTATTCACTATTCATGTGAATAGGTTTTTGTTCACATGGCTGTTTAGGGATATTCAGATATTCTTCATGTTAATATATATATTTGCATACACCAGAGTGTTTGCTATTCATGATTTGCAGTTCCTTATTTTCCTATTTAAAAGTTTCAGTAATTAAATAAAGGAATAGGGACAATTATTTATGATGAACATTTCACAAAATAACTAATATGCTGTACATTGCTTATCACAAACACATGGTAAATATTTCAAAAGAGTACACACAGACATCAGGATTGGTACACAAACAGAAAACTCAACTTATTTCTCATGAATAGTTTGACCAGGTTTAGATCAGCCATTAGTTCATAAATTATAGAATTCTGCCTCCTTCCAGCAGTGACTAATAGCTAACGTTCAAGAGAAAGGTTAAAAAAAGCATACTGTATCTAAGTAGGTGTGTTATCTTTGCACAATGAGCCATACACACACACGCCTGCCCCCCTGTTGGTTACAGATCAACTCTGTGTGGGGGCGGGGAGGAGTTACATAAAATGAGTAGGGACTAGAAAAGCGTTTTTTACCTCCCTGTATTATACTAGAATGCTTGTGTCGCCTGAAGATTTTTAAAAGGATGCTGAAAACTGGAGTACATGCAGGGAGAGCCACAACCTCAATTAGAGGACTGGAGAAAATACTTTGCAGTGTCTAATTTATGAAAAAGACAGTTGGGAGGTGACTCAGTTATGGTGTGAGAATCTTCACGAGGAGAAGATGCTGGTGACTACAGAGCTTTTTCAAATAGCAGAGAATGGCATAAAAAGAACCAATGGTTTCAAGTTAAAGCCCACCCAATTCATATAAAAATAAGGCTCAATTTTTTAACAATGGAAGTGATTAGAAACTGGAACAAATT
Organism: Pelusios castaneus; assembly: GCA_007922175.1. Classification (NCBI taxonomy): domain Eukaryota; kingdom Metazoa; phylum Chordata; order Testudines; family Pelomedusidae; genus Pelusios; species Pelusios castaneus. The sequence goes on from ML685766.1 coordinate 15,912,054, forward strand.
GCTGGGGGAAGCTGTGGATTTTCCATTCTTTAATGTCTTCAAATCAAGACTGGATGACTTTCTAGAAGATACAATTTAGTCCAACAAGTTCTTGGGAACAATCCAGAGTAATTGGGGGAAATCCTATGGCCTGTGATATATGGGAGGTCAGACTAGACTAGATGAATCTAATGGTCCCTTCTGGCCCTAAAATTTATGAATCTATTAATAATGTTGGCAATAAAAAGAGTTCACCTTTATTAATAGGGATATTTTGTACGTTTCCAAGGAACTCACTTTTGCTAGTTGCTATCAGTTGTCTGTTTTTCCTTCTGATTCTTGTTTTTTGAAGTAATTAAAATTCCTGTTGGAGTCTTCTGAAGGAAAAAAAATTGTGAAATTATTGAACAACTTTATCCATTTTCAATACACCATTTTCATGTAATTTTTCACTGCACAGCCTAGTGCCATATACTTGTTAGGACACCAGTTTTCCCAGCTGTTGTCATTCTAGATGCAAAGAATTAGTCACCAAGCAGACAGGAATTTACAGTCTTCAGAAAGAAATCATTCCTCTACATTATTTCATGATCTTTTCAAATATTTTTCATGACAAATGGGGTGATAGCCACAGGGACATTTTTCACAAATTCCATATCAGTTGTTTAGGTTGTCATAAAGCTGACGTGTCAGCAGCTATTTACAAAGTTATTTGCCTCTTACAAAGAAGTGGCCAGAACCGGGGAATTGTTCTATTGGTGGTGACTGAAGAATGTGAAAATGTGGCCAGACGCAAGGCCCTGAGGTTTAACGTTAGTATCATGCTTCTATTGATAAATTTGTGATACATACTATAAATTAAAGGACCTGCTAATGGGACAACTTTTAACCCTTCTCCATTTAAAAAAAAAAAAAAAAAATTCTCCTCACCCTGCACTCTCCTTTAAAGCTTATTTTCCCACAACATTCCCAGTCTTCCTAAAGGGGTGAAAGAGATGCACCAGTCTTTTGAATTTAGTCCAGCATGGAGATATCAGCCAACTGAAACATTCCAGTGCAAATCTGGGTTCAGATTCTAATCCCAGCATCATTTTGACCCATCTTCATTGTTAACAGAGTAAATGTTATGTTTAACCTATGTTGATGGGCATTTGAGCTATTTGGATTTTAAGTTTTTTATGTTAATGATATTGTCTTGGTTCTGGGCCTACAGAAGTTCTGCAAAGAGGAATACACCACCATTCCAGCTGCATAAATCTGTGTTCACCAACTCTTCAATGAGGAAACTAATCCTTATTGAATGCTTTGCAGTTTGTTAGTCCAAGGTATGCTGACAGCAATAGAGTACCTGTTGTATTTACACAAAGCCCTTCATTTTTTCTTCCCTCCACTCAATCTGGTTAGAGAACATCTTCCCTATCAAGAAGACCTCTATTATGACTAAGGCAGAAGGCCAGCGATTTAGTCAGTTTGTATCATGTGCAATGATTCAACTGTTTTAATGAATAGAAGGGCCTTGACGACTGTGATGTCACAGATAAGAAAATGTGGAAAGCAGCAGATGTGTGACCTTGTCTCTCTCATTACTGCATTTTCCTCTGTACAGTACATTGTTGATTTTCAAGGTTTTCATACAAGAAAAGGAGGAGAGAAAGAGAGAATTATTAGCATAATTAAAAAGTCCAAACCATGGAAAAGTGCTCCTTTGGTACAATCCATTAGCATTAACAAAACTTAAAACTATAGCTAGAAAAAAAGCATCCATCCTGTGCGAAATTCCAATCTTTTAAGATTTGTTTTTGTCCCAAATTGGGATGAAAAGTCTCAATATTGAAACAGAAAAGACAACAATCCAGCAAAGTTCAGAAGAATGCAACTCACAAATATTGAAATGTTTTATTTTGACCTTTTCAATCAAAACAACATTTATACCTTTCTCTATTAAAATGTTCTGCTTTGACATTAGCTTGTTTTCCCTGGAGCTGCCTAAGTGGATGTGTAGTTTCCACATTGCACCATAGCCAGTAGCTCCTATGATGCATCAGAGGAGAGACCACATTGCATCATGATAGACGTAGTCCAGCCAGTAAGCCCAGCCCACAGCAGAAGTGATGAACCTGAGGCACCCAAACCATCTCCCATGAGATATAGTAGCAGCTGAGGCAAATACAGATTAATGTAGAACTGACCCAAACTTAAATGTTTTAGTTCAGTTTGACAAACAAATGTTTTGCTTTCGTTGTCCTTGACCTGAAATGAAAGAGATTGTGTAGATTTCCCAATGTAAAAATCAATTCAGTTCTCCCACAGGAAAAAAAATTAATGTTGTGCACACTGTATTGGCCATCAAAATAGTTTTCTTGACCAGCTCTACTTAAAGGTGAACTTCACCATCATGCTTGGAAACAGGGGTCAGGGGGTTGCAAATGTAAGACATACTATGGCCACACAAGCACTATAAAGGGAAACAGTCATAAAATCATAGAATAATAGGGTTGGAAGGGACCTCACGAGGTCATCTAGTCCAACCCCCTGCTAAAAAGCAGGACCACTCCCACTAAATCATCCCACCCAGGGTTTTGTCTAACCGAGCCTTAAAAATCTCCAAAGACGGAGATTCTACCACCTCCCTAGATAGCCCATTCCAATGCTTCACCACCCTCCTAGTGAGAAAGTTTTTCCTAATATCCAACCTTGACCTCCCCAGCTGTAATTTGAAACCATTGCTCCTTGTTCTGTCCTCTGTTACCCTCGAGAACAGCCTAGCTCCCTCCTCTTTGGAGCAACCCATCAAGTAGTTGAAGGTTGCTATCAAATCTCCCCTCAGTCTTCTCTTCTGTAGACTAAATAAGCCTAGTTCCTTCAGTCTCTCCTCATAAGTCATGTGCCCCAGCCCCCTAATCATTTTTGTTGCCCTCCACTAGACTCTTTCTAATTTGTCCACATCCTTTCTGTAGTGGGGAGCCCAAAACTGGACACAGTATTCCAGATGCGGCCTGACCAGTGTCGAATAGAGGGGAATTATCACATCCCTCGATCTGCTGGCAATACTCCTACTGATGCACCTAATATGCCATTGGCCTTTTTCGCAACAAGGGCACACTGTTGGCTCATATTCATCTTCCCATCCACCATAACTCCCAGGTCCTTTTCTACAGCGCTGCTACTTAGCCGATCGGTCCCCAGCCTGTAGCAGTGCATGGGATTTTTCCGTCCTAAGTGCAGGACTTTGCACTTGTCTTTGTTGAATCTCAAGATGTTTTTAAGGGATTTTACTGTTGGTGAAAACTCCTGGACTGACAGCTGTGAAGAATGGCATCTCTCTAACTACAGCACAGGTACCCCAAATGCAGTAGCTTGCCATTCACAGCCCCAGAAAGAAACACACTGCAATTCTTATCAGGATGATGCACATTTTTTGCACTCAAGGTGGCAAAATGTCCACTGACTGCCCTCCTACCAAGATTTTGACTGAAAATAACAATACTAAAGGACAGATCTAAGTCTTTGTCCATTAAAAAAAAAAAAAAGCAAAAGCGAAAGGAGCTCACTCCAGCCACAATAGTAATTAAGTGATCCAGGGACAGGGAACAAGATAGAGAGCATGAGACTGGGCAAAGGGAAAAAGCTAGTAAGCTGAAATAGGCAAATACGAGTGGTCAGATGGCTCAGGCTGGGTGCCTGGCTAGACACACTGTTCTGGCTCCAGTGACTGTGATCCAAGGACAAAATGAACTGAAGAGAATGTTCTGGCACATGGGTATATAGCCAGGACATGGATTCTAACACAGTGCTGCAGTCAGCACTATACCCTTTGCCTCCTCCTTTTCCCTCGACTGACAGGGCCAAATTAGCCTTTCCCTTAACTAAGTTTGTCTTGTGTAGCTTTGTCGGCAAAGAAAGAAAGGAATCAGTGCTCAACTGCCGAGGAATACGTTAGAGTCCCTGAGTAAACTGTCACTTTCTAGCCTTTTTGTATTCTGAGAAATGTTTGGGAGTTTTTAATCAGTGGCGTGATTGCTGCACAAAATGCTAAAACCCACCTACCCACCTTTCGTTTTAGAAATGTGACCCTCTCTCCCCAGAATTTTCATCTTCTAGTACAAACAGGATGACTCTTGGATTCGACAATGGACAGAGACCTGGACTGAGTAAGGGAAAGGGGAAACCTAGGTGAAGTCAAAAGAGATAGCAAGATAGATCAAAGGGAGCCTGGAAAGGTCAGAAGAGGCCTGGCCAGGAAACAAATGAGGCTTGAAAAAGAAGGTCAAGACAGGGACAGAAGTGCACACACACAACGACGGGTGCAGAACACAGTCAAGAGAGGGCAGGATGAAAAAGGAGGGCTATTTTAGGGGGACAGGAGACATGACCGAAAGTTAAATGAGAGAGAGGAGCAAACCAAAAAGAAGAAAAAAAAAGAGAAAGGAGGAAGAAAGAAAGAAAAACAGAACAAAGCAAACACCACAGGTAATTTGTATCTTTATCATGAAAATGATTATTTGCAGTGTTGTTATAACCGTGTTCATCTCACAATATTAGAGGATCAAGAAAGGTGGCTTGAAGAAGAACTCATTGTAAGCTCCAAAGCTCGACTCTCCCTCTCAACAACAGAGGTTGGTCAACTTGACCCTCATGAAAATTATAGGAGCGTCCTTTTGCACCAGTACAAGTAAAGCTGTATCCCAAATGTTCCCAATAGAGAACACAATTTGGAGACAGCTATAATTTGTAATATGTTCTGGAAGACAAGAGGGATGCCAGCCTTCACTTTGAATTCCTCGGCTTTTGTCAGTCACTGCCCAAAGGTTAACCTTCATTAAACGTAGCCTGTTTTGTGTTAGTAACGTACCAAACTTCAGGAGCAGTCTTTAAAGATTAAAAAGGGCTTCAGGCTGGGGCTAGTCAGTGTTTTAGAAATGAGTAGTCCATGTCTGTGTTTGTTTTTTTCCCCACATGCTGGCTTTGTATTAAGAACTAATGAGAACTTCAGAACTTTCACTAATACATAGGACACTGCTTTTTGACCTTGCAGATAATCATGAGCCAAATTGAGCAGCTTTTAATTGTCGGCTCTAATGTGCATTATCAGTCTGCGCTACATTTAATGAGACGGAAGATTATGCTGAAAACTTTTCAAGTATTTGTTTACTTACTACAGATAGAATGATTTCAGGTACCGCTACGTTCATGGGGTACCTTGAGCTGAAAGCAGGGAATAGGAAGAAGACAGCAGAAGCCATAAGGTTGAATTTGGTTGTACAGAGGTATTCCAATTTGGGGTTTCAGTCTGCACATATGTACACATAACATATATGCAAACTGAAATGCAAAATGTCTTTCATGTTTCGTTGTATGTATTATCTATAGCTAATGTACGGAATTTAAGATCTAGACTTACCAGTAACTATTCGTACATGCTGGAAAAGCATGATATTTTTTTCCAATCAACTTCCTTATGATCAGATTTGGTCAATTAACATGGTGCTTATAGTGGAATCACTTCTACTATAATAATTCTGGTACCGTGTTTTACACTTATATCTAAATGATCCTATAAGACCCCAAAATGCATCACAAGCAACACACCTGTCGAGCAGCTCTGACCTGCTGCCAAAGTGAAACCATCTCCGTGGTGGATCACAGAGCAGCTGTTTCACAATGCACAGGAACGCAGGACAAGCAGACCAAGAGGCAAAGAGTGCCATCACCAAAGGAAACTGCAGGAAGTTTAGGGCATCTCTTTTACATCTGCCCCAAAAGATGTAAAATTGACTCAACGCCACTAGGATACTGAGTGGCTACAGCAGCGTGAACCTTGCCAAAAGAGTGTGCTGCAAAGTAAGAGTTGGAATAAGTAATAAAAAGGTTATGATTAGATATTCCGTTAATAAATAAAGGCAACCACAACAAATTTAGAGATGGTTGGTGAAATAGATGAGGTGACTGGGCTGGGAAGCAGAAGAAACCTGTAGTCTATTCCCAGAGCTGCCAGTGAACTGTCTTGTTTTTTTAGAGGCTAGTTTACACCTAGGCAGGACTTTGGTGGCAGTCAAAGGTAGATATGCATAGTACTTAAACACTTTGTGTATCTCCCTCCAACTGCCTACCACCTACTTACTACAGTGTCTTCAGTGTGCTGAGTCGGAGGGAAATGCCCTCCCTCTGACTCAGTGCTACTCCTTCTGCAAGGGTGGTCTTACAAGATCAGCTTCTTGATCCGCTGAGTGGGTCTTCACAGACCCAATCAGTTGATCCAGAAGATCAATGACGGCCGCAAATTTGCTGTCATCAGTGAAGACCTGCCCTTAGATTGTGAATTCTTCAAGGAAGGGACTGTTTCTCCCTTTTTTTGGTGTGTCACTCCTAGCATTATTTGCCCCATCTTGGATGGGGCCCTCTGGGTCAATGGGATCTCAATCAGGAGTACATGTACTCCTGGGAGTACATAGAGATCTTCTATGGGGTACATCTACTAGATATTTGCCTAGTTTCACAAGCTGCATGGATACAATGCCTTAGCAAAGTCAGTACAAAGTAAAATTTCATACCAAGAATGACTACTGTATGCATCATACACTGAAATGTAAGTACAATCTTTATATTCTAGTTGATTTATTTTATAATTATAAGGAGAAAATAAGCAATTTTTTCAGTAATGGTGCATTGTGACACTTTTGTAATTTTTGTCTGGTTTTGTAAGCAAATAGTTTTTAAATGAGGTAAAACTTGGGGAGTAAACAAGACAAATCAGTCTCCTGTAAGGGGTACAGTAGTCTGGAAAGGTAAAGAGCCATGGCTCTAGGTGCTCCCATGGAACAAAAAACAAAAAATTGGACCTAACTCTTATACAGCATTTTCCATCAGTCAGTCTCAATGTGCTGCACGAAGGAGGTCAGTATTGTATTGGTAAACAAAGTAAGTGTTGAAAAGTAAGATTTCCTGTTGTGTGGAGGAGAGAGAGGAGTTAGTGCTGTACTAAAAACCAGGCTGTTGTGTCTTTCTGAATTGCATTTTATTGTTTGGCTTAGTGAAAAGGAAAAATATATGACTATAAGGACAGGACGCACACCTACATACCCTTTATATATTTCATAAAACAAAAAGCATAATCTCTCAGAGTACGAAAACACAGTGTATGCTGTGTTAAAGTGAACATACATTAATGCAGCTAAATTATGGCAAGCAAAAAGAATAAAAGCTCAGAGAGGTGATGTAAAAACCTAGGGTTGATAATTCATCAGAGAACAACGTGTGCAGAGACCTATCCATGTCCGAGTTGGAAAATACACTTTCATCACAGCCGCCAGATCTTTAAAAAGCCAAAGGCTCAAGTCAAATATTAGGAAGGAAGAGGGGAAAGAGGGATTTCTGAAGTACAAAAGAATCACATTTTTCATGAAGTGTTTGCCAAAGTGTGAGGAGAGCCCCTCTGGGAAGTGTGAAAACTAGCTGAGGGAAGGGTCATGGAAGATGTATAAATTCATGTGGGAAGGCCTTTCATACTACACGATGGGGTTGCAATCAGTTTCTTTTTCCTGAAAAGAGAGAACTTTTAAAAGTCGAGACAGAAACATTGACTTGGGCAAATCAATAAACAAAGTATCATCAAATAAAATTCTTTTAAAAGGATTGTTATCCTTTAGAATAAATTTTGTGAACTGAATGATATTCTCTCGAATGCTTTGTGATACAAGGCAATCCCTCTTGTGACAGAAACTACTGTGGTAGTGTGCCTAATATTTTATTACACTTCTGTTAAAGTCTGGAATTTCTAATACACGCAGTAGCCATTCTGGTCAAATGGTTATCTACAAGTATAGCAAAGCACACCAGAGGGGGCATGATTTGTAAATGTGATGTGCTCTAACTGTCCCAGGCAAACCCTGCTAGTGTGCTCTAAAAACAGTGTTTCCCAGTCTGTGGCCCGGGGGCCAAAAGTGACCCTTGGGGACTTTTGAAATAGCCCACAGCTACCCTCCTGCTGGCTGCAGAAGGGAGCCTTTGCTTAAGCATCCAGATGGAGTGTGTTGCCGCAGTGCTCCTTCCTGCAACCAAGAGGATGGGAAATAACTGCTCCCTTCCCCCTGGCTGAAGCAGGGAGCCTAGAAAGCGCTCCACCTTGGGCCACCGATCCTGGGGTCCTTGCTGGAGTTAGAGGGAGAGCAGCACTGATCTTCCATCTCTCTGCAGAAGGAAGCCACTACCTAGGGACCCAGCTGGAACACACAAGGCTACAGGACGCATGCGGTTTTCCTGCAGCAGTCATAGAGGAAGATCAGCGAGGAGGCAGACTGCTTTTCGGGGAAGGCCTGCTGGTGAAGGCTGGTGGTCCTTCAGGGCTGTAAAAATGATATCTGTGGCCCTAAGCCAAAAAAGGTTGGGACTCACTGTTCTACAAGGTTCCTAATTGACAGACTATATTAATGGGAACTAGAATGCACCAGCAGGATCCACATCCCTCTGAGATACTTTGCAAGAACTGGTAGATAAGCCCCGAATGGGATGTTCTATGAAGCAAATGTGTCAGCTCTTTAAAGAAGGGACCTTTTTTTGTTATGTGTTTGTAGAGTGCCCAGCCCGATAGAGCCCTGATCCCTATAAACAACCACAAACCAATCAATACAAATAATGCTCAATATTTTAGGGAACAATATTGCACTGAGCATCAAAATGGATGAGTCAAGAAGGTCTTTTCCCTCTCTAATTTCTATGATCCTTTAAGATAAAGTTTATAATCAATGGAGAACGTCTTGGAGTCTGAATCTATTGGCTTAACCTAGTTACAATTTCCGTCACTACTGAAATTCTGGTTGCTACTCCCACCTCCCCAGTGTGTCTGTGCTGAAAGGTAGCTACAGAGAGAATATGACTAAATCCAAGGCTTTTATAACAGAAAATACAATTAAGTACCTACATCAGTTGACCCCCTTTTGTCTGTGCCAATTCCTTCCCCTCCCATTCTCAGCCCTAAATTAACAGCAAGTTAGATTAAAATAATAATAAATCAACTGCAAATGACACTGATTCACACCAGGAATCATTTGGTTAATCATAATCTTTCCATTTTCCTAGCTGCGCTGTTCCTTGGGACTTGAGTTAACAATTCAACAAGCATGTCCACATCTTAGCTTTGAGTGACTGCATTGAAACTCGCACAAACTCAAACAGAAGCCTATAAAAAGAAAAGACTTATCATGTTTGGGGGAGGTGGAGAGAGAGAAAGAGAGGGAAGGAAACAATACACATCTGAGTGGAATGAGTGTTTATCTGCTTGCCATCAGAACAGGCTAGTCATGTTGTTTTTCTTTCTGTTCAACAAGTGAGCGGGTTACGGTGTACAGTACCAGGCAGTGCAAAAGCCTGTGGTTGTGTCCTTCTGTTTGTATGGTTTGTTGACATAAGGTGGAGTTCAGCTTATAGTGATGTAGGCAGTTTCCTGCCCCCGTTTCTGATATCCATAAATCAGAGCGACGTTAGCGACGCTTTGTCTAGAGGTCCCGTGTTTGTACTAAGTCATTTGTTAAAAACTGAACTATATGCCCAACTTGGCAGCAGCAATACTTTCACCCACATTTCCTGATAGACTTTATTATATAGTAAACATCTTACTAAGACTTAGATCCTGGAGACCCTTCCTCACCTGGGTAACATTTTCTCACACGTAGTCCTAATGAATTCTTCATCCTCACAACTAAGGGTTTGCAGGCTCTGATGCTTAAATGTTACTTATGGAGAACAATTATTTATGAGAGATCTGCCACCTATAGAAGAGGACGTGGAACGAGGGCAAGCAGAAATCCAGAGTTCCATTGACTTCAGCTGCTGTAAATCGTCATAGCACTTTGGCAATCTGGCCTTCACAATGAAAATAATAATAAATCACACGCCACACCATCCTTCTGTTGGGGTGTGTACATTCAGTGAGGAAGACTTCAAACTAAGCCAAACCTTGGATTCCATGTACACAGGCCTATTTTTTCAGTCTGCTTGTCACAGCAACCCATTCAATAATACGGTCAGACAATTACATTTTTTGGTGTGTGGCTTCTACAAAGATCTCATGAAGCACAATGGGTTCACCAAAGGACATGTCTTCGGAGGGAGGTGTGTGAGAGTGCCTCAGGACAGGCCATCAGGAGAGGCATGAAGTGGGGTAACTAACAGCAGGAATGAAGGTCTGCTAAAGAGCTCCATGGATGTAGGCAGCACAGAGGTGTTTTGGAAAAGACTAAAGCAGAATGAAATGAAATGGCTTGTTTCAGAAAGCTGGCACAGCTTCAAAGGGTTGACCTGGGAGACACAGAGGCCTGAGAATAGACGCTGAAGAAAGTATGGCACCAAAAGCCACTATGTGAAGACAGGGAAGATGTATAGGCCTTGTTTATAGTAGGCCGAAAAAGGTGAGCTTCGGTCTCATTCCAAGTTCACTGTGAATGACAGATTAGCTAATGCCACACACAATATGCTTTCAGAGGCAGCTGGAAGCAATCCTAGATATTGGGCCTTGTTTAGTGGTGTTTAGTGTGTGTATTGGTTGTGGACTGGAAATGAGTCTCAATACTGGATGAAGCCAGAATAGGTCTCTCTAGCATGCTTTCTCCCTAGTGTGAATGGAAAAGTCTACTCATCAACTGAAGTGGTTTTGCTGGTCCTGTGTGTGTCTGGCAGTCACAATACAGCAAGCCAAATGTCACAAGGAATACTCTGTCTCCTGCACTCATTTCTCCCTTGTGCTATGCCTCCCATTATGCACTTGTAATTCAGAAGGCCTGTACTGGTATTTATACCCCAGCATGTAGCATTAGCACACACCTCATTGCAAACCTCTAGATGTGAGCTGTTGGTTCAGTGAACTCTCCTGCTACCTGTGTTCATAGGGATTTAGCAGCCACTTGGGCAAGGGAGACATGAAAGTGATCTGAAGCACATTGCAGCTCAGGTTAAGTGCAAATCCAAGAGGATTTCAGACAAATTTGCTAAACCGGGATTCACAAAAGGTGTCAGGCAAAAAGAACACTAGACATGGGCAGCTCAGAGCAAAGAAAGAGACAGAGGGTAATTGCTGGGGCTCCTTTCTAAGTAGGATGGCCACATATTTTTGAAAGCTGGGAATGTTCCTGCTTTCAAGATCCGTCCTGCTGCCCCTGTTAATTTTACAGCAAAACAACACTTTGGCCTGTTTTGTGTACACTCCTGCACACTGGCCACCTGAATGAACCATCACCCAACTAAGCTAGTCAAACTGATGGTCTGAGAGCAGGGGAGCTTCAGGGACCTCCCTGATGCAACTCTGATCTTCCTACTCCAGCCCTTCTCTTTCCACACACATCCAAGAACCAGCCGCCTTCTGCACAGAGGCAAATTCACGAGGTGACAGTCAAGACAATGCCAGAAACTGCTGCACTGAGGAGAGAGAGACGTGGGCACTATTCTGTCACCCTCCCACACACATCTTTATTCCCCGGTCTTCCCCTCTCCCCTCCAGCATCCAGGTTTTACATTTGGTCATCCTACTGCTTTATTCTGGGGCCCTAAATGACAAAGACAGCAAGCAGAGGAGGAGGGTCCTTAACACAAGGAGTTGTGCATTTCTTCTTAAAATCAGTTGGTCCCTTTGTTGGGGCAAGGAGCATCTAACTCAGAACTTGAGTGTCACCATTGTAAGTACTGTCCTGGCCATTAAGCCCTATAGAGGCTGTGAAATACTAACCACTGCCACAAACTGTGGTTATATTCTTGCCTCCGACAGGAAGCCAATTGCTATTGCTATTATGAAGGTAAATAGTTGATTTCTGGGTACCTGTCTTGCTCTGGCAATTGGGGACCCAGGAGTCAACTACAACAAGGAAAACCACAGAAACGCCACTGGTCATCACCTATAGCTCCCAAGCCAAACCTTTCCAGCATATCATCAATGATTTACAGCCTATCCTACAAAATAATCGCTCACTCTCTCAAACCTTAGGAGGTAGGCTTCTCCTCGCTTACAGACAGTCCCCCAATCTTAAAAAGACACTCACCAGCAACTACACGAACTATACCCACAACAAATTCTGTTGCCAACTCTGCCTGCACATCTACTCAAATGATATAAAGATAGGACCTAACCAAACCAGCTACTCCATCAGGGACTTATTCATTTGCTCACCTACCAATGTGATATATGCCATCATATGCCAACAATGCTCCTCTGCCTTAAAAATTGGCCAGACTGAACTGTCTTTGCGCAAAAGAATAAAAAATCAGACATCAATAATGGTAATATTAAAAAACCAATAGGGGAACACTTCAACCTCCCTGTTCATTCTGTTAAAGACATGACAGTTATAGTGTTTCAAAAGAAACACTTTAAAACGAGACTCCAACGTGAAACTGAAGAGTTAGAATTCATATGCAAATTTGACATCATGACATTAGGTCTGAATAGAAATTTGGGCTGGCTCCCTCATTACCTAAGGTGTTTTTTCCCCTCTTTAAACATTCTCATCTTTATTTTGTTGTTCCACATTATTTGAATCAAAACAACTTGTTTGGTTTGCTGAAAAAGACTGAACTGACCTTGTGACTTACTCTTCTCTGTATTTATTCACCTGATATGCTACAGCTTCCATTTCATGCATCTGATGAAATGGGATTACATCCAAAAAGATCATGTGATAAATAGATTTGTTAGTCTTTAAAAGTGCCACAGGACTCTGTTTGTTTTGCTGAACTAGACTAACATGGCTACCCCTCTGGAACTTGCAAAACATATGGCAGCTAAGAAAGAATGGAATTAGTTGGTACTTGAACACAAGAATACTCTGACCACTTTAACTGCATCTCTTGTACTTCCCTCATCCATTTGTGGTAGCCACCAGCACACACCTCTTTGACTACAAGTTCTTCGGGACAAGGACTTTCTATGCTGAGTGTCTGCATCGTGCCTAGCACAATGGGGGCCATTTAGACATAGCCACTATACAAATAATAAATGGCAACCCACTAAACAGATCTCCAAAACTATCAGAGCAAGATAGCAGCAGGACTGAAAAAATCTATGATGAGGAAGCAAGCTCTAATGCATAGCGAACCAGGAAATCTGCCATATTGTTATGGGATTCACTAAGCTCCCAGGGCAATTCACTGGAATTCAGGTAGCTGCTCTTAGGCACAGAGAGTAAAACAGCAGGAGAGACATGGTCAAGAAGGGAGGCCACAAACTGAGGAGATGGGGAAAAACACAGACTGAGGTAAAAGGAAGCCAGCCATTCAAGAATAGACTCCTCCAATCCTAAAGCCAGCCCAAAGCAGTGAGGCATACATTTTCAAGTGACGTGATTTGGGTGCCAACTTGATACCTTAAAGGGTCCTGATTTTCAAACAGTACTGAGCAACCACCTTTGGAAAAATCAGGCTTCTTTATGGTATCAAATTGGGCCCTTAAAAATTGAGGTACCCAAAACCTTTCGGAAAATTTAGGTTTGAATTTATTATAAAACTTGTACCTTAAAGTCATAGAATCATAGGGTTGGAAGGGACCTCATGAGGTCATCTAGTCCAACCTCCTGCTAAAAGCAGGACCATTCCTACTAAATCATCCCAGCCAGGGTATTGTCTAACCAGACCTTAAATATCTCCAAAGATGGAGATTCCACCACATCCCTAGGTAACCCATTCCAATGCTTCACCACCCTCTTAGTGAGAAAGTTTTTCCTAATATCCAACCTTGACCTCCCCAGCTGTAATTTGAAACCATTGCTCCTTGTTCTGTCCTCTGTTACCACTGAGAACAGCTTAGTTCCCTCCTCTTTGGAGCACCCCTTCAAGTAGTTGAAGGTTGCTATCAAATCCCCCCCTCAGTCTTCTCTTCTGTGGACTAAATAAGCCTAGTTTCTTCAGTCTTTCCTCATACGTCATGTGCCCCAGCCCCCTAATCATTTTTGTTGCCCTCCCCTAGGCTCTTTCCAATTTGTCCACATCCTTTCTGCAGTGGGGAGCCCAAAACTGGACATAGTATTCCAGATGTGGCCTCACCAGGGCCAAACAGAGGGAAATAATCACATCCCTCAATATGCTACTGCTGCAGCCCAATATGCCATTGGACTTTTTGGCACCGAGAGCACACTGTTGACTCATATCCAGCTTCCCGTCCTCCAAAACCCCCAGTTCCTTTTCTACGGTGCTGCTACTTAGCCAATCGGTCCCCAGCCTGTAGCAATACATGGGATTTTTCTATCCTAAGGGCAGGACTTTGCACTTATCCTTGCTGAACCTCATGAGATTTCTTTTGGCCCAATGCTCCAATTTGCCTAGGTCTCCCTGAATCCTGTCCCTACCCTCCAACATGTCTACCATTCCCCCCAGGTTGGTGTCATCCACGAACTTACTGAGCATGCAATCTATCTCATCATCCAGATCATTAATGAAGATGTTTGACAGAACTGGCTCCAGGACCGACCCCTGGGGCACTCCACTCATTACTGGTTGCCAACTAGACATCGAGCCATTGATTCCTACCTGCTGAGCCTGTTGATCTAGCCAGTTTTCTATCCACCTTACGGTCTACTTGTCCAACCCATATTTACTTAACTTGCTGATGAGAATGCTGTGGAAAACCGTGTCAAAAGCCTTGCTAAAGTCAAGGTATATCACGTCAACTGCTCTTCCCGCATCCACAAATCCTGTCATCTCATCATAGAAAGCAATGAGGTTGCTCAGACACAATTTGCCTTTGGTGAATCCATGCTGACTGTTCCTGATCATTCTATTTTCCTTCAAGTTTTTCAGGATGGATTCTTTGAGGACCTGCTCCATGATTTTTCCAAGGATTGAGGTGAGGCTGACTGGTCTGTAGTTCCCCAAATCCTCCTTTTTCCTTTTCTTGAAGATAAGTACTATATTTGCCTTTTTCCAATCCTCGAGGACCTCCCCCATTCACCACGAGTTTTCAAAGACAATGGCCAGCAGTTCTGCCATCACTTCCGCCCTCAGATGCATCATCCAGCCCCATAGACTTGCGCACATCCAGCTTCTTTAAGTAGTCCCGAACCTGACCTTCCATCACCGAGGGCCGCTCTCCTTCTCTCCATTCTGCATTATCCAGTGAAATAGCCTGGGAGCTGACCCTCCCTGTGAAGACGGAAGTAAAAAAGCATTGAGGACTTTTCCGCATCATCCACCACAAGGATACCTGCCCCATTCAGTAAGGGACCTACACCTTCTCTGATCCTCTTCTTGTTACTGATATACTTGTAGAACCCCTTCCTGTTATCCTTCAGATCCCTTGCCAGCTGCAACTCCAATTGCCCTTTGGCCTTTCTGATTTTATCCCTGCAGTCCTGAGCAATATCTTTATATGCCTCCCTAGTCATCTGTCCAAGCTTCCACTTCTTGTAAGCTTCCCTTTTATGTTTCAGCTCAATGCAGAGTTCTCTGCTAAGCCACACTGGGCGCCTTCCATGTTTGCTGTTCTTTCTGCACATCGGAATGTTATCTTCCTGTGTCCTTAGCAGGGTCTCTTTAAAATACAGCCAGCTCTTTTGGACACCTTTCCCCTTCAGATCAACCTGGCAAGGGATCCTGTCCATCAGTTCACTGAGGGAGCCAAAATCTGCTTTTCTGAAGTCCAGGGTATGTGGTCTGCTTCTTTCCTTTGATCAGGACCCTGAATTCTACCATCTCATAGTCACTGCTGCCCAGGTTGCCATTCACTTCTACTTTCCCGATCAACTCTTCTCTGTTTGTGAGCAGCAGGTCGAGAGGTGCAAGGCTCCTAGTTGGTACTTCCAGCATTTGTACCAGGAAGTTGTCCTCAACACTCCAAAAACTTCCTGGATTGCCCTCCCAGCAGATGTCAGGATAATTGAAATCCCCCAGGAGAACCAGGGCCTGTGATCTGGAAACTTCTGTTAGTTGTCCATAGAATGCCTCATTCACCTCCTCCTCCTTGTCTGGAGGTCTATAGCAGACACCCACCATGACATCCCCTGTGTTGCACTCTCCTCTAAACTTAACCCACAGACTTTCAACTGACTTGTTTCCACTTTCATTGTGGAGTTCCGAGCAGTCAAAATGTACAGTAATATTTTATGTATTCCATTATATTAAAAAGACAAATGTTTACATTTGGCTGACTGACTATGCTTTACAGTGACATTCCAATCAAGGAGACAAACTACCCATCATTCTTCAAATTGTTACCAGGAACTCGTTCCTTGTATTAATGCCCTTCCTCTGCTATCCAAACCAATCCTGACTCAACCCTGAATAATCACAATTCACAGCTAGAGGCATCAGCTACTTTGGATTCATTTGCTTGATCAACATTCACTACTGGTAAGTAAATTCAGAGAAAACTGTCACTGGGTAGACAATGGGCTTGCAGTTATCTGTAGTAGATTTGTGTGTGTGAATGTTTGCAGACACTTGGTAAAATGTCTCAGCCCAAGTTTTAAAAGGAGAATGCTTCTGCATGGCTGTGTGTGTTTAAAGGAGGCAAACTCTGAGATAAGAGGTAGCTTTCCTTCTGCTTGTGTGCCAAGAATGTCAGAGGGGAACACAGCCAGGAGACAACTTTTGTGAATTATACTGTAACACCAGCTATATGATCTCCTGCCTCTCGCCTCTGTCCGCCTGCCCAACACACACTCAAGTGATGTGGATCTCCCTTTACAGAGGACCTCGCCTGTCTTGAAACCTTATATTGCAACAATATCAGTAAAATGTATTGTCAGTAATCTCTTGTGTTGGCAAGTCTCTGAGACTAAGCTACATACCCCATGAATATCATGAAAATAATTCGTCCCATTCTTTGTGGCTCAGTTAAAAGATCTCTGAGTACATAAAAGTTCTTCCAGAACAGACACAACCCAGTGCATTACATAAAAACCCCACCAATTTATTTCTCTTCCAATTTAGATGGAGATACCAGCAAACGATTTAACATCTTGTCGACATGAGAAAATTGTACTAAATTATAAACCGGGTTAGTTAACTCAGTAGGTGCAGCACCCTTG
Organism: Pelusios castaneus; assembly: GCA_007922175.1. Taxonomy (NCBI): domain Eukaryota; kingdom Metazoa; phylum Chordata; order Testudines; family Pelomedusidae; genus Pelusios; species Pelusios castaneus. Next base: position 15,929,033 of record ML685766.1, read on the forward strand.
TGAGGAGAACTTCCTTTTTGGTTTTAAAGTAGTGCCTTACATTAATTTAGCTTAAATCAATTCCTTATCAATCTCAGTTGGTACAACTTTCTCATGAGGTAGATACAGCCTAATATTAATGGTACAGTCATGTTACATGAGCATTTATTTATAGATAAACTTCCCTTTACACCATGGCACAAACAGCTAAAATATAAAACATTGTATAAAACATTATAAAAAGTGTACACCACACTATACATCCAAACCTAACATACAAGGCAAATTCATTTTTGTGCTTACCAATTTTTAGGCCTTTATTAAGAAGGCTTTTCTATAGTTGCTTTACTGAGAATAAAATTCATTAGTAAAAAATGGGATGATTTACTTGGTACAAAAGGGTAAGGGTGAACCCTTGGTGGTATAGAATGTACATAACTGTTCTGATACCATACACTCTTTCCTGCCGCCAGATTGCCGGGGAAAAGAGGCACGGTAAACCAAGCCAACCCTATGCTACAATGATTCTCAGCAATGTTACCATGCCCGTCAGGGCCGTCCCATGGGGGGAGCTGGGCCCAGGGCCAATTGGCCAAAGCAGGGCCCCCGCCCTCCCCATGCTGGAGGGGAGCGTGGCGGGCCCACTGGCCAGCTCCGCCTCCCAGGGAGCCAGCCCTGGGCCGGGAGGCCGAGGCTGCTGGCGCGGGGAGCCAGCTCCAGCGGCCGAGGCTGCCTGTTGGGAGGGGGCGGGCGGCCGCCTGCCAGGGCCTGGAGGCCGATTTGGGGGGGAGGGGCACAGTTGGATTCGGAGTCGGCCCCGGCCCCGAGCCCGGAGGCCAAGGCCACCTGCGGGGAGGAGGCAGCTGTTTGGGGCAGGCCGGCCCAAAGGTCGGGCCTCATGTGCTCCGCCCCTGGCCTGCCTGCGTCGCCCTGGGGGCAGGGAAGGCCTGCTCAAGGGCCAGGGACAGCCCTCCCAGCCCGCCCTGCCTCACTGCCTTCAGCTCGCTGCTGAAGACAGTGGGGCGGCTGTGGGATGAGGGCCTGTGGTGTGCGCGGGCCCCGCGGGGCCCGGGGCAATTGCCCCGTTCGCCCCCGCTAGGGACAGCCCTGATGCCCATTATAGTCATTAAGCAGCTATAACGCAGCATGGGGCAACTGACCAACCACAAAGCAGCAACAAAATTAAGACATTGATTGTTATACTGGAAGTCCGGCGATACGAGTTTGTTCTTTACTCTGCTAGTGAGATATACTTTGACTAGGGCACTGGACTGGGAGTCAGGAGATTTGGGTTTTGTTCTCTACTCTGCCAGTGACCTTGGGTAAGTTGCTTCATTTTTGTTTCCCCTCCCACAATTTTATCTGTTTGGATTGCAAGGTTTTCAAGGCAGGAACTGTCTCATCCTATCTCATTGCACAATGCCTAGCACAATGGAAGCCTCTCTATGCTACCATACTGTGAACAAAGAAAATAATGATAATACAAAAGAGTGCTTAGGCCACCTGAGCACAAATAACGGGGTGCAGTGCCATGTCATCTTAGCTATAACCAGAATCTGACCCACTCCCTTTTTAAGTTTGCTCACAAGGAAGCTTCACATTCCCTCGTCTACAACAGTAGTTATCAAGTCAAATTTAAGACACCAGTCACTGCCTCATGTCTATTCTTTCAGAGTGTCTAGTTGCAGTTGTTTGTTGGGTCACAAATTCACTCTTTTATTTCTATACAGATGGGGCCTACAGATGTTATAGGATAATCAGGCCATCTGATCAGAACATGAGAGGTAAGAGGGAAATACAGTGAAAATGGCTGTTTCTGCGTGCCATCAGAATCCAACTTTCGGTGCAACTCTCCAGTCATTTCTCCTAGATTGTGACTCTGCCTTAGTTACAAAAAGTAGAATTTGGTTGTGTCTATATAGCCCTTTAAAAAAAAAAGATATCAGGTTTGTGTACCCACATTTACTCCACTGTCTGTGGTGTGCTCAGTCATTCCCCTCAGATTCTCAAATGGATCCTTTCATCTTCCTGTCTCAATATCAGCATTCTCCTCTCCCCGTCTTTTCCTTGGACCCTGGGGAGTGGTCTGGAATCCATACAAGGTGAATGAGCAAGCCAGACAACCACATGCCCACCTGAACCACAAGAGACATCCTTGGCTGCCTCTGTTTCAATACATTAACCATGGTCTGTAGCAGCACCGAACACCGTATAGAGCAATCATGTCATCTAATGGTTGGATAAAAGTGATTGGGGCCCTATAGTTGGACATTGATTCAGATATCCTGATATAGCAACTCTCCTTAATTGCCTTAATTATTCTAGACGCAGGCTGAGACCTGTGGAGTAATGGATTGTTACAAAGACTTTAAAGACAAACAAGACACCAGAAGCTGATGGCATAATGAATGCTGTTACAGATGTTTTGGATTTGAGTAATAATTTACTTGAAAAACAAAGTTAGAATGGAGAACTATTATCAGCCTATAGGAGGATACTCTTCACCAAAACCACCAATGAGAAAAAAAATTCTATTTCTGTACTTATGTTCCTCAAATAAAGGCAATATGTAATTAGAGAAATTTAGTGTTAGAGTTGATGTGTTTGTAGCTATCATGTGTCCGTAGTGCAGACTCATCAATACCACCACCTCCAAAATTCCAAAGGCTTCAGTTTAGAAGCCTAACCCATTTGCGATGTTGCCCACTCTCACAATTTTATTTCAAGTCTCATGATAACTGGTGTTTTTCTTAGAGATCTAGCTCTTGGCATCTTTTGGTTATCAAGTGACTATCTCAGTGGGGGCTTTTCTGTTTTGTTCTGCTTTTTAAAAATTCTTAGCCCTTTTTTCAGAGAAAAGTTGAAAACACAAACCCTAACGGCTAAAAAGAAAAAAAAAACACCAACCCAAAAGACAAATAAAAAGAACTCAAAATGAATTATTTAAAAAAATCTCATTATTTTGAAGTCCGTCTCATCATTTTTGCACGCTTGGTGTTGGGAAAACTATGAAAGGGAGAAGTAGGGCAGGCCCAACTTTCATATACTGTGAAAGTTGCACACCATGACCCCTGTTAAATTTTTAATATTAATCTATCCTGCTGTGCATATTTTAAAAATAAAACAAAACCAGCTTTACAGAGCTCACTTTAAGCCACTTTCTACTTATTCATCCATTCAGATTGTACTGTGGAACTCATCCACATAGTATCTGAGCACTTCCTATTACTTGACAACGTTGTCTCTTCCCTCCCCTGCCACCAAGAACTTTGCTCTGGAGCTGTTCAAGGTCTTTCCCATGATATTTTTTTCCTGTGGGTTGCCTGACAAACAGTTTCAAACTCCATGAACGGGATCAGGGAATGTTTCCAGCACCCCCTACTTTTTTCTAGGAGTAAACACACAACCAAAATATCCAGCTCTAGGACAGCTTGACCTTTCAATGACCCTTAGCCTGACCTAACACTGGTCACTCTCACCAGCAGATTTGTTTATCTTGGGACCTCAAGGCTCCAAACCCTAAGGCATCAACTTTTGTCTCCACACTCCAAGGCCTCCTGAAGCTAGCTGCCAGCCACAACTTGAATTCAGTTTAGGCTGTGGTATGAAAAACTTGAGTTTCATTTTCCAGTCCCTGACTTGATATTTGTGCTGACTGGTGACATGAAGAGTCCACAGACAGCTGAGTTTAGCAACACAGAAGAAAACTCCAGCCCTCCAGGAAGGAGATTCAACCTTAATGACAATGCTCTGTTATCAGACTGCCTTTGATTAGCAGTCTTCTCCACTCACTCAATCAGTTAAATATACACCCTATCTGCAGCACTCCATATGCAAGCATTTGCCTCTGTAGCCCCCTCAGGAACAATTTCAAAAGGACTCATCCCTAATTGTATGATTTTATAAATTACTTAATACATACACTAAATTTCTCATTACAATCTACAGATGAACCCAGGATAATAAAATCCTACCCATGTATTTTCAAATAAATCACTTAAAAAAAAAAGTCATCTTTAATTTGATGTGCAAGACCTCACAAATGGTAATAGTGACCTTGACTCTGCAAACACTTGTACACATGCATAACTTGGTTCACATGAGCAGACCCATTGCATGGGAATACTCACCTGAGTAAGGTCAAGTATGTGCCTATGTGCTGGCAGGATCAGGATCTGTATTTGGACATTTCAGGGATGAATGAAGCTTATAGCAGTGGATTCGTTATTTGGTTTTATTGGTTGATTAACTCAATCAATTTAAGTAGAAATGGGGGGAAAAACAAGATTCTGTTTTGACCTTGCAAAAACTCATCAGTCAGGTTTGGGTTTTGTGAAATTAAACACAGCAGTTCTGTTCTGGATTCTATTTTATCCAAGCACTCAGTTTGCAGCCCTGGGTTTGAGTCATCACTAGTTTTAACGGGAGTGATATATATACAGGCATAAACAGATTACGGAGCAGCTTCTTTTTCTTTAAAGGAAACTTGGAGGTGGAGGATGGGGGAAGTGTTACAGAGATCCCCCTCCCCCCTTTTAAACAGAGAACTTCATTGAAAGAGGCAAAGCAGTTGTGACAGCAGATGCAGAAATGCAGAGCAATTTTTCTCTTATCATATGGCTTTGCATAAAGGGGGAGGGGAGAAAGCTGCAGCAGTATGCATCATTCCGGGAATGTCTGCTATCCCAGAACTGACTGGAAACAACCCATCTGAAATATGCAGAGCCATTATCAGGCCTGGGCTTAAATAAACGTTACTGTCCATTCAGTGATCAACCACCCTCAGAGTTGCTGGCTCCATTCATCACTGTCACCTTTTCAAAGTGACTGCGATGACAGTTCATGATCATTAACTAGTAATGGTGTGCTTTGCATTAAAGGGAAGGCACATCAAACAGATGGACCCACAATTCGAAAGTTAACTAAATTATATAATAGACATTCTCTGGCTAACCACATACAGATGGTGACAAAAGGTGGAACAAAATGGTAGGCATGGAAAACAAGGGAAGTCTGCATTTCACATAGTATGTACTGGTTTCCCAATTGCCTTTTAAGAAGGGAATATTACTATTAACAATGAAAGAAGATGTTACAATGATGGCTTTTGAAAACTGATATGAGCAGAAGCCCTGGCCATAGTTGTAAACATGGCATCAGCAAAATTGTGAGCATCAAAATGTCATTGATTTTGAACATTTGCTGTATTTGGGGTTTGCCTTTCTCTGACGTGTATCCACTGTGATATTTATTTTGATCTGAGCACCCATACTCTTGTAGGCATAAGCAGTCGCATTCTAGTGGACTTTAAAGCGTCATTTACACAGGCAAAGAAAGGAGCATTGTCTTGGTATTAAGAAACTACGCTGGGATTCAGGAGATCTAGAGTTAACTCCCAGTTCAACTAGGGGAAAGAGCAATCCTCATGCCTTACACAGATAGTGGGAATTACAACTATCTCCATCACTGCCTAAGCTCTCTGCTGCCCAAGAGTTATCTGCAGAAGAAATTTGTGAATTTCAAACTGATAATAAATCTGAATTTCACAGATTGATCCTGACCAAATAAAAGCAATAAATCCTTGCTAGTATTTAGTTTATTATGGGCACTGGTCTTTTTATTTGACAATGGTCTACCTCATTTATTTGGGCCAACTCTCCTCCCCCCACCCCCCCCCAATGGATACCTGAAGTCAGATTTTTAAAACACACAGTTAGATGCCCAAATTCAAAATACGCAGATTATGAAGTTTGTGAGGGCTACTCAACATTTTTCTGAATCAGGTAGTTGAGGGCCTGATTCAAACCCAACAAAATCAATGGGAGTCTCTCCATTCACTTCAATGGACGTTTTATGTAGGGCCTACTTACAGACTGAGGCGCCTAACTTTAGACACTCATTTTTTAAAATCTTGGTCTTAGTGTTCTTAAATATTGTTCAATAGCTGCAATAAGAGATCCTTGTATTCAGAGCACTTTATACATTTTTTTAAATAAATCAGCCAACAGACAGCTCTCAACAGTTCATCTTAGCCTCACTTCCTCATATCACAGCTCTTCAGTTCTCTCTGAGATCAGATAATTTTGTTCCTTTAATATGTGTTTAATAAAAAGGATTAATAGAAGCATGTCCCAGGAAGAGCTGCACTGCTTGGGAGTCTACACACATGCATACTGTATGCTCTTTGGAGCAGCTTAAGTTTGTGCAGCGCCTACCATAATGGTTCACCTTGAAGAGCTACTGTACAGATAAATAAGGAGGGGAGGGGGAAGGGTTTCAGAAACACAAATGGGAGTTAGGCACCCAACTCTCATTGATTTGCAGTGGGAATTGGGCACCTGAACACCCTTTGTGGCTTTAAAAATTTCCCCTTAAATGTCAAGAGAACCAAGTTAATTTCCCAGGTTTACCACTGACCTGTTGTGGTTTTTGGCACATCACTAAGGCCCAAATTTTCAAAGCGCCTTCTAATTTTGGGTGAGCAGTATTCGGGTACCAGCTTTAGATACATAAGAGCCAATTTTCTAAGCATCTCCCCATGGCTTCTGTTTTCCTCAGTTAAACAGGGGTAAACCCTGTTGAGAGAATTAAATTGTTAGGATTTGCCATGAGCTGAGAAATCCTTAGATCTAAGGTTCTAGAGATGTAAGGATCCGCTGGTCTAGAACCTGAGTCTGCTGGTCCCTGAGTGACTCCATGTCACCCAACAGCTCTGGCAGAGCAGCTGTGAGCCTTGTGGTTCCAAGCACCACAGGATGTGCTCCTCACCTTCAGAGGACCCGATTGGCACCCCCGCTGGATCCCTTCTTGGTCAGAAGTACTACTTAAGCCTGAAAGGGATACCAGGAAGTTGTCCGTGCAACTCAGCAGATCCCTAACTGTCTGCTATGAGACCTTGCTCCCCACCCTGCTCCAGCCCGTTTCATTTTCTGGCTTTTGACTCTGGCTCTAACCCATGGCTTTGGCACCTAGCTTCTGACCCCACCCACTAGTCCTGGCTGCCTAGGCCCAGGCCTTTACAATAGAAGTGCAAAGTATTCTTATTGTCCAATGATACAGACTGAACAGAACGGGAAGAAAGGAATGAACTATATTATTCCCCTTTTCAGTACATTCTCCGTTCAGCCTAACCTTCAGGCAGCTATCTTGAACCGTGAGTTATTGAGATCTAAGACCGCATGTATTTTGTGCCTTGTACAGCACGGAGTGCTTTGCCATTGGCACACAATGTTACTAGTAATGGAAGAAACAGAGGTGTAGCCAGCCCCTGTTTTCCACACCCAAGCCAGCAGCGGTGCAAACTTTACCACCATCGCCGCAGGGCTGGCCAGCAGCTGGCAGCTGCGAGTGGGGCAGAGGCGCCAGTGCCTCAGCTCCACTCACAGTTGTGGGGCCCAGTGGCCACGAGTAGAGCAGACGCATGAGTGCCAGCACCTCCGCCCTGCTCACAGCAGCAAAGTTTGCACCATTGCTGGGGCCGAGGGTGTGCGGGCCTCAGGGTCAAGTGGATGGGCCGTGGCCCACCCAAGCCCACTCATGGCTACGCCCCTGGGAAGAAAGCTGAAATTAATTGTTGATTAACACTGAAATGGTACAGATAAGGAATTCAGTAATTAAAAATAAGAACCAGGAAGTGCCGATACAATACATGCTTTAGATGGTTAGAAAGAGTGTGAAATATCAACTTTCCATTCAGTGTCATTTGTCTGCTTGACACAGTTTATACTGAGGGAAATACATGTAGTGGCTGAATGGTTCTCTATACACTACAAGCACTACAGCAGCACAGCTGCAGCCATACCATTGTAGTGATGTAGTGTAGACATTTCCTACATCAACAGAAGGGGTTTCTCCACTGCTAAGGTAAATCCACCTCTCTGAGAGACAATAACTAGATGGAAGAATTCTTTTGTCAATCAACCTAACTACTTGTACATGAGGAGCTAGATCAACCTACCTACAGTGCTGAGGGCATGAAATTTTTCATAGCCCGGCATGACAGAGCAAGGTAGATCCAATTTTTAAGTGCAGACCAAACCTTCATGTACCTGCCAAGATCACAACCATACTACTGCTCATCTCCAACTTTGCTGCTCTTTAAGCATCTCTTCTTGGGAATGCATTGCAGCATCAGGAATGCTGATTGGAGGATGAGGTGCCATACTTCCAAAAAGGTATACATTACTACATATCCTGGATACAAAGTGCCAGGCAATGGTTCTTCATAACCAGGGTATATAGCAATGCAGAAGATCTTAAATCAGTTTCTCAAACTCTGTGTTCCAGGGTTCCCAATCCATGATGACCGGATCTTGCTGCATCTTCCTACTTATTCTCTGACTAGTCATACTTCTGGATTAATTTATCAACAATTGATTCAGAAATAACATTATTTTCTGTTGACGTAGTCATAGTAATTAGTCTGGAGATATACATTGGTAATTTGCTTAACAGATCTCTCAAGTTAATATACTTTGATATCTGTGTCTGTCCACACCTCAGAGACTTCCCCCCCACAGAGAAGGGCTAAAAACTGGTTTGTTTGGAAAAAGCTATTTTTAATGCTCAGATTAAGAATTCACTGAAACATTTAAAATAACTATTAACAGGTGCTGACAGACAGCATTGTCTAGTAACTGGGCTAAGATTTTGGTGACCTGGATTCTATTCCTGGCTTTGTCATTGAGCTGCTACATGACTTCAGATGAGTCACTTCATGTGTCACTCTATTCCTCTGTCTCCCCACCCTTTGTCTGTCTTGCCTATTTAGATTTTAATGCTCTTTGAGGCAGAGACTGTCTCTTACACTGTGTATTTCAGCGATTTCCCATTGCAGTAAATTCCATAGTTTGTCTATATACTGCTTTCCTTTTACCCATTTAAAGCGTACCAAGTTAATTTCATCAAGCAACTCAATATCCTTATAAGATGAGCTGAAACAGACTACATCAATTAAACAGTAGTGCAGAACTTTATCACAACCCCCTGGAACCGCCTCCTCCAGCAAGGTATATCTGACCACTTTTTAAAAGGTCTTTTCAAAGGGAAGCTTCTTATCAGTTTTGTCCTTTTTCCTTGGACTATTCTCATTTCTTAGTTAGGAGTTGTGTCATGCAAGGTGAACCCTTAGGATGGGAGCATATCACAGGAACGCATTAAAATGCCAGTTCTGTTATTGCAGGAATGGAGACAATGTGGACGGGAAATGAGGGACTTTCCTACCCAGTGAGCAAGATGATTTCTGCTTTGCAGCCCACAAAACTGGGGAATATAATAAGTGACTTAGAACAAGAGAGAAAAATTGGAGAGGAATCTACAATCTTCCAACAATCTGCATCTGATACATTATTCTGCAATTAGAAACTGCCTATTCTTTATGCAACTAAAGAAAGGGAAAAGAGTCAAGATGAGGCTTTTTTAAAGGACTACCAAATGCTTAAATATATTTAAACTCTTGCAAGTACCTTAAAAACATCAACTTCCCTGCAATCTCTTTTTGTCTTCCTCTTCAGTGAGGTTTTGATTTGGGGTGATGATCCAAAGAGGAAAAAACACCTGTTTAAACTCCCCCTCCTACCCCCCCCCCCCCACTTTTCAAATGTTTATATAGCCTTTGTCTCAAGGACACTGAGAAACTGATTTACTCAACTATGTGCCTGGACCTAAATATAATACCTGTTGTCTCTCTCCAAGTACGGTTAGGAAAGACTGTGTTACCAGAAGCCTCAAGACTGTTATGACTGTGACAGACAACCCTGATAAAAACTTCAGGTGAACATTTTCAACTTCTTTCCTACTGGTTCTAGTTAACCAGGTTTAACATTGGTCCTAGTCCTCCCACAGAAACCAAAGATCAGTTGGCAAATTCTATTGGCGCCTCACTGCCATTTTCACTAGGGAACCACAAGGGAAGGATGACTCTCTTCAGAGACAAAACCCTTTTGAGCTGATGAGGAAACCTCAAGAGATTCCATACTTACTTTATTTTAATTCTATTTCTCTATATTAGTTTTGAACCAAGACAACTATGTGGCTAGTTCAAATATGCCCCCGGTATTCCTGCAAAACAGGCTAGGATAAATGATGCATTTCTGTAATGCCTTCCATCTTAACGTATTTTATAAACAGTAATGAATGAACCCACAACACCTCCGAAATAGAGTATTAGCACCCCTGGCTTATAGATAGGGAAAACAACACTCAGGGAAGCTAATGACTTGCTCAGGATCCCATATAAACTCTGTGCCAGAACAGCAAAGGGAACACCGAGCCCCTGACTCTCAGTTGTGTGGCTTGACCCCAGACATTCCCCTCCCCCCTTTATTGCACAATCCCTTTGCTTTTGTGCACAGAAATCAGCCAGATTGCCCACAAAGTGTTATTTGCTATATTCTTTCCAGATCCACACAGAAGTATTTTGGACATAATGTTGATAACAGAGGTAAAGAACCAAGTGATTCCAAATGACACATGCATTACCATAGTTAGTGGCAGATGCAAATACCTGACCTTCCTTTAATGTCTCATCTAATTTCTTTGAATGACTAAAAAACAAAGAACAAAAATAACAAGGGTCACAGAAACCTTGGAGATAATGCCAGGACTGATCTCTGAGGTAACAGATTATCACAGTGTCACCCACACATTGGCTCACAGCCCAAACTGTGAGCTGCTCTTCCCCAAAGCCCCTGATTTGCTCCCTTTCAGAGGTCAGTACAGCAGCATGTGTCACCAGACCAACACCCTCCCCAGCCGCAGGAACCACCCAGCAGGTAAGGATAACATCCCTTTAAAAAGCACAAAACTGCTCCTCTCAAGCAAGTACTAAGGCACACATACAGTCTATGTGCAAGTGATTCTTACTGAGTGCCAGGCCTTTTATAACCGGCTGCCATTGAATGAGTTTATGTCATCCGAGCGCATTTGTATGACTGATGGATCAATTTAGCAAGCTTTTCAGTTATGAATCAAATGCCAGCTTCCTAGGTCTTTACTGCAAATGAGTCGCTGTTTGCTGCTGCAGACAGTTCTCTTCTGGTGTCATTTAACTTTTGCTCAATGTAGACTTCAAATTGTATAGCCAGGGTTTTCTCTTGCAGTCAGATAAAAACAGTAGCCCTGCTAACCTGAGAGCTAATATGGTTTGACAGATAAGGCACTGGGCTGGGAGTCTGGAGCACTCTTCTGGGCTCTGATATTGACCTGCTATGTGTCCCTTCCCTCTCCATGCCTGGTTCCCCTCCCACCCTTACTCTATCTTGTCTCTTTAGACTCTAAACTCTTTGGGACAGGGACTGTCTCTCACTGTGTTTCCACAGAGCTTAGTACAACGGCGCCTCTGAGCACCACTTCAATATAAATAATTAACAATGCCACCACTCAGCTCTCCAGTACTGATTTAATCTTTTTCCCCACCCTCCTTCTACTGGATTCAGTTTTTCTGAGGTAAGAGAGCTGGCTCAGAGTGTCTGGGTCAGATTTAAAGTTCAATTAATTCTTTACCTCCTAGAAAACTCTCTTCCCCTGCTCCTCTGACTGCTCCCATAAGTTAGGAGTTTATTTCTTGTTCAGTTTTTGCTGTCTTTGGCCTTATCTCAGTTCCCCTTTTAGTGAGAGGCTTGTGGATTTCAGACGGGACTTCAAAACTGTCCTGCGCTAATCCATTGTCAATTGGATGGATAGCTAGCTTCAGAGCTATTGGCATAGATACATCAAAATAAAATAAAATAAACCCCACTCCCCCTAGCCCCAACCAGGCTTATTGGTCAATACATCTCTTGCTCTCCCAGGAGGGTTACACCTCCCAAACACTGCAGTAATTTTGCAGAAGAGCTGTCCCTTTATGAAGCTTGGGAGCTCTTCAGGGCTTATTTAGCAGTTGTACCTTGTAGGCATCACTCCAAGAAGCAGTGACTTTATGGAAGTTTGTGTTCTGCATATATTAAAGCAGTGTTCCTCGACCTTTGAAAAGCTGAGCCCCCCTTCTGGAAAATAAAGCAATGGTGCCTTTCCTGAAACCATGCTTGTTAAAGGCCTACACTTCGTAACTTATGCATTGACTGGCTTTCCCCCAGCTACTCCCTCTAGTCCTGCAAGTGCCTCATCACTAGTTTCGTACAGCAAGGTGTACCTCTTGATAATATGATATTTCCCTCTCCTTTTTTATGTGCTTTGATGAGCATTGACATAGTTCACAATGTTGGCATTTAAAGTTCCATCACTGGCCTTTGAGTTAGTTACCCCATGAAATGAATGAGGCTGGTCACATCTCAGAGCTATTGTTTCAGTCTCTGCAATTCAGGCACACATTTCTGCATTGGTTATATTCACTTCACATTTTGAAGGTTTTCTTTTCATCACAACCACAGCAGTTGGAGATTTACTTAAAAGAAAAGAAAAAACCAAAAACACCAAAATGTATGGGTATGTCTACACTACAAAAATGCAGTCAACCTGATTTACTTCAGCATACAGCTGCCACAGTAATTACATCGTGTGTGTGTGTGCGCGCGCGCGCGTGCGTGTGTCTGCACTTTGCTCCTTGTATAAGTTGTGCACATCCTCACCAGGAGCTCTTGCATCAACTGAACTGGCAGCATGGAGCATCGTGCGATGGCTTCTGAAAGGCAGCAACAGCTGATGTAAGCAACACAGTGCCTACTCTGTCAGGGCATCAACCCAGCTATTTCAGTTCTGAGTACGTACCTCCCTTGGCATTGGAATTAGGCCAGTGTAGCGGACAAGTTCCATCAACTGGAATTAAATTTTACAGTGGTCATCAGTTTGGTTAGTTGCAAGTTGCAGGGTATCGACCTAACTCTGTAGTGTAGACCAGGGCTATGATTGAGAAGTCTGCCCAGACCTGTGGGCTAGTCCTACACACTCCAGCTGAAGTGCACTCAACATTTTGGAAAGGGTTTAGGTTAATAAAACCAAATAAATAGGGGCTAAAAATGCTGCTAAGCAGTATAGTCTCATTACATATAGGAATTTTTTTCTTTGTGCCTAGGCCAAGCACTAGCTCCCTACATTCCTGCCTGATTGTAACAGGACTCTTTTCGTAACTGTGACAGACATGCACACTTGGACAATGTAAAGCTTCCTTCACCTCAATTACAATTCTTTGTAGGAATAGCCAATCACCTGGTGCTCTCAGAGGAAAAAGTCTTAACAGGTGTTCTGGGTGCAGTGCTTAATTTGTGATGAAAATGGTGCCAAGTCTCAAGCAATTAGGTTGCAGGGCTCAAATTAATATTTTTTATTTTCATAACTGACACAGCAAGCCCAGAGGTACTAGGACTATGAACTGCCAAGGCCAGAGTGCCAGGACATGTCAAGCCTGAGACCCGACACAAATTAAGCACTGGCTGGGCACGATATGAGTGAAGTTGCCAGAGCTATTTGCTCATTAAGATGGAGTGACTCATCCCTAGCAATGAGTACTCAAGCTGGCCAGTTGGCACCCTCACAGAAGGGGTTTCCAAACAAGCAAAGATGGATTCAAGTTTAAGAAAACAATTTCTGACCTCCACAACCTTATTACCAAAAAAAATAAGATAAACCAAAACTACTATAGTAAGCAAGAAACTGAATTCAAAGGGGAAATTAATTAAAAACCCATTCTTTCAAAAACAATTTATCAAGAACACTTAGTGGTTAAAAAAGCATTTTAGTTTAAATTGCCGGATGCTTCTGTAAAAGTTTTAAAAATATGTACAATTAAAGGGACATTAACAATGTTAATAATTTTTAAAGTGCACTTCTCTAAATGTGACAATAAAAATCTCATAGTGGAGTTCAATGTTTATTACACTGCACTGATTCCAGATCAAATCATCTCCATTTGCAGGTAAAAAGGGAGGAAGGGTCTTGTGATTAAGGTACGGGACTGCCTCATACAGGATTGGGGTTCAGTTCCCAGCCTGTGTTTTCTTGGGTTTAGTGCTGGGGAGGATAGCGCTTCCTTTCCCCAACTCTTTGTCTATTTCGGAATGGTCTGCACTAAAATAAAAATGTCCTTAATTCGACTGAGCTAACACGAGTTAACTCAAGCTACTATCCTTGTGAAAACATGGCAGTGTGTAGTTTTCACACAAGTTAACAAGTAAAATTATGCCTATGTCTCCCATAGTCTGTAATGTGACCTGCTCTTGTGAAAACTACATGCTACCTTGTCTTCACTAGGATTTCACCTCATGTTAGATTATTTAAGAATACACCTCTTTTTGTAGTGAAGACAAGGCCTTAGACAGCAAGCTGTTTTGGGTAGTGGCTGTCCTTGACTCCGTACGTACCAAGTATCCGGCATGCCTTCACATTTAAAAAAAAACCAAATTGTGTGAATTTTCTAAGTTATCTGTTTCCGTTTAGCATTTCAGTAAGGACAATAAAAACAGACTAGTCATCTTTGCTTATGATTCCAGTCAGCTTCCCTTTCTTGCTCTCATGCACTAGAATAATTCAGAATTGCATAAGCTGCAACCAGTGATTTCACAGCTACCAGCTTCCCCCCCCCCCTTTGGTCTTCCACCCCCTCTGCCTCCCCTTTCTCCCAGATGTGGTTTTACATGGATAATTGCTGACCCTCCTCCCCACAAGAAGCAGCAGGAGACTCCCTTATCCAATTGCATTGCGTAATTTCGGGAGAAAGATAGAATTTTTTCTCTGGCAGATTGATTTAAAGTAAAATGGTGGCTGTCTGAAGGAACTCAGAGGTTTGGAATGTTTGGACAATGTAAAGAATTAGTCCAATGGATTTAATAAGTACAGGCAAATCAGCTGGTCAAAAATAATAAATTGCAGAACTACATGATAAATACTATTTATCAGAGGCATCTGCCAATTTTTACCTGGCTATCACCGCGGCCTATGGCATATATGTATTTATTCACTAGAGATGGTCACATATTTTCCATCAAAAAGAGGTTTTCTTTTAATAAAGAAAATGACTTTTTTCTGTAAATGAATTTTTTCATAATAAATTCCCATTTTCAACAATTTTGCAGGCTTAAGTTGAAAAGCTGAAAATTCTTTGGTTTTTCAGATTAAAACCTGAAGAAAAAAGGTCAAAGAAAACTAATACAAAATGTTTTTGTTTTATCCAATTATTTTTCAGAAATAAACATTTTCCGACCAGTTCTTGCATACCCCTTTACATCCACTCTCCACCCCGTATGTAAACATACTCTAACGGTGTAAGTTTATATACACTAAAGCACACAGACTATACATGTATGTTGTCATCTATGGATATAAAAGCATTTGAAGTTTTTGCACAATTTCTTTTCCTCTGTTTTACGCACTTTCCACCACCTGTTTTACAGAAAACTTTGGTGAAATGATTTTTTTCCCCCATCCATCTGGAACATATGAATGTACATATTTTCAATGCAAAGTCATTCTCACTTCCTGCATGAGAAATATTTCTAAAGAATATTTATATAACTTCATATTTGTCAAATATCATGTCCAATCAATATCATGTTCATCACAAGGTATGAGGATATCAGGATTGTAAAGCAGGTTTGCAATTTCAATGGACTCAGGAGATCTCAAATGTTTTTGGCTGGGCCCCCTTTGAAATAGATCAGGCTGTGGCAAGCCCACCACGCAAAGTGATGACTCCCACCCCATACCATGCCACCCTTATCTGCATGTAAAGGGGCTGACAACTCATGACCCTCCATAATAACCTCAACCCCTTAAGGGTCACCACACCCAGTTTGAGAACCCCTGGATTTGATGGATGAAACCGTGCCGAGGAAATGAATCCCTAGGCCAGACTGGCTATAAATTGTAATATAGTTATCTTAGTAAGGCTCCAAATGCACTCTCTGGACTAGAAAATCCTTCCAAACAAATCATTTCCATTCTGTTAGAGATCATCTGTCATTTGAAACAATGCACAGTCATTTTCACTGTAACTACACTCTGACCTAATTCCCAGTGGAAGGGAACTATTTTATTTTTCACCTGCTGGACAGAATATATATATATTTTTAAAAAGAACTAACCTTTACCTGATTTACATACCTCCTATTCATGAATCAGAAATACGTGTCCTAGCAGTGAGCCCCTGTTCATTGTGCAGTCCTGTGAATTCTCTAATACCAACGGATCCTTCTGCCCTTCATTACCTCAGTCAGCCTCACACGCACTGGTATGTGAACGTTATTCTGTGCCTCTCATCAGTAACACAAATAAGTCCCAGTACTCTTTTGAGCAGCATTCTATAGGCTGACAGGATTTGTGGAATGCAAGATTCAGCCATATTCTCCGGCACTGGAGAAACAGAATATCCAAAATCTAAATCTGAAAAATAAGGGAATGATATCAGGAGGCTAAGAACAGATTCCTTCTGAGTCTGGTGAGATAGTAGAACAGGGCTTTCCCCTCCCTCCCTCACATAGAGCTCTAGTTGATTGCCTTGAAGAAAAAACTCCAAGAGTTTTCACAAAGTTCACTCTGCATAAGACTGAAGGATTTTTATAATGGGATTTATAATTAGACATTGCCCTCATGTAAAAGCTCCCTAGCTGGGAGCCCTACAGCTACACTCCCTGTATTTAAGTTATAACCGACAAGCACTTTGGGAAGCCTCAAGAAAGTCTCTATCCAAAGCCATTATTCTATTAAAAAAAAAATACAGCAAGAGAAAATTTATTTTGATCTCATCTTGAACTAAGGCCATTGCTAGAATCCAAATGGAAAAGGGGAGGGAGAGAAGTTCCAGAGGTTGAGTACAAGACTCCAGCACAGGATTTCCACAAGCTAACAAAATCTGCATGCGTCAGACAAGTCAAAGACTCCCACAGCCCATCAGTTAATTAGTGAACACTAATTCACCTGTATGACAGCCTTGTGTAAAACCTAGACTCCAGTCCCCTAGCACTCCACGCTCACAGCCCTCGACACCCCTGCTGCGCTGTAACAATGAAGCTGCCACCTGGGGATAAGCAGTTAAAGATGCACTGTGACATAGCTTTCCTGCTGACGCTATTCATCACAAAGGGCATGTCACACATTCAGAGGCAGGAAACTGGGGGGCAATGAAGTCAGTGGGAGCTCTGGGTGCTCGGTACCTCTGAAGATCAGGCCTTGGATGCAGAGTGTAAATGATGATATTGAATAGATCTCTTCCCCCACTCTTACCAAAGACACTGGCTGTATTGTTAAAGCACCACTGAGTTAGCTCTAACATGGCTAAAATTTGGCAGAACAGCATGGGCCCTCTCTTCAGTGTGATCAAATGGCTGCAGTGCTCTTTGAATTTTCAGAGAATGAAAGGATTAGCTGCTCTCCCCCCACGAGGCAGGTGAGCCTAAACCCATTCAAACTCTCTTGCATGTCAGTTTACAAGTAAAACATAAGGTATAAATGCAGCTATTGTTAACATGAAGCAGCCATTGTGGCTGGGGAGTTAGATTAGCAATTTGCCCTTTGTAAAAGGATTAGCTGAGCCCTATTGTTTCAATGTTTATTTACCAATTTGCATTTTAAAAAGGGTGCATATCTGACTAGAGTCCATGTTCCCCATGTAATCGTCTAGGCCACTCCATTCACTTCTAGGACCCAGTCGCCAAAGATCTGCCAGAATGCCTGTAACAGACCAGAAATCAAGCCAAACTAAATCCTTCTCATGACAACTTCTGCTTGCACTTTAATATTTTATCCTAAACAAATGTGCTGTTCTGTTGCTGTGATGTACGCATGAGAGACTTGTATCTGAGCAGGGGGGAGAGAGAGAGAAACGCTGGCGGGGCCAGAGACACACTCGTGCTGGTTTTCTTCACTACCTTTTGGGGCAGGAGGATATCTACCACCCCCACTACCCCCCATACTACCGTCTCTATTCATTATTTAGTTCGGTCTACATGTAGTTATTTCTAACGTGCTCCTCACAATTTGAGCACCTGGGCCTTGGCATATAGTCCATGTGACCAATGTGCAATATTTGAAGAATAGATGCCAACGCACTCAGCCAAAAGTCTTAGATAAGATATTATTATAATTAGCACTACCACCATAGCACCTTACAAACACTACCTGCTAGTAGCTGCCCCACTGCCCGGGTTATTAGTATTCCCATGTCGTCACTGGGAGAAGGAAAGAAGAGATATTAAGTGACTTGCCCAAAGCATCTGAAAGGGATAACAATGCAGCCATTTCTGGCTTTCTTCAGTCTTGCACTCAGGCTCTTTGACCACTCTTCAAGTTAAACTGTGTCAATAGTCAAAGGTCTTTGGAAGCCTTATAAACAATTTTTTTTAAAATTATTATTATAGCTACTAAATCACTACCTGCCTATCACAGGGATCCTTCCTGGAGAGAGAAGATTTCACACAGTGCAATTTCAAGTATGGGAAGATGGTGAACTACATTATCAATCTAACTCCACAAGGAGTTCGATCTGGTCATTTGGCAGGCAACAGCTGTTACACTGCTAGGTGAAATATCCTTCATAAGACAGCAACGACTTACTGAGGACAGGTGGGAAAGGAGGTGTGGAGTTTGCACACATGATGGCATGCTCATACACAGTGTGGGCCACACAACAGTGACTTTGGAAACTATTCTCTTCCACCGGAGAATTTAAAAGATGAACAGCTGTGCTGCTAGGATAGTCAACTAAATTGCAGACTAACACTCAGGGGGCACTGCAGAAAAATGTGGCATATATTGTGTGAAGGGATTTCTACTTATTTATAGAGAGCCACTGACAGGCATTGGTTTTGTCCAGTAAAGCCTTACATGGCATGGGGCCTACATATCTGAAGTATGCTTCTCTGCCCATGCCACATTGCCACGTGGTACTCAGTGGAAGTACCTAAGCAGAAAACCCATTCATAAAAGGGTGGTGGAGAAGCTAGCAGGGTGCTCCCTGTGAGGGCTTCCCAGTTTTGCAACTCATTCCTTTGGATCTCTAAAAGCCCAGTTTGTTGACCTTCGGGCATATTGCAAGGCCTGTTTGTTTTCCCTGGCCATGCAGAGAATGGGAAGGCTCTGGTGGAAGATTGTAAAGATCTTAAATTGTTCTTTGCTTCTGGGTTACTGCCGGTTGTGAATACCTGATTAATGGTCAAAGGGAGAGGTGGAAGAGTGGTCGGTAAAGAGGTTGTGAATTTAAGAATTACCAAAGAGTGTTTTTAGAGCAAGGGTTAGATGTTCCTTTCTATTGGCTATATTTCATTTAATGAAGTAATAAATAGTTAGGAGCACAGTGTTTCACAAACAAGAAAAACCAGTGCTGTCCCACAGAGCTTACAATTTACATTTAGACATAGTACAATAAGTGACAGCAACTAGGGGAAGGGAGGACAAGGACGACAACAGTAAATCTCATAGCTATTCTGCAAAGTATGCATTAGAACAATTTGATTTTTTAAAACTGTTACATGTTTCTGGTTTGTAAATTAGTGTTGCTATTGTAATTTGACTATGTTTGACTATGAAGGGGTTAGAGTTACGGAATCAATTACCAAAATTAATTTAGGAGGAGTAAATTAATATACGCACTGGGTAAAAACATTTGTGAAAGTATGCAGTACACATTCAATAGAGACCAAAGTTCACGAGAGGCCCTCTATTTTGAACCAGGTTCTGGCAACACTGAGAATCTAACAGTGCCTTAGCACCTCTACCCTCCCCACCACTTCCCAGCATACAATTCAACTCAACTGGGATCAATAGTTTGGAGGGTCAGGGCTGAGGAGGTTGGCAACTCACGAAGACCCATAATTGCCTTTCTATGCCTGAATACAAGAAGCTTACTTATCAAGAGGGTGCAAGGGTTCCTCTCAGGAGAAGCACAACATAACCTCTTCCAGCTTGTTTTTCCATCACACCCAGTATGATCAGCCATTGAAAATACGTCTATAATCACCCCTTCACATGGCAGCTCCGCCTTTTCATTTTCAAACATCCCCAGCCTCCACTGCAATGGTACAAAACAGGTTCATGACACTTTAAGAACAACCCATTTCGGTATTCTCACAAGTACTTCATTATGTCACATGCTGTCCAGTTTAATGTTGGAGAGGACTGGTGTATAGCATCCGTTCTCAACCTTTTCCATACCAGCCATCTCTCCCAACTAGCCATAACTCCCCTCCCCTTTGACAACATGGAGAAGCAAGGTGGGCAGAACCCCCCAACACTTGCTTGTAGTTATCCCAAGGGCCTCAAAAACATTGCCAGTGCTAACTACAGTTACCATTAGCTACAGGAGCACAGATCAGTTTAAATATAACTGAACACGTGCAATTTAATTGCAGTGGTGGGGGAGACTAACAGGCATTGTTAAAATAAGGACAGAGTGAACTGGTTAAAAATATCATCTGTTCTAAAGGAGGGAAAGAATACAGTGGGGGGAGAGGGAGAGTCAGTTATTCAGAGTTCAGGATTTGTGGTCTTTTTTCACAAAGCAAGCTAGAAATAGCCTTGTGACCTCTAGAGTATGTTAATGTTTAAGCTCATTTATTTCCCTGTACTGTATTAGCACTAGATTTTAGTCTAAATCAATACTCTGCTCTCAGAACCCCTCTCTCTGGATTTAAATGAGAAAACAGAAGTTAATACACGCTCAATAAAGCCACATTAGCTACAGACAGTGGTCATGGGTCATGTTCTAGCAAGCTAACAATGTTCCATGCTTTCCACAAGCACATAGTCTGCACTGTACAGATAAACCAGTAATAGTTAAACAAACAAACAAACAAAAAACAAAACAAAACAAAAAACATCAGAGTACGAAAGTAGACAACACTATGAACAAGAAGCCATTTTAAAAGTGCACTAGAGGGAAGCAGAGAGGACCACCCAAAACCAGAACAAGGGATCCATTCACAGAAAACATGAGGATCTGAATAAAGTTTTCTTAGGATCATTTGTATCAGAGGATGATGGAGAGGCCCAATAAATATGCCATAAAAATGCCTGGTTGTAGGGGACAATGCTGAGTATGTTCTCTAGGGCAGGAACTGTACTGTGTGTTACTTGTATATTCAGGGCTCCAGAGGTGGCCTTTGGCTATTGGGGACCCTAGGCAAAGGCCCATTATGGAACCCCCTATAGGCCCATGAGGGCCCCCTTTAGGCCCTCGGGGCCCCCCTCTGTGGCCCTGCTCACCCGGGCCCTCCAGCCTCAGCTCTCCCCCATAGGCCCTGGCCCCCTGACCCAGCTCTTCCTCCTGCTGCCAACTGAGGCAGACATATATTTTGGGGTAGGCGAAGTAGGAGATGGGGCCCCTTACTGCTTGGGGCCCTAGGTGTGCGCCTACTTCGCCTACACCAAAAGCCGCCTCTGCAGGGCTCAGTACAATGGAACTCTAATCTTCGGTTGGGGCCTTAGGTGCTAGAGCAATAGCAATAAATAACAGAGAGCACATAAAAATATAGCATTGTATTCATAAAAATAAAAAGCTTAAACCCTAATAGATTGTTTATATTCCACAGTATGAAAGGAGCTCTGTCACACACTAGAAATCTTATTAGCATAATGGCAGATTTAGGTCCACCTCTGGCACTCAGGATACTGTAGTCATGCCCAGAGGACAGGCGAGTGGAACATATGCCAGACAAAGTAGCTAGTCAGAAGCCAGACCCTGCAAAATGGGAGGGTCCCAAAGCTCACGCTGCATCCCAAGCCAGGAAGACTACCTTGCCATTAAACACCCCAAGTCAGGTAGCACAGGCCAGCCACAGGATCTGAATTGCAATATACACATACCCTTAATCTAGCTTGAGTCCAGAGTGAAATTCTGGGGACTACCATTTGAAGACAGACAGACAGACTTTGTTGTTAGAAGTTGCCTCAAAATTCAGAACCCACATATGATAGCTTAACAAAAAGTGAAAAATTCATCAGGTCAGGCCATTCTAGAGTAACTTTTCAGGAATCTGTAAGGCAGTAAACTTCTGGGCAATGGAAGTGTATTGCGTCTATTTAAACCACAGTAAAGCGTTTGACAGAATACCACATGTATTATTCAGACATTGACTGGCCAAAATGAAGACAAAACTGAAGCATGTAACAAACCAATTGATGGGGTTATAATAAGCAAGCAGTCATTGTGGAAGGCAGTGGTCCATAATGAAGAGAAATCATTAGCAGGATTATTTCCAAGGCTCCTGCTTTTAATGTTATTAATGAACTAACAGCAAGCATGGCTGTCCTCATAGAATGGCAAATTTGATTATGAAACCAACATTTATAACATTAACACCTTAAATGGCACGTTATCCCATCATCACAAAACTGTAAAACTGGAGAAGTCACCTCTGAAAACTAGCTGATGGATTTGAATACTAGCAAAGTTCAAAGGATACATTTATAGAAATCCATACCCTGAGGTGTAAAGAACGGGGATTTAGTACTGCTAGATAAGGAAAGGGACTTGAGAAATCAAGTCAGCACTAGCATGAAGATGAAACATACTGTTCCTTTGAAGTAAAATGGACTAGTAAGATTTTACAGGCTGTACTAAAGGGAACAGAGGATGAAACCATGGACTGAGGCCATAACTAAGGCCGTATTTTCACTGAAAATGCTGCATTGATCCCGACAGATCAACGCAGCGGGATCAATTGAGCGGCCAGTGTAGACCCACTCAATTGACTCCGGAAGCTCTCGCCGGTCAATGTAGTCACTCCACCCCTCCAACTGGATTAACGCTGCGTTGATGGGAGAGCAATGCTAGTCAACCCAGCCAAGTGAAGACTTGGAGGTAAGTCAAAGTAACTAAGTCAACAGAAGATGCGCATTCTCCCACTGACTTAGCCTCACAGTGTAGGCTAGGTCTAAGTCTCACCTGGAGGGCTACATCCAGTTTTGGAGACTTGCCTCAATGGGGATATACTAATTCTGAAGAAAGTCAAGGACTGCTAAGCTGACCAGAAAAGGGAGGATCTTACCTATTATGATAGATTGAAGTGTTTAAGTCTAGACATTATGGAAAATAGGAGGTTTGGGGGGAAAGAGAGGAATCTTCTTGCACTATGTGAATACTAAACATAGTCACAGGCTTGAGTAAAGATCTACAGCAATTAAATACAAGAAAATGTGTAGACACTAAAAAATTCAGAAACAAAATGTAGATTTCAGACCCTACATATATGCAGTAATATAAAAAGAGGCTTTTCTTCCTAAGGGATAATCCATTTTTTGCCATTGGAGAATATAATCAAGGTGCAGGGGAGGACAATGATTTAGACACCAAGGGTATATCAGAGTGTGAAATGGTGTGAGATGCTCATCTGTGGTGATTTTTGCTTTGATGCAAAAGATTCACAAGTGATTACCTCATTTGAACTTGGGAAGGATTTTTTCCCCAACACAGTGCTGGCAGGTCTATGAGAGAGTTACCCAACACGCAAGGTCTGAGCAGAAATCCTCTGTTGTCCTCAAACTTTTATGACTGAAGTAGAAATGTTACTTATGTCTAATCTTTCATATTTTTGAAATTAAGTCTAGGAAATTTGTTAACATACAAGCATCAATAAGCAGAGAAGTGGAATAAGCTTCTTTAACATCCATTGTGTTATACCAAAGCACAAAGAATCAGAATGTGTTATAGATGTTTCTAACACTAACGATAGCATAAAAAGGCAGAACTGGCTGAATAATTTGTTGCTTATAATGGGCAGTGTGAATTTTGATGATGTTGAAAATAAGTGAGTCACAAATACACTTTTTCATTGCCTTGCTGTATAGATGGACACACAGTGCAAATAAAAATTGGTTAAGAATGCTGACTTTTTTAAAAAAAAATCAAAATTACCTGTGAATAAATCTTTGCATTATTTGACCAACTCAAAGACGTTTTAGTCCACTGTTGCTAGATATTTCTTATGTAATGTGCAGTATCTTTCACCACATCATATGTTGCCTATGCAGACAAGCAGCTGGTTTTTTGTGTTTTTTTGTTGTTTTTTTTTTAAAGTCAGTGGAAGGGTTGCTGGAAATATTCTAGTTCTGAGAAGTATGCTCTTTGACAATTCTGGTTTTGTTGTTTCTTAACATTGTCTTGCTGTTGGTTTTGTTTGATGTATTTGTTTTACTAAAACTTGTCTTTGATTAGGCTTCCTCCCACCCCCACTCTTGTCTCCATTGTTTTATGTCTTATGCCAAGTAGAGTCTATCCTTGATTTTAGAGTTGGACTAGGATAATACCATGGTTAATGAGTCAAATTTTCAAAAGCACCCATGTGACTTAACAGTCCAAGTCCATTCAGAAAGGGTTATTTAAAAAACAGGCAATATTTCCACTCAGTATAAGTGTGGGCCTTTCCAAAAAAGAGCAGATCTGTCAGCAGAACACTGCAGATGGAATTTGTCCCACCTTGCCAGTCTGAACTGCAGCCAAAAAATGGATATCGGAAGGAAAACGTTCTGAAACTGAGTGTACTTATGGAACAAGACAAGACTGTGGCCTCCTCCTCATAAACATCATTTTTCATTACATTTCTTCATAAACAGAAAATGCTGAAATTATGGCAATTTTTAAAGTAGGGTTCCAGTTTTAAATAGTGTAAATGTTTAATATATGATACATAGATATTTTAATAAATGGTTAATTCTTATAAATTGTTATAGATTCTAAAATGTCAATAGGTTGCTTACAATCATAGATTCTAACTATGTATAGCACTTCCTACAAATGTGTTTATAAGCATCTGTAACACATTCTGATGTCTGCAAGATTGTAACATCTAATATGAGCCCTTGATAAACCAATTATAAATGGAATCAAAGTGTGATCAAAATCATCATAAGGCAATAGGACAAACATAGCAACATGGTTCAACCTGAGTAGATTGGATGAAGGAAGACAGGACCTCTATCCAATATATTTTGATGGCTGCCTCCCTTCACAACCAGAATCAGTGATATTACAGTACATTGGATTAAAATCACACAGAAATCATTTTACTGGTACATAAAGCTAAACTTCGGGTGGTTTACTGGAAGATTTAAATAAGCAATTATGATTACCCATGGTATTAAAGGGAGATAAGGTTGTGTCAACTAAGCTGGAATGTCCTGGTTTTATTTTTTTTCAGCTGTATGAAATGTGCCTGACACCAGGGATACATTTTTCCCTAAACAGCAGCTAAAGATATATAACAAAAGAAAGAAAAAGAATAAGAATATTTCTATGTCCTACTGGGGAATAGAGTTTTAATGAACATACAAAGCAAGTAGGTGACATCTTTATCAACCCTCATAAACCTTGATTGAACACACAATGATAAGACCTGTTTTAACTGTCATCCTCATGATAACATGGACACAATCCGCTTGGGCCTTAGCAACGACCAGTGTAAGAGAGGCCTCTCCAAAAGTGCAGGCACCCCGAGGTAATGTCTAGCATGTAAACAGTTCAAAGTTTCTGCAGCTGGTTTATTTGTGTGATTGTGCGTGGGTGGGATGGATGAGTGTGTATATGCACAATTTCTTGTGGCACCAGCTTTAAGGGCATTTTCTTCATATCTAGTCTGGTTCTGGCGATGGTGAATAGTCTGGGATGGATGGTGCTTTGAGCCAGAGTGACCTTTAGCTCTTAGATCTGCAAATACAGAGAACTTTGTATGAGTGGTTTTAAAAGGATTTAAGAAAAGCCTGCTCTGGTTTTCTACCAACATCATAAATGATGTGAGTAACACACTTGGAAGCAAATGGACTTGTGGAGCCAGGGTCTCTGCTGAAGTCAGTGGAGGTATAACTATTTACAACAGCTGAGCTTCTGGCCCAGAATATTTGGAATGATGAAATGCCTTAATAGTCATAATTTTCTTCAGCATCTTCTCTTGGTCAGTTTTCAAATGTCTTCTAGAAAGACCTTGGCAAATACATGACTAGTAAGAAAGATTTTAATACTTTAGCTATACTTTTTCTTTTCTTTATTGCTGCTATTGACCAGTCTTGAACTTTTATCCCTTTCTTCAAATGTTTTTTCCTTCACTTTAATGCCCACAGTGACACCCACAGGCTGAGTTACACTGAAAACTTACTATAATGCTTTAGCACATTGTGCTGAATCATCAGATAAAACCAGATAAAAAGTACTGGCCACTGTCAGCTAAGGTGGGAGATAAGATGGCACAAAGGGTTAGGTTTTCACCTCTCAAGATTTATTTTGACTGAGATCAGAAAGGAGTACGTGACCTCACACAGGTTGACAGCTCACAAACAATGTCTACCACATAAATGAAACAATGTTCAGATCCCCCATACTAAAATAGTGCATTGCTGCACGACCAGAGTTAGGGATAGTGAGGAGAGAAAGCTCACACAACAACCTGCCTGCATTCTGCATGGTGTTAGCCGTGGTTATGAAGACAGCTGGCTAATTACTTAATTTATTAGATTTGTAAAAATGCAGAAAAAGGTGCTTACATTCCCTTGATGTAACTTGAAAATACATCCTAAGTGAAGCTGTAGCATTTACGACAATAACCCATCACCAATAAGTTGGGCAATTTAACACCATTTTCATATTCAAAGATGAAGTGCACAGTGCTCCTTCAAAGTAATCAGATTTGGCTATTTCTGACCTATCTGGGGGGGGCACAGTCCAAAGCTCCTGGCTTGGCATTCTCTGTAATTGCTCACAGCTCCTTTTTATTTATACCAGTAAAACCCTAGTTTGAGCTCTTCTGCTAGTCACTCTTTGGCAGTATGGCATGAGGAAAGAGGTGGCGTCTCAGGTAGGTAGTCAGTCATTTAGGTCTTTAGAAGTCAAAACCAAAATTTAAACCAGGAGTGCTCTAGCAGCAAACTACAATTCAAAATTCTGCATGTCTGTTTTGGGGGTCTATGAAGCATTAGCAAATCAGTCCCATAGTTTACTAATACAATTTAGTCTTAAAAAAAACTGAGTATCACACATACTAGCACATGGCCCATCTACGGATTTTTGTCAAAATCTCTAATGTTTTTATTAGCGCACAGGGCAGCAATGTTTGCTGTGCCCCAAACCTTCAGCAGGTGCCAGGAGCAGGGCTAGAAAGGCCAGCTCAGGGGGGGGCCAGCAGGGGACAGGAGACACACGTCAGGGCCAGCGGAGGGAGCAGTCGCAGCACCGCAGGGCCAGGAGCCAAGTGTGCTGCTGTGCATAGGCCCTGGTGTCAGGTCTGGCACTTGTGCCAGGGTGTTGCTGACCCCTATGTTAGAGCTTCAGAATTGTTTGCAAAAGTACCTAATGGGTCAAAGTCACTCAACCCCACCCCATGGTAAATGCACATGATCAAATCCTTCAGAAGACTTACAAAGTCTCAGGTGCTCAAGACCACAAACACAATCAAATCAAAATATTTACAGCTTCCAAGAACTGAATTCTAAGCTAAAATTTGTGTTTTAGTTACTGCATTGGTCACACAAACTGAAGTCCTGATTTTATTCTTTCCGAAGATCTAAGTGAACTTTGATTCAGGACTTGAACTTTACATACTTTGGGGAAGATTTTTAAATGGCTATTAGGCACCTCCTTTTGCCCCAAATAGATCAGGACTAAATATATTACTATCTCTTCCCCAGTCCTATGTGTGACTACCATTATCTGTTTTCTTTAATTCAGCAATTAACAAAGCAGCCATCTTTGCCAACAAACCTTTACCATCAGATAACGTCCACAGGAATATCTCAGTACTTTGCCACTTTGTGCAATAAATTGCTTAAGTAGAAGATAGTGTAATTTGGTGGATTATTTTTTCTTACCTCATTTTTAACTCTGCCGTTAAAACCTTCTCAAACTAGTTATTCCTATGTAATTCTAACAAGAGCATTTTAAAATTATTACTAAATTCAGTTTCATACACACAGGAAATTTTTGAAAGAGCTGAGAACAGAATTGAGAAATGATGCATTTGACGTGAATGGCTGAAGATACCAGGTTAGCTAAGGGAAAAAATGTGACATTTGGTTATTCACATAAATTGAAGCAGTTGTTGGAATTAGTTAGATTTAAACTAGTACAAATGAAAATAATTCCTCCCATTACCCATTACTTAAGAAAAAGGAGGGTTAGTTTGATTTAATTTTGAATGCAGCAAGTTAGCTCAAAAAAATCAGTGAAGACTTAAGAAATGCAAAACCTATGAAACTGAAAATATATTGGATCACATTCACACTCATTGTGGGATAAAGTGAAAAGCAAATGTATCCTGTCCATGATGTACAAAGTACCTTTGCTGATTCATTTATATTAAAATTCCAGAGGGGTACCCGTTTTACTTTATTTCAGCAAAACAAACAAGGAGTCCTGGGGCACTTTTAAAGACCAACAATTTTATCTATCATACAAATAAATGTTTGAATTGATTTTGTGACTCACCCTTCTCTGCATGTATATATACACATTTAACACATTGCAGTTTCCATTTCATGCATCCGATGAAGTGGACTTATACCCATGAAAGCTTATGCAGTAAATAAAAGTAGTGTTAGTCGTTAAAAATGCCACAGGATTCCTTGTTTATTTATATTAAAGGTATTTTAGGCAATATTGAATTACTTCCTATACCTAGGTGAATTAATGTTCTTCCTGAAGAAGCAGGCAGAGATTATATTATTCATGGAAAATACATATTTGCACAGGACTTCCCTGAGAATTGAAAAAAGTTATCTGGTGTGCTCCCAGCCAAACTCCCTAGTGAAGTGAAAAATTCTTCCTTCTGATAAGAAACTTGTCTTGGGGCAGGGTTTGCTTTTGTTCCAAACAAAGGAACTACCCTCCTTTGTAATGGAGAGATTTCATTCCCCAAATTTGCTTTGATTTTGACAGCTCTACTCAGCAGAAACCCACTGTAATCCCTGATGAGATGACTGATATTCACTGGATACAAGTGACGTCAGCCACACGTTCTCCCAAATCTGACCCATGTGCTGTCCCTATAACTTGCTGCATAAAAAGACTGGCAGTTCCATCTTTGAAACTTTATTAAAATAAAAACTACAATTGCATGGATAAGAAATTCCAGAATACTTTTACCAGGAATAACTTGACTTTAAAGCAACTGGATTCTCCACGTTGCTGGAAATTTCACCAAGAATCTAATTAAGAATCTGTAGGGTTGGGACCTCCACTTTTTACATAAAGTCTAGCTCACCAATTTCTACAAGTGTCTCTGATATATCTGAAATGAGCTTAAGAATCGAGCTTTGTTCTGTACAGCAAGATAAACCAGACCTGCCAGGTTTCCTTCAGACATTTTCGTATTTCTGGTATGTTTGGGGGTTGTTTTTTTGCTTTGTTTTGTTTTTTTAAAGGTTTTCCTTACACTTGAATGGCAAGATTTTCTCCTTAGACTTCCCAGGTAGCTGCTTCAGTTTTAGTCTGGGGATAAGATAAGTCTGGGGATTGTGTACAGTTGGGTTTAGAATATTGCCCTTATTCCAGTGATGTTTTTGTTTTGTCTTAATTTAGTATTTAAGAAAGAGCCACCTTATTTGAGTACCAGGATTGGTGGGTGGACAGACTAACAGCACTGGAGAATAAACACCAATACTACCCTTCCCAATACCCTGCTAGCCAGCCTTAACTCTGACCTGAAGGAAACAAATGGAGAAGTAAGAGTTTGGTATCACTGATCTGTCTGCCAATCCAGATGTCACAAAAACCACCATCACAAGTGGTATCTGACATGGAAATGTGTCAGTTGGAAACTGGACAAGTCCTCCAAACTCATCAAAACCTAATACTCTCCTTTTGTTAATTTCCCTCACACTCAGCAGCTTTTCCCCTATTTGTTATTAAATCGCCTCCTAAAAGTGGACCCTCCTCTGCAAAATAAAGCTATGGAGCAAACTGTTTATTAATTTTATGGAGAGTTACAACTCCATGTTCAATTTGGATTTCTCTATTTGGCTCATTCTAGCAGGTAAAAATCTAAAAAGGGATGTCCACAGGATTTCATATTTGTTCCATGCAGATATATTTCTAATATTAAAATTCACTTGCGTGCTCTTAGCACTGGAGGGATGTTACTATAGAACAGGTGAGAGCCTACACCGTAGCTCCCATCATTCCTAATGCTGGTGGTGCTTCAAGGGTGCTCTAATCAAAGAAAAGTTTCAAAAAGATTTTTATG
Organism: Pelusios castaneus; assembly: GCA_007922175.1. Lineage (NCBI taxonomy): Eukaryota > Metazoa > Chordata > Testudines > Pelomedusidae > Pelusios > Pelusios castaneus. Next base: position 15,959,098 of record ML685766.1, read on the forward strand.
CAGATAAAGTCTTTTGCACTATGCTTTCACCTGCACAGGTTCACTGCACACCATTCCAATATGGACACAGAACTACACATGTTGCACCGGCACCTTTTGCAGCCAGTCTTCCCCGGTAACTTCTGCAATGCTTCTCCCTACCATCCAATCCCCAACTAAGTCAAATATGCAGTCAATGACATTTCATTAAAAATAAAAAAAATAAAATATTGTGGAGGGTTTTCTGCAATAAAAGTTTTAGTAAAATATACATTTTTGTATTTACAGCATAATTATCTTTAAAATAGGAATTTTAAATGGTGGCAACTATCATTTATCAATATTTTTATTTTAGTGGTTTAATTTTTAAATTTGGCTCATACCGTCTCCTGCTTTCTGTGTTTAAAAAAAACAAAAGAGAAAAAAGAGAAAACATTAGTATAATGTCTAAAGGGAATCAGGAAGAGAAATGCATTTATATTTACCCTTACTGTAGTTCACAATCTAGGCACTGCCTCAGACACCTGAAAAGGAAAACAGAACAAAGAATATTAGTATAAATGAAACTTTCAGGGTTTAAGCCAAAACCTATTGACGTAAATGAAAACACTCCCATTGACTTCTATGGGAGATAGACCTCACTCTGTCACTAAACAGCTTATTTTCCCCTGCAAACAAAATGAGTCTTGAACTACCATTTCTCTCCCTTTACCTCCAAAAGAACCTAGATACATCCCCAGAAGGACCACAACCAACAGATGATTTTTGATGTGAAGAACATGATATGGCAGATCTCTTTCTCCTTGATCCTAGCCTCAACAATATCCACCTCCAGATTATGGCGAAGAAATGGAAAGAGAGAAAATAGTTATTGTATCTTCGAAAAACAGAAAAAAATACTATAAGGCACCCAAAGAGGCCACAAAACACGTTAAAAACAGTTAGCTTCCGTCCACCTGCATGGGCCAGTGCTCATGAGTAGATGCTTGGTCTAAGGAAAAGACAAGAGCAGCATCTTGTTCCCCATCTGCCATTTCACCTGGCTGGATCAGTGTGAAAGCTTGGCTTCTCAAAACACATCAGCCATAACTGAATCAATCGATGGAGTGAAGCAAGAGTGATGAGGAACAAGTTCTGCAATGTTCTGTATAATGGACTGGGCAAATTCTGTGTAGAAATACTATTATTAGCTCTCTAGAAAGGGTACATCCAAGCAGAGTAAGGCTGTGTTAGCAACATTTAGCTAAGCTTTTTGTGTTTGGAACAGCACATTGTGTAAATAGGTCGGAGCTGTTTTTATTTTAGTTGTCACATCATTTGAGAGTTGAGAGAAAGGGAAGAATGATGGTTTTTATTGTGCAGAGGAGGCAGCATACAGTTTAGCATGTATATTAGGAAATACACTTGGCATAATTACTATTTACTTTATACAGCTTTCCTACGGACTATCACAAAACACCTTACGATCATTTACATTGTAAGGATTATGAAAGCTTAGTGGAGAGACATTACAGAGAAAGTAGTTTCAAATGTACTTCCATACAAAGAGCCAGCACACTATACTGTGAAAGTAGCAGCAAGCCAAATCCCTCCATGCTTCACCATGCAAACAATGCTTGCTCACACAAATAGAATGTATCCAGTTTTGGGCTCCCCACTACAGAAAGGATGTGGACAAATTAGAAAGAGTCCAGCGCAGGGCAACGAAAATTATTAGGGGGCTGGACACATGACTTACAAGGAGAGACTGAACGAACTAGGCTTATTTAGTCTGCAGAAGAGAAGCCTGAGGGGGGATTTGATAGCAACCTTCAACTACTTGAAGGGGTGCTCCAAAGAGGAGGGAGCTAGGCTGTTCTCGGTGGTAACAGAGGACAGAACAAGGAGCAATGGTTTCAAGTTGTAGCTGGGGAGGTCGAGGTTGGATATTAGGAAAAACTTTCTTACTAGGAGGGCGGTGAAGCATTGGAATGGGTTACCTAGGGAGGTGGTGGAATCTCTGTCGTTGGAGATATTTAAGGTTTGGTTAGACAAAACCCTGGCTGGGATGATTTAGTGGGAGAGGTCCTGCTTTTAGCAGGGGGTTGCACTAGATGACCTCATGAGGTCCCTTCCAGCCCTATGAATCTATGATTCTAATTTCACATTTCTCACAAATAAAATTTCACATTTCACTATATGCCATTTTAGAGTGAACTAATATATAGAATGAGGGTTCCACTCTCCTCTACCAAGAAGAGTGATGAATCACTCTGAAAAGCAGCTGGAAATGAAAGATTCAAGGAAATCACAGCTTTGAGAGGGAAAGGCATGAGACGTCCTGTTACCCAAAGTGAACAAGTTGGCAGAAGGAGGCAGAAATTGAGGAGTCAGGAAAAAAACTGAAATGGGAGAGTGGAGAAATAAGACGAGGAAGAGAGAAAAGAAAATGATGCAGCTGCACAACGCTCTGAAGGTAAGAAAGCCTTCTCTCAATACACTGAACACAACAAAGAATCTCAAGTGGATGCCAGTGCAAAACTGAAAAACACTAGTGATTAAACGGACTCAAAACACATTTTTGCAAAACAGCTTTGGTGTAAATTTTGGGAGATTCTTCTGGTAGTCTTCTTGTCTGCTCTTCTTGACCTCTTTCCATAGGTAGAGTGGTGCAAAAGATCAGAGTATTGAACTTATTTGAAACTACTGTCTCCAGATGCTTTGCATGCCCAGGAAGACCTTGAGAATTTGGACATTCCATTCACTGATTAGGCTGATATAGTTCAAAGCATGTTTAACCGTTAGTGGTGTCATTATAGAGTTAGAGGTGGAAAATATTAATCAAGTCTGAGCTTCTATGAAGTTTTGGGATACTCTTTGGGACATACAGGACACTCATATGGGAGAAGCAGAATCAAGTGTTCTCTTCTATCCACAGGAGTCTTGTTTGTACCTTATCTGCTCCAACTTCTTGCTTCTGAAAAAAACAATCTGCTGGACTAAATGACTATTTTAAGATACAGCTAAAGGCAAACATTCCATTGGAACTTTGCCCTAATCAATAACAACATGCATGTCACGTCAGAGGATAGAGTATGTCTGCTTACTAGTCAGCAAATAAGCTAATTATACTTGCTCCTGCCTGGAGAAGAGGACAAGTAGAGGTCCAGTCCACCCTATTAATGCAATCATCATTACCCTTATACTTTGTTTGCTTTGTGATTATAAAACAAAGATCTACGGTTCTTGTCACCATGGAGTGGTGTTACTGACCCCTGGTGGAAGAAACGTATTAGTACAGTTCAATGGGTGCAATTTCCACCTAGAAAATTGGTTCAGGTTTTCATTCAAGTTCACTGTAATCTCCTGCAGAACACTGGGTTTTTATTTTTAAAAATATCCTTTAAAACAGCCTATTTCCACAAACGTTGTGATGTTCAAAAAGAGGGTACATCCTTGTAAATGAATTTTCCCAATCTTGGACAGATTAACGGAAATAAATGTCATACTGACCTGTGCACAGTAAAAGCATCAAATTAAGTTTAAATGAATTCATATAACTATAAAATCATTGCAGTGCAAAATACTTATTGCATTAAGTATGCAACAATATAACAGTGAAAATCTTTGTAACAATTCTGAACTCTTACTTTCTCAGCTCTTGATTTGTAAAGTACTTTAACACTTTTTCTAAAAATTAAAATCAGATTTAAGATAAAGTTTTTGGGTTTTTTTTCCAAAGCCACCTGGGACCTCTGGACAGATACTGTATCTAACACAGCTTTGAAAAATTCAACTAAAATCTTTTAAACATTAGAAAAACTGCAAAGATGATTTATTCTTGGAACAAGCAAGAATCCTCAAGTCCTCAAGAATCCTCAAGTCTAAGTTACCTCTTTGGCTTGAAAAGCGTGATGACAAGATTTGTCCCCCTCCTCCAAATGGATTCTTAACAACCTGCTGATTCTTTTTCCAATGTAAAAAGCAGAGTCAAAAAGAAAGTTCCTTCTGTTTTGCTCTTCTAATCCTGGAGATCTACCATTCTTGCTTTTAAGCAAGATCTTTCCATTTATGCCCCAGTATGATCATGAATTAAGTGACTGTGATCTTTTTCTTTAAAAGATTTTTAAAACCCTTCATTCTCCAACAGATACCAAAATATCTAACCCAACTTTTTCACTCGCATGCAAAACTTTAACAATAACCTCACATGCTTTTATATCAATTATATCAACAGTTCAGTACATCTATCACAAACTCTATGACACCCCTGAGCTCTGTATTGGAGTGCACATTTGAGGTACATATTGCTTTTTGGTATCGGTTGAAGAAGACAGCAATGTGGAATGTCTTATCAATAGCATTGTATACAACACAAAGATGAATTGTCATCATGACAAATCCCAGAGGGACCCTAATCTCTTTGCAGATTGAGCACCTTCCAGACTAGTGTCTCAGGATACCAGAACAGCCCTTTCGCAAGGTTTCAGTGTTATTTTCACCTCATTAAAAGAGAAACTCTTGGTCATTTTGGCTGGAAGGACAAATGACCCGATGATACCGGCAGCCTGCTAATACAAAGGAATGAACAAATTTTTCCCCTTATTCTTTCAGAGTTTGAGTGGCTGGGCATGTTCTGTTCCAACGGTAACTGCCACTAAACTGGTTTTTGGTTGCTAGTTACCTTCAGTTTTGTTTTCTACCATGGCTTTGGTGTATCTCAGTGATTAGCGTCCCAGAGTCAGGAAGAAGAGGAGGTGTACTGTCCTGTGAATTAGAGGGAGAAATTGTGCTGCTGAAGTTGATGCTGTTCCAACCCTCATGAAGAATATGATGCAATGACATGCCAATGTATATTCTGTACAACTTTTAAACAGGGATAAAAGGTTATTGAAAGTACACCAGGCTCAACCCTCCACGTTTGCCAATCTGTCAGTTGGAAGCAACCGCCATGAAGCAGTTTGTCTTATTAGTTACCACCCAAAACACACTGTGTAGCCTCTCAAACCTCCAGAATTTGATATAGCCAGGAGTGCCTGTGTATACAGGAAGGTCTACCTACTATATCTTCCCCTTTTGGGGCCTTCTCTATCTCTGCCCATATGAAACATACCTATCAAAGATAAAAAATGGCAATTTGGAGTACATGTAAGCATGATGGCATCCATCTTGGCCAACAACAGGAATGAAACTAATGACTTCAGGAATTAAACACACAAGTCTTCACAGTTTGTGTTAAGAGACAAGCACATTCGAGCAAACAATTCATCTTCTGGGGGTTGGGCACCATGGGAAATACTCTGATTAGTGGGTCCTGTAGTACTTTTAAAGACAAATTTATTTTTCGCATGAGTTTTCATGAGTGAAGTCCGACTTTGTCAAATGCCAGAAGTTAGAAAAGTCTTACATTGAAAACAAACAAACAAACAAACAAACAAACTTAACAGTATGGAACAGAAAGATAAAATCTGCATCAGGTCAAATTACGTCAGCAAATCAAACAAGCTGTATAGATTCAAACTGTGCAACAGCATATCACAAAGTGGTGAGGCTGAGAGAGATGAGAATCTGTTTGTAAGGAAAAACAAAGAAATCCTGTGGCACTTTGAACACTGTTTGTAGAAAGAAAGCTAATTCATTGCAACAAGAAGCTGATCAGTGGGTTATACAAGCAAAACGTGACATTACTGAAATGTCAAACATGCACATGTTGGTGGCTCACTTCCTAATTTACAGATCATAGATTTAAAGACAATCTGTTTTAGAGTTCTCACTGTATGACTTGTGCAAACATATCATCCCTCCATTTAGATCAACAGTAAGATTTCAATACTTTGAGATTTTTAGGACTACAGCTAGTCATAACTGGTAACCATTTATTAACACAAACCAATGGAGAACTTGAGACAACTACTTATTATTTGGCAGTGATTGAATCCTGCAGAGGAAGGCATTTTGAAGGGACAGAGACGAGGAGGAAAGCCGTTAACGAGCTGGCCAGCTCGAAGCTGGCGAAGCGGTTTTTTTTTTTTTTTTTTTAAACAGAGGAAGAAAGCGAGGGACAACTAATGACTTAAAGTCCTCTTCTTTTTCTTTTTTTGTTTCAGGTTTGACCCTTTGAACGATGAGGGAAAACTCCGTCTTCACCCGGGGGCGGTTGAAAAGGAACTGAGGGAGAGAGGGAGCTGCACGCGCCATGGCAGGCTACAACGGTCGCGAGCCGCGACCGCCGTGTGCAGCTCCCTCCAGCACTACTGCTAAGATGACTCCGCTCTGCACCACGGGACGCGATGACACCCGGCGTGGAGCACACACAGGGACATCGCTCGAAGAAGAATCCTGTAGTCAACTCCTAGCACTGGAAGGGAGTGTGGTTTGCAGTGGCTGTAGTATAGACAGGATAACCAAAACTGTTCAGTCACCCTGAGAGGCTATGTGGTGCGGGTCTGAATAGAGATTTGGGCTGGCTCACTCATTACCAAAAGCCATTTTCCTCTTTAAACATTCTCACCTTTTATCTGTTGCTCCACGGAACTTGTTTTGTTTGCTGAAAAAGATGGAACTGACCTTGTGACTTACCCATCTCCATATTTATTCACCTGGCACGCTACAGCTTCCATTTCATGCACCTGACAAAGTGGGATTGCAACAAAAGTGCATGCGATAAGTACATTTGTTAAGTCTTTACCAGGGCCACAGGACTCATCTGTTTTATTGAAAGACCTGTTTGGACCTTCAGTAATGTGCATAAATTCCCTCCTTGCTTATTTAAAATTCTCACTCCATAGGTGGACGCTCTCAGTAGCTCCTCCCTATATATCGCCTGTGGATTTCAACAGCAGTCACAAGAGGGAAATTTGAACTTCTGGCCGCCTCTTTTCCAGCTCAGAGAACTATCCCCTAGACTACTGGGATATTTTGGAAAGGCTGTGGGGGAGAGGGTCTCTTTTGTAAGTCTCTAGAAATTAATGATGTTGTGAAGATATGTTGTCAAATTTGGCAGGTTGAGTTTGGCATGCATTTTCCATTAAGGTCAGTACATAAAAGCAGCAATGTGGCTCAAGGATGTGTGTTTTAGAATTCTTCCATAAGGGATAAAGTGAGACATCCAGCAAGAAAAAATGTCAAAGCAGTGAGTTTAAAACACATCCTATCAATTTTATTGTAGTCAAACTGCCATGCAAAATTTAAATACCCAGTTTATATTGTTTTGATTCTTTCTATATCAATTATATTCTTAAATAAAAAGTTTTAAAGAACCTGTTAAAATGAACTCTGTAATACAATCTAAACTAATGTGGGGATAGGTATGAGTTGATCAATATGAATGCAATCAACCTTAGAAGTGCTAAAACTGTGCAAGCTCATATATGACAATCTAATGGAAGAACATTTACAAATTCTATCACCCCTGTACAGTAATGTTAAAAGACCTACAGAAATCTGCATTTGTATCCATGGAGTTAAAAAATGAATATGCCCAAGACCTTTATTTCTAATGTATGGGACAAACAATAAAGAAACTCTGTAAAAGATATATCAGACCTGATGTTTACTTATTTAAGTATATTATTCTGGTGAGTTCCAAGTTAATTTTAGTCACTCTGGATTTTTTTTCATATTGCTGTAACGGCATTGTCCAATGACATGTTTAAAGTTTTTAAGCAATTCTGGTTCTTTAAAACACAAAGTCTGTTCAAAGTGTTTTCTTCCTATTATCGACCTATAGTACCTAGCTTGCTTTATGACGTGAAATTCTAAAACCCAGGAAAGATACCAAACATTTGCTCAGATTACATTTTAAATTTCAGCTCTTTGGTGGAGTCTAATGCCATTAAGATTTCTGATTTTCAAGAAAGCTGTAATCAGATGAGCAGAAATGAGCTGCCTTTCCTTTTCTAATGACTTCTATACCCCAAATAAACTACTGTTAATAGATGTTAGTTCAGTCCAAGTCCAAGACAAAGCTTGTTTAAAAGAAAAATCAGAATAAGACTCAAATAATAAGTTTTATTAACAATACGGTACATTAGCATTTGTTTTGAAAAGCTTAGGCCTTGCTAAGCAGTTTTAATCAAAGCAATTATGTAAAGCTATTTGCAGTACAGAAATCAACTACATTCACACACACACACACACATATCATGAATTTAATCCAGACAACAGTCATGTTAAAGCTACAATTTACCAAAAATACAAAAGTTGATTTTCTAATCAAAGCAAAAAATGTTGCTTGTGGTTCTGTAAAACCCCATCTTGTACTCTAGATTAGGCTGCTTTCATAACTAAGCTTGGGACAAAGAAAATACTTCCTAGAAGCCAAGAGTAAGACTCACATATTCATAACTATGAAATGCCATGCAGACTTGTTTATAAAAAGATATACTAGGTCCAAATTATTAAGCTAATTTTGGCTAGCAGGTGGTTTATAAAATGATTTTCCTTTCACACTAAAAATGTCATTATGTAGAATTTTCCATCCACCCTGTCTCCAAAAGCTATTTGTCTGACATGGAATACTGTCCTCAGGCCGCTATGACAAATTGCTCTATTGGTGAACTAACCATAAACAAGGCTTACAAAAAGCGTAACGGAAGTTAAATCTGCTAACTCTCCTTTACAAAGAGACAAGTAAATAGCACAAATGTAACGTATATGCTACATATACATTTTATTCTGCATAAACTCAAGTTTGTAAGTTTATATGTACTTGCATTCTGTAACGGATCTATGGCTGTTGCCATTTCAATAGTTCTACCAAGGCACTATACAACTATTAAACAACTAATGTTCTCCAATATGCTCTGACAAACATTTATGAATGTGTTTAAGTTGTTAAAAAGCCCTGAGTCAGAACTTTCATACTTACCACAGTTACACCTCAAACTGGCACACAGTTGAACTTTATAGACAACAGTATTTTACTCTGTGAACAAAACATTCTGTACTGTAAAAAGGAAAATAGTATATGAATTTCAGAAACTTAGGAAAGGGAAACATAAATGTACTGTACTATGGGAAATAACACGTTCCTCATGTACATCATTTATACAGGAAGCAATAATCTTTTGTGCCACACTTATTCAGGCACCAGAACTGATGCATCAAAACAAAATTGTAGTGTAAGAAAACTCCCACTCCCTCCCAAAGGCAAAGAACAATTAGTGTAGAACTAAACACTCTAAGAGAAAGGAAGTAGAGTTACTAAAAGTAACGTTGTAGTGATATCTGAAAACTTCATTCTGTGACCTGTTCAGCACATTTCACCTGCAACCATTAACAGAACAAAATTTAATTTCTGACATTTCCTCTGCAATACTGTAGAGAAGTTCAAAGCAACCTTCTCAAACAAATTAAGTGTTTACACTAGCCATAAATTGTAATTAATACTGCTGTAAATAAGGAGACATACCTAAGTAAAACTGTCACCTCTAGACAAAACCTACACAGTATCAGTGAGTATTCTTATCACAATATAAGGACACAATCAGATCAGTTTAAAAAAAAAAAACTAGTTTAATACGTTTTAAAAACTAAATTTAAAACATTTTAAAGATGATGTTAACAAGGCACATGTACTTGTAAAAATCTACTATATTCCAACTTGGCTCAAGTTTATAGTTAAACTAGTTTTTAAAGGAACTTTCACATTTACAGAGAACTAGTGTTTATTACGTTTCCAGTTTAATTTTTTTTGATACCCATTTTTCCTTAAATGGGAAGAAAAGTATATAGCAGTGACTCAAATCCCGCAAAGTGCCAATTGACTTTAACTGGAGCTGAATGTAAAGCAGAAGATGTGCAACATCTTTAATGAATGCGCCTGAAAAGTCATGATACGTTATTTGAAAAAAATTAGCTGAAAAATGTACTGATTAATTTTTGAAATAGTTAAGCTATTTAGCTTATTGTATAGATCCCTTCAAATTTAAAATCCAGGGTCTCTTCATAGTTCTTTAAAAACACGATTGTGTATAGTGGCCATCTTTAATTTAATCTTTTTAATTCACATATGGAAAGATGTTCAAGCAAACTTTTGAGCATATTTTGCACCCAGATAACACAGTATAACGTGTACGTCTTCTTGAATGTATTTCAAGAAACACGTCATTGAAGAAGTTCCTCCAACCCATTTAATTCCCAAACAACTTTTAATACTGGGAAATTGCTCTAAGAAAAAGAGAAGTGAAAAGGGAATATGCAAATCTTTAACATGTATATTAAATCCAATTGCCTTTTTACTGATGCTTTTTCTTTCATCAAGTATTTGTTCCGTTTCAGTAAAATCTGTAGTCATTCATTTGCACACATACACTGACCCATCATCATCCTCCCTTACGTGCCATGATCCCCCCTCATCTTCTGAGCAGACCATTTCTTTTAAAACAGTGAAAAAGTTATCCAACAGAAGTATGCATGCCCTTCAGACAATATCAGGCTGCAGACATGCTGTTGCTAAGTGATGTGACTGTATTATATAAATATGGTCTGATACATCTGGTTTCTTCAAAGCTACCTAATTGTTTAGCTTTAACATACATCACAATCTGAAGAGATAGTGCACAAGTCTAAATACCTATTTTCATATGCTACAATGTTTCGGCCAACATTTCTTAAAATCAATTAAAAATCATTTTGAAAGTATTGACTTTGTCAATCAAGACAAACTCTCACCTGCAAACAGAATGCCAGTATTAGCACCTTAAACAATAAACGCTACAAAGTTAAACTGCTTAATGACTTATTTTAAAAAAAGCACTTGTCTAACTAAACTATTTGGCTTGAGTCTGTGATATCAACTTAAACTTCTGACATAGAATCACGAATGCAACACTGCACAAATAGATTGTGTGGGGGGAGGGGAGGGATGGAGAAAATCCAGGGACCATGGGGTAGAAAGAATAACTCTTGGAGCAGCACCTTTTATTCACCTACATTTATGTATTTATATATGTATATAAAATCTATGGTTGTCTTAGCAGCAGCTGACGTTTTTTAGCTGAAGAACTGCTGAACTATATAAAGCAAATGGAGTACTAAATTTCTCTATCATGTACATACCTGATATCCGTGCTCTCCACAGAACAAGGATGTTCAGCATTTTACCCCCAATTATCTACCCTGGATGACTTGATTTAGTCCTTTAGAAAAACACAATGCCCAGTTGAATTACATTCAAGTATTAGTTGTATCATTAAATGGTAACATTTGATCAAATTAAGTCAGAAAATCTGAAAAGATCAGCCATAGGACAGATGATGAAATCCTATCCCCATTGAATTCACAACACCCACTGACTTCAGCAGGGCTAAGATCTCATTCAGGCTATATAAACATCTGAATGTTGCATGAAAAATTAGGATCTTAACACTGGCTTGGTACCAAAGCTGAATGCTAACAAAACAGTACAATTCACTTAAGTATTATAAATATATGACTGCTATGCAGTAAGTAGTGCATTGAGCTACCATAATGGGGTTCGGGGTTAGAACTGCATTTACCAAGAGACAGTACAGGAGTGGTGATCGTCTGTTATTCAAGTACCTTGTACTGAGCCTTTATGACTAATTTAAGTATGAAGCAGTGCTCAAAAATGTCTGCCCTGGGTTAAAAAAACCAAGTCACAACCCTGATATTAAAAAATTAAATTCACAGGGGGGTGGGAGAGGGAGGGAGCACTGCACATTAGAGAAAACAAGTCCTTTTGGAGAAGGGCTGATGGGGGGACATGAAGCCCAGCATTAACACTCCTGCTGTGCAACACCAGCCACATGACCATTATTATGTCAAGCCAGGAAAAATCTGAAGTGGATGCAACATGGGATCCCAAACCATTTCCCCCAAAACACTAGAAAAATCATACTGGAATTATGGAACATGGAGTACAAGAATTCTCCAGAGTGTCTCAAACTGAAATTCAGAAACCTCAGTTTATCAGGCCGCAACTCCAAAACAATATAGAATTGCTATAGCTAAAGCAAGTGAAACAGTTGCAGGACCACTGAACTGATGATGAGCATTAATGACTACCAAAGATTTTATACAAAAGCTACTGGGATCTGCCTATTTTAGAGTAGGGACTCAAAGCACCCAGCAAAGCAGAACGCTATTCAAATGACCACACACAAAGTGAATATATGGGTGGGTGTATAAGTGTAGTCTTGCAATCTATATCTGACTGCTGGAATATCAAAACAAACAGAATATTGAATTGAACTTTAGAGAAAGATTATGGGGTCCAGTTCAAAAGTGCATTAAAAAGAGCAAGGAACATTTTACCTGGTGGCACAGAAATTTTGAGAAAGGGATTATTTTGTCAAACACCACATTTTATGTACTGGTTTTCTTTAAAAAAACAAACAAACAAAAAAAAAAAACCACACACACACTGTAGAATTTCCTTCTACCATACAGGTGTACTAACTGCATGGTCAACACTTAAAATGCTTTGGGAAATTCTTCTGAGATTTTTGCTCAAGTCTGCAGAATTCAGATGATCAACAGAAGCTTATCACACACTTCAGAAGACTGGGCATTGTGTATGCAGGTGATTTTCCAAGTGAAGAATGCAAAAATGTCACTTCATTCTGACCTCGATCTTTCCCAGAATCTCCACTTTCATGTTTCTGCCAAGTAAACAGGAGTTAAATAAAAGAGACCAATGTTAGCTGTAAGGCACCTAACTGAAACTGGTGCGTATTTCACAATCCATGAAAGAAATTGTCCAAATCAGGGCTAAATGACTGCAAGCACTGATTGCATATTCTATTCAATCAGGCAGCCACTGAAATGCTTTCATTTGGCTGTAAAAGCTTCAAGTTTAACTCCTTTCCTGAAATCCTGACTATGGTCTCACCACCAAAGCCTGAAGAACACTTGGATTACGCTCTGACTCATGTTTTGGAGCTGCTGACAGCAGTAGTCAAAGAGCCAAGAGAATCTATCAATGCAATACAAACCTTAACTAACTCCCACAACACATTTCAACTAGCCTATCCATGTCTCAGGAAACCCACATACCTATCAACACTGTCTTGCTTAATATTAACTATTGACTGGTCCCTGCTGGGCTATGAAAGTAATACCTCATTGAGATAACAGGAAATATATAGTCTACCTTCTTTAATGTTGCGATTGTTTCCCATAGACAATATTCTGTAAGACTGGCTTAATAGAACACAACATTGATTTATGTAAAAAACAAAACATGCTGCAACAGAAAGATTTAAAGAACAGTTGATTTCTACAGAATACAAAGGAAAAGTATACCACCCAGTTTCCCTAGACATTAGGCCCATAATTTCCCTGCTGCTATGCTTGTACACTTGTTACCCTTACCTCCAAAAATTTAAATAAACTCCATTTTAAGGTGTGAAAATGAGAACTGACCTAGTTTATTTTTCAAATATCTTGTGAAGAAAAACAATCAGTATTCTCCTCTCACAATTCTAAACAGTTTTTTGTTGATGGGATTAAAAAGTTCTTTATTTAGTTTAACTTGATCCTTCCAGAATGAAGTATGCTTCTGGGGAATAACATTCCTAAAGCAAAATTGTGTTTCTTTTCACCCCAAGCATCTTCTAAACCCACATTGAACAACAAAGGACACATTACAGTTGAAGTTATCTATGTGTTTATATTCTGATATGATCTTATAGGAACTGTACGATACTGAAGAATATTTGGATATTTTGTGCTGATTTTGATTACTGTATCTTTCAAGTCAACTCTCCTCTGAAATATAACATACTCTGTCATTTAACAATTGAGCATATGCTGAAGAGGTGTCAAACATAAAGAGCTAAAAAAAATAAATATTTGAAAGCAACTGGCAGCTTGAAATCTACATCATTTGACGGCTGAAATTAAAGTCCACACATGCACATTTAAAGATACCAAAACAGGAAATCAAGATTGTCCCTTTACACTTGGAGCTTTAAGGAGATGGGGGGAGGGAAATGCCTGTTTTATTAAGTTAGCCTTAGTTTAGCTGTTTCTTGATAGTACAACTAAAAGTTGACTGTTCAAATACTGTTTTCTTTTCTGATGTGTTCAGTCTTTAAGCAATTACAATGTAGCACATATGCACTGCAGTATTAGAAATGTTTTCATTAGAACCTTCAACTGCCATTCAAATTTAGGGAGATTTGATGATCAAAATGTGTTGACAATTTCATAAGCTAACAGAAGACACAGTTTATTGTTTAATACAAAAGGATTCTTCGTTCTATAGCCTTGCGGCATATAGGACATTCACTCATTCGGTCTCCACAAAGCTGACATGTTCCGTGGCCACAGAGAAAGATCATATTCTTCAGACGATCCAAACAAACAGGGCACATGGTCTGTAAAAGATTTTGACAAGTTATGTAGTGAACAGCAACAATGAGAACAGTATAAAGTAGGCATTCTATTAATTGTAGAAAGTTCATCACAAGCAACTTTGAGTGAACAGCGATCACTGCAACAGAGAAAAAGTCACAAAACAACAATGAATTCAATAACTTATCTGCCATTTGACATGAAATACAAATTAAAAAATTTACCATTTTATTTAATCCTCATTTTATAATTTCTCCTTTATGAAGGAATAACTGAGGGACTTTTTCAACTCCTTTCTCCACAAAATAAGAAAACCCACCCCACAGCAGCCTTCTACAGAAATTTGATGACATCTAAGTTCATAGCATAGTAAATAAGCAATTTTCATCTGCATCCCCCTTTGGTTTCTTTTATATAACTTTAAGGAAATGAGGAAATCTGCCAAGCACATATATTTGTTTATGTCATTCAATGAGCAAATTATTTACCAGTCACACCTCAAATTTCTATCTATTCATTTACCTATCTCTACACACACACCCCCCCGCATGGACCCAGAAATAGTATGAATTTCACTCTGCTTTTAAAAAATGGTTAACAGTCCCAACATCCCCAGAAATGTGAATTGACTCAATTTTCTTCTGGGAAGTTAGCTGCTCACTGATTTGGAATCTTAAGTAACTTAATATTTCCAGAAGGTTTATCAATAACATTTAAAATATCAGCTTTCTGAAGAAAAGGAACTGGTGCCCTTTCAATGTTACTTGTAAAGGAAGAATCATTACTTGCATGGGCCCATATCCTGCCCTTGTTCTGTCTTCTGGAAATCCAGAAAACAGCTATGAAAAGGTAATGGTCAATGGACGGTAGCTCAATTTATCTGAGCATATTAATCCTAAATCAGATCCATACAGCAGCCCTTTTAAACCAGTTTTTTACTATCAAACATAAAGTGAGACCCAATACCCAAAAATGTCTTACAACTGTTCACCATGAAAGTTTATCCCTTAGAGAACCATCCTTGACAGTGCCTGCAGTGTCCTCCACCTATATCGCATAAAAAAATTCAACTACAAGGTGTATGTTTGTTCCTTCACCATAATCACATTAAAGTTCCAGTTATAAATAGTTTGGAAGGGGTAATACATAAATAGATGTTTTAATAAATAATCAATTGTTACAGATTGTTAGAGTTCAATGGATCAACAGATTGCTTCTAACCACAACTTATATATACTGAGGAGTTTTTACTCGTGCCTAAAATGACATCTACTGATGTGCTTATAACTATCTTTGATACATGCTAATGTCTGTAACTGGCTTATGACTGCAGAGATGTTGTAAACCCTTTATAAATCACGTATAACTGGACCCTTAATAAGTGTGGCCCACATTTCAAACACAAATTTACTCCACCATTACCTTACACTTGTGTAGCATTATTTCTGATCTATTCTTTAAATCATTTAGAGCTTACAAAAGTACTTTATTACACCAAAAAAAAGGTAGTGTCTACACAATGGAAACACACTACACAGTAGTGTCCACACAATGAAATGTACAATTTTAAGCATGTCTTCTATGGAATCAATTAAATACAGAGACAAATATTTTTTAGTACATTCCTGGTTATCATCGCTAATGACGTCAACGTGTTTACACAGAGTTAAAATTTAAGTCCCAAACACTGCTGACAAACTTTGGAGGCAGTCAACAAGAGTTAAGCAAGCTATGCAGAGTAGCTTGCCTAACTCCTATTGATTTCATAACTTCCGTTCTATGCGCTGTCTCCACTGTGCTGCATTGACCGAAAATGCGTACCCATCAACGTAGCACATCATCATCTGAGAAGATGGTATTGCTGGACTGACTTCTGGATCTAGTGAGTGTCTTTTACTGCCACACAATTGAACCGGATAAATTAATCTGATGGTGGTGAATTTGCTGCCGTCAGTGTAGACATAGCCAGAATTTAGCCAACTATCTCCTATTTCAATCTATGTGAAACCAGCACTTCTAAGGAGCCATCACCTGGTTAATATTGGGTATATCTACAATGCAATAAAAGGCTTATGGTATAAACACGACTGGCCTGGGTTGCTGGACTCTGGCTCACTGGGCTCAAAATTACAGCTTAGGGCTCAAGCTGGGGCCCAGGCTCTGAGATTCTGTGAGAGGGGTAGATATCACCCCAGGTTCCCACCCAAGCCAGAATATCTACTGGAGTTTTTAGGGCTTTAGCCATTCAGACTACTGCCATATAAGACATTGAACATTTTTGAAGAATTTGCAAATATAAAAAAATATATATACATTATCAGCAAGCATATTTCAAATTAAAACAGTCAGAGTTAGCATGGCATCGGCCTATCTATCGAAGATTTTCAGTAACTCAAAACGTACGTAATTATCTTCCACCGAAGGACTGATTTACAGTCAGTCCATCCACCACCCCTTCCTCGTCCAAGTCGAATCCTCACTTGGTACAACTAAGTATCATCATCCTTACAATTTATGGTATTGTGACGTTCCCAAGTATGGGGAAAGTCTTCATTAATTACACATTAATATAAAGCATCTATTCCTGTGCTGCATGTGCATAATTTAGTAGTCCTAAAGTATCTCTTTTAGAAGGGACACAGGGTGTAAAACCCACATTCTGAAAGAAGGGAGTTCAAGTCCTCCTCAGTGTACATTCTTTACCCATATAGTTTGCTTTTGGATCTGACTATACGTCTTGCCATTAGAGTAAAAATTCTCTCTCTCAAATATACTACACAATAATTTAAAAATGCATATGCACATCATGGGACTCTAGAGAAGTATATTCTGCCTAGCAATGGTAGTAAAATTTGTTTTGTTTACTCATTTCACTGCAGCACACAATTTAGAAGAAATTCCCTTTCTGTGCCCTGAGAGAGTATTAGATTCCTTTTTATATCAGTATTTTCTTCCTTCTGAAAACCACTGTACTAAAGGCTCCCAGTCTGTTCTAAGTGACATTGTAATCCACAGCTAAAATAAAATAGAAAGGTCTTAGCAATAAGAGATTATCACTGAGGTACAATATAGGAAATGAGTCAATTCTGGCAGAATATTTTAATTTCTGCCTGATATTAGATGTGATATTAGAACCTAAGTCAGTCCCTTATTACCAAGGATGGCATACTTCCAGGTACAATATACAGGTGCACAATGACATCACAGAACTTTAATTTTTAAATAAAAAGGAATGACATGGATGGTGAAGGAACACATATAAGGTATTTATTACAGACAAATGATGGTGATTACGTATGAAATGTGGTGGAGGGCACTGACATCACAGTCAAAGATGGTTCACATTCAGGGAATCCCTGAAGAATGATGTGGTCATCATGTGTGGGATTCTGCTGACATCAGGCCTCACTTCTGTTTGGCACCAAAAATGTTTTTAAAAGGCTGCTGCACTAATGTATTAGATTATCACTGAAGACATGAGCTGAAACGTAGTTATACCTGCTGAAAAGAACAAATAAGAAGTTTTAAGAACACACAAATACTAAATGTCACATTAGGTGTACAGCTTTAAAGCAAAAATTGAAAAAAAATATACTTTTAAAATGGAAGTCTGGGTAGCACTTCAGGCACAAACTTAAGGTACAATTGACTTTTATGAAAAGTAGCAATTAACTAGAACTTGCAGCTCATTAGCTCTTCTCACACCAGTAAACAGAAAAGTTACCAAAAAGACAAATTAAAAGGTTCCAAGAGAGAGAGGTCAGTCAGTTCCTTGAGAAACAAATTAGGATTTCAGACAAGCTGGATTTCAAGCAGAATCATTTAAAAAAAGTAACTCCTTGACAAAGCAATCAATCAAGATATGGTTCAAAACAAGCAGCCATCTACATTTTGCAGACAGAATAGTCAAGGAATCCTATTTGAAAATCAGCCTAAAAGCAAAGTATTGGATAGAAACTGTTCTACAAAAATCCAAGAATATTAACAATATTAAATTGTTTTTTCTTTTAAACACTTAACTTTTTGATGACCAAAAATAATTAGAAAAGGAAACCAATGAACTTTTTGATGACCAAAAATAATTAGAAAAGGAAACCAATGAAATTAAGACACTGTTCTATTTTCAATAGTAAATGCATAGGAATTTCCTAATGATAAAAACATTTTTTGTTAAAGATCTGTCAAAAGAAACAAAGAGGGCAGGTGCGGTAACAAAGTGTGTCTTGAGATACCACTTCTGAAAATAATGTTTAAATTTTTTTTTTAAAAAAAAGATAATTGTAGAGGAAATATTTTTTTAAAAATTCAACAGTGTGCTCACATCAGGATACACATATATTTGTTTCTGGAATCAACTCACATTAAATAAAGCATTTAGATTTCTGCAGAAGTATCTTTATAACCTTAGAAGGAGTCTAGTGGCCCTTTTATAGACTAACAAATATATTTATAGCATGAGCTTCCATGGCAGAAAATCCCACTTCATCATACACTTGAAGATGGAGAACAAAAGGTCAGTCAGTAACAGACAGATAGTGCTGTTTGGTTTACCCTTAGATACCAGTCAGCTTTGAAGCATTTATACACTACTCGAAATCCGCATGAGAAAAACAAATGTGATATTAAATTAAACTGTTAATTGAGTTCTCATCAGTTTGTTCTAGTCACCAAACCATTTCAAGTGTGACAAACATACGACAGTCACATCTTTAACGGTTCTCCACGGCAGGTATACTGACATGCACATGAGCTCTGCTCGAGCTAGCATGCCAAAAACTGGAATGCACTGAGTGTGACATGGAGAGTGACCCAGGACAGTTAATGCTCCATGATTCCAGTAAACAGGAAGGCAATTTTTGTTTGGGAGGAACTTGAAAGGGAGAGAAGGGGGACAAATTTAATAACTGACCCCACAAAACATTTTTCCACCATGTAAACAAGTACTTCACCTATTCTATACAAGGTATTAACTCCTGGATTTAAGAGGTTTTTGGCTTTTGTATACTACAGAAGACGTAAAGAGAAAAGCTGTTGCTTCTCTGAATCAGATCACTAAGTAAATTTAAAAAACAAAAACACAAGGTCAATGTTCTCGGTCACTATTTTCACTTGATCAAGCATTTGCAAAGACAATCATATTCAATTTAAAACAACAAGAGTCCAGTGGCACCTTATAGACTAACAGATTTTCTTCGGCATAAGCTTTGGTGGACTATATAACCCACTTCGTCAGATACATCTGATGAAGTGGTTATATAGTCCACGAAAGCTTATGCCGAAGAAAATCTGTTAGTCTATAAGGTGCCACTGGACTCTCGTTGTTTTTTGCTGTACAACAGACTACCACGGCTACCCCTCTGGACACATTCAATTTGTCTTTTGAAAGTCTGAATCTATCCAAAGTTTTTATAATTTTCTTTCTTTTTGGAGCACAAAATTTAAAATGCCTTATATTTACATAATTTTGTATCTACAGTCACAAATTTTATTAGTGCATCTCAAAATTACCTATGGAATGTTTTACATCTATCAATGTTTCATATTATAACCATATACAAATATAATTCTCATTTGAGAATGCATATACTTTGGGACTGCACATTCCCCTAACTGCCAATTTGTGTTCAAAAGCGGTTGGTGACTGAATAGGCAGGCTCACAACTCCTGCCCCAGCTCAGTGGATAGTTTTCTGAAGAAAGCTGCCCATATGAAATGAAGTTATATGAAAAAAAGTGGTTTCAGGTCAAAAGATAGAGATAATATTCCTTGCCTCCCTTCATTCTCACATTTATTGGTGGTGCCAAGTATGCCCATTCAGTTACATTAAAATAGGTGGGCCAACCAATGAAATTTCAAATGTGGCTACACATTAAGAACACTGCAATACAGAAGTCAGAAAAGTCACAGAAAATTTTTTTTAGCAACACTAAAGCTCAACTTTACTTCACAGAACATAAGTGGCTTTGATTAATTAATCAAAAATTAAGAACAGAAGAGTCTGAACGAGTTTCCTGTATTTCGTTTTGGTGTTCAATATAAAGGAGCATACAGCACTTTTACCTGTTCCTTGATGTCTTGTAACTGCTGCTGCAGCTTCTGTACATCTGCATTGACATTGGTGTTGTCCTTGTCTTTCTGTAAAACTGGAATGTTTCCACTTGCTATAACACAGAAGAGAATAATATTAAAAGCCTGAAACATGTTATGCAGCATTTAAAACAAAGAATAATTAATTTTTTGTCTTCTACTCACAAAAATACTATTTCCATTTATCTGAATAGAAATAATGCTCTTCAAGCAAATAATTTTTGATAATCAAATTATGACTCACTAGAGTTCCATTCCTGAACTAAAAGAATTTGTTCACTGAGAAGCTTTATCTACACCAATTTTTGAGAAGTATTTCCCTCACTTTAGTGGTTAAAATGTCTGCAGCTACCTAGAGCCATGTCTACACTAGCTCTCTCGTGGTTGATACCCACCATTGACACTTCATTGGCGAGAAATACTTGGGGGGGAAACCCTAGTGTAGACATGTCAAGTTTTCCACATTGTTCAGTGATTCCAAACTGGAATTGACAATTATTGCTAAACATATGCAAATATCTGTCCAATTTGTTCAACAAATTGGCTGTTTCCCCACTCATTTCATGTTCACTTTGTAAATATTCCAGGAAACAAGTTTACTGACAGAAACAGCAAGTTTTAAGTGAAAAGTAGGAAGTTTCAAAATGCAAATTTTAAATTTTTTAAACCTCAATGTTTACACTGGAAATGTGATTCTAAGAGTTTTGCTCATCCAGCTGGGAACAAGTATATCAGGTAGCTATTCAAATTTAAATTAACCAACAGCTCAAATTTCAAGTACAGAAGGCATACAATGAACCACACAAAGACATACTACAAAAATCACTACTAAATACTAAAAAAAATATGATTCACCTAACTTAAAATGATTCTCAGAATTTAATAAACTCAAAGCATTTTTAAACTCTTTAAGAACTAGTCACACAGAAAGAGTACAACTCACTGAATAATTCTGACACCACAAATTATTTAACCAGCTTTATCCTAGACAAAATGTTCTATTTCCCATTTCTTCTGGGGATATTTTCAGCAGTCAAAGAGGGCAAGAAGCTAACATAATATCTGTAATTTGTATGGTGTCATGAGTGTATGCTTATTAGTGTATTTCTATTATATTAACAGGCAATTCTTAGACTTTGTTCCATGTGTCATAATGATATGCAGCCATAAAGTTCTGGAAGTTAGTGAAAAGGATGCAAACCATCACACAGATACACATTTACGATGTTTCAGCTTATCTAATATCTTGGATGTTGAAACGGCACTTTTTAGATATGGTCTATGCTATAACAGTATCTACCACTGCCCCATCGGCAAGTGACAAATAGTAGGTGGAAGGTTGACAAAATTAATTCCATTAAAACTTTCCTTCAAAACAGATGACCTGAGAGACGTACATGACCAACCCCTTTCTTTCAACAAAAAGAACAGAAATATGAGAGAAAAAAAGAGCACTCACAAATGTCATCAGTGGTATCTTCTGTTCCTTTCCCCCCACAACACATAATGAAAGGCACTCTCCGTTCAACCACTGCCCGGCATTGCACACACTTCTTCATCAGGCTTGCACAGTCTGGGAAAAGCAATAATTCACTCTCAGTAGCCTGCTAGTCTCTTTATTTTTGGTTCTGCTCTTCTAACCATGAGCTTAATCTGTTCATTTCATTCTATCCACAAATATACTGTAAAATACCATAATGTATATTTACATTACCAATGGCTGTGCATGCAAAAAAAAGTAAAAATAAGCACAAACCCTATTCAAAAGTTAAGTTAGGAGCCAAAGAATCCATAAACAAAACACTAAATGTTATCTACAGAAAGCCATATTGTTTGCCATTTCTTTTTATTTTGAAATATTCTGAACAGATCTTTTTCTGCAAGCAAACCGACTTTGCCAAGGGCAAGAAAGCCACAATTTGGAATAAATCCCACTTCTTCTTTAATTCTCTCTATTTTACAATGATACTGAAGAATGTAAATGCAAGATCATGAATATTTCTGGAGACTGTCTTTGATAACCATGCTGAAATCTAAGGACAGATTAGCAGTTTTTAATTTTCAATTTAGTTGGTTTAGTGACCTTGTTAACAGTACTGGAATATTTTTTCTATTTTCCACTTAACCTTTTCCAAAGCTATATCAAAACAAGTATATGAATGGGAGAACACCTCCTTTCTCCATCTAACTAAAAATATCCCTTGTCTCACTAACATCCAATAGGCAAACGGATGTCAGTAATTACTATAAAAAAAGACCAAACCCTTTGAAGGGTAAATCTAAATCCTTTGCTTGCATCTTAGGGAAAAGGCTGGTATTCGACAAGGAGCGAACAATTTCACATGACTGCAGCAACAATGTATTGGGACCCGATGTAAGAGTTGTAAACAGTTCTCAATGAGTGGTAGTGCACATATTAACCCTCTCAACTCAGCGAACTGACTTTCCTTTCTTAAATTCTCCAGGAAATAATCTTTAAAAAAAAACCCCTTTCCTGTGTTTTGAATCTTGACTTCCTGTTATAGAGTAGATATTGGCAACTTGCACTTCAGTGTACACCTTTCACCATGGTAATCTATCTTCTTGCTATCCATCTCCTGGGGAGTTAACCAACATGTTCTCTTCTCCCACCCATACTCTCTCCACTGCAGACAATGAAAAGAGTCTGGAGCAAGAATAAGTTCCAAAAGGGTAGCTGCGTTAGTCTAGTTCAGCAAAACAAACAAGGAGTCTAGTGGCACTTTTAAAAACTAACAAACTTATTTATCGCATAAAAGCTCATGCAACAAATAAATTTGTTAGTCTTAAAAGTGTCACTAGACTCCTTGATTGTTTTGCTGGAGCAAGAATAGTTGTGAAGGTATCGAATAAGTATCAGATCCCTGAGTCACAGCAGAGTAGTGGAGATATGCCACATTTCCTTAGCAACATCAGTTAAGCCACTGTTTATTGCAAGGACTACGTTCCCTCTCTTATGTAATTCCATAATATCAGCCAAGAAGTATTCTATAGACTACTGACCCATGAACAAAGCCTCAGTAACATGTCCCAGAAGTTCTTAAAAGTTCTAGTGACAAAATGATTACTACGTTCTCACCTTATTAAGCAAATAAGGGAAAGTTTCCAGATGCTTACGTGTTTTCTTTATCCTCATCAGTTACTGTGCCACCACATCAACCAGAGTGATCTGAGTTACAGCAACTGCTCTTTGCAAATATGCTCCATTCTAAGTCTTTTGGGGAAAGACAGCTCTTGCTGGAAGCTTTGTGTGTTATGTTAACGGAAGGTTTAGTTATAAATTTATTTTTTAAATTGTTTGGTTGTTGTACTGACTAAGGTTTAATTATATTTACCCCACGGGATGCTCTCACAAAATTGTCAGAAAGGAATCACATGAGTGCTAAAGATCTAAAAAAAAGTAAGGTTTGTTTACAGAAATGTATAATAGAAATACTCATATATCTAGTTAGAATAAAATAATGTAGGAATAAATCTGCTCTCTTAATTTTCTAGTTCAATGGCTACAATTCTATTGTCTTCCAAATAATTAAACTTTATTACCGGTAAAGGCAGGTGGTTTTACTGCACACTCACGTCAAAGATCTGATTATCAGACCAAAAGTCAATTTACTCAAATAGTCTGCAATCAAGTCAACATTTTAATAGAACTTTTAGCAACTATTTTTAACAGATTTTTTTGTTGCAAG
The DNA here is from genome assembly GCA_007922175.1 of Pelusios castaneus. Lineage (NCBI taxonomy): Eukaryota > Metazoa > Chordata > Testudines > Pelomedusidae > Pelusios > Pelusios castaneus. The sequence continues at coordinate 15,983,172 of ML685766.1, forward strand.
ACCACTATTTTGAAAGGTATTACCTTCCACAGCTACTTACTCTCACAAGCGCACATGTGACCACAAGGCTGGAACAGTACTGCTGCTTTTTTGTCTGAACACACTACACATTCTTCAATCTGCAGAGAACAACAGAAAGCAATAATTGGGAAAGAGTTGTCTTCTTTTTGTATCTACTACATTTATACCTACTTGCTTACTTCCACTACTTAGCAGGGCACAGGGAATTTAAGAAGCTCTGTCTAATGCAATGTTAACTACAAGAAAACCATTTAGGAAGAAAACCCAGAGCTCACTTACCTCTTCCAAAGGAATTTAAACGGGAGATAACCATATCTATAACCAGAAGCCTTTGCTGGCAATATTTATTCTCAATATTTACACTTGTATTACTGGTTATCCAAGAACTATAAATCATATCAGCTAGGAGAATAAGGCCAACATGCTGCTACACACACGTATACTTCTTGGTTGTAAGATGCTCAATTTGCTTAGAAGAAGTTTCTGCTGTAATCAATAAAGTGGTAAAGTACAGGGTTTCTCAACTTCCCAAAGGTGGACCACATCTAGAAAAATGGTCACATGCTATATTCCCTCTAAGCTGCGTGGGTGCGCGGACACGCAGGGGCCATCGCACCCCCTATGCAAGCATGAAGGACCTCCGCGCAGCTCGGCAGCCCCCCACCACCACCCCAAGACCAGCGGCTGGAGCCCAGCCGTGGCAGCAGCTCAGCCACGGCAGCTCCCGCAGCTCCCCGAACCCGGCGGCTGGGCTCCGGACTGGGCTTCCTTGTTCCTTCCTTTTCTTTCTTTTTTTGTTTCTTTTTTTGTTCCCTCTCTCTCTCTCTCTCCCCCTCTTTCCCTCCCTCTTTGGTCTCTTTTTTTCTCTTTCTCTCCCATCTCTTTCTTTCTTTCTCTCCCATCTCTTTCTTTCTTTCTCTCTCTCTTTCTCCTCTCCCATCTTTCTTTCTCTCTTTCTCTTTCTTCTCTCTCTCTTTCTTCTCTCCCATCTCCTTCTCTCCCTTCTCTTTCTTTCCTGTTTCTTTTTTCTTTCTGCGGGTGGACGAGAATCGTGGAAGGGGCTGTGGGCAGGCGAGGGTCATGGAAGGTGAGGGACCCAGGAGTGCAGGGGCTGGGCACTGTGAGGTGCTAGGGAGGAAGGGGGAACTGCACTCCTGCCCTTTTCCCCACGTTCTCTCCTGCCAGCCACGCCACCTCTCCCCTTCCCTTTCTTGCCACCCCCTGCCCTGCCCCTACATTCTCCCCTGCCCTGCCACGCTCCCCTGCCAGCCATCCCCCCCCCCTCTCTTGCCACCATGGCCTTTGTCCCCATGCTCTCCCCACCCCTGCCCTCTTTTGCCCTACCACACATTTTCTTTTTTGCCCCTCTTCTTTGATGAGACAATGTCACATAAGCATAAAATACATTTAAATTGTTAATAAAAAACAATTTTAAACAACTTTTATTAAATTTTCATTCTATATTTTTCAATAATTTCTGTCACATGAATTTGCACAAAAATTTTATTCAGAAAAAGTTTTGCACAAGGGTTGAAAATTTTGTGCACAGCCACCAAACCTTAGAGCGAACATTGGTCACGTGGACCATTTATCAACTGATTCATGAATGCCTGGACCACCAACACACCCATTCATACAACCAGTGCTCTTTTTGTTTAAAAATTTTTTTAAAAAGGTGCCGGTACTCAGCCAGGGACCTGGGGCCGCCGCCAGCGGTGGCAGGAGCCGGAGCTGCACGGCTGTGAAAAAAAGGTGCCAGTACTCAGCAAAAAAGTACACTACTCAGGGGTACTATCATAAAACAAGTTAGCAATTGGAAACAAAAAGCCAACACCAGCTCCTGGCAAACACTCTGTAGGTATGAGGTAGTTTTCTATATGTCATGTTAATGAGGGAGGTGTCAGGGAGACACCTGGGCTTTGAAGGAAGTGCATGACTTATTGCTTCAAAATCCAAAGGTGCCGTCACAATACAGCACAAGCACATAATATAATTGATTTGTCTTCAGTTCACAGGACTGCAAATCTGGTGGCTGGCACTGGCAGGGGACAACTAATAGTGCTTCTCAACAGCATAGAAATCAGGAGTCAGGTTAATCCACCTTTAATGTAAATATGGTATACGCTGGAGAAGGTCAGATTTACATGGAGGCCACGGCATTTGTATAAGGTCTGGTGGATGTCTCAGATACTGGTATGCCTGGAGTTGTGGCCATGGTACAAGACAGTCTTGGTAGGCCTGTACGTCTTTGGATGCTCTGAATTTGAGCACTGAAAAGGTGGAAGACTGCTGACTAGTTTTTGGTAGCGGTGGATCCACACTTACTATTGCTGCCAAGAAAAGACACCTTTAGGAATTCTTATAATAAAGCTGCAGCCACCTGCCCGCGACAGATAATTCTTCTCTGTCCTTATCTGCCATTTGCAATGTGCAACAAGGAGCCACATCACAGAAGTGCTACATTTTGCTCTAGCCATTGACAAATTAAGCATGTGAGAGAAACCATGGCAGCTGAGACAGTGTATTTTGTTAGTACAGTCAGTCTCTCCTTTTCACCATGAATGCTTACAAAAAAATCGGAACTGCAGGAAGAATACAATGGGAATATTAAAAATCGTGTTAAGTACCTTTGTCCTGGACTGCACTTGTTCTTTACAGATGAGGCATTTCTTGACACGTGGTGAGCAAAGGGAACAAGTAGCAATATGTCCACATGGGCCAAATAACGTATCTCTCTTCATATCTGAACACACCATACATTCTTCCAAAGTTTCTGAGTCATTGCTGATCATAGAAGGACTTCGAGACCCAACCTGTCCACTAGAAAATCATCTCAGAGTCAGGCATAAATCAGCATTAAAAGCTTGTACATATTCTGAAAACAATATTTTTAATCATACTGTACATCAAGTCCTGAGTCATTTGCTTTTTGTTTGTTTACAGATTGGGTCATCCCTCCTATTAACCTGTATGTAAGGCTGCTGAGGCATTTGGGCTTCAGTGTCATCAGTGTGAAGATTACCATTCTAATTTTAGATCAGATACACACAGCACAATTTCCTGGCTGCCAGGAGTATAGCTTCATGCTTAGATAAAACAATCCACAGAAAAGTTAACAGCAATAGGTTGGAGAAGCATCTAGAGAGAGACTATGAGGGAAAACTTCTATTCCACTCCCACCTTTATGTCGTTTAGTATTTAAAAGAACACTTACCCCATTAGATTCAGAATTTGGCCTCCTTAAACACATGACTTTATATATTTTACCACTATCCAGAAGTCAAGATTTATCTAGGACTTTTTTCCTATGCTGCTGCACATCCAGCAGAGGGAGCATATGTTAAACAAAACTTTACTCCCAGAGCACTGACCCCCCCCCCCCACAGAAGTGCTAAAGCACAAACAACACTGCCAGTGACTCATGCTCCAGGCAGACAAGGCTGACATAAAGGGACAGATAACTGATAAGAAAACTTTGTCTTTTTAAAAAAAATAAATTTATAAATCACAATATGGAGATAGAAATGTAAACATTAACAGAGATGGCTATATGGATTTGGGGATTAATGAAAGGAGCCTATCATCTCTAAATCACTAATGTAAATCCAACCTGGATAAGCATTAACCGGAAACATACTATTTAATGGGTGGATGATGGTATAAATAAAATATTGAATTCAGCTTACTTCTTAGAGGATAGCCTACTTGATATCATGTCCCACAAATAACTAGTAGTACATGCCACAGAAAGAACACTGACATGATATGGATACAGAATTACACCTCAAGCAGAATCAGGAAGCTCACTCTGTAGTGCTGCTTATTGTATACTTAATTTGTTGACCTCAATTTCAACTAATTTTTTTGTAAGCAACATTCATGAGCTATTGCAGAATATAACTTTACTTACCTTTATCATGAGTCTCAGTTGCCTTTTATGAGATTTGTAAAGAGGCTTTTTGTTTCATTTATTCTACGTCAATTGATCCATCTCAAAGAAATCAGGACTTGTAAAACATGATGCTTAAAAATTACAAATTTTGTTAATATACAAACCTGACTTTCTCTTTGTGACATTTGGCCAATGCTTTGCAGAGGCTAGGATCAGGGCAGAGGTCAAGAGGAGACTGACCCTTCTTATTACGAATACTGAGGTCAGCTCCATTAGCTGCCAGAAAGCAAGCAATAGATGCTGCACTCTTCTTCTCTGCTCCTTGGGTGCCAAGTCCCATTATTAACTGAAAGAAAGTAAACAGGCAACTGACTTGAGATTCTCTATTTAAATACTTGAGAATATAGTCTTACTACTCAAGGAGACTAATCATTTAACACGTACACATATGTAAGAACCTATTTTATAAACAGCATTTTGACAAGATCCATGCATGCATTTCTAGCTTATCTACCAATTCTAAGATTAAAATCACTGTACAATTACCCAATTTTCAATCAGATAAATCCTTGCATAGACTAATCCATTAAAGGCAAATGTCTAAGTATTCAAAATACAATATAATCTCTATGCACCTATTTTCTGGGGTCACAGAATCAGTAATCTACAAATCTGACCCCCAACTCCTTGTGAAACAGAGTTTAACAACAGCACCTCACTCTTGTCTGTTTTCTTTATGACAGTTTTTTATAATCATTCTGCTTTGACCAAACTTCAGGGAAAGAAGGCAAGGCATTTATGTCTTATGTGTGGCTGCATTCGCCATCTTAAACAAATTCCAGCCCTTCCCTAATAAAAATCTTCTATAGATGTAAAACCTGCAGACTATGATCTAGAAGGACACACAACTTCACATTGAAAATACGTTTAACCTGGAATACTACAGACAGCTGGAGAATTAGATGTATGACATCAAAAGTACAAAGCAATTAAAATCTGAATAAATGAAAGAGGAAGTGATTTCACTTTCTACTGTGACACTTGTTTTGAATTGAATAAAATATCAGTGAACTGAGAACTGAGTAAAATATGAAGGTTCACCATTAAAACAATGAGAAGGTAAGCAAGCAGACAAAAACCCTTTAAAATCATTGGGTACATCTACACTGGAGGCTCTGTTAAGTCAACTTAACCAAGGGCAACTTTAAGTCGACACAAAGTCAACCTTGTTAAGTCAACTTAGAGACTCCACAGTCCTGCGTCCACACTGGCAGGTGCTAGGTTGATGGAGGAGTGGCCAGGAACTCTGCAGGAGGGCTGGAGGCCAATTAGGTCGACTTAAGGGCTATTCCCGGTCTACCCTGGCTTAAGTCGACTTAATAAGGTCGACCTTAAGAGGTGGTGTTAAGTCGACTTAAGGAAGCGCTTAAGTCGACTTAATAAAAGCCCAATGTGGACGCAGGAGTCTGTAGGTCGACTTAATCTTCCTTAAGTCGACCTAAGGCTCCAATGTGGATGTACCCATTAGTGCCTACTTTATACATCATGAAGATATAAAAAAAGTGGTAGAAGTCTAATTTAAAAAAAACAAAAAACAACTTTGCAAGTCACCTTGAAGACCAATATTTACTAGTAGAAAACTAGTGGGTTTTGAGAACTTTTTCCTCACTATTCAAACTCAAAATATCTATGCAATATTAGGCATTAGAATGATAGACACATATTTCCATGTTTGTTTGTTTTTTAAAAAAAAGGGGGGGGAGGCAAATGGTATTAATCCAGCCAAAGAGGCCTTGATTCTCAGACGTGCTAGAGTATGTCGACACTGCCTACACTACACTCATGGTAGAAAGTCTCAGGACCCTGGGTCTATAGACTAAGGCTCTCGCTATGGTGCTAAAAACAGCTGTATAGATGGGCAGGCTATGAAGCCTGGGGATGGGTGTGGGGTTTCAGAGGTCAAGCTCCAGCCCAAACATTTATACAGCTGTTTTTAACAGTGTAGTATGAACCCTGTAAACCCAGGCTCTGAGACTGACTGCTGTGAGTTTTAAAAACTTCACTGTAGACATATCCTTAATGTTTTGAAGCATCTCAGAATCCGCTTTGAATTTTATAATAAATTCCTACATTAAATCAACTTGCGTCTGGTGAGAATCATTTCACCTGACAGCAGAGGTTAGGACACACCGACCTTGAGAAATACACATGAAAGTCAATTTTCACTTCATAAGTCTCTTAAAAGGAAGTGACAGAGGATTCAGTACTAACTCCAGTAGCAAAGAGTTGCTCTTGAAAATAAGGATGATGTGCTATAGCAGTTTAATCTTTTTCATTTTCTTTTGAAGTCCAACACCTCCAGGAAAATTATCCATCTCCCCAGGCATGATGACCAACTAAGTGCAACTGCCAGTAGGGAGATTTATGATGGAGGGGGAAAAAAAAGAAAAAAAAAAAAAACTTTTCAGGATCCTTTAAAGAAATGAGGTCTTTCCTTCCAGGTTTTCCTTGGTAACAGCCCTGTAAACATGTCTTGTGATGTTATGCATCAGCCATGACTGTCCATTTCAGATATCAAAGGGGTAGCCGTGTTAGTCTATTGTAGAAAGACAACAGAATCCTGTGGCACTTTAAAAGTGCCACAGGACTCTGTTGCATTTCAGATATCTTGGCATAGAAGCAACTATGTTTTGACAATGTTTTAGCTAATACAACATCTTAAAACTGACAACCACCAGTAACCACTATAATGAATACAATAACAACTTCCACTACAAGCCACAGGAACACAAATCAGTGAATGTGTTGCATGAACCTCATGAGCAGTTGTGGTGTGGGTGGGTGGTTTTGTATGTAGGTGGTGTGTTTTTTTTGTTTGAGAACTTGCTAGCCAAGGCCATCATGTGGGAAAAACAAACCATGATCCTTTACCTCAACAATACACTTATAGCATCCAATAACCGGAGTCTTGTTTCTGCAATTGCTTATTCAGTTGTAATATTTCATATCTGGAGCACTAATTTACAGATACTGAAGGCATACTGCAGTCTCAACGGACTGACAGCTTTAAAACTTTAACCTCAACACTACAATGGAGCAAGAAATCATCTTTTCATTCTAAAAATATCAAAGATATTTTTAATCTTACCATTTAGTATGGGCTACAGAAGTCTCTCTGATGGTCTATCTTTGAAAAGGCAGCCATTGGGTGATTTTAACAATGCAGTTACTAAAAATCAAATTTCTTAGATAAAAATCAAGAAATGCAGATTGACTTTATGCAACTTACTGTTGTCCAGTAACTTTTAGTGGTCACTGTCCTAATGTGGGAGATATCATTCGCAACAAAATTACATTACTACTACAAAGGCCAAATTCTGAGATTACTACTAATCTTCTTCCAAAGGCTTTTATCCAACTTCAGTATTTGTATCACTACCCTACTTCAAGACATAATACAAATTCTTCATGAAATGGTCTTAAGAATCCAGCAAATACCAGAAAATTTGTATATACTTTACAGCCAAAACTCTGCCCTCAGGTGCGCACATAACTCCAACTGATCTAAATGGGAGCAATATATGCTTGTGAGGCTAGACTGAAGACCTAAAAAGGCTTGTTACTGAAACAATAATTTACAGTTAGATCTGGTTTCAGCAACATTAGAGGACCTAAGAAACAACAGGTACCTTCTGCTGTACCTAAAATACCTAATAAATGTGATAAGATTTGATTGTTGTATACATTTCTGCAGGATTAAAAGTATCAAACAAAATTTTGAGAATGAGTCAAGATAGTTTCCAGGTATGCATTAACTAGACTTTCAAATGGGTATTGCTCTCATCATGTGAGGTGGACAACTCAAGCAAAGTAAAAAAAATGTTTTATATAATCACCAGTCTCCTCCACATTGTGTATGCTTCCCAAATATTTCCTTTAGTTATGGAAAAGTTCTCCTTGTGACACAGTAAACATGTAAAAATAAGCAGGAAGAGCTCAGCACTGTGAGTGTCCTCAGTGGGAACTGCTGGTTTCTCACCACTTATTTAGATAGGTGTTTAAATATGGATTTATGAGCTTAAACTTTCAACTAAGATTTTCAAAAGAATACCTTAATTCTGTCCTGACAATATATTTTATCCAGGTATATACTTTCATTTGCAGTGCACAACTCAAAGAAATTGGGAGATTATGGAATACAATAGGTTGGCAGCCTAACTTCTAAAGAATAACATATCCAGGAAATCTTGAGATGAGGAAGAGAAGACCAGTAGCTAAGAAAGAAAAGAATCCTCAGATGCTGCCAACGAAAAGACTGCAACTGAAAAACCCATTCATGCAGTGTTGAATCATGTATGTCATGTTTACTATAGGCTTGTCCTTTAAATTTAACTCTCAAACACTAAACACTTTTGGTTACTTGTCACATAGTTCATGTCACCCTTTTCTCTTTTATCCCACTTATTTAAGAAGAGTTGTGTATACTACTACTCCAACTTTTCCTTATGTATGTCAACCATTTAGGAGGAACAGTAAATATTTATTAAATGTTATTTTAAATTCTTCTATAAAGCACTCATTTGAGTGTATTTTAACTGAGTGAATGTAATTTTTTTTTTTAATATACCTGTTCATAACTTTTTAATGTTGACAGGTATGCCTTCTTGATACATCCAATTTTACTTCATTTTATTACTTGAAGAGTGGTTGCTATGTACCACAGAGATGATTTTCGAAGGTTAACAGTTACATTCCTATCTTACGTACATAGGTGGGCATGTTGGTAAATACTGATTTTTTAATGTCGTACAGTGGATTTACAGTTTTGAATAGATGCCCTTTTCCCTACAAAACTTCTATTTAAATGAAACTGTCTCTGGAATATTATGTGCAATTAGAGGAGAGGGAAGTTGCAATTGGTATACAGCTGTTCCAAAGATTCTTTATTAGTAGAGATGAAGTTGCATGAGCAAGAAAGAATTCCACCTGAGGAAAAAGCGCTATTTATAATTGTAAATTGAATGAGTTGGATTCAGAATCACTGATAAATTTATGGAGGGGGTGGTGTGATCGGACGGCCTAGTTTGGCAATTGACTGATCTTTGGCTACTGGTGGTGGTTCTGCCAGTGGCCTAAGAAGGGAGGGTACATGGGATGGGTTCTGAGTTATTACAGAGAATTCTTTCTTGGGTGACTGGCTGGCGAGACTTGCCCACATGTTCAGGGTTGGCTAGGACTCTGGGGGTTTTTCGCCTTCCTCTATAGCAGCGATCTTCAACCTTTTTTGGATCAGCACCCAGTTTTTCAATATTTTCACATTTGCAGTAAACTTACCGCCCACCTACATAAATTGTTACTTTTTATAAATTGCCACTGTCGTTAAATTAATTGTTACATTGTCGTACTGTTAATCGTTAATTATAATTTTCAATTTATTTAAATTTTAAACTCAGATTTTTTAAATAGGATATCAAACAAATTTAATTCAAACAAAATTTATTCATTATTCATACAAACTTTTTATAAATTACAGCTGGATAAGCATGGCCATTATCTCCTTCCTTCATTTTTGTAGCACCCACCAAAAAAAAAAAATCACAAAACGCCCACTAGTGGGTGGTATCGCCTAGGTTGAAGACCACTGCTCTATAGCATGGGGAATGGCTCACTTGCTGGTGAATTCTCTGCATCTTAAAGTCTTTAAATCACAATCTGAGGACTTTAATAATTCACTCATAGGTTAGAGGCTTATTACGGGAGTGGGCGGATGAGGTTTTGTGGCCTGCGTTGTGCAGGAGATCAGACTAGATGATCATACTGGTCGTTTCTGACCTATGAGTCTATGAGAAAAACATTGTTCTACTATACCATCTAGAACAGCATTTCCCAAACTGTGTTCCATGGATCCGGTTTACGAGAACTATGTCGTCCTCGGGCGTATTCTCAAAAGTTTTTCCTAGGGCCTGGTCGACCCCTAGAGCAGTTTCTGGACTGGTCCGAGGGCCTCTGGGTTGGCCGATAGTTGTTGCGACCCCCACGCCTGGTCGAGTCCCCCCTAGCTTGAGAGGGCCTCTGGGGTGTCCGCGGGCGGAACGGGCGCCGCTGCATGGCTGGGGTGTGCAGACCCAGGGATTTCAGCATGGCCCATGAGTCTTTAAGAGTCTGAAGCCTGGCGTCCGTTTGGGACGAAAAGAGGTCCTGTCCCTCAAACGGAAGGTCCTGAATGGTCGTCTGGACCTCATAGGGCAGCCCCGATGCCTGGAGCCACGCGCTGCGCCTCATCGTGACGCCTGACGCCATTGCCCTGGTCGCCGCATCCGCTTCGTCCAGTGCCGATTGGAGGAGGGCTCTCAAGACGACCTTTCCCTCCTTTACCATCGCCGAGAGTCTGCCTTAGAATCTTGGGTCACCACGGCTGAAAATTTCTCCAGAGCCGACCAGGAGTTAAAGGTGTAACGACTAAGGATAGCTTGCTGGTTTGCTATCCTTAGCTGTAGGCCTCTGGTGGAATAGATCTTCCTTCCGAAGAGATCTAACTTTTTTGTGTCCCTTGACTTAGGGGACGGGCCCTGGTGCCCTTGGCGTTCCCTCTCGTTGGCTGCTGCCACGACTAGCAATCCCGGCGGCGGGTGCGTGTAGAAGTGTTCGTGCCCCTCCGCAGGGACGAAATACTTCTGCTCCACTCTTTTGGCAGTAGGAGGGATTGAGGCCGGGGTCTGCCATAAGGTGCTTGTGGTGTTCCTTATGGTCTTTATCAAAGGTAGGGCCACTCTGGAGGGGCCCTCCGGTGCCAGTATGTCCACCATAGGGTCCGCCTCTTCCGTTACCTCCTCTGCCTGGATCCCCATGTTCTTGGCCACCCTCCTGAGGAGCTCCTGGTGAGCCTTGCTATCGTCCGGGGGCGATACTGGGGTGGTGCCAGCCACCGCCTCGTCCGGGGGGGAAGTGGAGGATTCCCGCTGTGTGTCCTCTAGTGACCGGCGGTCGGCTATGGACTCCTGTCCCCCATGTGTCACATGGCTCTCCGTTCTGACAGAGTCTACAACAGAGTCCCCCCGAAGGTCCGGGGCAGCACTCGCCGTTTGCGACGGTAAGGCCTGGGGGTCCCTAGAGTGGGAGCGACCTGACCACGAGCCCTGTGATTGGTAGTAGGCCCAAGGGGTCCAAAAGGGCCACTGAGGGGGCATCTGCCATTGGGGCCACTGCTGTGCGGAGTGTCTCTGCCGCTTACCAGCGCCCAAGTCCTCCTCAGACTCTGAGGAGAGGCGGCTTCTGGGGGACCACGGAGGAGCGGAGCCAGTCGGTGCCGGGGAACGGTGCCGCGCCTTGTCCAACATTGGGCGCTTTGCGCTTGCCCCCAAAGGCTCTCGGTGCCACGGGGAACGGTATCGAGGGGCTCCCGCCGCTGCCACGACCAATGGCGGTACCGGGGACCAGCGCGGAGGGGACCTTGGTCGCGGTGGGGCTCGGCCCTTGGGGGACTTCGGCTTCGCCGGTGCCGGTGAGCGGTGCCGGGCCGGAGAGCGGTGCCGCGGAGGGGGAATCAAGGGTGTCGGCTTTCCCCTTGAGGAGACCTCGGTGAGGGTTCCGGTGCCGGCTTTGAGCTGGAGGGCAGCATCGGTGCCGTGTGCTCTATCAGCTCCCTTGCCGCCTCAAAGGTCTCCGGCGTGGAGGGGAGCTGGAGGTCCTCCTCCACGATGTCTCGCGTAGGAGAGGGCTCAGATACTGGACTCGACGGCCCCTGCTCCGGTGCCGGAGTCGACGGTGCTGCTGATCGCGAAACCTGGGCCGAGTGCCCCACCTCGGGCCGCACTTTAGGCCCTGCCTTGGCCGGCTTGCCCGATGGCGAAGGATCCCCTTCCCCTTTCCTTCTCTTTGCCGGTACCGGGGAGCGCGATCGGTGCCGACGGTGACCCGTAACCGGGACGTGCGGTGCCGCAGTGTGGCGGTGCCAGGGCTCTTTTTCAGAGTCCTTACTCTTCGCCGGCACAGGGGTACCGTGTGCCGATCCGGCCCTACTGGCACTGGAGTCCCCAGCTTCCGTCGGGCGGAGTGCTTCCTCCATCATGAGGAGCTTCAGTCTCTGCTCCCTTTCTTTCTGAGTCCTGGGCTTGAAGCTCTTGCAAATCCTGCACTTGTCTCTGAAGTGGGACTCCCCGAGGCACCCCAAACACGAGGAGTGCGGGTCGTCCTTGGGCATAAATTTGTTACATGAGAAGCAGGCTTTGAAGCCAGGCATGCCCCGGTACGGGGCCCTAGGCCCAGAAGGCTTCTGCTTCCTGCCTCTAATATAATTTTCTAACTAACTAACTAGGGAACTATGTACACTAACTGACTAAGGGGAGAGCTACACGAGCTTAGTAGGCTGTTCCAGCGACCGTCAGGGCGGTAAGAAGGAACTGGAGGGAAGCAGGGGCGGCTGGGCTATATATGTAGGGGCTGGTGGGCGCCCCCCAGTGGCCACAGCCGTCCCTGCGGATGGACAAGGGGAAGACTTTCCGGCGATCTGTGCACGTGGCGCGCACACACCTAAGTTGGAATTGACATGAGCAATCACTCGAAGAAGAACTAACTCTTTTAAATCAACTTTAAAGCAAGAGGTGTGGCAATTTTCGGTAAGACCCCCCACTCCAACCACGGACCAGTATGTGTTCCATCAATATATTCCAAACACAGAAGTGTTCCGTGGTCAAATTACTTTGGGAAATGATGATCTAGAATGTTTTTCAAAGCAAAACTGAACTGTCAAGTCAGGATTTAAAACAAGAGTCAAGAATTTTGATTGAGGCACCCCATAATTACACTATGGCATGTTTAAACATCACTCAATGATGAATTAAACAATAATGTTATCAATATGTGGACATATAAAAATATTTTATGAATCAAATGCAACAAAATCCTGAAATGTAATGCATACAAATGGCAAATACACACACAATAGCAAACAAATGGTAACAAAATCTGTCATTTTAAGATGCAATTTGTTTTTAAAATCACCAAAGCACTTAACATTCAAAAAGAACTTGTTCAGAAAAATTTTCTAAAATGATTCAATATATCAGTGTGGCAGAGTACTCTCCAACTCGTGCCACCTAATGTCCAATCCCCTGGCGTAGTAGGGCCTATGGTAAGTCAGACTCCCTGGCAAGCCCACTTCTCCCTGTCAGGGCCATGGCTTCACTGCCCTGGACTCAGCCCTTGTAGAAGGGAAGTATTCTGCTGCCCCTGCTGCAGTGGACGAGGCAAGCCTCCCAGGCCTTGCCTAGTCTCCTTCCCTTCCTCTAACCTTTTTCTGATGTTGCTCTGGTGTTGTTCTGTTCGGCTCTGCTTTGCTTCCTCTCTGCTTTGCTTCGCTTCCTCTCCTCTCCTCTCCTCCAGTCTCCTCTAAACTCCCACACCTGAGCTGGTGGAGGTGGGGCTTTTTACTGGGCCAGGAACAGCCCTTAACAAGGCCCAGGTGTCCCTAATTGCCCCACAGCTGTTTCTCCTTTGCCTGCTGGGAATAGTGCTTTCAGCATTCTAGGGCTGACAAATCTGCCTTCAATTACCCTTCTAAAGCCCCTTCCTGTTCTTTCATTTGTTGTCCCCCGTTTTCAGTTGGTGCTGGGCCTAGTGCCTCCTCCCCTTAGGCTGGGGGAGGGGTTTTAGCAGTGGGCGGGCTTGCGCCCGCCCACTTCCCTGCGTCCAAATATGATTACCCTTCTAAAGCCATCTGGCCTGGCTTTTCCACAATCAGATAACATTTTACTTTTAAAAAAGATATATCTAAGAAATGAGTTTAAAAAACCCATCTCTAACAGAAGCATTATGTGTTGTGTCTTAGAAAGAAAGGCATGTTAAGTCTCTCAATTAGAAATTTCATTTAAACAACCTCTTAGACCTCAATTATAGCAGATTTAGTAGGCATAACTATAATTCTTAGTACTAAACTATGCCAGTTCAGTCTAAGGAAGATCTCTCCTCTTCTTCCATTGATCTCTTAAAATAAAATGTAAATAATTGCCATTTGATCACAGTAAGATAGTTGCCTTATTTATCTCTCTCTCCCTCAACTCCAACAACGATCACCGTTAGATTTTTGGGCATTAACATTTTAATTGACTCTTGTTTTTCATAGTTGATGAGGCACCAGCCTCTTCAGAATAAACTACTGATATTAATCTGTCAGGACACAAATATAATTTACTAGCTAAAATGTTTAAGCTACAGCTAAACACAATTAATCTGTATAAAGTTTTCAAAGTTTTAGAGCTAAATACAAGCACAATACCTTAAAGCTACAAATAAAGCCATGCAAAATGTTAAATCAAAGCATATTTTAGTCAATCTCTGTACTGTATTACTGCTTGCTTATTTCTATTTCAAATAATTTCTTCTGAATCCCTGACACCTGAAGAAGTTCAGTATCAAAGACAGGTCTACAATAATATTTTTGAGCTCACCCCCTTGTCTTTAAAACATATAAGTTAATGACTAAGCATAAAAAGTACATTTTTAACAATTTGATTTTAACATGGCCCTGGAGTTTGGTGAAGAATACCTCTAAATAAGTCAGTGCTGCCAGCAGATCAACAGTACAGATCTTCAGACTAGACTACAGAAAGAGGAGTACAGGAAAGAAAGGAATAAATAAATGCGGTTTATTTACTGTGTTCTTTGATGGCTCCCAAGCAGTATCTACCTTGCCCACATCTTGCATGTCTTGGAGCTGGCGAAGTTGTGACAAAGTATGATGTCTCAGGGCTTCATGCAAGGGAGTATCCCCATCTTTATCCTGAATATCCAGTTTAGCACCTGCACGGACTAAGAGCTGAAAGAGAAAGAATATTATTTAGATAACACAAGACAAACTATCAATACTATTTTAAGCAAAAATGCAATGAAAAAAATCAGCTGTTTTAATCACCCTGAAAGGCCTGAAAACAATAAATTATGATTACTTACTTTACAGTAACTGGAGTTCTTCAAGAAATGTGGTCCCCCTAGGTGTATTCCACTTCAGGTGCAAAGAAATTCCATGCACCTGAGAATGGAAGACTTTTCATGAGCAGTTTCTGATAGTCTGTGCCAATGCCCTCCATCTCTAAACTTAGGGGACAAGAGGCAACAAGGATCAACTGGTGGACAACTACTCTTACCCACAATAATCGATAGACAAGAAGTTAAATTCACTGAGTATCTTAGCTCTGATATCACCAAGGAGGGAGGTTGCCTTGCTGACATGAAATATTAAATCAATAAGGCAATGGGTGTTATGCAGATTCTTTGGAAGCCTCTGTGTCATCAATGCCACATATCAACTCATGCATATCTATCAAGCAGCAGTGGCTTCTGTCCTTTTGTAGGGCTCTGCAATCTGGGCCAACATAGATATAGAAATACACTAGCTGGATGTTTTTTATATGAAACAATAGTGATTTATTGAAGGCACATGGTAATTTCATCACGTTATACACAAGAATGTCAGATTTCTGACCAACCAGCCTCCAGTGTCTTCCCAAGTGACTCATGCTGGCTCAGGTGGCTTGGTCCTCTACTTGGTATGTCAGAACTTATACACTTGCCAGCTTTATGTGTTTGATCCAAAAGCTGAATGGACAAGACCTCACATTACACTGGAGAGATGTTGTGGCTTCCATCCTAATCCACTTTCATCTTAATATAGAGCAGGCTGCAACATTGGCTTTCTGGACACAGGTGATTCAAAGCATGCACTTTGTGCTCCATAAGCAAGAGGATTAATGAATCAATGAAGGAAGGCCATCATGTAGGTACAGGAAGCTACATGGCATAAGAGGAGAAGGCAACATCACACATTGTCATCTGAGGCTCAATCTAAGATGAATGATGAGGTCCCTCAGAGATTGGAATCTGTCTCAGTGCATGCTCTAGCTGTAATCAAATCCAATGTTGCTTCAATAAAGTCTATAGTTTGTGTGGGAACTAAAAGGAAAAGAGTGTGGGAACTCTTCTGTTCCTCCACTTCTTGAGGTTTTGTTGCACATGATGCTGTGGCTGAGGGAGGGAACCACCACCATAAAGATGTTTTCTGATGGAGCTCTCTCCTTGAGGGATCTCAAATCGGAGCTGCTGGCAGAGGGAACACTTTTGTTAGATGTGGCCCTCACTGAGGCAGCAAATGCACTAGGAGTGCTTGTCTGTGACCAGGATCACCTTCTTACAAATGCAACACTTCTTGAAGCCTGGAGATCTGGGCATAACCTTGTCCAGGGCAAGAACAAAGTCTTTTCATTCTTTTTGACTTGATATTTTCAAGACACGGCCAAATAAAGAGTCAGAAAAAAGCTAACAGGCTCCAAAAGCTAAAGATTAACAAATGTAAAGGAGAGTTAAGATCTAACAGACGGCTAACGCCTCCATCTCTAGCCAGGAGCAACTGAGAAAGAACTGAGGGCAGTTAGCCTGCACACATTGGCTAGCCTTGTGGCACACAACAAAGAGACAGTATGCATGTGCAGACTCAACGAGACACTGCTACTGAAGTTCTGCAATCAGCAGTGCACACACACCTACAGTGAAGCACCAATATAGACATTATTCAGTGAAGAACCCGAAGTCTCTGCACAACAGTTTGAGCCACCCTTTCTTTTATAAGTCATGCTGCCCTAGGAAACATACTACTCTTAACTGCTACTTCACAGATGCATGAGACTACAATGCTGGAAGGAACCCAACAGGAATTAATCATTTTGATTTATGGGAGCCAACATATTCTTTGCATGGATGCATAAGTTATTTTAAGATTTTTAGTTAAACCAGCTTTGAGGTGTGGCTGTTCTGTGAGGGTTCCCTTTCAACATTCTTGGACATAAGCACTCCAATCTGATACATCACATACTGCTAGCTGTTCAACATGTCTACTCTCCTACTCATCTGTTAGATTAGCATTGTGCCTACGAGGTAGCATGCCAGCTCAAAAGGGCATAGAAGTTGGCCAAATACAAATTTAGAGTAGCCTGAAGAATGCAAGTGACATTGATTCTATGAAAAATATTCTTGGGCTGGCAAGAGGTTCCCGATATAGGACCATATCACATGCTTCACCGCAATGGGATCACATCTGTCAACACTCATGGGCAAGAAAAAGCTTTTTCTAATACTGCTAAATACAAGTACCAGCAAGACAGACAACATTTACCATTAGTCACAATACACTTTATAGAAGAAAAAAAAAAGAAAGCTACCTAGCTAGGTTATAGAAATAATGGAGAGGCTTGCATGTATCAAGAATTATTTGCATTGCCTGTGTCTATCTTACTGATGTAATATAGATTTTTATGTTTCAAAAATGGTGTCCAGATATCACATGAATACAGGCTGTCCATTAAGTCTGCAATTTGATCCAGTATACCAATTAATCTGCCTAACTCAGGGGTGTTGAACTCATTTGCTATGGAGGGCTAGATTTGACTTAAATGTATTTCAAGTGGGCCATACATACCATAAATCAAAACACTATTGCAGTCTTGCAGCATCGCAGAGTACTGCATATGAAAAACTGCGCTCCGCAATACAACTCATACTCTCTCTCTCTCTAGTCAAATTCCAAAGGGGTAGCCGTGTTAGTCTATTGTAGAAAGACAACAGAGTCCTGTGGCACTTCTAATGACTAACAGATTTATTTATCGCATATGCGATAAATAGATCTGTTAGTCTTTAAAAGTGCCACAGGACTCTGTTGTCTCTCTCTCTCTCTGTTAGAGAGAGAGAGTGGTCTCATGGAGCACAGTCTCACATACCTAGCGATCGGT
Organism: Pelusios castaneus; assembly: GCA_007922175.1. Classification (NCBI taxonomy): domain Eukaryota; kingdom Metazoa; phylum Chordata; order Testudines; family Pelomedusidae; genus Pelusios; species Pelusios castaneus. The sequence goes on from ML685766.1 coordinate 16,000,860, forward strand.
GATGTCAACAAGACCTGACACTCTCGTGGCATTGCAGAACGCTGTGTATGAGAGACCACACTCACTCCCTTTCTCTTTACTAGGGAGAGATTGTGGTCCCAACGACTACAGTCACAGGCTGGATGGAAGAGGTTTGCAGGCTGCATTTGGCCTGTGGGCTGCATATTTGACACCCCCGGCCTAACTAAAATTTCCACTGCAGTTCCAAAAAACCCCTGTCCTATTTGGCTTCCTACCTGCCCTAAACGAGTATTGCATTTCTCCCTGAAAGTGACAGCATTTCAGCGAAGTGTTAAAGGTACTATAACATTGAAATAATTATCCTACATGCTAAATATCAACATTCCAACCAGATTTTAATAACTACAGAAGTTCTAGATCATTCACTCTGGGAGTAATGAAGTTTTCCTATATGTGTGCAATCAATTCAAAGCTTTCATTTCAAAAAGTAGTTTTTGGCACATATGATTTAAAATGGGGTCACACCATAAGATGATGCTGGCTGCAGCAATCCCTATTATGTGTAGGACACCATTTTCCTCCGCACAGCATGACTTTGCATTTATGGTCTCATTGTACAAAGAGCAAAATGGCATCCTCCAAGCTGTCTGGGGTCCCAGGCAGGAAATAATTCATTAAAATGGGGTTCTGATGACAAAAAGTTTGGGAACCCCTGATTTAAAAGGTAAACTTGCAAAGAGCACATAATATTTAAGCTAATGTCAAACATAATTAATTGCTTTTATTTTTAAATAGCTTTACAAATATCACTTGCAATTTGTACAGTAGAAGTCTCAAGAGACCACAATACAGACCAGACCTCCGTCATAGAAGGCCTTATATAAAACTCAAATGCTTCCCTGAAGAGCTTAGGACTTGTCTTTATGGATGGTGGCGAATTCACCCCCCATCAAATTGCTCCCCCTGATCAACTGATCGGGTCTGTGAAGACCCACTCAACTGATCAGGAAGCCAACACTGGAATACCACCCCTGCTGAAGGAATGGCCCTGAGTTGGAGGGAAGGGGTTTCCCTCTGGCTCAGGGAACTGAAGACAGCACAATAAGTAGAAGGTAGGCAATCAGAGGAAGATACATAAGGTATTTTAAGTACTTTGCATCTCCCTTCGATTGCCACTGAAATTGTGTGGCAGAATAAACCAAGGCTTAGTAAAACAACTAGCGACATGAAGGGTTGGGGAAAATGAGAAGGATGTGACACATGAGATAGTAATGGCCTTACAGATTTGTTTAAAAGGGTATTCTGTGTTTAAGGTACAGAATGGAGAAAGCACTCAGACTACTGTGGGAGAAGGGTGAAGAGGCCACTCTGAACAGCAAGATTACCGTATTAACTCAAAGGGTAGCAGCAGCATGATGGAGAAAAGATGTGTGTTCATATTATATAAACATATTTCATAAATACAAAATTATTTAATTAGCAAGTTTCCAGCAGGCAGTGTAAAACAGGTGCATCCCAAGAAGAGATTTGAATGAAGAGGCAGTAGTAGTCTGTAAACCAGTTTAGAAATAGTGTTTTGGAAGAGGGGTGGGAGGCATGCATCGGGCATGAATGTAAAAAATGGTTGTCAAAGAGGCAAAAAAATGGCATCTATGCTTGAAAGCAGATGTGGAGCGGACAGAAGAACCACCATGGGTGAATAAGAACAGAAGGGCAAAATTACATAAGGCCCTGAAAGTCATCATAGTAAGGTTGAACTTGATGCCATAAAAGAGGAGTATCTGAGATTTTGATAGATCAAGTGGAGAAAAAAACTAAGACATTTTTAGCAACTACATTTTCAGCAAACTGGAATGAGGCGATGCGAAGGTCAGAGGCCAAAGAAAAGACAGTTACAGTAATAAAGGTGGAAGATAAGGACATAGATGAAAGAGTTTTAGAAGCATCGACAAAGAGCGTGGATCTTAATTATGTCAGTTAAATTTTTTTTGCATCCAAGCATGCACCTCTAAACCTTAAGTGGTAGAAAAGTATATGACTGACAGCCTTCCCACCTCACAAAACATGTTTCTTGACTGGTTGATACTAAAAAATATCTCTTGTACAAAAAGCCCAATGACAGGAAGATACAATTAAAAGATGTCACCATAAAAGCATAAGTAGATTGGTGTTTCCTCTGTCACTTTAACTAAACATATAAAGAAAGTCTGAGTGAGTTGATCTAAATTCAGGATACATCTTAATTAAGCTTCAAGCCTAAAACAAGCAGTTGTACTAGTATAAATAAGGTTTATGAATTCTACCTTATCTTAATGACTAAAATCACCTTGAAAAGAATAAAGCTAACCCATGTGATTTATTACAGATAGCTTACCCTAACTATTTGTGTGTGCTGTCGTTCAACGGCAAGATGCAGTGCAGTTTGCTGGTTTACATTCTGGATATCCAGGTTAGCATTGCCCTGAAAAGAAACATGTTAAAAGTGCCAGGGTTCAATAGTCAATCAAGAAGTAAGGAGCCAGTTAGAGTATACAATAAAGTTTTGAATGTGATATCTCTTTAGGTCTGAGAACATAGGGGGGAAAAAAATTACCAGAGTCAAATGTTCAAGAGGACTCGGCTTCCACTTAGGCCCTCATATAAAGTGGCAAGTTTTTCAGAGTTGTGCTGCACCCAACAGCAGTTTCAGATGCCTTAACAAGAGATGGACTTTTCTGAAAATTTGTCCCTAAATTGTTAATTTATGAGATTAAATTAAGGAACATAAAATTCTTAATTTTCTAAATCTGCATACCAAAGAACCTCACCATTATGGGTAGAATAAAGGGAAGAAGGCTGAAGCCTTCTATTAATAGTTTTTAAACTTTAAATTTATTCATTTGTAATGAAATGAGAAAACTACAACCAGCGGATCTTAAATTATGAATAAATATGTCTCCTCAACAAACTCTGTTTAATAGGCTCCACATTCTTAAACTTACAATTGTCTATTAAGGGTGCAGCTAAACTGCCTGCTGTACTGGCCAACTGGACTGTGAAAGGGGAAAGAGAAGACACTGTCATAAGGTTAAGATTTTGTCATAGTTATTTTTAGCAAAAAATCACAGACAGGCCACCAGCAATAAGCAATAATTCACAGAAGCCCGTGACCTGTCCCTGACTTTCACTAAAAATAATGATGACAAAATGGCTCTGAGAGCCCAAACCCTGCTGCAAGAGAGAAGTAGAGAGGGATGGGGTCCAGCACCTGCTGCCTGCAAGGGCTTGGAGCTCTGATGTCCCTCTGCTGCCCTTGGTAACTCAGTTTAGAGTTCTGGGGGCTCCAAGCTACCAAGGGTCCCCTGTTAACCACAACAGCGTAGAGGTCCAGGCTCCCTCCGCTGCCCACGAGCAGCAGGGTCCTGCTTCCAAGTTTTGGGTGCCCCATTACGGTTCCATACTGTGGCAGCTGGGAGCTGAGGGGCCTCCTGTCACCTGAAGTGTCTTAAAACTCAGCAGTCCCCTCACCTTGTGGGGCCACTCAGAGTTGCAGCCCCCACACCATCCTGCCCGCAGCCACTCAGAGCTCCAGGACCCCTACCTCACACAGCAACTGAGAGCTACAGGGCAGCTGCTTAGGGAATCCTACCCCAGCAGCTGGGACTTTCAGGGCCCTGACCACTGACAGGTCCAGCCCCACCTGTTGCTGAAGTGGAAAATGTCACAGATGTCTCTGGAAGTCACAGAATTTGTCACTTCCATGATATAATCTTATCCTTAAAATGGTTAACCTATAAGCATTAGTCTGACTATTAAGACTAACATCAATCAGTGGCACAGGCTCTCGGTCTCCATGGTGATGGCATCAGGGTATGGTGGAGGCAGCCATGCTGTTGCCTGGGGAGGCTGAGGCTCCAGTGTAGCCTTGGGGCAAGCCCTGCTCCAGAACACCGGGATAACAGCTCCAAGACAAAGGTCCCCCCACAGACCCAGGCGTGGGGCTTTAGCCAGGGGATAAGTGGAAGGAGCAGGACGTGAGGGGTGGGGACAGGAGAAACAAAAATTATACTCGGTTACACACTGAACACACATAATTTTAATAATTTAAATGGTCATCTTTTTTAAATGAAATATATATCCCTAATCCTTAATGATCACTTCAAATTAATTATAATTTGGTTTTTGATTACTCACTGCACAAGTTCCAAGTTGTTGGCTCTAAAGGATTAAACTTGTTCAAGAAAGTACTGGTGCAATTTCATCTCTCTGCACCTCTTACAACTAAGCCAGCATAATAATGATCCAAAGGGCAAGACTGGCACGTAGCAAAGGGAATGCAGCCCACTGCTATCCCAACTGCTTTTGGCAGGCGTCTGCTTCAGTACGGTTAATCAAAGGCACGTGATGTGTTTCAGTCCTCCTGAGAGAAAAGTCTTACCTGATGCACCAAAAGTTCAGCCACTTCCACATGATTGTTGAGTGCTGCCAGATGTAAGGCAGTATAGCCATCGTCCTTCTTCTCATCCACAATCCATGGTCGTGGTAGCTTGGACAACAACACACGCATTGCACTATAATAAATATAAAATGTTACAAAAAAATATGGGCAGAAACATCTGTTCGATACCAAATGGACTACAGTATAGAATCACAAATATTACATTTGCATATCAGAACTATAAACAAGTGACTAAATTTAACTAGGAACTTTTATATTCTAAAGTTAAAGAACATAATGCAATTACATTAAGCTAAAGTATTTTTATAGACATTCAATTTTTGCAGAGGATAAGGTTGTGTACTTTAAAAAAACATGAATACCATTTTTCACTTAGTTACAAATAAGCAAGTTCCATTGCACTATGACACTTAAAAATCTCAGATTTTAAGGCTTGATTTGGCTCATTATGACTTAGAAGGGAATGATGGCCTCTCCGAGAAAGATTTTACTTGCCGAGATAAAATGGGGAAGGACCTAAACAAATACAAACAACTGAAACTGTAGGTTGAGTATTACTGAAATATATATATTGCCATACCAATCATACCATTGGTGGATTTACTCCAATGTCCTATCTTACATTAGCCAGTAATAAATGAGTCAGAAGAAAGTTAAGAAGCTCATGACAGTTTAATGAGGTTTTGGTAACATTTTCAAGTTTGTGAGAATACAACAGTTGCCTTTTAAAACTGGTTTATTTGACACAACTTGAGACAAGACACCAAGCAGTACCTCAAAGTAACCCCAATATGTATCATACACAAATATTACTACTGAATTGACCAGGTTTTGAAACGTACCAGACATACAGTTATCAACCCAAACTATACAGAGATACCGCAGCACAGTGACCTCAGAGGGCTCTTACCTAAAGCTGACATTTTTACTGTGATCATTTCAATCCTAATAACCTTACCAGTATTTTAAACGAACAGCATTGTTAATTATAGTACTGTCATTCCCATAACAAGTGCTTTTAGAGGCAGTATATCTGGAAGTGATGGCACTGAAGCTGCATTGTTGTATGGGGGTGGGGAGAGTCCACAAGTGTGGAATATCAGTTGTTCTCTATGTCAATCAAAGTTCTGTCCCATGTCAATCTCCTATGGTTAAAACAGAGGTTCATGCTGCTCACATACCAGCTGGTCTGCTTCACTCCACCTGACTGACACTGCATATCCTTCCCTCTTCACCTACAGGATTCAGTGGTAGCACAAAGAGATGCAGCCAAATGTCAACTCTTTTTGCTGGCTCATTCCTCAAAATAAAGGTAATGAGTAAAATCAATCTTACTTCTCTTTTTATCTTAGCTGCAATAGGCTCCACCCAAAGGAATCCCCAGCCTAATTTTACTGAAAGAAGCATTAACTCCTACTAATATTTGCTTACTATATCATCGCCAGATCAAGAGGATTAGCAGAAAACCCCAGATCAGCGTTTGGGAGCAAGATTGGACATACACCTGCTTTTCCCCCTTTTTAGCATGGGCTAGCTAAAGGTGGAGGGAAGTATCATTCCTGCCCTCAAAATAAGGGGGAGGTTGCTCAAGAACGCCAGGGAGAATTAAGAAAATTCTGGTGCTTGGGAACTCAGAGCCAGCAGTAATGAAGCTACAAATTAATCAGCTCCCTCCTTCTTCCCCTATGCATAATAGTCTGCAGCTCTAGCCTTGTTTCTGCTTCCACTTCTCACAGACTCAGACTCATAGGCTATGTCTACACTTGCTAAAATTAGTTCGAATTAGTTAGTTCGAACTAACTAATTTGAACTAATTTTAGTTAGTTCGAATTAGCTTAATTTGAACTAGCATGGCCACACTGGAACGTTAGTTCGAACTAAGCAAGCACTTGCTTAGTTCGAATTAGCGATCCCCATTCATTTCAATGGCTGGTTAATTTGAACTAAGAAATTAGTTTGAATTAACATGGCCACATTGGTTAATTCGAACTAGTTAGTTCGAATTAACCCCTTAGTTCAAATACCCTATTTGAACTTATTAGTTTGAATTAAGGAAGCCCTTAATTCAAAATAAATATAGCCTAGTGTAGCCATGGCTTTAGTTAGTTCGAATTAAGCCTCCTTAATTTGAACTAACTTGCCAGTGTAGACATAGCCTAAGGTCAGAAGGGACCAATACGATCATCTAGTCTGACCTCCTGCAAAATGCAGGCCTCAAGACCTCACCCACCCACTCCAGCAATAGGCCACCAACCTATGACTGAGTTATTTACCTCCTTAAATCATGATTTAAGAACTTTAAGATACAGAGAATTCACCGGTAGGTGAGCCATGCCCTGTGCTACAAAGGAAGGTGAAAACCCCCAGAGCCCAGGCCAATCAGCCCCGCGGGAAAATTCCTTCCTGACTCCAAATATGGTGATTAGTTAAACCCTGAGCACGTAGGCAAGTCTCAACAGCCAGTTATCCAAGAAACAATTCTCTGTAATAACTCAGAACCCACCCCATGCACTCTCCCCTCTTGGGCCACTTGTATATCCACCACACGTAGCCAAATATCAGTCAATTTCCAAAATAGGCTAATCATATCATTCCCTCCATAAATTTATCACGCTCAGTTTTGAAAGCAGTTATGGTTTTTGCTCCCACAACTCCCATTGGAAGGCTATTCCAGAACTTTACTCCTCTAATTGTTAGAAACCTGCGTCTAATTTCAAGCCTAAATTTCTTTATGGACAGTTTATAACCATTTGTTCTGGTGTCCACATTGGTGCTGTACTCAAATAGTTCCTCTCCCTACCTGATATTAATCCCTCTGATGTATTTATAGAGAGCAATCATATCCCCCCTCAACCTGCTTTTGGTTAAGCTAAACAAGCCAAGCTTCTTGACCCTGCACTCATAGGGCAGGTTTTCCACTCCACAGACCATCTTTGTCGCCCTTCTCTGCACCTGTTTCAATTTGAATTCATCCTTTTTAAACATGGGGGACCAGAACTGCACACAATATTCCAGATGGGGTCTCACCAGTGCCTTGTACAGCGGCACTCACGCCTCCGTCTCTACTTGAAATACCTCTCCTGATACATCCTAAAACCGCATTAGCTTTTTTCACGGCCACATCACATTGGCGGCCCATATTCATCCTATGATCAACCAGTACTCCCAGATCCTTCTCCTCCTCAGTCCGTTCCAACTGCTGCATCCCCAACTTATAGGAAAAATGCTTGTTATTTGTCCCTAAATACATGACCTTGCACTTCCCATTATTAAATTTCATCCTATTCCTGATACTCCAGATTACAAAGTCATCCAGATCTTTCTGTATGGTATCCTGATCCTTCTTTTTATTGGCAATACCTCCCAACTTGGTGTCATCTGTAAACTTTCTTAGCTCATTCCTGCTTTTTGTGCCAAGGTCAGTAACAAAGAGGTTGAACAAGATCAGTCCCAAGACAGATCCCTGAGGGACTCCACTGGTAACCTCCCTCCAGCTTGACAGGTCACCCTTCAGTATGACCCACTGTAGTCTCCCTTTTAACCAATTCCTTATTCACCTTACTATATTCATATTAATTAATATTAAACTTCTCCTCTTTACCAGGCACAACTGAAAACAGCAGTTCATGATCCCTCATTTGAAGCAAGAAATTGGGGAGGAAGGATGACTTGGATTCCCTGTAGCAACAAATTAGACACAGAGAACGGACTAACTCAAGTCACTAGAATGGAGTATTGGCAATAGTACATATACAACTTGCCACACCGGATGGCTTCACTGTCACCCACTTTGAACTCGTAAGCAGCCCTCTCTCCCTTGCCCACTTTATTGATTTAGTTCTATGGTGTAGGAATACGCAGCCCCATACCTCCTAGCTGTCCTGTCTTTCAGAATGACACATGGGAATGGCCCCTCTACAGCCCCACAAATCATCTTACAGGAGTTGTGTACTGTCAGTCTCCAGCTCCCTGGGACAAATACTTTCATTTGCGTGCTCCCCTCCCCGTCAGCAGCAGCACCACGTGGGGGGTGGGGTTGCAGGCCCATTTCCCCACTTCCCCCCCACTCCAAATTCTGTGGGGGTGGCAGGTGTGGATGGGAGCGGGAGTGACGGGGTAGTCAGATGCCCCCAGGCCACGGCGGGAGGGGGGCACAATGGGCTCCGTTCCCTACAGCACCTTATTGCACCCAGAGCAGGGATGACACAGGAGCCAGAAGGATGCTTGCTCCCCCCAACAGTGTGGGCCCTCAGCTGCTGTTGTAGTATCAATAACCAGGTGGAACCTAGTCTGGAACAGTCTCAAATTCTGTTAGGTCCTATTTGTCAATATTACAAGTGTCCATGGAGCCACAGGTCACTGGCAGCCTGTGACAGGGACTGGGGCTGGCCCGTGCCACTTCCCCCCTATAACCTCCCCCCAACTGCCTTACAGCTGTGGCTTCTAGAAGCAGCAGTAACTGCTAGAATGTTGTGTTCAGGCAGTCTGCTGAATTTGCCCCCTTCCCTCCCTTCTCTTGAGACAATATGCAACTCACAACGGAAGCAGAGCTTCTCCCTAGAAGAGCCAAAATTGTATCTCAGTTACAAGTGGTGCCAGTTAAGAAAGACAAATTTGTAGGCTGACATGCAAAGTGGGCATTGGTCAGCACACTCTGAATTTCAAACAGCTCTTTATTAACCATGCAAAATTGGGAACTAGGCTCTTCAAGTTGTTACATATAATGGACTCAACCACAATGAATCTCCTGGATTATTGTATTTAAAGAAACAGCTCTCCTGTACAGAATTCTAGCTGAGAAGTACAGTGGAGAGCAGTGTTCAAATTCTTAACCACATTACCTTTGTGAGTTTATTTCAGGTAGGAAACAATAAAACAAATTTATTGATGTAACTGGCAAAATATTTTTTTCCTTGGTAGGTTTCCTTCACCTGTAGGCAGGGATAGTTCCTTGGTTCCTCATTGCCCGTATTATTTATTACACAGCAAAACAAGATAATGTTTAATAAAATACACATTGTTCATTGGTTAATTGTAGTTTAGATTTTATTCATGACATTTTATAGAATACTAGTAAATATACTTGGCTTTTTTAAAGCGGTATTAAGCAAACCTCACTTCATTATCATATTAACTTTTTCCAGAGATTTTTGTGCAAAATTATGAAAGGAAGGTTACTCACCTGAGTGCAGTAACTGGAGTTCTTCAAGATGAGTGTCTCCATGGGTGCTCCACATAAGGTGTCAGCACACCCTCACGGGACAGAGGAGAGATTTTTCATAGCAGTATTTGTTGGAGCCGAGTACGCAACTCATTGTCCTCGTGTGTCTCCTGTCATTTTGAAGCGCGAGCAGCTCCAGCCACCCTAGTTCCTGCTCTACCTGGTATTCTATATGAAAGAGTCCAAAGTAGAGGTAGTGGAGCATCCACAGGGACACTCATCTTGAAGAACTCCAATTACTGCACCCAGATGAGTAACTTTCCTTTCTCCTTCGAGAGATGTCCCCGTGGGTGCTCCACATTAGGTGACTGGCTAGCAGTGTCCTTAATTGGATGGAGGGACTTCAGAATGTCTTTTAGTTAATAAAGATAGTACAGATCATTCAACTGCTGTATCACACCCTGCGTTCTGGTCTAGCGTATAGTGCTTGACAAAGGTGTGTTCCGATGCTCAAGTGGCTGCCTTGCATATCTCAGTGATTGGTACATTATTCAAGAAGGCCGTGGTGGTTGCCACTGCTCTAGTAGAGCGAGTTCGTTTATGTTCTGGGGGAGCGATTCCTGAAAGTGTATAGTTTTTGCAAATACAGCCAGATATTAGCTTAGATATTCTTTGTAATGACACTGGTCTTCCTATGCATCTGTCTGCAATTGTAACAGTCTGTTTGTCTGTCTGAATTCTTTTGTTCTTTCTAGGTAGAATGCTAATGCACAATGAACGTCCAGCACGTGGAGAAGAGCGTCGTGAGGATCGGACTGGGGTTTCGGGAAGAACACAGGTAAGTTTATTTCTTGGTTGATATGAAAAGCTGTAGATATTTTGGGTAAAAACCTTGGATGTGGTCTGAGAGTGACCCTGTCCTTGTGTAATATAGTGTATGGCAGGTCTGCCATAAGTCCTGCTATCTCACTTACTCGTCTTGCGGAAGTGATGGCCACTAAAAATGCGACCTTCATAGACATATGCTTCAGGGCGCAGGAGACTACGGGTTCAAAGGGTGGTTTCATAAGAGTGTGTAATACCACATGAAGGTCCCATGAGGGGACGGGCAGGCATACCTCAGGGTACAGATTTAGAATGCCTGCCAGGAAGCTCTTCACTATAGGATGCATGAATATCGGCTCGCGTTTCGACTTTGTGTGGAAAGTTGAAATTGATGCTAAGTGCACCTTCAGTGAGCTGGTGGATAGTCCCATTTCCTTCAGATGCAGGAGGTACTGCAGTATATCCGGAATGTTCGCGGTTGTGGCGGTGATCTGTTGGGAACTGCACCAGTTAGAAAATCTAGACCACTTCTGGAGGTAGGTATGTCTTGTCGAAGGTTTTCTGCTATTTAGCAGGATATGTTCTACTGGTTCAGAGCACAGTTGTTCCTCCTGTGTGAACCATGTAGAAACCATGCCATGAGGTGTAGTTTCTGAGGATTGGGATGTAGGGTCGATCCGTTGTTCTGAAATAGTAGATTGTGTTGCAATGGGAGTGTTATTGGGGTTCTGATGGACATCTAGTTCAGGTGCGTGAACCACAGTTGTCTGGGCCAATAGGGTGCTATCATGATTACTGTTGCCTCATCCTGATGTATCTTTAGTAATGTCCTCTGTATTAGAGGTATTGGAGGGAATGCATACAGTAGATCTTTGGGCCATGATATCAGGAGGGCGTCTCCCAGGGAGTTCTTTCCGATGCCTGCTCTGGTGCAGAAGAGTTGGCATTTGGCACTGAGACGTGTGGCAAATAGGTGTATCAAGGGTTGGCCCCATTGGTGGAATATATTCTGTATTATAGTTGGATGAATTTCCCATTCGTGTGTTTTCAGGAAAGATCAGCTGAGGGAATCGGCTATCGTATTGTGCACTCCAGGGAGGTATGCCGCTGAAATTGTGACGTCATGTGCTATGCATCAGTTTCATAGCTTTATGGCTTCCATGCAAAGGGAGGGGGACCTGGCTCCACTCTGTCCGTTTACATAGAACATGCAGGAGATGTTGTCCGTCATAACCTTTTTATGTTTGTGTATTATCATATGTTGAAAATGCACGCAAGCCCTACAGATTGCCCTCAATTCCAAAATGTTTATAAGTAGGGATGATTCTAGTATCGACCACCTTCCCTGTGCAGTTTGTCTGTGAAGGTGTGCACCCCACCCAGAGAGGGATGCATCCGTAAACATGAGGAGTGATGGTGCTTCCTGGCAGAATGGTACCCCGTCAGAAGATTTTGGGGTGTCATCCACCATCGTAATGTTTGTTTGATAGGGTCTGGCACTGTGACTGTCTTGTGTATTGAGTGTTTGTTTGTATATGCACCCTAACCATTTCTGTAGAGGGTGCATAGGGAGAGGCGTGCATGTTGGACCACGAAAGTGGTCACTCATGTGGCCCAGAGCTTGAAGGCAGAGCATTTGTGGTTGGAGATTTGCAAATTGTAGCTATTAGTTGAGCCATTATGTCAAACCTGTTCTGGGGGAGCGATGCTCGTCCCCTCTGTGACTCGAGGCATGCTCCTATAAACTCTATTGACTGTGTGGACATTAGAGTTGATTTTTGTGTATTTATTAGCCCTGTTGAATAGGGCTATTGCGAATTGTAGGTTCCTTGTGGCTTGTACGAGACCTTGAGATATCAGGAGACAATCGTCCAGGTAAGGTAATATTGTGTCTCCGGAGATATGCTGCAACTACAGCAAGGACTTTTGAGAACACTCTTGAGGCTGTGGAAAGGCCAATGGGTACCGCCGTATATTGGTAATGTTCTGAACCACAACTGAATCTGAGGAACCTCCTGTGTGCTGAGTGGATGGATATATGAAAATAAGCGTCCTGTAGGTCGAGGGCTGTGAACCAGTCCTCGAGTTCCAGAGCTAGAAAGATAGTCGATAGTGTTACCATTCTGAATCTTTGGGGTCTTATGAATCTGTTTAGTCTCCTTAGGTCAAGCATGGGTCTCCCCCCTCCTGACTTCTTCTGAATTATGAAGTATGGAGAGTAGAAACCTCTCCCTCTGATTTTCTGGAACGTGTTCTATTGCTCCTACCTGCAGGAGACGACGAATTTCTTGTTGTAGAACGTGTTCGTGAGCTGTGTCCCTGAAAAGGGACGGGGAAGGGTGGTTGTATTTTGATGAGAATGGGATAGTATATCCGGTATTGATTATTTCTAAGACCCATCTGTCTGTGGTGATCTCTGACCATTGTTGCAAGAATGGTTGAAGTCTGTGCTTGTAGATGAGAGGGTCCTCTGTGACCTCGGGAGGTTATGTCGACCCTTGACCAGTTCCTCAAAATTGCAGTTTGGAGGAGGGTGTTTGGGATGTGGTCTGGTGATTGTTTTGCTGGCTACGTCTTTGTCTGCCTCGCGGCTGGTCTTGTCTTCTGTAATTAGGTCTATATTGGTACTGGTACCTAGAATTGTATGGCTGGTATCTAAAGGGTCGTCTCCTAGTAGCGGTGGGATATATGCCAAATATCCATAGTGTTGCTCTACAGTTGTTGGATGAGTGAATGAGCACCTCTGTTTTCTCTGAGAATAATTTCTTTTTGTCAAAAGGTAAATCCTCTATCATGGCCTGGAGTGGTTTTGGCAGGTCCGCAGAGTGCAGCCAAGAAGATCTCCTCATCACAACCACTGTGGTGATGTTACAGGCCGCCGTATCAGCCTCATCCAGTGCCGCCTGCAATGCTGCTCAGGGTATTAGTTGACCCTCACAAATAATGGCATGAAATTGTTGATTTTTTGACTAAGGAATGTCCTCAATAAAATCACCCAATTTCAAATAATTGCTATAGTCATAATTAGCAAGTAATGCTGAGTAGTTCGCTACCCGGAGGTGTAGAGATGATGATGTGTATACCTTCTTGCCGAGCAGGTCCTTTTTTAAAATCTTCCTTATGTGGGGTAGTTCTATTGAATTGTTATTTATGTCTGTGGTTAGCTGCCTCCACAACTAAGGAATTGGGAGGAGGATGGGAAAACAAATATTCCGAGTTCTTTGCTGGAATACAGTCCTTATCCACCCATTTAGATGTTGGGGGAATAGTGGCAGGGGTTTGCCAAATCTCATCTGCTGGCTCCATTAATGCAGTATCAGTAGGGAGGGCAATTTTTGTAGAGGAGGTTGTGTGCAGTATCCTCAGTAGTTTGTGCTGTTATTCTGCCACCTCCTGCAATGGTATTTCTAAGGACTCTGCCACTCTCTTAAAGAGTTCTTGAAATTGCTTTGGTCATCGGCAGTAGTTGAGGAAGGCTGAATAATAGCCTCTGGGGATGAAGGCGAGGCATTATGCATAGCAGGAGAAGAGTCAGATATGTGTCCTCTTTCTCTTCATCCTCTGGGGGTTGGGGTTCTGGTAATCTTGGTGGGTGTTTCCATGTGGGCTTGTAAGGTCTCATGGTGGATGGGTTGCTATATCCAGGTGCCCAGTGTGGTGGGTAAACTGTAGGTGGTCCGTACCAGGAGGGACCATACCATGGATAAGGTGCCATCTGCTCACGTCTCCTTTTGTAATTGAATCCATGCGGGGAGTGTGGTTCAGGTGAGACTCCAAGCTCCGCTGCCTCAGTTTCCTCCTCACTGGAAAAGGGAACTAGTAACAATGTTCTCTGTGGGCGATAATGGTGGCATGGTGCCGATATTGGGTGAGGAGGGTGGCGGGGGTATGCGCTCCTCCCCGGCACCATGATGCTTTTTCTTCTCAGTACATTTCCTAGGCAACAAGTCGCACACGCGGCTCCAATGAATACTGCTATGAAAAATCTCCGCTCTGTCCCGCCAGGGCACGCTGACACCTTATGTGGAGCACCAACGGGGACATCTCTGGAAGGAGAAGGTATTGTTTCACAAAGAGCCATTTAGCAAGATTTTATGCAACCCAGAAAAGGAGAATGTGTTGGTAAACACTGTGCATTACCTCAAAGGGCTTGTTTAGAGTAACAATTACTGCGCAGTACGCTAATGGTGCACGTGGATCCTGCTACTGTGCACTAAAAGTTCCCTAATACACAGTGATCAGGTCAATATACACTAGGGAACTTTTAATCTGCAGTACTAGGACCCACACAGACAGTTACTGTGGCACACTAGAGTGCTGCAGTTTTATTATTTCCCAATCTGCCATGAGCTAAATTTGTCTAGACAAATCCATGGTGTGAGGATGCCAGAAGTATAAAACACAATACAAAATTCTCAGTTGTAGCCAATTTCCAATATCAGAATTTTGCTATCTACAATAGATCTTTTAGAATGGGAGGCTCACACCTCACCTAGACTGCAGCAATGCAATACACTTGGTCATGAAACCGAACACATCAAAGCTGTATTCTGCTTTCTACGACGGTTTAAACAAAGAAAGAAGTACAAGGTGTTACTTGTTAGCTCTGTGTTCTTGAGGAACCAGAGCATAGTATCCAGCCTGTGTGACGCACCCCCACACCAACCCCAGCCTCTGCTAAGAAACCAAAAACAATGAAAAAGTAGTGGGAGACAAACCTAAACCACTCCGAACAAGGGTGATGGAATTATGGCAACTCCCCTAGCCTCATCTACATCAAAGATGTCAGCCATTAGCACACTGAATGGACAGGAGAAAACTTCATTTCCATCAAGGATGGAACCAGAATTAGTATGCTGAATGGAGGAGAACCAAACTCCAAGGCAGGAACTGCACTAAACTCTGGGATTGGCAAAGCAGGGAAGCACCGCATGATGGGGGATCTCTGCTCCTGAGACTTATGAATCCACACCTGCACACACCCAGCTCAGCAGTTATCAGATCAATTCTAGTAAACAGATACTTCCTTTTTTGATATCCAAAATACTGAATCTACCTGATTGCACTGTGAGCTCCTCAAAGGAATCCCACCCATAGCCAGTTCCTATTGTCCACCTAAACAAAACTCTGATATACTCCCTTAAGACAACAGAGTCCTGTGGCACTTTTAAAGACTAACAGATTTATTTATCATGCGATAAATAAATCTGTTAGTCTTTAAAAGTGCCACAGGACTCTGTTGTCTTTCTACAATAGACTAACATGGCTACCCCTTTGGAATTATACTCCCTTAAGTCATTATTTATCCAAAAACAGTGTTCTGCCTTGAACCATTGTTTTTTCCCTACA